>OX438706.1:15833457-16462522 GCA_949316375.1 Mythimna vitellina
CTATCAGAGACCGGTGGGCCTCGAGGTTCCAAGCTCTTCCCCGTCGACGCGCAGGTGGTGGTGTCGTCGGCGGCGAGAAGTATTCGTCGCTCGAGCTCGACGCAACTACAGCAACCGGAATCACTGAACTCACGGCTGGCGCAGGTCCCGGCGGCTGCGAGGCGGAGCTGAGCGACGAACCCGAAGAGGTTGGGTGTGTGTTCGCTTCTTTTGCCCGGCTTCTGGTCAGCATATTAGTTTGTCATATTTCGTTCCATCATTGTACATTTTTTCGTGATCGTCATTTTATTTCCGGATGTTATTGCAGCGTTATGAAAATTATACTTAATTTAAGATTGATACGTATTTTTCGTTGTTATCTCGTGTTTTATTTGCACTATTGTTAGATTTTATACATATTTTAAATAGAATTGAAAAAATATCGGAAAAAATATGTGTGTCAGCTTGACAGGCGGGCCACTTATTATTATTATTATAATTTTTCCGAACAGCCTAATATGTTTTTCAACAAGATCTTTGTTTGTTTAATAGAAAATTTTACAAAAAAAAATAGATATAAATGATTCGAATTTTTATTATATTAAAAATAATAAAGCAAATATAAATGAAATCAGGAAAAATGTTCATCACGATCACGCTTACAGTTGTCGATTCATTCATAAAAATTTTCAATCACTATTCGGCAAAATGGCAAATCTACCATTTTGCCGAATAGTGATTGAAAATTGTGATGAATGAATCCATTAATCACGTCACGGATTTTGAGTCCTAAGGCTGCAATCGACATGATTGGTTCCATATAGACTCTGTCTTTAACATAGTCCCATAAAAATACAGAGGTATTAAATCACATGATTGAGTCGGCCACTTAACAGACGAATTTCGTGAAATTATGCGATCGGGAAATTTAGTTTGCAGTAAATTCATTGAAACCATAAATATTTGATATCATCAAACGTCCTTTTCGACGATTATGTTGCCCGAAAACATCGCTTTTACTAAATGTAACATTTACATATTCACCGTTTGGTATACAAACGGTGAATATAACCGATTTTTATTATTTCAATGGGATTTTCGAGAGCAAATTGCCAAAGCTAGAATGAATATAGGCTCTTAATAAACTAGTGCGCCACACCATCGATGATTGTATCACTGCTTACCATTTGGTGGGATCGCAGTCAAGCATTGGTGTATATCAATTTAAAATAAATGCTTTTATTACTGATAAGTCTAAAAAATTGTCAAAACTGTCGTGTTGTATTGATTCAACTCTTTTGAAAAAGAGTTATTGTTGAAAAAATTCGTAACCTTTAGATGAGGTCCCACCTCCCATATCTAGTGACTTTTTCCGCTCTAGGTAAGAGCAAGAGGTCGTGTCAGACTTTCACAAAAACAATTTATGTTCTTCGCGTTCTAAGACAACAGGTTTCCTTTTCAACAATTCCCTGTGGCCCTAGCGGGCATCAGCCCTGCAGCTGTTCTCCTACAGTTTTGCTGACATCGCTATGAGGTGCGTATGGAACACTACGCACCGCCAACAAACCGGCGACCGGCGTCGTGGCAGCTGGGGCTTGCCTCCTTTGCTTGCGCTCATATTACTGCTTCACAGAAGTAGGTGACCGCATACGGTCCATTCACTCTGGACCATGGCTTAAACCAGGGCAAAATACGTAAGCGTTAGTTGAGTGGCCTGAGTGTATTTTGTGTTTTGTATTATAGTTAATATTTAAGTTTGCAACGTAGTTTGTTAAACTAATAACTAAAAAAAGCGTCGAATTCACTGTTTATTTGTATTACTGATATAAGAGGTTGGAAAAAGTGTTCCACTATTAGTCTTCGCCTTAAGCGGATATACTAGTATTAACTACTTCCGCAACTTCTTGAGAACTATATTACTAACTAAACTAAACTGCTGGAGAACTATATTAACTTTTCGATCGCAGCAGGCTGGAGCTGCACAAGACTTGTAATTGATGAGTTATTATTTCGTTTCGTTTCTAAGCTAAAGTCATATTATACCAGCTAAGTTGCAATAACATGTCACCAATGAAAAACGCAATCTTATTGTAAATAAATGCTGTACTTAGTCTGGAAAAGCACTGACAGGGACGTCTGGCAATGCTTTTTCGGCAAAGCAAGACGTTGCATTGGGATTGCATAATTTAATTTCGCCAAGTCTGTTCCATTATTGGATCACTAGATGTGCGACGTTGGGCCACCGGTTTATGATGGACATCCAAGCCATACGTGCAAAGCGTTTTGGGTATGCATTCATTGTGCGTACAGCTACGGAGTAGAATTCTCTGCCGAGTCTGTGTTTCCTGGTAGCTGCAACCTAAGGGTTTTTGAGTCAAGAGTGAATAGATTAATTCTAGGCACGCACGCCCCATTGTCAGCCAAATCATCAATTACCATTCTTGCACCGACTAGCATACCAGCGATTAGCAAAGGCACTCTGCAAGGTGTCTTTTATTATTTTGGTATGAAATCATCAATCCAGCACTGGGTTCCCTCAGATTCACTTTGCGTACCAGGACCGCGGTGACCGCTTTGAACTATCCCGCAGCCCTGGCAGCTTTTGGTCTTTGCAGGACCCCTTAATTTTGCTAACATCCCTTTGCGGCGCGGCGAGCGTGGAACACGACGCGCCGTCAATCTAGGTCTGGTCCATATCGGATATTAAGCTACTCATTGCTCGCCGTGTGACTGCCGAACTCTAAAATGTACATAGGTACAGTGCAAACGGTACGGAGATTAACGGGCGTTGCTAATACGCTTTCTGATTAAGGACTCTAATAGTAATAACCCTTTGCAATATCTTCATCCACAATCATTTTACTATTTGGCTCGCAAACTAGACCATACTGAATCGTTTGATCGTTTAAACTATTTGATCTGTCAATACCAGAAAAGCAAAATTGTATTTCCAGTGAAACGTTAATCGACATAATATGATATTATCTGTAAAATGATAATCTGTAGCAAGTATTCCTGACAATGATGGATTGTGACATTGTAATGGATATGTTACTGGTAATTTATATAATTCAGTAATTGTGTATTCTATACAATACCTAGGCAATGTATAGAATACCTGGGGCGTTCAGACGATGTATGAAATATTATGTATACTTAAGTAATATATACAATTTCTAGGGATTGTATAGAGTACCTGCTGGTCCACCGGCAATGTGTAAAATAAATAGATTTTGGTCTATATTTATCAATACGTGTACAAAACGAGATCAGGTAAGAAATTGACGTAATTTTAGGGTACCCCGACACGGGCAGCTTAGGTTAGTGGTTATTTTTTTCTTGAACGACTCTGAAATTAGGAGTCTAGCCTTGTAACCTAAACTGCCTGTGTTCGGGTGCCCTAAAATTAGGTCACCCCTGTCTCTACTCTCGTCTTTTACACACATTACTGGCTGCACATTTGGTACTGTTTAGAATACCTAGGTAAAGTATAAGATACATAATATTTTACACATTACCTACGCGTTTTAGGTTATTCTATCTAAATCATTACCATTTATTTGTCAGAACATGGGAGGTATGTACATTACATGGTTTTAGGTTTTAAACATTTAATATCGGCACGTTCTACCACAGGGGCGTACAAATATAAAAAGGTTACATTAAATTTTTATAGTTCTCATATTATAAATTAGGATATTAGTCAAAATAAAATCAATAATTGAATTAAGATGTCAATGTCATTTAAGTAGTCATTTACATTATAGTAGCAACTATTATCTCTAATTGATTTTGGAATTTTGTTATAGATTTGCGGGGATCTCCAGAATATGCTTTTCCGCATAAGAGCGGTCTTGGCTCTGCTTCCACGTAGAATATCATTTCGCCTATTACGTTGGACAGTATCAGATAGGAAAGGAAATAAATGTGGATTAGATCTTACAAATAAGGCAGTTTCATATATATACAAAGCTAGCAATGTCAGAATTTTATGTTTCCTGAAACACGCATACAACTATCCGTTACTTGAAGCCCAAACACAGCTCTTAAGCAGCGCTTTTGGGCTTTAAACGCAGCTTCTGTATTTGTAAAGTTGCTCCAGAATACGACACCGTATCTTAATATAGATGCAACAATACGACGTTAGGTTGTAAGTAGTGCATCCGTGTTAACTATTGGAGCAAGTTTATGTAGGGCAAAGGATGAGCTACTAATCTTCTTGCATAATGTTTCGATGGGAGAATTCTAGTTAAAGCTGACTATCAATTGTAAGGCCTACAAATTTTTCACTATCCACGTCAATAAACTAGTAAAAAGCCAAAGAGAGAGCAGTAGAGCAGTGGTGGCCAAGTGGTAACGGCCCTGACTTACTAGTTGTAGGTCGCGGGTTCATACCCAGCCAGGCGCATAATTTTGTGTAATTTATTTAATCACCACTGCTCTCAAAACGGAGAAGGAAAGCATCGTGAGGAAACCGACATGTCCTAGTACCAAAAATTCGAAGCCATATGACATTCACTAACCCGTACTGGGCCCGCTAGGTGGATTATGGCTTATTCTCTCTCCTAGAGAGGAGGCCTGAGTTCCAGCAGTGGGAACATTAAAAGGGCTGATCATGCTTATGCAAGACATTATAGAGTTTAAAGCGTTATTAACATCTGCTTCATATAGGTCAGGATTATTACAAACTATTGTTACTGTACTATCATCAGCAAATAGTGTAATAGGGTAGTCTAGCTTCGGGAATGTCATTAATATAAAATAAAAAAAGCAAGGGACCTAGTACACTGCCTTGTGGTATGCTAAAAGGTACAGTACGTTCTTTAGATAGGTATGTAACTTGTTGTTGTAGTTGTTGTTGGTTGTGCTTACTATCAGGTGGGATTGCAGTCAAGCAATAGTTTAAATCAAAGTTTTTTTTTAATAATTATTACTGTAAAAATCGTCTTCAATAAAAAAAAAAACAATAAAAGTACAAGCTGAAAATATTCTTGAGCTTATAAAACTCGTCCAAGAAAACTTGAAAGCTGTAATTTCTATGAAATATAACTAACTATTGCAAGACAATACGGGTTGTTGGAAACAGAAATTGCGGATTATTATATTATTCGCCAATTGGTACAAAAGCTTAAGCAAATTTGAACCTTATCTTTTTAATAATAAATATACAAGTCGCGTTTAATCTGAATGATTTTATACTTACCCAATCTTCTTGAGATATTAAGGAGCAAAACAGACACTAGTTTGATAAATGAAAGCAATTCAATACAGATTCGTATCCATGCTTTGTCTACATTATTAGATACTAGTATTTGCCAGCGTCTTCGCTCGTGTGATTATTGTTTCAAAGGAATTTACTACCAAAATAAAAAGTATATACAAACTTCGCCTCTATCACGTAGTTAGTGTGATAGAGTTTGGCCATCGAAAGATGTCACCGAATTATTTATCATGCTTTGTGTATGGCAGCTTAGAAGAATAAAAATAAAAATTAAGAATTATCGAAATTGTGTTTCTTGACGTCATTTTATGTTTACATACGTGCATCTTATTTAACTCGTTTTGCTTAAAATAATGCCGAAAACAACCACTAGTTGGACGAAGAGGCTTCTATTTAACCCTTCCCGCGATTTTTAGCGCGCTCGTCAAATCATACTACAGCGGAAGTACTTATACGAAATTTTTCGTTTTGGTTAGACCTTCAGAATAGCTAAGATTTCATCGTTGTATAGATATTAACATAGTATAAATTTTACTTTACCGGAATCCTTATGAGTTTAAAAGGGTAGACAAAGGTTTCTCCCAAGTGTCGCGACAACCGCCGGTTCTGTTTACCACTCCTCCATCGGATTCCCGTGAACCTTACCAGGTTATTGGTACCCTTGTTGCGAGCCCTTTCAACGCTGCGTCTTCAGGTATCCGATCGCCACTCCAGAACCTTTCGGCCCCATCGACTATCTGTTCTGCGACGAATGTACCCAGCTCACTGCCACTTAAGCTTATCTTCACTCCTGATTCGATCATGCACGGAACATAGCTCCGAGCATAGCTCTCTCCATTGCTCTTTAGGTGACTTAAAACCAAATGATGAGGCGCATTGTGAATAATCACGTTTCAGAGTCATATGTCACTATGCACTGGCAGTATAATATTCACAGACAAAAAGAATTAGCTTGAACAAGGCTTTTAGACACAAATATCTCCGTGGATTTGATCAATTGCGTAAAAAGTCCGATGATGGGGCAATTTTAATAGATCTTCTATTCTGTAGTTTACTTGGAGGAAAGTCTGAAGTAAAGTGAAGTGGGTTTTTTTTTTTTTTTTTTTTTTTTTTAATTGGGTGGGAAAATCAATCATCCTAATGACATCCCCGCTCTTGGGCGGAGCGGTAGATTTCACGCAGTACAAATATTTTGACTAGTTTTTTTTACGTTCAAGTGAGGGATCGCTGAGCGTGCAGGAAGAGGAGAGAACGTACAGGAGAACGTGCCTCTAAATGCGCGGGGCCTTTAGCATTTGCTACTCTTGCTACATAGCTAATTCACCACTGAGTGCCGTCTAACCTTTACAAGAATGTCGAATTTTCTAGCAGCTACCGTTGCTTTAAACTCATTGAACCCATTAAAGTTTAGATTTAAGTGTGAACACGCTTGTGTTTTGGCGGCGTTGAATATCGCGGCTAAATAAATAGCACATATTTAATTGTTACATAAACATGCATCATAGATGTATTATTTAATTATTATTTTTATGAATAATCAAAAGTATCAACTTCTTTTAAGCGGTGTACAGCTAGGGTGAACAGCTTCAATTTTTTTTATTACTGCCGCCTTTTTGTTGGGAGTCTAGTAGAAATTGTTCGGTGCCACGGAGATTGTCGTGAAAGTTTTGCTGGAAACGTATCTCACGGTAACATCGGTCCATGGGAAGTCCTTAAATAAACATAGGTGTGGTTTTAGTCAGTAAGTCTGACACGCCCTCTCACCCGCCCCAGAACGAGAGAAATCATTAGATGATTTCCCATCCACCCTATTTTCAGAGTTTGTACAGCTTTTCAAAGTCCATGTTTTACCTGTTTACCTAAAAACACTGATAAGAGCCTCAGTAGATGGCATTGGTGTGACCGAATACTGGACTACTGAACTCGCCCCCATTTTCTGATTTAAGCATTTGGAGTTGAGTATTTCTTTAACTTCATTTTAGCCTGAAAACCTGTTAAAATTTAACATTTAGTAGGCTTAGGGTAGTAAAGTTGGTTTCCCACCCAATAAAAAAAAAAAAAAACATATTCTTAACTTATACTCAAATTAGAATCCGATCCTTTTTCTCTGCCTGTCGCAGTGAGTCCTGCACTAAAATTTTTTTATCAAGATCTTAAATTCTAGTCTGATCGATATTCTGCATCAATATAATAGGTGCCTTGTGCTTGCAATGAATTTTCCGCCATCTACAAAGTGACCTTGGCACAAGTTTTTTAACCTCCTCTACACCCTCCACTCCGTAGAACGATGCTTGGTACAAACTGTTGTTCCTCGTCTTTGCAAATTGTTAAATATTTGTAGCGATCTTGTTGACGTTCACTTTAACTCGTATGCCAAGTTTCATTTGTAACATTTAAATTATTATTCTTTTCTATTTTTTTGTGTTTCTGTTTCTTGTTCTATAAATTTTACTTTTAAAGCTTATCATTAATGCTGTTTATGTTAGTTTTACATTCTATCATATTATTATAATTTTAATTTAAAAATGTTTGTGTGATGAGCACGATCGTGTGTGTGATGTTCTGTGTCTATTTGTAATTTGGCTATAATATGTATATTATTAGTAGTCTAGTACTCATAACACATGCTTGAGACTAGACAGCGTTGTGTGATAGTTGTGGAATATATTATTATTATATAATTGTTAGTTTTAGTTAACAAGATTACTCTTTTTTTTAGATTTGATTACACATGCTCAGACAGTATAGAGTTGCTTTTCGAGCAAGTGTGTTGAAATTATTTTAGATAAGCTCCCTCACTGTTATTTTTATTAAACCAGTCTGGCTTGTCTATGGCCGCCACTTTTAAAAGCGCGCGTATAAGAAAACAGTTTCGATTTCTTATCCGCGCCAAAATAGGAAAAATCCACAACTAATAGTCTTGCTGCTATAGTACTAATTAATTAAATTATTTTTCTTCTAAAGTATGTTGAAAAACGTCGTATGATACACGTGAGTTACGTTGATATATGTTTAATATTTTTATGTGGAATAATTGTGTTGTAAGTTTATTTACAATTATTCTACTAAATATATAGCTAGTATATATCGAGATACAAAAGTGTAGTATTTTTTCAGATAAGCAGATTGAGTGTTCCAGTTAATTGACCACTACTTTTTTCCCATCGATTTCACAATTGTTTTATCTTCACCATGAAGTTGTGAATTGTTTCCTAAATCCTTTCTTGAATTCGTATAAATATAATGAACTTTAAAAAAAGAACACTCAATCCACACGCACACCTTGGCAAGACGGGTGGTAGATTTTCTGGCTTCTGGCTGTCAAAGATCTACAAATGACATGTCAATGTCATTCATTGTGCATACAGCTAAGGAGTGGAATTCCTTGCAGGAATCTGTGTTTCCTAATGGCTACAACCCGTGAATCTTTAAGTCAAGATTAAATAGGTTACTTCTAGGTAAGCGCGCTCCATCGTCGACCGCATCGTCGCTTTCCATCAGGTGAGATAGCGGTCAAGCGCGAACTATCAAGAATAAAAAATTAAATAAATATTACGGGCGGGACCAACGCGGCAACGACTTGACGTGCTTTCCGAGAAACGGAAAAAGAATATTAGAATACTTACCCATCTACAAACCAACTTTGTTAAAAAGTGAATAATATCAGTAAAAACGTGAATATTAAATCACGAAAACTGATTACATCGTCTTAGTCACCATAACAACGGATAGATTTCTCGTTTCAGAGCTATTTCTCCATAAGGCTGCAGGGTTTTTCGAAAGAGTTACAGAGGCCTTGGATCGTAAAGGGTTAAGTAATAGCAGGAACTCTTTTACGATACTCCGCGTTCATTAATAATAACTGTATTACAAGTAGTTAAAGGATTCAATAAAACATCTGAATTAATTCTCACTCATTATATTTGCTACAACGTTTATGAAACATTTACGTTCTCATGTAACCGTCTACAATTATTATAAATATACCTTTCTAAGATCACAACATAGTTTTAAGTAAGACGTTATTTACAATAAATAAAAAATTAAGTACACAATATTTACAAACTAGTCTCATCACTTGTAATAAATAGAATGCCCTAAATAGCGTTGAATGATCTGTGAAATTAGTACACATTGAGCATTTTTACTAAGGTTTACGACAGACAGGCGTGATGCTATAAAGCGACAACACATTTTTGTAAATGGCTGCCCTAAAACCATGCCCTAAAACCAATATTGTATGGGCGCTCAGTTTTATCACCAAGTGACCTCAAGAAAAATGGTGGCATAGTGTTCATGTACTGTCGTACACACCAAGGCTCAGGGGAGATGCCTTTACAGTCTCCCAAGTTATGTGCCTAACAGGCGTTGTACAGAAGACCCGGTACAACGCCGCGGTGGTCTTTTAAAAGGTCTAGGGACCCCTTTCATGTGCTGACTGGGGTGGTTTTAGTGAGGTCCCAACTTAGTATTTTTTCCAATAACACAGCGTTTTGAAAGTTTCACCCCAATAAAAAAAATACCAATATTAAAACCGATTTAAGTGAGCAGGCGCTGCACAACTAGGCGATTTCTTTGAAATGGATCTATCTTAGCAAAATATAAAAAAATCTATTGAAACACGTTGTCGCGTCGCAACTGTCTGTGGTGAATCTTCATTATATTTTGTGTTTGAGCATTCTGTGAAACAAATATTTTCTACAACGAAAGCTATGACGTTCTTTTCTTAAAGTCTGCATAATTATTTACTATTTAATTCGTTTTCAAATTAATATTACTACAATAAAAAAGAAGCATTAAATCATAAAAAAACTAACTCAAGCCTCCATTTCGTAAAACGTTTTACGCAAGCAAATATTAATATTTTTAATTTGCAGTTTTGCTTAGTAAACGTAATTTTAATTAAGAATTTCATTTATTAAATCGTAACCGTATTAATGAAGTACTTAAAACCCAAAATAATTATATTATTTGGTTCAGCTTTAGCGAATCGGTACCTATATAGTTTAGAATTTACCAAAAGACGCTTCAAATGTAAATTAATTGCAATGTGTCACAAATTTGATTCCCGCAACGGACATATTTATATTGTATGGCTTACAGATAGTTTTACAAGTTTGAGTGTCTTGTGTATGGGAATCTAAATATTTATGAACGGACCCACGATACGGTAATAATTCCTAGTGGGGAGCAAAATTAAAGAAAAAAAAACATATAAAACAATATATGCGTAACCTAAATTACGACGTAAGTAAATTCAAATTATGTTTTCACAAGCTGGAATATGTTATCTAACGCTGCGAGGTAAAACGCTTGAGAGGCGGAAATAACCAAATATGAAATTAATTTTATTATAGAATATCTAATTTAATCAGTAATGAAATTTCATCCAGAATACATTATTTTCAGCCACGGCTTTAGGAGCTAGAATTATTTGCGAACGGGTGTTGATTAAGTTAGACAGTCTGTTTTTAAGATTTAATTTATGTATTTGAAAAATTAAGAACACCAAGGAGTCAAAAATATCTCACGAAGCAATTGAAAGAAATTGCTCAATGTGTATCGTATTATCTCTATCGAATCGCTGAAGCATTCGAAGACAAATCAAAATTGTTCTCAAAAGTATCACTTGTTTGGCAGGATAGAATTTGAAGCTCTTCATCGGGAATGTAAGTAAAACATGATCGCTTAGAAACTGGAGCTGAGTAAGCCACCTAGCGATTTACGATGTATTCGCAATTGGCCACAAAGCGCGAGCCCCAGAGGCCCTCCCTCAAGTTCTTAAGATCCATTTTACGTCCTAAACTGAACTATTAAAGGGCTGGAGCTATATTTGTGTATATCTCGCACGTAACCTTACGCAGTGTCCTATACGTAGGTGATTCAACACGATTCAACAATTGATATTCTATTGGGGTAGCGTATGTGACCTACCGCATATGGATCCGGTATTGCGACGAGCGAAACAAACAAAACGCGCTCATGGTTGGTTTCATATTTTCGCACAATCTCTTGCAGTGCACTGACTGGTTTTAAGTAAATGGCAGCTGAAAGCGGCGACTTCGCGTAAACGTAGGACAAAGCCGACGCGTCGCGTTGAATTAGCGTGAACCGCATTGGATCGCCCATGTAGGATGTCACGTTGCAGTTGGCGTTACATAGCTTTGCCGCTCTGAAATAAGCTACGAATTACTGCGTAGTAGTAAATCTCATACTAGAACTGCGACATGTCACACTGTCGCATCGGAAAGCCTGGTTTCAGAGCGGCACGAACCTTAACCTCAAAATAAGTGCGCTGTACCGCCGCGCCCTATCATTAATCATCGAAATCACTAATGCATCGTGTCCGAAAACGAAGGTTACTGCTGCCTAACTATTAAAACACCAAGTAACCTATTATTGACATTAAACATTTATATTATTCAAAGTTTACCACTACAATAGTAACATTTGCTTTTAATTACTTTGTATATGCGGTTCGCGGGGCGACGATGGAACACGAACCGCGCCAACATCACTACATCGCGTCACTCACGCGCATAAATGGCCGCGTCCCAACAAAGATAGACAACTCATTACAAATACAAAGAATTTAAAACATTCAATTTAGTTACAGTTGATACTAGAAGACAGGAAATACAATTGAAGGAACGGCTTTTATATCTTTGAAAAGTCTCAAATAAAAACTGTAAATGTAACTGTACTAGTAACCAAAAATTTGAGTTTAAAAACCTTACTTCAATTTTATATTGTACTAGATTCTGACAGCGGCTTGGCTTGTGTTGAATTAGTACTTTCCTCAATTATAAATTATAACTTATGTGTTAACACAATATAGAAGCCATCCTGATATCAAATTTCATTCGTTTCCGCTCAACCATTTGAGCGTGAATAATTTTCGCCTTTATAATGCATACGCATACTACAATTCATATCATAAAGGCGAAAATTTATATGGTATGTCATGTGTAGTGTGAACATTCATCTTTATTTGAACTGGTACACTTAGGGCTTATTTTTACTTTCATCCATTGCACGAATAACCCATTATTTATCTTAAATATTTTCTAAAAGTAGGTAACGAATAAAAATTTCTGAAATATGATGCAGTAAATAAGATTTTGGTTGAAACAAATGAACTGTTTTCATAGTAGAAAAGGTTAATGTGAATCTAAACGATCACCTCTCGAAAGGATCTAAGTAATGAATTGAGACAAATGGCTTTGGGAATACAAACCATTAGGGACTCGTTCATTAACGCGTTCGTCGAATTTGTACTAAATGTTAATGTACACACTAGAACGATCAAGTAAGAGCAAAAATACAACATCCATTTTAATGATCGAAATAACACGGAAGCAAGAAGTGTTCGCACAACTTTTATAGATGTAAAGTTTCTTACGTCCATTATAGCTTCACAGAAAAACTACACAATTGAATCGTTTGGTGCATCAGCTTTAGACAATAATGGTACACTACTGTAATCTTTTAACCGCTCAGTGCCTTTCTTGGTGCCGTTATCAAATGAACTTGCTGTCGGTAACTTGGATATCCAGTTGTTATTACCTATTTTGTTCATCTTGTAGTTGGCGATTGCATTCGTAGTCTGGCAATCTTTCAATTTGACTCTCGGCTGACTGCAATGAATTGAGTTGTGGTTCAACGAGTTGACATTCAATGATATGGAATTTGAAACGCTTTGCTTGTCTAAATCGTCTCCATTATCAGTAACACCATTTGCCACTGGTTCCGAAGGATCAGATTGCTGTCTCTGGATACTGAGGTTTTGCAGCAATGGTTGAGCTTCTTTTTCTAATTTGTTCATGTCTGTTTTTTGTTGGAATATTCCTGATCCTCTTCTACTTGATGATCTGGAGCTTTGGTCTAATCGTTGTCTGAATGGAGTCAAGTGTGACAGTGAGCCACTTTCTGTAGACAAGGTCTGTGTTTTCACCAATAGCGGTTTCTCTTTCGGTGCGTTTGGATCTATTATTTCGTTTAGCAACCAATATGTGACTAGAGTTCCTTTGCCCTGTAACAAAACAAAACTTATTTTTTTCTGCTTCTTTGGCTCTGTTATTCGGTTTAAATATTTTCAGTTTCTTCAAATAAACAGAAATATACTCTCAAATTTAATATCTAATTATGAAGTTTTATTTGCAACCTCTGCAAACTAAAACAATATTATAAATATTTTGTTCTAAAATACGCTATTATTTTACGAATAATATATTACATATTTCAGATAATATTATTACAAACTAAACATTCATTTCGACTCAATACTAAATAACAGAATTCTGAAAAAAACCACTTCGAGGTATTCCCTCGGGTTTTATTTTTTGTTGAATATTTAATAGTAAAGCAATGACAGCCATCATACAAAATAAATTCGTTCCACGTAATATCAAGTTAGTTTCAGATAATAGTTTATTGGCAGTCTGCGTACAAGCCAAAAACTACCAAATAGCTTCTGATAAACTTAAAGCTAATAAATTTAAACATTTTGATTAAATACATATTAAACTAATAGGAACTGGGATGAACGAAATAATATTAAAGTACAGGAACATAACCATGCCGTTCACTAATACCTATATACAATTGAATTCATTATTCTTAACAACCTTGATATTAGACACGATTAGAGACACATCTTTACCTTCATAGCAACTTCTCCTCTGCACTGCAAACTGAAGGTCCCGTACAGGTCTAGCAGTGCTTTTGTGTCTGGAGAAACGTGAATCTTGGAAGCTTCTCCATTGGACTCCATTCTCGACGCAGTGTTGACCGTGTCACCGAAGAGACAGTAGCGAGGCATTTTAAGACCTACTACGCCTGCTACACAGGGACCTGAAGGAATAAGTAAAAAATATATATTAGGTATTCCTTACTTAATTGGGAAGAGATTTTTTTTTTATTCTATTCTATTCTATTCTCATCGTTTGATTCCAAGAATTCAATCTTTTTACGAAAAATGCCTGTTACCAAGAAACAACAGTACGTACTACAGAAAGATAAAAAAATATTGTTTGCGTGTTTATGTCTCAACAAGTGGGCCGATTTGGCAAAAAAATAAAAATAAACGCTGTACTGTTTAATTAGAAACATAAGCCAAGTACAAAAAGCGTCCTTTATTTTAATATAAGAGGTTCCTTTCGTATTTGCATGATGGCAAAGTAATTAGGATGCCTAAAAAATTACATTTTCTGTACCCACAAAAGAGCTAGCTCATATTTTATTTACATCGCGAGTACGTTCCGCCACAGCTCATTACTTTGTAAAGGAATGATTGTGGCAATGTTTTCGTTTTGAATTTTCCCTGAGTCCTGTCCCGAATTTTTTTAACCTTTTGATTTTCACTCGAGCGATTTTTTATTTTATATAAGGGTGTTTTTGGGTTGGCAGATAATTTTTTGAGCCCACAAATTCTGTAATGATTAAATTTACGGGATTTTCATTTTTGTTTTGGCTCATTTATACTAGCTTGTACCAGCAATTTTGTACGCGTAAAAGTAGAAAATTATCCCAAAGGATAAAGGACTCTTGGGATAATAAAAAGTGTCATCTATGTCCTATCCCAGGATATGGTCTACTCGTGTTCCACATTTTAGCGAAATCCGTTCAGTCATTTGAACGTGATAAAAGTACAACCAGACACACATATTCGTACATATAATGAGTATAATATGTACGTATAATTCTTCTAATAGTAGTGACTAGTTTAGTAGTAGTAGTATTATACGACGATAATAAGTTTTGAACGGAGGAACGCCCTTTGTACAAGGCTTTTTTTAGGTGGGAAATCATCCAGTGACATCACCCGTCCTTGGGTGGAATGGGAGTGTGTGCGTTTACTGACTAAAACCCACGCCTAGTTCCTTCGCTGCCTTGCATTCCAAGGCCAGGTTTTCCTTTCAGAAGCGAGCCTATGGCCCCGTTTACCTTTCAGAAGCGAAACCATGCCCCCTTTACCTTTCAGAAGCGAACCGATGGCCCCTTTACCTTTCAGAAGCGAACCGATGGCCCTGTTTCCTTTTCAGAAGCGAACCCGTGGCCCTGTTTTCCTTTCAGAAGCGAACCCATAGCCCCAGTAGGCTTCGACCATGCTGAGCCCCTATGGTTTGCTGACATCTTGAAGCGCGCGTGCAACACTATGCACCGTCGACGACTTTGGCTCGGTACGGCACCGACGATGGCTGGAAATCGGGATCGGGTTCCCGGCGGCTGCAGTCTGAGGACCGTTCCCTCGCGTGTGCGACTGCCTCCTTTGCAAGCATTACTGCTTTGCAGAAGGAGGCAACCGCCTGCCACTCCTCCTCGCTTCAGACCATGGCCTATACCATGATCTGGTTGTACAAGGTTTATGTTTCTAATTAAAGGGGGCATCGCCAATTTTTTTTTGTTATTTTTTGCCAAGAACGTCCCACTTATTGTGGCGAAATCACACACAATAAATTATATAGGTACTCTAGTACTATTTTTGGTAATACGTACATTATTCTATTAATAAAAATAATGAATATTTTCTATGATTAATATTGAAAATTTAGATGATTGCAGAAAATGGTTAAAGACCTAAAATGCCGTGAAAGATCCCAATCAATTAAAAGCTAAAAGTCACATTTATAAATCAGAAATACTACGTTTAACTCCAATAACCTGTGAATTGTTTCTCGATGCTAAGAATGAAGAAATCCAAGCCAAGTGCAAGCCCATGAAGGGTTTCGTACTACAATATTGAAATCGAGCAAAAAAAAAACGCCGATAAAAAATACAGTTTCTTGTATTTTTAAGTTTAATTTTAGATTTGGGAAAAACGAGAGGAAAGAATACAATAGAAAGGGGTTCATAGTGATGGTTAATAGATATACAAAATGTGTTGAAGGAAAAAATAAAGGGGAAATTTAAGGAATGGCAGCGTATAGATCCGGATAACGCTAGCCTAAAATAAGTTAAAAAAGTGAATATGATGCTTTAAAGAAAAAAGCCCAAAAAGCCGTGGCAATAGCGAAAGCAAAAGCGCAGCACAAACTATACGACACACTATCCAAGGAGATGGCGAGGAAGACCGAGATGTAACACATCGGATCAATTCAAGATGGATGAAATGGCAACAGGTCACTGGAACAACTTGTGATCCACGGATAATGGTTGAAGGGTAATTTCTACAAGTCCTTGATAAAGCCTGTCATACTGTATGGATCAGAACGTTGGGCTGTGAAAGAAAAGTTAGTGATAGCATGACGGCTAATAGGATAGAATGGAAGAAAAAAAACGTGTTGCGCCGACCCCAAATAAGACGGGACAAGGGCAGGAAGTAGTAGTAGTGTTGAAGCAGTAACAGAAATAGACATTTTGTGAAAATTTCAACCTCTTACGGTTTATGAGATACAGTTTACTGATAAACAGACGGACGGATAGTGAAGGCTTAAGTAATAAGGTCCTATTGACACCCTAAAACACCGAGTACGGAACCCTCAAAATCCAAGAGAAGTGGAATTCTGAAAGTGACTTCAACTGAAATTAAGGCCGGAACTTTGAATTCTGAATAATACTATATTTGTAGACTTAGCCAATAGTTTTGAGGTCAAACCCAAGTTTAAGTCACTATTTTTTGTCAAACGTTTAACTTTAATGTGAATTCTTTACATTAGAAATGTTAAGGCCTTTTTTATTTGATTTTGTACAAATAATGAATGTGGTAACTGTCAATATAGACAATCAAATATATATATACATTTTTTTCCAAAATATTTTTGTATAAATATTTTAACCATAACTATTTAAGTAGCTACCTTCTGTTAAAGATTTCAT
This sequence comes from Mythimna vitellina, assembly GCA_949316375.1. Taxonomy (NCBI): domain Eukaryota; kingdom Metazoa; phylum Arthropoda; class Insecta; order Lepidoptera; family Noctuidae; genus Mythimna; species Mythimna vitellina. Next base: position 15,850,475 of record OX438706.1, read on the forward strand.
CCGCGTGAAAGAAGATAGTGGTTCTAAGAAAACTTTCTGGATAATAAGTATCCTTCGCCCTATTCTAGGATATGACCTACCAGTGCACCAAAGAACAACAGCAAAGCAATTATTGATGAAATTATTAATTGTACATTGACGATAATGTCACCATGGTATATACCGGCTAAATAATTTACTAAGTTTTAACAAATCAAGCTAATGGCCAGTCTAAGTTTTGCAATAAAACCATCATAATTGGAAACTGAATTGACTAGATTTGTTACGATAATAAATAATAATGGCTAAGAATAAATTATTTAGTAATTTAATCTATATACTTTTGTACATTTTTTATCATTTTATCACTAAAAAAATATACCAGTAAATTTTTGTTCGGGGCTTTTCCGCGATCCTTTCATATAAATATGTTCACCCATTTTAGCGAGAAGAAGTAACTTATATAAAATAAAATAAAAAGAAGGAAGAACATACAAACATATAAACATATTAGTATGGTTAGGACCACGGAGAATTTCTGAAAGGAAAACCGTGGTCCGTGATGATGTGTTTTAATCAGCCAAAATCTGACACGTCCTCTCGCTCAGACCCAGAATGGGAGAAGTCATTGAATAATTTACAAACTAAAAAAAAACTGTGGTACTTAAGTAACAACAATACCTAAAAAATACTCATATTTTAGATGTATACAATAGTTATACGAAGATCATTCAGGACTTTAAGAGATAACAATGCGATAAGCTTTGAAATTGTTTCGTCTTAAATGTTTTGTTAGCGTTAAGACTTACCTACTTAGTGACAGCTTTCAGATTTGTGACAAATTATTTTTAGAAGAATTAATCATAATTCGATTATAATACGGGGTATTTTTAAATTTGCATCAAAAATCTTATTCTTGACTAATAATACTAATGTACACTAAATATTAATGGATTTTACAATATATAACGCGTGTGTATATAATATATTATTATTATATACACACGCGGTGTGAGACATTATTTCCTAGGTATACTATATTTCTTTTAATCTATTAAAAGAAATATAGTATACTACTACTATACAATTTTATACGAAACTATATAATCGCGGTCTGTTATTATGGATACCTATTCTAGAAAGGTAAGGTTTTTATTCTAAACGAAACACATTTGGAATGTTTTTCTTTTCTATCAACAATCGATCAGTAGTAAAAAAGTATAACGGAGGCGTATTACGTCCAATCTGTCACAGAAAAAAATTGAGGATATTACTATCCGATTTAATACTCTTGAATAAAAGTAATATGTCAATAATAACTTTAACATAAATGAGAATTGAGAAACATAAAAATTATCTTCTTAACATTATTTTTAAAAGAGTAACCATGTAGTTTTTTTTCCGGTTCTCTTTTATAGGAAACGACCAATTGAAACCGTGTACTTGCTTTTGACATTTTATAAGTGCCCTTGTAGGCATAGGCAAAGGTAGGTAAATAAAATATTTTGAATTTTGAATTATATTTTTTTTAAGAGGGACAATTGCATGTCGGTAAAAAAAAACTCCTATAAATTTTTTAAAACAATAGTAATAAAAACATTAATGTGAAAAAAATATAGATTTTAATGTATTGGAAAATAAAACTAATTGTAACTGAAACTGGCCGGTTTAGTAGTTGTGGCCCTAACTGCTATGCATGTCATGGTTATGGTTTGATCCCCACCCAAGACAACGAGAATGAGCACTATCATTAATTTTGTGTCTGGGTGTATTTAATCTATAATATGTTTTTATTTAGAAATAAAACGTGTTGCGCCGACCCCAAATAATACGGGATAAGGGCAGGAAGATGATGATGATTTAGAAATATATGATTATGTTTATCAGTTGTCTAGTACGCTCTGCTCTGCTTAGATTGCGACTAGTTGGCGTTGTGTGATAATTGTTATTATTTATCCTGTCCGCATTATAAGGTGTATAACAAAATATATAATAAATAAGTTATTACTGGGTTACTAATGATGATTGATTATAAGATTTTATTTACTTTTATTATACTTACCAGAATGCAGTCCAATCCTGAGCTTCAACTGATCTTGTGGCCGATGTCTGATGCGGAATCTGCTCACCGCATCTCTAAGAGCCAGTGACATCCGAGCTACTTCACAGGCATGCCGCGTGCCATTGCGCTCTGGGAGACCTGATACTACCATGTAAGCGTCGCCTATTGTTTCCACCTGCCGAACAAGTAATCATTTTAACTTTATCGATTGCCATATAGCTGTTATCATATCTTTTTTTAAAGAACAAAAAGGTATAACCTTGGAGAACCCTTTCTAGGGCTGTGCGAAGGGGCGTATCAGAAAGAAACCAGCTAACAAACATTATCAATAGATAGGGAAGATATGCGTCACATCCGCGCAAAACGGCCGAACGCTCAGCATAAAGCTACTGCCTCATGCATAATGCGATGAGTTCTCAGCGCTGGTTTTCAGCGTGGGCCGATGGCGGTGTCGATATAAAGACTCTGGAACGACTTATCAGACTTTTATTGACTAAAATCCAACAATCATCTGGTTTTCATGAAGTAATCTATATACGAATTGATTGAAGATACAGATACAAGTAAATGTAGAAATCATTACATGGGCCGGCAAAAAAGGTAGGCTTGTCCCTAAAAGCGATCTTTTAAAAAAACCTTATGATGAATTTAAAAGGGAGGTCACACATACACTCTCACATCTCCCCACACTAGTCATGTTACTTGTGGTCAGCATAACACGTTGTTTCGTCTATTCTGTCTTTTTAACCGTCATGCTATCACTAACTCCTTTTTCCTTAAGAGAGTCCTTTTCCACTCGCCTATCGTCAACATCGAGCATGGTTTAAAAGCTTGTTGCTTCATCTAACGCAATCCAATGCAATATTTGATGAAGAGGCAATGCATAAAAAGAGGTATAACGCCTGAAAACTCTGTTAGCATTCGGTAATTCTGTGATTTACTCGAATATTACACAAAACTTGTTCCAGTAAATACGTGAGTTTCTTAAACCCTTAAAAGTTTTACAGAAAACTTGTCGTCATTCAGAATCTCAATCAAATTTACAAGGCTTATATTGATGTACTTTTTTATATTTTTAATATGCGAGTACATGGTGTAGGGCCGAAATTCACGTAAAATAGCAGATTTTCAGAGGTCTTTACCCGATTAGTTTTACACAAATTTGTGTTTTGATTTCTATTAATAGAAGCCTAGATAATATCCACAATATAGCTGTGTATCCAAAATATCTAGAGAAAGATGTGTAATAACGTCATAATCACGTATGAGCGGTTGTATGAAAATGTACCTCGAAAAGGACGCTCTTAATATCGCTCGTCATACAATCTATTCATCTTTTTTATGAACTTCCTCTAAATCCATCCGTATGTACACTCATGACTCTTTTAGTTACAACCGTTTTATTCCTTTCCTTTACATATACACACACACACAAAAAAAAAACAATTGCAACATAAATAAAAACATATTAATTAATAATCTATTTATCGCACGCTTAATAAAAAAAGAGACTCAAAAAGGAGGGTTTTAGAAAATTGAACCTTTTTATTGATAAATATGTTTTATTATTCAATTACCCCTTTTTTAAGTTAGGTCTCTTCACGATTAAGGGTGCGTAGAAGCGAAATACCACTTACTGATTAAACACCTACCAACTTAAATTTTTGCAGGTAGGTGCCTTATAGGGTGTAGATATCCGCTAAGAACGAATTTTACGAAACTCTACCCTTAAGTGGGGTTAACCGGGGGTTGGAAGTTTGTATGGAGAAAGGAATCTTCGCGCGGGCGAAGCCGCTGGCAGAAACTAGTACATTTATATCTACAAAAAAAAATAACTTACCTTATACACATCATAATTCTCCACGATAGAATCGAAGCAAGTGTACAGGTCGTTTAGCAAGTCTACCACCTGCATCGGCGTGGAGGATGCTGATAACGCGGTGAAGCCAACGATGTCTGAGAAATATATCGTCACTTGTTCGAAGGTCTCGGCCACCACTGACAGGCCGTTGATCAGCTGAGAGGCTACGGACCTATATAAGAAAGCAAGCTTAGTTTATTTAAAATAATAATAGTATAGTTAAGGGATGAAAGTGCAGTTGCACTCTACTAATGCTGAAGTGTAAGCTAAGACGGCGCGCACGCGTCGCCACGTGCGCCTCAAGGAGATGTCAGCAACTGTAGGGGCCCAGCAGGGTCGAAGCCTACTGGGGCCATGGGTAGTGTTCACACTACCCTAGTGAAACCTGGGGCCCTGGGGCGAACGCAAAGAAGGAACAGGGTGAGGTTTTAGTCAGTAAAGTCTGACACTATCTCGCGCTCCGCCCAAGAGCGCGATTTGTCATTAGATAACTTCCCACCTAAAAAAATGACTTTTTTTTTTGTAGAAGTGGAGTAATGAATTTTCTGTGTTTTGCCTGGCCTGCTGGTCCAGTGGTTAGTGGCCCTAACTGCTATGTTAGAGGGTGTGGTTTCGATTCTCACTCAAAATAAAAGTTTGTGTGATAAACACGATCGTTTGTTTTGTGTCAGTTTGGGACTAGATGGCGTTGTGGCCACAGTCATGGTCATGTTTTTTCAGTGGCGTAAGGTCTATCGTAGCAGCGTGCATTCGTGGTAACGTGCATTCGTTGTTAAGTGTTTCGGATTAGTAAACTTACGGGAACATGTTATTCGAGGTTACACTTTTCTGAATTCTGTAACACACCCTAAAATATCGTAGGTAAAACATGAAGGGTAAATACAATGGCACGAAATTTGTTATATATATTTGTCTTTATTCGAAAACCGTATAATTTAGCCTGTTATTGTTACGTCAATATGTTTGAACAAACAATACACAAAACAAATATGTCATAAGCAAACATAGCTCAAACTAATCAACAAGAAATACGTGAAATTGTTTGAAACTGGAGTTTGGAAAAATATACATTTAAGGGTCGCGTATAAGATGAAAATTTAAAAATTTATTCACTGAAATATATTTTATTCAACTTGATTGCGTTGAATTGAAGTGATGAATTTTATCTGTCTACATACATAAATTTTCGTTAATAAACTCCTTTTTGGGATTTGAATTGAGAAAGTATTCACAAAAAAACAAACACAGGAATCATAACTTTTGTGTTCGTTTTCATTAAAAAAAAGACAATGCTTAGTGAGTAATGAGAGTCTTTGTTACACAAAATTTTATCATCTAAGTATTCTTTTCGGGGAGAAAATCATCCAGTGACATCCCTCGCTCTTGGGCGGAGCGTGAGGGTGTGTCAGACTTTTGTTGACTAAAAACCTACTCCTGTTCCTTCGTATCATCTAAATAAATAGATTCTTACATAATTCCTGCTATAGGCCGCATACCCACTTTGTCATGACGTCAGATAATCTTGTAGTTTTAAGTGTCGTAGTTTTAAGTGTCGTGGCTTATATATTTCAATGGAGGTGTTCACGTCGGTACTACACACACAATAACTGTCGTCTACGACTATTTTTGCGGTGACAACAAATTATTATTATTTTTTATTATTTTTTAATTGATATAAACCAGTGCTTGACTGCGATGATTATCATGATAGTTGGAACGGCTAGCACGATAGTAGTAAAACGATAAAAAATTGTCCAGACTAAACCGTGACGGTCAAACATGTGTCGTTTTTGCGACGATATGTCGTGGTAATAGGTTAAAAAAAAAAAAAAACACCTTTACTCGTCTTTTTTTTTCGTCATTTTAAACTAGATGAGGCCGGTGTTTCCTAGCTGACTACCCTGAGAACAAACACCGAAACAAACTCAGGGGTCAATGTCTCTTTTAAAGTCCATACAAAGTTTGTAATGGTCAAATTACATGAGAACCATGCAGATTTGTCTGAGATGGTCTTTAGAAGAAAGAACCATGCAGATTTGAGTGGACCTGTCCAGTCAGTGCAAGCAGTTGTCAGTATTCGCAAAGCTCAACTCAGGACTACTAAGGAGCTCAACGACTAAACGAACAATACCAAGGAAAGGACATTTGGGTAGGGCGCAGAAAATACTCAAATTTGCCAGACGTAATTTAACGTAGACAATACGTTAAAATTACTGAAAAGGAAAAGAAAGTAATCAACATAGTCCTCACGTTATAATATTAACCGACGATAAAAAAAACGTTACGACATAGTGGAAACGGGGCCATAGACTGGAATACAGTTATTCAGTAGACCTTAAAAACTTTTTTCTTTATTAATAAAGGAACTTACTTTGGCAAAAGCTGATATAGTAACTCCTCACATTTCTTCTTTTCTTCTAAATAATCTTGAGTTCTCTCACTAACTAAGGATTCCAAATTATTTGCATACTGCTCCATACGGGAAAGCAAATTGTCTAATATATTGCTACTTTCTTGAGTTCTGTAGGAAAAAAAAAACAAAATTAATAATAATATTTCAAACAGTTCTGTTGAAAAAAAAAAATTACAAAAGCAAATGTTTCAAATGAATTATGCGAGGCCGAAATGGCAACAAATTAAGAATCATAAGCGTAAAAAATATTTGCACACGTAATCAAACTTCTGGGTCAAACCCCAGAAGTTTTATTAGTTAAGTTTACTGGTTATAAATATATGCGGTGAAGTTAACGATGTCACATGTGAAAACTGAGTTACAATAAATAATCTAATGCGATTGACTTAATAGTGAATTTGACATTCAATCTGCTTTTTAATGTCGTTTTTAGGGTTCCGTACCACAAAAGAAAAAATCGGAACCCTTTTAGGATCACTTTGTTGTCCGTCTGTCTGTCTGTCTGTCTGACAGTCTGTCTGACTGTCTCTCTGTCAAGACCCTTTATCTCAGGAATGCGTAGAGGTATCTCGTTGAAATTAAAATATACTCAAGTCTGTAGTCTCTTGAAGTTGAGAAAAAATCAAACTTACTACTACTACCGAATTTACGAAAAAAAAGATACGGCCGTTTATGTCGCAAAAAACGTGTATTCCAACTCTCTTAAGAGAATCAAATTCATAGGGTATTCCTCGTTGACCTAGAATCCTAAAATTTGGAATGTAGTAAGGTCTCATAGCCCAAGTATAGCAAAAAAAAACTGAAAACTGTAAATTTGTAGTTACGTCACAAAAAAAAAAACTGTCTCTTTCGTAACTCAATTCGGGAATTAAACTGTTTTCATTGGTAGGTTTGTACCGAACCCTCAGTGCGCGAGTCCGACTCGCACTTGCCCGGTTCTTTTTATATATAAAAGCTATCCATCTCAAAAGGTAATAATTTAGTTCAGATATTAAATTTATATGTGCAATAAATATATACAACAGTGATCAATCAAAATTCAACCAATACTAGAGTTAAGTAAAATAATTCTCTAAAAGAAATTTATGCGAAGCAAAAAAAAAGTAACAGTACATCTACACCAGAAGATGAAGACATATGTACATAATATATTACTTGTTGAGGCGACGGATCGCTCCCTTCAAATGACCAAAGACTGGTCTTTCCAGAGGATCTTCGGCCCAGCATCTCCGCATTAGCTCGGTGGCATCGTCGACCTCGCACGAACGGTGGTGAGAAGTATTCGGGCGAAGACCACTTGATATCACCGTCTCGATTATTTCTAGGAAGAGAAGTTATCGTTTTAGGAACACACAATATTAACAACATTCCACTCCTCGGACTTTATCATTCCGGCAGAACATTTTCCAGCTGGAAACGAACCGCAATAGCCTATCTGAAAATTCCTGAGTTGATTTCGGACCCAGGTTAGCCGCTGTAGGAATAATTTTAGTAAATGGGTCATCCTATCCTTGTAAAATTCTAAATACAAAGCTTTGACAGGATTTTCGTATCCATTCCAGCCCAGCTTGTACAACTTCCGCATCATCCGCAAGTGGTTGGGCTAATTTGAGTGAAATATAAATAAAAAGAAAAACTTGCAAGCAAGTTTCACTTATGCTAGTATTTAATAAAATAATTAGGCACTGTTTCCACTACGACATGATATAAAATACAGATAAAATGCTCATTGCATTATGCGTTAATTTTACTCTATAATAAGTAATTTCCTGCGCTATTTTCTGTCGTCACGTGAGCGAGGAATACACTGGACGGACTGGCTCGTAAACCCAAACGTAGTAAGTGCTACAGAATAATGAGGTATTTTTTAAGTTTATTCGGTATGTGACTATCTATTATGATAGTCAAACCGATAGTAATTAAAACCAGCGGACATGGCCCAAAATGCCCGCGAGCAAGTCCATCCAGTGAAATCACCGGTTAGAAATGAGAGACAATTTAAAAAAAAATAGTGACCTGGAACTTATATACATCATACAATGGTAAAAATACTGTCACTATTCACACCGTGGAAATATCGTTTTAACTGTGGAGTAGATGATGAAAGGAAACATTTCGCTCTTTCATTTTCTTTACACGTTATAAACGGATTTGAACGGCTACGAGTATTTTTGTCACATGTTTTCACACAGAATATGTTATACAGGGTGGCCAAATCGGAAGTATGTATAACTTTATTTTGTCTTTCGCTTTGAGGGCCAATTTTTCAATTGTATGGGATTTATTTTCAGTTAAATATTCGCACTTTTTTATTGGATAGTCTATGATACTATGATCATTGCGTTCATTTTAGTGATTGAATACAAACAATTTTAACGTGGATCGAAAAAGGACTTTTTAAACAACATTTTTAGGTTTTACATTAATCAATAGTTCCAAAAATCAAATGCACTAGATTCGATAGATCCTGAATTTCCATGTAAGAGGGGCCTTATTGTAGTCAATTTCAAACACTGTAAAATTTGATGCAAACACGATTAAAGCTAAATCATTGTTAGCCAGCAAAAATATTTTAAAATTTAGTTAATATTGTTATGCCTGAATAATATAAATTTTTAAATAATATTTATACATTTTCTAAAAGGTTGGACCTGTATAAATCCGTAACGTTATTCCAAAACCCAAATTAAATAGAATGCCATTATAATTTTCAATATTTGTTTTTAGCGTGACCCCGATAAAACAGTAAAAATTTTGTAAATTCAATTATCCCAACAAAAGACGATTTGCAATGCCTGAATAATATAATTATGAAAATAATATTTTGATATTTTCTGAAAGGTTTGGCTACTTTGTAAGTCCGTTAAATTATTCCAAAACCCAAATAAGACATTCAATTTAATTTTCAATATTTGTTTTTAGCGTGACCCCGATAAAACATGACATTGTTGGAAGCAGAAACGATTTTAATTTATTTCATTGCCAAGCAAACGAAGCATTGTGCCCAGTCCCGTTGATATTTAATATTTCGGAAATTTCATAATGTAATTTTTATAAAAAATTTCAATATTATTTCTTGTTATCTGTATATACCAGCGAAAAAAAAATCAGCTGCTCCATACATTTTGACGAATTAAGCGAACATAAATGTAGGGAACAGCTGTTTTTTTTTCGCGATTTCAGGTTTGGTCCCATAGTAAAAGTCGTTCATAATGAGGAGTACAATGTCCCCTCGAAATTCTTAAAGTTAATTTTTTAACACCTTATATATAAAAGGAGATAATAATTGACTGGAAGTACTGGGACCAGGAACCTAAAATTTTACACAGCGTTTCCTCTTATGACGTAGACGAGCACTAAGAGTTTTTTTTTTCAAAATTCACCTAAAGGGTTGAAACGGGGTCTAAAGTTTGTATGGAAAAACCTTCTTTCACGCGGGTAGAAGCTAAGACTATAATAATTCTTTTTAGTGCATTGAGAAAAACTCCAAGGAATTACTAATACGATTTGTGAGCCATATGCTAGGCTCACAAATCGCACACTATTAGTAATTCCTTGAGCTCCAAAAAATCTCCAAAGAAATGACCCCATTTTACAAAAGGCAACGCATAAATTATGAACCACTTTCCACACTCATTTCTTCCCCTAACGTGAAATGAAGGAAATAAAAATCCTAATAATATTTGATGGATAAAACATTTTAGCGATTTCATTTGCTGTGTGTCTAAAACGAAATCCCATTATGTTTAATATGAGCTATCCTGGTATGAATCACGGAAATTATTTACGCTCCCCATGTCCGGAATAGAATAAATGAAATGCTTTGTGCCGAAAAAATGCGAAATATTTCTTTAGGCTGTGTGGTGTTCGGAATAAAAAGTTTTTGTGCCAGTTCCTATGACTGTAATAAAAGCAGACTACAAGTTTTTGGGAGAATGGGACCAGCATTAATCTTTATCTAGACAATAAATACCAGGAATATGAATTTTATGAGTCATGAGAAGAGGCGTTTGTACTGTAGTCGAACAGTTGTAAAATAATAATAATTATTACTATAATAAAATTATTTACTGATTTTAAGTTCGTAAAAAGATGCAATGAAATTCTCTGTCTCTTGAGCTAGTTATAAGTCAATGCAAAAATAAAATATATAATAAAATTTAAATAATAGAAAATAGCAAAAATCAAAATCGTTAATAAAATCAAGGTCAAAAATTTCTAGTTGAAGGCATTAATCGATCGTACTGTAGAGAGAAGAAGCGAGGCTTGAGGTACACTTCTTAGTGTCTATTGAGATCCCAGAATCTCATATGTATGATAGCGATATTTGATATTTTTGTTTTCGGACACTCCTATTACATAGTCTACCAAAAAGTGACTTATAAAATGTGAAAAAAATTCAAATTCAATTCTAAACTTGCACAAACACATAAAGTACATTCGATAGAACATCCTGCTGAGCCTGCCAGCAGCTGACAAGATACCTCTTCATGTGACCTCCTCAGATATCACATTAATTTATACCTTTAGTTATTATTATTGTTATTGTATAAAGTTATTTTTTTATTTATTATTTATTACATTGTTGTTGTTGTTAATATTATTTCTTTGTAATGATTTTACTTATTTTTAGAATTTTAAAATAATGTAGTCTTATGAACACTATAATTATTAATATTATCAATGTTCAATGTAATTATAATTGTCATGAACAAAGTACAACTACTATTACTAACACCACAGTGATATAACGAATGGGCTTTGATGTTCATGTTTCACCAAATGCAAATTAGTGGCTTAAGAGGCTTTTAAACCATGCTCAAATGGCGTCAACATTTGAGCATGGTTTGAAAGCTTGCTAACGCAATTCAACGCTATGTTTGACTTAAAGGCAATGCTAAAAAAGAGATATAACTCCTGAAAACTCTGTTAGCATTCGGCAATTCCGTGATTTACTCGAATATTTTACAAAACTTGTTCCAGGATATACGTGTTTCTTTAATTTTTTTTTTCATTTCATTACATTCAGGATCTTGATTAAATTTACAAGGCTTCTATTATTATACTTTTTTTGACTTTTGTAATTTTTGAGTAAATTATGAAGTGTCAAAAGTTCACGCAAAATAGCAGATTTTCAGAGATTTCAGTAGAAGCTTAGATAATATCCACTAGATACGCCATAATCGCGTAAGAGCGAGAGAGAGGTTGTATGAAAAACAGTGAAAATGTATGTCCAGTTGGATGCCCTTAAAGTGTTCACTTCCAAGTTTCATGTTTCGTTGTGGGTTTAGATTAGATTGTTTGAAGGTCAAATTTCAATGAATACAACTTTATTTCTAGAGAAAACTCCCAAGTAGAAAATAACCTTTCTAACTCACCTTTCGGAGCCATTTCAATGCCAGGACCGAGCCAAAACGCCCCCTGTCTGTTGACGATCTCGTGCATGACGATACCGAAGGAGTAGACGTCACCTTTTTGTGTGCCTTCTGGTGGCGGTTCTGCCGTACGAAGCAACTCTGGTGCCGTCCAGAGGAGTCCTAAGACAAAGCAAAATATTAATGACTAGCTTTTGCCCGCGGCTTCGCCCGCATACATAAAATATAGCCTAGGTCACAATTTACGCAATCGGATCAGTATTTTCTAACAAATTACTCCTACAATATAAAAATAAACTTTACCTTTTTATAATATTAATGTAGACATATATCGCATACAACATTTAAGATAGGTGGAAGGTTCCGACATCTCTACAAGACGCTTTAGACCAGGGTTTTTCAAAAGTATGGCCTTATTTTTTTGAGGTGGGATATCTTCAGATAACTTCACCCGCTTTCGGTAGAGCGGTAGGGCGTGTCAGTCTTTTAAACTGACTAAAGCCCACCCGGTGTTCCTTTCAATCCCCAAGTACAAAGAATCATTCTTTCAGCGCTAAAGATTGTCAAACAGTTCAAAATAACATGCGTTACCGATATGTCACGAAATCCTTGACCCATTCTAACTATTAGACCATCTTCACTGATCGAATATCATCAATGTCTATTAGTAATAGTTATGGCTATAGAAATATCAAGATTAAACATTGTATCACACCCTACTGCAAAAAAAAAAACTTGTATATCATTTTTGGGTAGACGCTAAATTTTACTGACAGTATTTTAATAGGAGAACACAGCCAACAATACTGTAGCCATCGCTTCACCTTTTGTTTGTCGGGGGCGCAATTTAAAAACGGTATTGCAAAAACTGTTAGTGTCAGAGGAAGTTAAACTTTTAAAAATTTGGTAACCTACAATAAAATGCATCGATTGCCCTGGCAAGCTTGCCACGAAGTAAATGTTTTAGAAAGCCCTCCCTCTAAACTTCAGGTCGACAACCAGTCGGTTCTCCTTTAAGATCGACAACTAGTCGGTTTTCATTACAATATTGATTAGTTGAATTTATTTTTTCAACATTATTTGCTTTTCTAAGATTTTCCTTTTGAGGTTTTAATAACCCATAAAATAACAGCCACGGTATAGGTCGCTCTGGATCAAGAGGGCTTTTCAAACTTTTACTGTCTAAAACCCCGTCTATAACCTCAAAGAGATGCTAAGGCTGCGAGATCGTTTGAAACCGTGGCCCCGGAACGTAAAAGGGAACTGAAGGATGTGTCCTTCAGTTTCAAATGATCTCGCAGTCTTGGCATCTCTTTGAGGAGCACATGACGCCCATCTAAGTATTCATTTATTAATTTTTTTGTTGTCTTTTGCAGACGGTTGCGTATTCAAATCACGTCGGGGTCACCAGTTTGGAGATAAGCGGAACAGAGAGTAAAGTCCCGCAAACCTCCGTTGACAAGGGAGGATCTTCTGACCAGACTAGTGTTACGTCTGGTGGGCAACTGCCCATTAGATGATTTTGGACTGTTCTTAATGTTCAAATCGCGCGGACAACTTTAATTGAGTGATGCAGGATTAGTTCTTATGTGACGCTATAGATGTCGCTACAAACCTTTATAGAGTGATTTTTACAAGTGCACAAAGTTGTAATAAATAAATAAATAGATAGAACAGTTTCTATTAATAAAGACTTTTATGTAAAAATACTCCAAAATTATTTTTATCACCACTAAAAAAACCAGGAAAGAGGATCTTGTTGCCATCATTTGGAGTCAAGTTGTATAAAATAGTATTAAATGTTGATTTTCTTCTCAAAGAGAGTAAAGTCGAAGTCAATTACAAAGTGAAAACGAATTTATAACTTGCTGAAGTTGGCTCACTTAGTGAGGCGGTTGATATAATTTAGCTCGAAGTCAAACAGTTGGACTGGTGACTAATTGACTTGCGAATAGAACAATGACACACGTGTTGCATACGGTTGAGCTAGGGCGAACTGGGAGCACTATGTAGATACGTAATTTATTTATAAGGTTACACGCTTGCTTAATAGTTTTTCATTGAATATTATGTAATTCCTTCAGGACACATGAACCGCATTGATCGTTTATCTATCGTTCTTATCGACTCCACTTTAGCTGCACTCGAATTATCAAATATATCTAGTTATAATTTTTTTTTTATTATTTACATAATGATAAATAATTATTTTCTTTATTCGTCAGAAAATTTAAATGACTCTTGGAAAACAGCCCTTTTTTCGAGGTGAGAAATTATTAAATATCTTCTCTCGCCCTGGATGGAGCGAAAGGGGGTGTTAGAATTTTACTGACTAAAACCCTTGTATATTCTTTTAGTTGTCCTTTACGATCCAAGGCCTCTGTAACTCTTTCGAAAAATCCTGCAGCCTTATGGAGAAATAGCTCTAAAACGAGGAATCTATTCGTTGTTATGGTGACTAAGACGATGTAATAGTTTTGCGTGATTTAATATTCACTTTTTTACATATATTATTCACTTTTTAATAGCTTATAAACTAAATAATTTATTAAGAATATTACTTACGAGTCCAATAGCTGTGTGCCCTTGAATCCTTTTCTGAGGTCCTTAGTGCGTGAAGTCCGAAGTCTGTGATCTTCAGCACGAACCGAGAGTCCACCACACAGTTGCTAGATTTCAAAGCACCATGGGATCTGATGTCCGAGCCGTGGAGGTAGTGCATGCCCTAGATCAATATTCAAACATTTAGCAATAGGTTTTTTTCTACTAGAAAAGACTGCCTAAATTTTTTCTAACTTTGCTGGAGTTGGTTCTTTATATAGAGAAACTGCCGATATAATCTTCATTACCCAGTAACTAGATAACACAATATCTCTTGGCAAGTCTGGTGTCAGGTTTTTTGGCTATAAATGAAAGCCAGTGTCAACAGAGCTAACAGAGCCTTCACCCAGAATGGTTGAAGAAATTTTATAATTTACTAGCCCAAAAAAGGAACAGAAGATATTAAAACATGGTGCTCTGTGTCCGATCTGCAAATGTGAATTCTATCTGAATTTGAAAATATGTTCTGAATTCAGACTGACGGTGTTTGAATATATATTGAGTACTCAACCCCTTCCAAATAGTACGGTTACATCGGACTAACATTTCTCAGATTCACTTTGGATAAAGAGCACAAACGTTTTTGAAATGCCAGTATGATATGTTAGCCGAAAGTAATTTATTTAACTAACCAAATTGGTGTAACTGGTCGTTATAGGGTACTGAAATATAAGTGAAACAATGTCAGTAATTTAATTATGAGCATAGCGCTGAGCTTTGAAATACGTGTATAATTTTAAAACTAATTGGAATGGAAATGCAGTGTTTAACTACAACTGATTGTGAAATCCGATGCTGAACTTTGCAACATATGAAATTTAATTAATTAATAGTAAGTAACCATGTGGTTTTACGTAAACATAGCATGATTAGACTACCACCCTATTTTCTACCGCTGCAAATTTTGAAAACTTGAAATCAACAGTAGAAAAACGATAAAGCAGTGATCGATGGATCCTGGAGACACGATTCATACATCGCAATGACAATAATTGGAAAATATCTTCGGAGATAACTACACTTATACAGGCGAAAGTTTGTACGAAAGTGTGTCTAACCGAAAGACGCAGCGTTGGAGAGCGGAATAACGATTTTATAGTTTAAAATATAAAACGTAGATTTTTTTTAAACTAGGAAAAAACCGATGAAAATTTCCACCACTGGGAGGTCCAGAATCATATACTGATGTACTGGATCAATGGTATTAGTTGGTGCGTCGATGTTAAATACAGCCTGTATACTTTATTCCACATCTTAACACAGGAAAAACGTTTTGGCAATCAAGCTAGCAAGCTATTTTCTGCCAATAAGCAGGAATAGAACATAGACCATAGAACCGAGTTAGAACGAAAGTCGATAGACGCTGAAAAGAAGCTACGAAGACGCTGAAGCTGATAGACGTTTATAACTGGAATAAATGGATAGAGGAAGTCTTGTGTAGTTCGGGAATGATGAACAAATAGGCATATATAGTATAACTTAAGTGGCAGTGGGCAGGGCACATTGCTCGCAGAACAGATGGTCGATGGAGATGAAAGGTTCTGGAATGGCGAACACGTTCCGGAAGGTAAGCAGGCCTGCACCTGTGTAGGCGGTCTTCCACGTGGTTCGTTCTTCAAATCAAAGTTTCCATCACGAAAGCGTTAAAAACAAAATCGCACGGTGCGTTCATTAGCAGTCCCCTCTCGAAACGCAACATTGATATTGCGAGCTGTTTCTGCCGCGTTAGTTCCGCGTCGAAACTCTTTGTCAAAAATCACTCGAATTTTTGAAGTATTCATCTTTCTTGTCTAAGCTGTATCAAAAAAAAACAACTAAAAGTCGATAATCGACAGATTTTTTTAAAAGAAAAACTTGACTGATGCCATTTGAAAAAAGTTTTACTCAAAAATCACAAACCATGAAGCTTCTATGTCAATTCGAAGTACCTATTACAAAAAAACGGCAATTTCATACTTTAACCCCTATTAAACGGCAGTCGAAAACCAAACGACTTGAAACGAATGTGATTTTGTTAGACGTCGATTGGTTTACCTCAAAAAGAGCAACTGACACACATCAGTAGCTAGACTAGTTAAGTTTAAACCGATGACCGAATAGAGCTAATAGAACGAATAGTTCAAACTAGTTCACTGATCGAATTGAACTAGTACGGAGTGATCCTGAAAATGACCGAGCAGGCACAGGACTAGATAGAGGTATGTGACACATTGTGTATGTGACTTTACAAGTTTGTGAACGCACCCAGGACAGAAGAGTAATTCGTAGCGTGGGGCCACATTTTTTTTAAAATAAAATAAAGATAGAGTGTAAAATCCCACAAAACCTCCATTTAAAAGGAAAGATTTTCGATTGCGAACGATTGTATATTGTTGTAATTGCTTGGCAATTAAGCTTATAGCAACATCTTATCACTAAGTATAAAACGTATCGTTATTAATATTATTGTTAAGTATGTGTGCGTGTGCCTACGCACCTTTAAGTATGGTTGCGAATAAACGTCAGTGCGTTACTAGCAAGCCGTTGTTTCGTTCGTCCGTCCTCGTACTTATCTTACTTAGCTTAGACTTACAATCAAACAATTAAGCTACAAAAATCTAATGCAAAACATACATACTAATAAAATAATTTGTAATTGATAATAGGCCGTTGCGTCTAGACCGTGGTGTGGCCGCTGGCTCACATGCCCGCTGTTGCGGTGTCGCTTCTCCTGTATGACCAGAGCTAGGAGAGCCGAGCAATACGTCCTTAAATTCCTCATCCTCTCCCCCGGATTGATCTGGTGATACAGGTTGTGAATGCGTATCTATGGGTGAACCTGGAGCAGTGTCCGCTCTTGTCTGGTCCATACAATCTGCAGCCCTTGTTGTGTTCTCACTCCCTTTACCAGTGTCCGTTTTTGACATTGCTTGCGAAACTTGCGTTTCTAACGTTGGATCACCACTTAGCTCCTCTAGGTCTATATCTATGTCTTTTCTGCTTTTGCAATCGTCGCCTTTATATATCATAATTTGATTTGTATGTTTTCTATGAGTAATTGAAGTTATTTCGTCTCTGATTAAATACAATACTTTTCCAATTTTTTTTATCACTGTTCCTTTGCACCAAGTGTATTTACCATTAACTGTTTGATTTTTATAATAAACTTTGTCTCCGGGAGCAAAAACTTGTGTATTATGTCCGCCCGTCTTAGTTTGCAAACACTGTTTACGTTTAACCACATTAGCAAGAGCCGAGGATGATGGCGACGGCGATTTGGGTTTAATGAAGTCCAGACGCGTTCTAAGCTCACGACCATAGACCAGCTCCGCGGGTGAAGACCCGGTTGTTGTGTGAACGGAATTTCTGTAGTCAAACAAGTACTTCAAAAGTAAATTATTTGAATTTCACGCTCCATTACCAGTAAGCAAGCTTGTTTTGATACCCTTTTTCACAATCTTTACGTAGCTTTCTGCCTGCCCGTTGCTGGCCGCGTGGTATGTCGGTGACGTGACGTGTGAAATTCCGTTCACTCTACAAAAAGTCTCAAATTCATATGACGTGAATGATGTACCATTGTCGCTGACTAGTGTATGCGAGATTCCAAATCTTGACATGAACTCATATAATTTATCAATTGTCGCTGAAGTTGACGTGCTGCACTTCATATTATAAACCTCGACCGACTTGGTATACGTATCTACTACCACTAAAAAGGAGTTACCGTTAATAGGCCCCAGAAAATCTATGTGTACCCGGTAAAAGGGTGTTGAAGGAAATTCCCAGTGCTCAAGCGGCCCGCGCCGGTAATTGCCATAGTTGCATGCACACGTCACATGCTCCTATCATCCGCTCTAACGCTGAATCTATTCCCGGGAACCACACACGCGATCGCGCCTCCGCCTTTGTCTTTACAATTCCTAAAAGGGATTGGTGCAGTTCTATTAAAATTTTTCCTTGTAAAGTTCCTGGAACTACAACCTTGTGCCCTCTCATAACACACCCTTTTTTATAAGATAATGGCTCCCTACACGCATGATACGGCTTAATCGCCTCATCATCTATTTTCCTCGGCCACCCATTCAACACAAAATGTACAACCCTACGCAAGGTCGCATCTCTATTTGTCGCCTCGCGTAATACGTTCACGATTACGGGTAGACTGCCCTCTACCACGAAATTAATGAGAGGCCCGATCGAGATCTGGCATCGTCGCATCTATGCCCCGCACGCCCCCTTCCGTACCTGCCCCCTCAGGTAGACAGGCGCTCAACGCTGGTGCTATTTCTTCGGCCCTCTTTCCCTGCATTGCATTGCAAAGATTAATGGCATTAGCTATGTGAATAAGATCTCTTTTCACTGCCTCAACCCACTTGTTTCGGTACGGGTCTCTTGACTTATAAGCAGCGATCACAGCAGTGAGTGGCCCCAATGTCTGAGCCATGGCTGATCGTCTCTCTAGCTTGTATGTGGAGCCCTCCAATAGACTGTGGTGAGCCGGTGTCAGCCCATATTGTGCTATATTCACATAATCGGTGGTGTTACCCTTCTTTCCTACAGGAATCCTAGAGACTCCAACTCGTATCTCGTCGTACCTCATTTTGAATGCTGAGAGAATATTAAATAAGGGGTTAGCAATCCCGTACCAGTGATTGTTGTCTGATCATCATGACATCCTTGTAAGCTATATGGTAGCTATTAGAATTGATTGTCACGGTTGCTGTCAAATTGAGATTTGGGTGGGACTGCATCTTGAAATTGGCCATCTTTCTCATTATGTTGTGCCCTCCCTGTAGAATGCTCATTACTTGGTGACCAACAGTGATATTCGACACAAATCTACAAATTCTTAGTTTTTCATACAGTTCTATAGCGCTATCAACAATATATTTGAGAATTTTGCCTTTTACAGCGTTGTCTTGTCTAAGTTGATGCGTGGTCTCTTTGGATCCGAAACCTCCGCTTCATTGTTGTCAGCGTCTACGGTCCTCTTACGGCTCGGTCCAGCACTCTCAGGGTTATCAATCTCCACGTCAATTTAGTTTTTGAAAGTACCTTTTTGAGTTAAGGAGTCTGTTTACTTATGCTGAAAGGTAAAGCTTTTGAAGATAAATTAGATTGCAAGTCGTGAAACATCAGAAGCAACTTTTCCAATAAAGAGTAGTTCGATAAATTGCGACACGCCGGTCTTCTGGGATTTAATATTGTTATCGGTTAAGTGGGTGAACAACCTAGTCATTTTCCTTCCTATCTCATCAGGGTTATCCCAGGAAAAAATGGGCATTATAGAGTCACAGCTAGCAATTTTTTGACTATGAATAACGTAGTAGCGCTTAAAATTAACACTGTTATCACACTACTACGTAACAAAAATCAACCCATATGTGTTTCTCACTAATATTATAATGGACTATTCTTCTCTGCATCAGCCAAAGGTTGACTGGTAGAAAATGCCTAAGGCATTAAGTCCGCCTCTGTACCTTTATGTGCATGAAGTATGTATGTAATAAATAAATGGCATTTGTATGTAGGTGTGTGTGCTTTTGTTACTCTTTCATACTCAATCGGTTGAACATATTGATACAAGGATAGACCATGATCTAGAATAGGACATGGATAAGATTTTTTATGCCACGAGTATGTACAACTTCATACGTATTTATGTTGAAGTAGAAGGCTTTTCGGCCTTACTCCGGTTTTTTTAAACACAGTCAAATGGGGTGAATAGAAACAAAACTTCAAAGGGTATTTTCACGATATTTGAATATTTTTTGCAACATTTAACTACATCAATTTATTAATGAATTGTTATTCTAAAAAGTCGATGCTTTGTTAGAAGTCGATGATATGGTATCAAAGTGAAAAATCAAACCAAAGTTCTGTTTCTATTACCCCTGCGTTTGTATGCACCCCGTTTTACGGTAACTCTGGTAGATCATGTCCTGAAATAAAACAAACTAAAATAATCAAACTTTTTATCTTCGGAATATGTGTCTTAGGGGATGATTTTCTGCCTTTACATCGGACAAGTCACTGGTAGAAGCTAGAAATGAATAAAAGAAAAGTAATTTCAATATTATATAATATTAATAGTTATATGCCATGTTTGTCGCAAATAAACTATTTTTCTTTCTTTTCTTTCTTTCAATTGCTTCTTGTTTTTATTTTGTGTACGAGACCCAAATAAAAAAAAATTCTTAATTTACATTTATACTCGTAAGTATGTGCGTCACAACTCACATGCTTTTTGTGAAAGAGAAAAATTGTGGACTTAAACCATTATACTACCTGATCCTTTTAACCTTTTTCTCAATGTACCCAATAATTTAGGAAAGGAATATTGACCCGACAGTAATAGATTACGAATGTGTACGGGGGACACCTGGGACCTTATCAATAAAATGACATTCTGGCGAGCTAGAAAGAGGAATAGAGCTATACATCCTATATCGCTCCATCCCTTTACCAGTTCAGTTTTAGTGATAAAATGGATCGTGTTATGAGCTCGTGGTAGGGCCGTAGTTTCCGGTACGTTGAAACTTCGTTAAACCTTTTCAGGCTTCCGGGAAGGGTATACCGGGAATGTTTTCACGTAATGATAATAACAGAATTGATGGAGTGGAATAATTGCGGTGATATTCGAACCTAACAACTAGTCCACGGGAGGGCACCTACTTTGTTAAATGATAAATACATACTTGAAATTTCGTGAGTGGCATCCTTTTGGCGAGTATACCATTCTTTGTTTCGACGGCTATTTTTTAAAGTATCTGATGTGTCTGAAGTCTGAGTTTTTGAAGTAGCTTTAAGTATCTGTTATTTGTTTATTGTGCAAAGCTACCACAGTGTTGTCTTTTTAACCCAAAGTTTGACTGGTAGAGAATGCCTTGTTGCATTAAGTCTGCCTATGTACCACTACTGTAAATGAAATTTAAATAAATAAATAAATTGCTGCGTTTTAAAGTGAGCATGATTGAAATATACCGATACAAAGTATAGTAGACTCGCCACCACTCACGAAGTTTAGAATATGTATATATTGTTTAACAAAATGGGTGCCATCCCTTAGACAAAACTTGTTTTAAGAAAAAACAAATATTTTTATATGTGTTCATTAAAATCTCACTCACCTTTACAATATCGTGCATCAAACTGACTTTGAACATCCAATCCAGCTTAATAGACTCATTCTCTAAGATATCTTGCAAGGATCCTTTAGGGCAATACTCCGTAAGAAGACAGCAATGTGGAGGGTCCACGCAGGCTCCAAAGAATCTTGCCAGATGATCATGTTCCAAATCCTTCATTTTCTTCAGTTCGAGAAGAAGAGGTCTAGTCAGGTCTATACGCTGTTTGTCCACTTTCTTAATGGCAACCCGGCAGCCTTTGTAGAATCCACAGTTTGTATATACTTGTCTGTCACCAGCTAAAGATATGGCTTCATCCGAGAATGTGGTCTGAAAGTAAGGATATATAATATAGCATAAGCATAACATAATCAAATTTATATATAATTTTCCCACTGCTGGAATTCTGGCCTCCTGTCTAGCAGAGGGAATGGGCCGTCGAAGCATTTATTTGAAATGAACCATTTTAAGACACTTTTTAATTATCAAGCAGTCAGGCAGTCAGAAAAACAATGCTAATTGCACATTTACTATGGAGCAATAATGTGCAAGAAACTCCATTTACACTCTTTTAAATCATAATTATTTGTCACAAATATCTCGGTTACAGATTTCTTGTTGTTACTATTATGAGAACAATGCAAGTAAGTAAAAATAAAAATTCTAATTATAGAAATCAAAATAAGCCACTGGCATCTAAGAGATGAGCAGTACCAACTGACAGCGTCTGTTCACGGACATGATACGTATATCAACACTACTCAGCTCAACCATTTTGTAGGGAACCGAATGATACACTCGCGCCACTATCAGTAAGACATTTGAGTTAGCATGACAAACTCACAACTGCCAATGTAATCCATCAAGCTGGCCTAGTGCGGTTTGGTGGATGTTACATGTCTTTGAATTTTTGGTTAGAGTACATGACGATTTCCTCACTATGTTTTTCTTCACCGTTTTGTGAGCAGTGGTAATGAAATAAATTACAAAAAGTAAAGCGCTGGCCTATCTTGGAACCCATGACGTACAACTCTTAAGTTGAGGCCGTTACAACTGGGATACAGTGATATCCCAGTTGTAACGGCCCCAACTTAAGAGTTAAGTCTAGATAAGTTAGTTTAGTTGTTATTTATTTTTCTGTGCAGTGGCACCGAATACTCCTAATAGATGATAAGAAACAGTCCGGAATAATGAATGGTTGGTTGTTACACCATTCGCTATCTCGCACTGTTTCTACAGCCCTCGCAACCGTAACAAGGGTGATGATGATCATCACCCTTGTTACGGTACAAGAGTAAAACTATAATACGTCACGACTTTTATAACTTTATATTCAGTACTAATTTAAATTAGAGCTCATACACACGAGCGGCATGTTGCCAACGGCAGAGGTAACTGCAGCCGTCGACCAATAGTGATAAATGATATTTATTTTGCTAATAGATTTTTTTAAAACACTTTTACTCGTAATTTTTTTTGTCAATTTAAACTAGATGAAGCCGGTGTTTTCTAGCTGACTACCCTGAGAAGAAATACCGAAACAAACTCAGGGGTCAAAGTCTCCATACAGCGAATATGTAATGGACAGATCATATGAGAACCATGCAGATTGAAGTCTTTTGAAGAAAGAACTACAGTTCTGAGCGGACCTGTCCATTCAGTGCAAGCATTTGTCAGTATTCGTGTAGCTCAACTCAGAACTACTATTATACTATATAGACAAACAATACCAAAGAAAGGACATTTGGGTAGGCCACAACAAGTACTCAAAACTGACACACATGACGGCTGCCGCTGATCTTCAAAGTTAGAATGTCTACGGCTATCGACACGTCAACAGCTGCCGCCGACGGCTGCAGTTACCTCTGCCATTGGCAACATGCATCTCGTGTGTATAAGCTCTTACAATTTTTGCAAGCCTAGTCGTAGCGCGGAAAATCTTCACACCGTCATTTAGAAAACGCCACTCACCTAACAACGCCATCTATTAGTTTACATTTAAACGATATTTCCAACAGGTTTACTTATCTAAAATTAACTGTTTTGGGTCATATTTATTGGTAAGTTAGAGTTTAAGGATAAGGTAAAAAAGTTGTATATAGTTCATGATTAATGGTTGGTTCGTCCATCCAAAATGATTAAATATTGACAAGGATTTTGTCAGGAGGTAAAATAGGCTAAAAACTGTTTATCAAAAGCCACGAAAGTTTAACAACTAGCCTCAAACATTATAGGATTTACGGCAACTTTTCGAACTTGCTACTTTTCAAATAATCCTACTCATAAGATCTTCCGACGTCCACTAAGAGTTCATCGAATATTAACGTTCTTTGACGAAGATGAAGTTCGAACCAATCTCTAAATACTTGACATTTATAAGTTTGCCAACTTTGCTCGCCACAAACTGAAAGTCAATCATGAATCAATTTGAGACTTTTCTCTACTATTCACAAGTGGAATAAGTTTTAAAAATAGATCGTGGTTTTGAAGAGACTAAATCAATACTCAAGTTTTTCTGTTACTTCTTATTTCTACTGTCTTTATTATACACTAGCTGAAACGGCGAACTTCGTACCACCTACCAGTCAATGAATGTAGTATATCATTCGATATATTGACTATATCGAATGATATACTACATTTGCCAAATGCGATAAAACAAAACCTAAGTATTAAATCAAGTAACATACAATTTTAATGTATAAAAATTATCTACATCGATTTCGTATATTACGAGATGCGCGCACAACTAAAAACTTCTACAGATTTATTATATGTATAGATAAATACATAATGAGGAAATTTATGAACATCTGAGGAAAACCGAGGACTTTTCCAGCAGATAAATTTCCTGAAATTCACTACCAGAGTCTGTGTTTTTGAAAGCTGCAACCTGTGAGTCTTTAAATCAAGAGTGAATTGATTACTTTTTAGCAAGCGTGCTCTAGGTTAAAATCTACAAGTCCGTTATAAGACCTGTCATACTGTATGGAACAGAATGTTGGGCTATAAAAAAAGAGATGAAAAAATATTGCATGTGACGGAGACGAGAATGTTGAGATGGATGTATGGTGTGACGAGAATAGATAAGTGAGAAATTAGTATATTAGAGGAAGTTTGAAAGTGGCGCCAGTAACTAAAAAGTTGAAGGGGAATCGTTTGTCTTGGTATGGACATGTAAAATTTTGGGCTATAAAAAAGACAGATGAAAAAATATTGCATGTAGCAAAGTAGAGAATGTTGAGATGGATATGTGGTGTGACGAGAATAGATAAGTGAGAAATTAGTATATTAGAGGAAGTATGAAAGTGGCTTCAGTAACTGAAAAGTTGAAGGGGAATCGTTTGTCTTGGTATGAACATGTAAAATTTAGGGCTATAAAAAAGACAGATGAAAAAATATTGCATGTAGCAAAGAAGAGAATATTGAGATGGATGTGTGGTGTGACGAGAATAGATAAGTGATAAATGAGTATATTAGAGGAAGTTTGAAAGTGGCGCCAGTAATTGAAAAGTTGAAAGGGAATCGTTTATCTTGGTATGGACATGTAAAGAGGAGGGATGAAATGCATTTTACTAAAAGAGTTATGAGTATACATGTGGATAGATAGAGAGGGAGAGGGAGGCCAAAGAAAAGATGGATGGATTGTGTGAAGAGGAGTGATATGAAAGAAAAGGAAGTTAGTGGTAGCATGATGAGTGACAGGGCAGAAAGGAAGAAAAAAAAAACGTGTTGCGCCGACCCCAAATAATATGGGTCAAGGGCAGGAAGATGTTGATAAACAAGCGTGCTCTATTATCGATCACTTCGTTATTACTTTCAGGTGGGAAGAAAGTGGTCCAACGCGAAGCTATCAAAAAACCGGACAAGTGCGAGTCGGACTCGCGCCCTGAGGGTTCTCTACAAACTTACCAATGAAAATAGTTCTATTCCCAAATTGAGTTACGAAGATTTTTCCGAATCGTAAGAAAAAGATTTTTTTTTGTGATGGAACTATAAATTTACAGTTTTTAGAATTTTTCCTATACTTGTGCTATGAGACCTTGCTTCATGCCAAATTTCAGGATTCCTATGAATTTTGTTTCCCTTGAGAGTGTCGAAATATACGTTTTTTTGCGACTGAATCTTTTTTTTGGTTAACTTAGAAATTTGATTTTTTTCTGAGTTAACCAACCACAAACTTGAATAATATGTATTTTAATGTCAATTCGATATCTCTACGCGTTCCCGAGATAAAGAGACAACAAATTATTATATTTCCTTATGAGGTACAGAACCCTAAAAAATAGTTAATAATATTAGAATATAAGCGGAGGCACAAATGGTTTAAAGAGCTATTGCTATGCTATGCTTCCATATTACGAAAAAAATACAAAATTTACAGGTAATAACCGTTATTTTAAACAAAGTTTGTAACAAACAAAGAATTTGTGAATAATACATTTCCAAAAGAACAGAAAACTATAAAAGTAATTTATGGTTTCCAAAGAAGACAAGTAATGAGCTATACTACATAGATGTTTACCATGACTTTGGTTTTGTCCATGTTCATTTTAAGTCCCAATCTTACGGAAGCTTTACTGAGGTCACCGAGCATTGTACTGAGCTCCTCCGGTAGTTTCAGCTATGACTACTACGTCGTCAGCAAATCGAAGGTGAGTGATGTACTCGCCATTGATATTTATGCCTAGCCCTCTCCACTCGAAAACCTCGAAGACATCCGCCATTGCGGCCGTGAACAGTTTCGGAGAAACGACGTCTCCTTGCCTCCTACCCCGCTGCAGAAGGATAGGTTTCGAGGTCTGGTCCTGAAGTCGGACTGACATGGTGGCGTTTTTGTATAAACACTTCAGCACTTCGATGTACCGATAATCAATCTGGCACCGTTGGAGAGACTGCAATACAGTCCAAGTCTTGATCGAATCAAAGGCTTTCTTGTAGTCCACAAACGCTAAGCAGAGAGACTGATTATACTCCTCAGTCTTCTGTATAACCTGCAGCAGCGTATGTATGTGGTCCACATTGCTGAAGCCTTTTTGAAATCCGGCTTGTTCGGGAGGGTGGAAGTCGTCGAACCTGCGCGCGAGATGGTTCGCGATGACTCTGGAAAACAGCTTGCTTGGCTCAGAAGTGAGATGGGCCTGTAATTCTTAAGCAGGGTATTGTCACCCTTCTTAAAGAAGAGTACCACCACACCTCTGCTCTATACCTGTGGCGTTTTTCCCTCGAGTATGACGGAATCGAACAACTTCTGAAGGGCCTTTAGGACCGGTTTTCCACCGGCCTTCAAGAGCTTGGCCGTAATTCCGTCCTCACCCGACGCCTTGTTGTTCTTCAACTGTTTCAGAGCCATCATAATCTCGTACAGGCTGACGTCCGGGATATGTTCGATATAGTGTCGAGTCAATCTAGATCTTGGGTCGTTTGCTAGATTTACAGTGGGTTCAAAGATTGACGTGTACAACTGTCAATAAAAAGCCTCGATCTCTCCCAGAAGCTCCGATTCGGCGGATATGACTCTGCCATCTTCGGTCTTCAGTTTCGTGAGCTGGCTCTGTTCAATTTCTGTTCAATCCTAAAACCCCCGCTTATCTTAAAGAACGTTTCAAGTTCCTTCATGACACACATACTAGATATCTTAGGTCATCGGAAAACTTGGGGCTCGAGATGCCAAGCCATTCCACCAATTTTTATGACAAGTCATTTACAGTTCAAGCAGTGCGGCTGTGGAATGCTTTGCCCGTGTCGGTAAGGCAGGCTCAAACACTCACAATTTTTAAAAATATGGTTAAGGATCACTACCTTTCCTCTTAAACGTCGTCATTAAGGTCATCATTTCTTTGCTTTCATAATTATATATATATATTATATTATTTGTATTATATGCATTTTATTAGTTTTTGTATTGTATATATGTAAATAGTACACCAC
Organism: Mythimna vitellina; assembly: GCA_949316375.1. Lineage (NCBI taxonomy): Eukaryota > Metazoa > Arthropoda > Insecta > Lepidoptera > Noctuidae > Mythimna > Mythimna vitellina. The sequence goes on from OX438706.1 coordinate 15,877,803, forward strand.
GAACTACCTGCGTATCTTTTTTTCTCCTTCTCTGTCAAATCCATCCAAAAGTTGTCTGTAAGAGATCGCTTTTAGCGATAAGACCGCCCATTGTGACACCCTATTAATGTTAATTTCCTAATGTAAATTGTATTTTTGGTGTACAATAAAGAATATCTATCTATCTATCTATCTCTGCCCAATAGACAGATTTCGTGCAAATACTTTAAAGTCCTTATTCCGCTCAAACGCATTCTTAATCCTCTCGGTATTAAATCGGCGCAGGTCGCGTTACAGAGACTTTAAGATCCGTTTATTGAGCTGCCGTTTATTGGGACAGACGGTCCAGTTGGGTAGGTCTAACTTCAAGAAAGAAATCAATCGTCGAAACCGACTTGGCTGGGCAGCGGTCGGGAAGCTGCGCGGTGTCTCCTCGTCCAATATACCACAGTGTCCCAAGACAAAAGTCTATGACCAGCGCGTGTTGCCAATGATGACATATGGCTTCGAAACGTGGTCGCTTGCAATGGCTCTCATCAGAAGGCTTAAAGTTACTCGAAGGGCAATGGAAAGGGCTATGCTCGGAGTTTCCTTGCGTGATCGCGTTAGAAATGAGGATATCCGCAAGAGAACCAAGGTTACGAACATAGCCCGAAGAATCGCCAAACTTAAGTGGCAGTGGGCAGGCACATTGCTCGCAGAACAGCCTATGGAGGCCTATGTCCACAGTGGACGTCTTTCGGCTGATATGATGATGATGATGCGGGTGTAATGGACATCAAAGACATGTTTCTTTCATAATAGCAGCTTTGAAGTTTTATAATTTTTTTTATAATTTAATCTTCATCGTTGATGAAGATATTTTAATGTTTTTTTTATTCATATTTGTTCACCAGAGCTAAAAAGTATTTAATTTAGCAAATAAAAAATGCATGTATATTCGCTATTCATGAATTGACAAGAAGAAGAAGTATCAAGACGTGTCATGCGTAGTTTGAAGATTACCAAAGAATTGTCGATATCTGTATCTATCCTCTATACCGTCAGATCCCAAGGGAGATGGATAAATAAGTAGTTTCCAATGCCTTTTATATTAAGACCCTTTTTAGAATGCCGATTTGCCCTGGTGGATTTGTGTAGGGGAATTTTATTTGCGTCGGTTTTATTATTTTGTTTTTTACAGAATTCATGGTCGCTCTATATCTACATAGGTTTTAGTTTGGTAATAAAATAGGATAGTATGTAACGTTGGTAGGTTACTCTTGCAAAACAAATAACTCAAATTCAAGTTTAGTTTTTGTTACTCGACTGCGTAAAAATCATGGGTAAGGGTAATTTTATTTTATTATTGATTGCTCGCGTTCGACCAATTTCTCACCTGATGGTAAGTGATGATGTGACCGACGATGGAGCACGCTTGCCTAGAAGTAACCTATTCACTCTTGACTTAAAGACCCCTAGGTTGAAGCAATCAGGAAACACATACTCCGACAGGGAATTCCATTGAGCTGTACGCAAAATGATTGTGATCCCTGAACGCTTTGTACGTATGATTTTTCTTAAAGAAGTCTGAAGTAAGCTGTATTTATTTTTTATTGTTGATTGGCTCATGCAGTCATGCTTGACCATTATATCACCTGATGGTAAGCGATGATGTTTTTCACGTTGGAGCAGGCTTACCTAGAAGTAACCTATTCACTCTTGACTTAAATCACAATAATATCTGTGAGTGTACTTGTATGTTTCTTTATCACGCACAAACGGATTTGGGTGCAATTTGGCACATGGGAAGAGCATATCATGGAGTGGCACATCTCATGACACTTTTTTTATCCTGGGAGTAAGTTCCGGTTCACGGCTGAAGCCACTGGCAGCAGCATATAAGTACATTAAAAGACAATTGAACTGAACTTGTTACTTTAAAGACGTCTTAAGATCTATTAACGCACATCAGTCTCGTGAAAACCTCATTGTTGATGACAACTTGACGGTGACGTGACAGATGCGTGTGGCCGTAAAAATAAGTATGATTAATTTCACACTCACCCCAGTGCTGTATCTTCGTGCCAAAGAGTGTACACTACCACGCAACCTTGCACCTGGTTGCAGCACATCACTCCAGCTGACTCGCCATGTCATCATAGCTATTTCTGCTTCCAGCTTGTAGTGTCTGGCAAAAGAAGAGTCAAAATGAATCAACCGCCATTCATCAGCCGTAGGACATCCACTGTTGGACATAGGCCTCTCCCAAGTGTCGCCACAACAAACAGTCCTATTCGCTTCGCACTTCTATAATAAACTTCCTAGTCATATTCAAAAACTAAGACATAATAAATTAAAATCATTTGTAAAGCGAAATTTTTGCCAAAAGGCTTTTTACACTATAAGGGACTATGTCGAGGACGAAAAGGCTTGGGATTGACCTGCTCCAGTACGAGTAGAGTAAGAAAAAAAAAATAAGACAACAATTGTAGTGCACAACAGATGTCTTATTTTATTTTTTTCTTTTGTTTTTATTTTCACTTGTGCTTATTGTTATTATTTTTTACTACTTGACACTGTAGATTATTTTTATTTTGCAATTTGACATCTTTTTTTTCAATTAATTTTTTATTTAAATATTTACTTTATTAACCTTTTAAATCACACTAATATTTGCGAGTGTACTTATTTTTTTTTTTTTTATTTATCACGCTTGAGCGGATTTGGGTGCAATTTGGCACATGGGAAGAGCATGTCACGGAGTGGCACATTTCATGACACTTTTTATCCTGGGAGTATATTCGGTTAAACTATGTATTTCCCTATATTATTGTGAACTTGAGGACTATGTTGATTGCTTTTTTTTTCCTTTTCAGTAATTTTAACGTATGTCTGGCAATTTGGGTCATTTTCTGCGGCCTACCCAAATGTCTTTTCCTTGGTAGTGTTCGTCAAGTCGTTGAGCTCCTTAGTAGTCCTGAGTTGAGCTTTGGGAATACTGCACTGACTGGACAGGTCCGCTCAAATCTGTATAGTTCTTTCTTCAAAAGACCATCTCAGACAAATCTGCATGGTTCTCATGTGATTTGATCATTACATATTTATTGTATGGACTTTAAAAGAGGCTTTGACCCCTAAGTTTGTTTCTTTGTTTTTTCTCAGGGTAGTTAGCTAGGAAACACCAGCCTCATCTAGTTTAAAACGACGAAAAAAAATTGACGTGTAAAAGTGTTTTTTCAAACCTATTTGCAAAATAAATATCATTTATCAACACAATATCACTTGACAAGACTGTTTCTAGATTTTTAGGCTTCTGACTAAGTTGATAGTATTAGCCATCTTAAGTAGATGGCTAATACTAAAGCGAGGACCAACAAGACTAGGGCTTCTTGGTGTTTAATGGATAGTCATTTATCCGTAGACTATTCTTGATGAGCACTGGAGACCAACGATTGGAGACCAATCGGTGTTGCTTCAATATGTAGCCAGGAATGGAGGAGCCATCGGGCTCCACCAAAATAAAGAAGAATTAAAAAGAAGAATAAAGTTTCATTATCAAGTGTCGCAAGGTTGCAGGTTACGAGAAATGGCTAGCTCGCTGTCCGGCCGGCTGGTTAGGACCAAATCTGAGTTGACGGCACAAAGTGTTTCACTTAAGCCCTGGACATCTCAAAGAGATGTTGCTGACAAAGCAGTTGGAAAGAGCCGATACCTGCTAGGGCTGTGGGAACGTTTGAAACAGTTCCCGTGGCCCTGAAACGCGGGGCAATTGAAGGATACAGGTGGATTTTAGTCAGTAAAAGTCTGATATGCCCTTCCGCCCAACCCTGAAGTCATTCGATGAATTCCTATAAAAAAGCATTCATTGCGGTATAGTCCATTAAAGAAGTTTTGGTTCATTTTTTTTTTACTGACCGATTTCTGACAATTCGAAAGTGCCTGTTGAAATGTTTTTGATGGAGTTACCTCACATGTGGATTTTAGTCAGTAAAAGTCTGACACTACTTTTCGTTCCACCCAGGGCGGGAAGAATAATTAGATAATTTCCCATCTTAAAAAAGAAGCCATTTAAACCCCTTGTTTAAGTTTTGATGTGGTTCGACTTGTTCACAATAACTTTGTTTACACGAACCCACAATTCAGGAACTCGAGGATTAATCTGAGAATAGTACAGGTTCGTTCAAAATCATCGGTTTTGGATATTAGAAAGCTCAAATATTAACATTATCCTGGGTTAGCTGTTTTGTGTGCATTTTAGAGGAGTTTCAAATTCAACAACTTAATTACGCAGTTTGAAATTTGTTGGATATTCAATCAATTTCGTAGTCTTTCAATTTTAACTTTGGAAGCTTTCTAGATGAGTTTTAGAGCCGTTATCTGAATTAAATATTTATAGTTAAAATCGTATCGAACACAACTTGAATATTCAACTTCATCTACTTGTATATACAACATTATTTTTAGTTTATGTGAAACCTGAATATAGTTTGTTCAGAATTATTAATTGAATGGATTCCAGTAGTTTTTACACCATGTTATATTTTTTCCCTAAAATATTTAAAAAGGTCACAAGTTGGACACCACCGATACTACTATAAGTACAACACAGGTCACGGCAGGTCATAACGGATATCAGGCGCCAGCAAACAGCTGGGTGCAAGTGTAAAACAACCCCTCAGTCGCCTGGATTGTCTGGTGACTATGTATTTTTACTGACATAACAAGCTTATAACTTTGTAATTTTTCATGATACAGTTATCAAATTTTGTAATACAAATAGATAAAATGTTTCATAGTAAAAATGATTTGAGAAAAAAATAACCGATGAATTTATTGTACATACTCGTAAAGTAAGCCAAAGTAAAAAAGTAATAACGATAACAACTGTTATTACACTTAATATTATAAAGATGAAAGTTTGTGTGTGTGTGTGTATGTTTGTTACTTTTTCACGCTCGAATGGCTAAACAGATCTGGATAACATTTGGCACACGGGTAGACCATGTCCTGGAATAGCACAGGGGATACTTTTTATTCCGAGAATATGATCCCTTATGATAATTTTCTTTCTTCAACTAACACGCATGCAAAGCTGGTGGCAAAATCTAATAAAACGCAATACACAAAAATACGAAAAAACCACGTTGCAAATATGGCAATTTTTCAGTACGATAGGAACACGGAAAAGCCTTTGACACATACCTGTATATGAATACGGAGAGGATTGCCAGCACGACGACTACAGAGCTCAGAATTATACTCAGAATTGCATATACGGGTAACGCTGAAACAAACAAGCTTAATTAGTACTGTGTTCATTCGGACTTCTATTTATTTATTTTTCGCTGTAAAATCTCTTTGAATAGAGTTTGATATAATGCTGTCATAAAGAAAAAGGGAACATGTGATTGAAAAAAAAAGAGAAAATATTATAAAACTATCTGGAATGCTAAAAAGTACAATTTTGCGGGGAAACCAGATTTTTCACAAGTGAAACTGGACCATAGAAGCTTGTAACTAAAATAAATAAAATAACTAAATGTGCCTTGTTATTTTAAATCAGAAGATATGTAAATAATGTAGGAGAGTTATGGAAGCAGAAGAAAAACCTGATTTTAGTTAGAGAAAATACACAGTTATAATAAAGCTATTTTACGTTGTCAAGACATGTCACGGTGTACAAAAAAACATATTCCAAACAAACCTTTCAAACTTAAATTTACTCATAATAAAAACACACATAAGTTTGTATATCCAACAACTAACTCAATTTCGCCTAAAAGAGCGGACTGCTGTACTCATTTTTTATTTGGACCGCAGTTTAAAAACATTGCTGCTAATTTTTTTCGAAAGAGTTACTGTGACTCTTATGTTCTAAATCAAGCCTGAGTAGCTGAAATAAATATAATTCTGAACTTGAACTAGTGAGGGATTAGTCAAGTTGATAATCTAAAATCGTTAGAGCAGTAGTAGGAAATTTCAAATGTATGGGAATTACATCATCTCAACGTTAAGTCACGTGGTCAGAACAAAGAAATCGGAGGCATTACCGACTATAGAAAGAGATTTGAAACGAAACGGTCGTAATTTGGCTTGGCCTGCAGAACCGTAAAACTCACAAATCATAAAAATACCATGGAGAGTCAATATAACCCAGAAATTTTTAACACCGCAATTTAGAAATATGACGTAATTGTTCAACGCCATCCAATCGAATTAAGAATTAAAAAAAAAAGATTTATTTTTCCACATTGATGTAACACTGTACATTGTACAGACAGTATAATACATGGAGTGGACTGGAGCCTAAACTAGAGTAGCCCTGTATTTCAGGACTCCAGGTCTTACTCCCGCGGCGAGTGAGTTCGTTACAATTCATTGGTGGATGTAATCAATGTATATATTATGTGTCTATGCGTGAGTGCGTGTGTGTATTGTGCATATGTTGTAGTGTGTTTGTGTATGTGTTATGGTGTATCTGTGCGTGTGTGTGTTGTGTATGTGATGTGTGAGAGTTTGGTTGCTCGTGTCTGTTTATTAGAGTATGCATTATGTATGCTTGGTTATGCATGAGTATGCTTTGACTGCTCTTGAGTTACAACTGATAGGAACAAGTCTTTATTTAGAAATTATAAGTAGGGATTTCGTGTCATTATAAAAATATCTCCTAAATTTAAATACTTAGGAGATATTTTTGGATAATATTATTACAGTCAAGCGAGGTTTTTGGGAATATACATAAAAGAGAATTAAGTTTATTGTACAAATATGGAGCAAGGAAACATGAGTGTCTCCTGAAGAAAGCAGTGTTGTGATTTGTTGTCTTGCATATTCTGTTATTTCTTCGTGCAGGATAAGTTAATTTAACATCATAGGTCAGTTCTTTGTGCTTGTGAAGTGTAGTGCGAAGAATAAATAGTTGCCTCACTGTCAAGACATTGCAGTCCCTATATAGGGTCATTGTTCAAATAATCTAATACACCCCATCTATGAACAAAAATGTGTACTAAATTTACATCATTGTACGTATATTCTATGTTAGATCTTGACCACCTCGTAAAACACAACTAAAGGAACATAAGTAGGTTTAAATCAGTAAAAATCTGACACACCTCTCTGCTCCACCTCCAAAAAAAAGTATAAAAATAAAATGACAAAGCAAGTGAGAATGCGAAGAAGAATCGCAAGGTAACAGTTAAAAGTCTACATGGAAATCGACTAAGCAATAAATTGAATAGGCCAATTTTGTAAAATAACCCCATATATCATAAACAAAACCCTTAAAGATAGACTGTCGCAAAAGAAATTATTTCAAGAATGTATTGTATCGTTTCTCCCTAAAGTGAATTATCGTAATAAATCTGATAAAAGTTAATTTCACGCCAACGTAAACACGACTGCTAGATCCGATAATTTAATGTGTCTGCAAGATTCATTTTCTTTTATATTACACGCCGGTTCTTGTCTACAAGAATGACAATTTGGGACATGAAGTATTTGACTTTAGTGAAGTTTATGGCTGTGAAGTTTAGCGCCGTGTATTATATTTTCTCGTCCAACATACCACAGTGTTTAAAGACGAAAGTCTATCACCAGTGCGTGTTGCCAGTGACCGAACACGCACTGGACTGGTGGACCGAAATGTGGTTGCTGACGTCGAAAAGGCGGTCTCATCAGAAAAGTCATCCAAAGAGCAATGGAAAGGCCTATGCTCGGAGTTTTCCTCTGTGATCGCATCAGGAATGAAGATATCCGGAGGAGAACCATTGTTACCGACATAGTCCGAAGAATCGCCAATCTTAAGTGGAACTGGGTAGAACACATTGTTTGCTGAACAGATTCCGAAGTGGCGACCGTGTGCCGGAAGACGCAGCGTTTTTTTTTTTTTTAATTGATGTAAACAAAAAAAAATAGTTGGTGTAATCATCACAGCGATGATTTGTTGGATACGTTTTTCATAATAACTTTGTTAATTTGTATGTATGTATCTAAGTATATATTTATTATTGTTTTCTTAATCTAGTTTATCATTATGTTGCACCTACCATGTTACATGTCTGCACCACCCTAAGGTCGACTGGTAGAAAATGCCTACGGCATTAAGTCCGCCTTTGTACAGTGTTTCTTACTAGTGCATAAAGTTTTAATAAATAAATAAATAATAAATAAATAAACCAGTGCTTGACTGCGATCCCACCTGATGGTAAGCGTTGGTAACAACCAGACTCTATTTATAACTTGGAATTTTTGAAAGAGTTTCCGTAACCCTGGAACGCAACAGAGTAACTGAAGGACAGGTGGGAAGTCTCAGCCCTCGTCATGATTTCTCCAGTTGGAGAAATCATGTGATGATTTCACATCTCAAACAAAAAAAAAACAAAAAATGATCGAACATTTTAAGAGCTACAACAGGTCGCTGTTCGAGATAAACTAATAGAAATTTAATATCTACACAGCCCCTTCCCAACCGATAGCCTACACAAATATTGGCGGCTCGCCAACAACATCAAAGAGAGATCGTTTATACTCACGCATCAGATCATAATCTGGTGTTTGAACGTGACTAAATCCATAATAACGATCTGTTTAGTTATTTACTGATGTTCTTAGAATCAATTTATTACTGTTTGCTTGTAATGTAGCCAATAGATAAATCTGTTTAACCTTTTCTCAAATAAAAACTTGTCTACAGGGCTAGAGTAAATAAGCTCTTAATAAAAAAGTGCGCCTCACCATCAACGATTGCATCACTGCTTACCATGAAGTGGGATTGCAGTCAAGCACTGGTTTATATCAATTATTATCTAAGTTATATATTTTATATATATATATATAAAAAAAGAAACTGACTGACTGACATATCAACGCACAGCCGAAACTGCTGAGCCTAGGAAAATAAAATTTTGCACAAGGCTTCCTTTTATGACGTAGGCTAGCACTAAGAGAAGATTTTTCAAAATTCACCCCCTAAAAGTATGAAACAGAGGTCTAAAGTTTATATGGGGAAGCATACTTGAACGCGGGCAAAGCCGCTGGTAGAAGCTAGTTTACCTATATAATATTTTGTATTTATTATTTTCATTTATTATGATGTCAGTCTAATTGTCCAATATATCAAATTGTAACATTGAAAGCCTCTGTTGATAACTTGTCAATTTGCACATTGGCCCTTATACATAGGACCCATCGAACTATTGATCAGTTACCCGGACCAGACACAAAATCAGTCTAGTCGGAGATCGTTGAAAAGGGAGGATTCTTTTCAACGGAGAACAAACGAAGACCGACTTTCAGCAAATGAAATTAAATGAAATAAATTATTATATATTATTATACTGTAAGCAAGATAACAAAAGCTTCAGCTTTATAATACTAACATAGAAAATTTAATTAATGGACTCGTGGCCACCCACATTCGTCCCACATTTAAATTACCAATACTTATAATAGATAAGGTATGTAGGTATGTCGTGATGGCCTGATAGTTATGGCTCCCGCCTCTCATGCATGAGGTTGCGGGATTGGAATCAGGCAAGTACAAATGTGAATTTTTCAATTCTTATGTAGCAAGTTTATCCAGGACATTACTGATCCTCCGTGCACGCACAAAGTATCAGTAGTGTCCTGCCAGCACGAAAGCACGTAAAAGCCGTTGTCATTCGTAGATCTTTGACAGTCATTAGAGACAGTCAGATGTCAGGAAGTCTGACCATCAGTCTATACAAGGAGTATCGCGTTACCCAGTAATTAGATTGTGGAGCTCTGATAGGCAGTCGCTCCATATAAAACACGGGTATTCAGCCGCATCTGGTGATCCCAACAAAGTTGGGATCGGCTACCAGGCTAGGGAGATGATGATGGCTTCTAATTGCTCTAGCTTCAGAAGAACTAGGACTACACACAAATAATTCTACCTCTCTTGACTAAAGTTCTCTTCTTCTTTAAATTTTATAAACTCTGCATTAAACAACATATTTGACAATAGTACAGAAACGCATACTAATAGTATTTATAATAATCTTTGGACACTTTTCTAAGCATTAGAGTGATTCAATTTAGCCCCATGTCATGCAGGGTAGTAAAAAGCATGAAAGATTACCTAAACAACAGACTGATCATACCAACTCTACTGTAGGCGGTCGCGGTTTGTCGGATCGACCCCAAAATATTTAGTCAAAACTAAGGCTAGATTGATTTGATTTCTCAATATTTTTGTGATAAATCGACCGCAGGAAAGCTATCGTTAATTTAATTCTCTGCTAAAACAGATCTCGTGTTGGTGACGGTATTACCGATTGCGATTCCGCTTGGCTAGTCGATTCAGGCATGCAGAAAGATAAATTAATTATTAATGAAAAGCAATATTGTGAACGTCTACATGATAATTTAACACTTACAACATACTCGTATACATAAAAATTATATATATATATATATATATATATATATATATAATAAAAAATAATATAATATAAAAATAATATTTTTTTACTTTTTTTAAAATAATTTTATATATATAAATAAAATTATATATATAATTCTTCTGTACGTGTGTTTGTCACTTAACTCCTCCTAAACGGCTTAACCGATTTGAATCAAACTTTATGTATATAATTTAGTGGGTCCCTAGATGGTTTGAAAATACAATTAAACCCGGTAGGTGATGGGTTCTTATTAATTTATTTATTAATGAACTCATTTGTTTTCTGCCAAAAAGCCAAAAACTGGCTTTTTGAACAGGACAACGTCTTTTAGGACCGCTGGTATATAGTATATTACATATATATCTTCGTTGTAAAGTAAGTTGCTTGCTAAGTTCACTTTTAAACAGTTAAAATTTCGGAGTTACAGATAATGTAAAACAGGGTGATTATAAAGACCGGGTTAAAACTTTTAAGTAGAATTTTACTTTGTATAGTTTATAATTTTAGCCTACATATGTATTTTATTATTATAAATAATTTTTATTTGAACAAAATAATTCAATCAAAGTTTTGTATCAATTTAGCTCTATATTTATAGTTTGTATATGTGTGTGTAGGTGTGGATCCTTCACGCTCAAATGACTGGACGGATTTGAATGAAATCCGACCCAAAGCTATCTATGTTCTGGAATAATCTGATAATAATCATAGGATCTTTTAGATAATTCATTTTTAAACGTGGGCGAATCCGCTGAGTGTCAGTTTTACTTATTTACGAAACATGAGTTTTTTTCTGTACGCTAGGTCCATTAATACTTTATCTGTACTTTTTTTTTTTTGTTTTTGCATTGTTGTATGGTATTGCCTGCATCGAATAATTACTATTCTATTATTCTATTCTAATAAATCTTTTTGTGTTTCCTAATAGCTACAATCTAGTGATCTTTAGGTCAAAGAATAGATCACTTCTAGGTAAACGCGCTCCATCATCGACCACATCGTCGCTTTCCATCAGGTGAGATCAATAAACGGTGAGATAGTGGTTAAGAGCACGCTTATCAACAATAAAGACAAGTGTGAGTCGCACTCGCGCACTGAGGGTTCCGTACAAACTTACCTATGAAAACAGTTCAATTCCCGAATTGATTTACAAAGATTTATCGGAATCGCAAAAAAATAATTGTGACCTATCTACAAATTTACTATTTTCAGACTTTTTGCCTATACTTGTGCTATGAGACCTTGCTTCATGCCAAATTTCAGGATTCTAGGTCAACGGGAGTATCCTATGGATTTTGATTCCCTTGAGAGTATAGAAAGAAATACACGGTTTTTGCGGCCGTATTTTTCTTTTTCATTATCTCAGAAGTTTGAATATTTCACAGCTTCAAGGGAAGACTTGATTACCTATATTCAACTCGATACCTCCGCGCGTTCCTTGACAGACAGATAGACGGACAACAAAGTAAACCTATAAGGGATCCGTGTTGTGTTTTTCCATTTTAGGTACGGAACCCTAAAAAATCCTCATCTCAACGTAAAATAACGCCTCATTCACAACAGGACGTATTACCAACAGTAGTAGATGTTCATGGTTTATAAAGGTACCAAAGGAAAGTGTTTGTCATTTTAATTTGAGAGAGTGTTTCCGAGATAATGGTCGGAGTGACACCGAAGAAAACCTTCATACATTATATATATGTAGATCCCGTCGAAACCGCGAGAATTTGCGAGTCATGAGATGTTTTATGGGCTGTGTAATTGTTTAAAAGAATCTCAAAGATCTTGAAATGAACAGGACAAATGTAAGATCGAGAGGGATTTTTATTCGGTAAAATTTTGACAATCCCTCTCGCTCCCCCAACAGCGTTCATTGCCAGCCTTGCTGCTGTTCTATAAGATCATATTATCTATTGTTTTAGTTACCAGATTGAATAATTTAATTTATTTTTATGTTATAATGTCAGTACTTATTTGATCATTTTACTGCTATGCCGGAGGTCGTGGGTTCGATTCCCACCCAGGACAAATATTTGTGTCATGTGCACGATTATTTGCTCTGTGTCTGGGTGTAATTTATCTACAATATATATGTATTTAGAAATATATAAGTATTTTTATCAGTTGTCTAGTACTCATAACACAAGCTCTGCTTAGTAGACAGCGTTGTATGTTGTGACGGGGTTGTGAATTATTATTATTATTTTGCACCTATATAAAATAAACACGTAAGTATTACTTGAATCGATTATCATCATTGGTGTGTTTTTTTTTTTGCCTTCAGCCTAACAGCCTAAGCAACTTAGCGGTCAAAAAAATTGCAGACGATTTACCCAAAGACCCGATAATATTATTAAGAAAAGAAATCTGCTGCCAATGCGGCCTCATATTGGTCAGGAATGGATAAGATAAGGTCCGTAACCATCGGCTCTGGGTACAAAACGATTTTGTACAAACGACCCAAGCTAGAACGTTCAGTCTCACTGAAAATGTTGAAAAGGATTTCAGCTTTTATATAAATATAAGCGGAATATATAATAATACTAGCGGTTCCAACAGAAGTGGTACTATCCGAATGTACATGGAGTTTCTAGAGTAGAAATCTAGAGACTTTGGAATGTGCAATTAGCATCATTTTTCTGACTGACTGTTTCACAATTAAAAAGTAATTAGTAAATGGTTTCTTTGAAATTAATGCTTTTGATTTTTTGTCGAGAAAAATATTAATTTCAGCGGTACGTTGAGTAACTTTTTTATTTTTATTTTTTTTATTCTGGTTAGGTTCGCGCTTGACCGCCATCTCACCTGATGGAAAGAAATGATGCGGTCGACGATGGAACGCGCTTACCTGAAAGTAACCTATTCACTCGTCAAGATTTCCGGGTTGTAGCTATCAGGAAACACACATTCCGGCAAGGAATTCCACTCCTTAGCTGTACGCACTTGTTGAAAAAACAATAACCACCAGAGGATTAAACAGTCACTAAAGCCAAGCGCCGTTTGTGCGCTTTGTTTGACTGAAAGGTATTCTTAGGATTAAAATAAAAATCCTACATCCTAATCTCAACCAGGAGGCAATCGGTGGCAACGACCTCTCGCGCCGGGCCCTGGTTCGGGCTATGGTCCGGAGCCAGGAGGAGTGGCAGGCGGTCGCCTTCTTCTGCGAAGCAGTAATTCTAGCGAAGGAGGAGGCCGCACGTGTGAAGAAACGAATTTATTCACGCCCCAGCCGCCGAGATTCCGACCCCGACTACCAGCCACGGTAAATGAGGGCTTGCGGACGTCTGTAACTTAGAAGTTTGATTTTTTTACAGTTTCAAGGGATCACAGACCTTAGTAGTTATTTTGTTCCATAGCTCTACGCGTTTCTGAGAGGGTCTTGACAGACAGACAACAAAGTTGGTTAACCAATAACGGGTCCTTCCTTTTGAGGTACGGAACCCTAAAAATAACAATAAACGTCCTAATCTCAAACTTAGTATACTGTGAGCTAAGTATCATTACTTATCAGCCCTTGGAAACGTGATTAACAAACCTTCAATTACTATAAGCCTGATGAGCAGAATTGTTTAAAAGAGTTACTGCGATGTTATACAAACTACCAATTAAACGTTCGCGTAATCAGCCTTATAATGTACCCACTACTGCCCCCCTTGCCAAGTTACAATCGTTTCGTTTGCGTCGAACGCCTCCAGTAAGCCACGCCTCGTCGATTTCTTTCTCTGACCACGTGACTGAGCGTTGAGATGACGTCAGAACAAAAGGAATCGCGAGGCGTAGTCTACTCAAGGCGTTCGACGCAAACGAAACGATCGTAACTTGGCTAGGGGGGCTGGAACTTAGGCCGCCTCTCTAAGATAAGGAATGGGCTGTAATCCACCACGCGGGCCCACTGCGGGTTGGTAGATGTAACATGTCTTCGAATTTTTCGTTCTAAGACATGCTGGCTTCCTTATGATGTTTTCCTTCACCGTTTTCAGAGCAAATAAATTACACAAAGTAATGCAGCTAGCTGGGTTTGAACCCGCGACCTACAACTCGTAAGTAGGTAACTTCCAATAAATTTTTCGAAAACTGAACATTACATGAATTCCAAATATTTTTTTTACTTATAAAGATTAAGAATGGTACCTACGTAAATTAATATTACACAAAGATGTGAAAAAACATAACACTGGGGCAGTCGTGTAATAAAGTCTTATTTTCTTCTGAAGTTAAATTAAAAGTAGGTACTTTTCGAGCAGCGAGAAAGTACTTTGAAGTGGTAGATAAGAACCTTAGTGGCCTTAGTCGGAGAGTAAACAACACCGTATTTAAGAGTACCTCTTTTGTAATTAAAGACGAAAATAAGATAAGAAGTAAGTTAAGTAAATTTTGTAGACGTTTGATAGGTTTCCCTCGACTCCTATACTCTATTTGCGATAGCATTTTCACTTTGTAATAAAAGTACATTTTATGCAATTTGTTTTTTGTTACAGTTGAATTTATTATAATCAAGTTATATTAAATCAATTCATTTGAACAATCCATCTTCTTAATTTATGAGAGGCTAATATTAAATAAATTATTTATACTACTAGTGTCCATGTTAAAAACCTAAAAGAAGCAGGGGTTGTCAGTACCTGGAACGTTTTTCATTAAACTACATGATACTAGTTAATTCTATTTCTATGAATGTTAAATAATTGCCTTGTATTGTGTACAATTCATTTGTTTTGTAAGTATAAAACTTGTTACGCCATAATAAATAATTTGAAAAATTGTTAGAAATAAAGTTATTTATTTTAAAAAAATAAAAAACAATTTAATTAACTTATCTAGGTGCTCAGTACCTTACAATAGAAAAATTTATGTATATATATAATCTTGAAAATAAACGTTGTGCACACCTGCTTCTATGAACCTCTTTGGTTTAATGCAGAAGTGAATGGAGTATATTTATTCTGAGAATACTCTTCTAATCTTAATTTCGCCCTGAAATAAGAATTAGTGTTCGATCCAGCTTGAGCCTTGCTTTTTTCCCTCCTGCGACGTTCCAAGTCTAGGTCCTTGCATCACAGGGGGTGCCTTTATTGCGTAGTCGCTTAGTTTTAGGTTTTTGATAAGCACTAGTTAATTAAAATTCCACTGAGCAGACAAGAACCTAAGAGAAGTCACTCATAAAATAAACCGGACACGTGCGAGTTGGACGCGAGTTCCATACTTTCCGAATTAAGTTACGAAGATTTTTCCGAATCTCAAAAAAAGTTTTGACGTATCTATAAATGTACAGTTTTCAGATTTTTTCCTATACTTGTGCTATAAGACCTTGCTTCACGCCAAATTGCAGGGTTCTAGATCAACGGAAAGTACCCTATGAATATTGATTCCCTTGAGAGTGTCGAAACATGTTTTTGCGACATAAACAGCCGCATCTTTTTTTTCGATAATTCAGAAGTTTGATTTTTTCAAACTTATGAGAGAGATGAAGATTCGTGACAGACAGAGAGACGGACAACAAAGTGATTATATAAGGATTCCGTTTTTCCTTTTGACTAACCCTAAAAAAACGCATAAAATAAGTTTTTTTTCGTCACCCTCCCCATAATTTGTAAAAGGACATATTTTTGACCAATTATATCCCTTCCTTTAACATTGTTTAAAATTGAGCTTAATCTTATTATAAACACGATAAAAACAGATTATTAATATCTACAAACATAGCCGGGGAATAACCCGCATAGATTATTACCTAAGCACTTTAAACTTTAAATTGCAAAGTAAATAACTAAGTGACACATTGAATGATTATATTTTTAAATCGTATTTATCTAGCAAATACTTATAACCTAGTCTAAAGGTTATTTTTGTAACATATTGAGTCATATTGACTTGAACAATACATAAAGATATTTACAAAAAGATGAGATTGTTTATACTCGTATATTTTTTAAAACAATTTACAGTGGACATTGATATACTGCTTAGATGTTGTTAATTTTGTTGCTTTATTAATGCTATTCAACGTTCATAATAATAATTCAAAATAATTTTATTAATTTATTTATTAATGTAATTCAATATTTTTTCAAATGTTTTAATAATTTATAAAGTCTAATGTATTTAATTTAATTTATTTTATTATGTTATAACAATTTTATTTTTTCATTCTATAATATTACTATGGGTTAATTAATGCCTGAAATAAACGATAAATAAATAAAATATAATAATAATTGTATTTATAAAAATATTTGTTAAAACACCTTGTAGGTGCTTAATAGGTCTCACAACTGTAAATTTAAAAAAAACAAACTCCAGTATAACAATGCCTTCAGGATGTTGTTGGAGCCATTGATGGTTTTAAAACCATCATAATAAAAAAAAACGAAATCTATAAAGACATATTACGTGTCTGATTATTTTGTGTGTGTGGTCTTTGTAATTGTATATGTTTTTGATTGTGTGTGTGCTATGATCACGTGATGGTCTAAAAATACGTATTATTATTATTTATAATAAAACGGGTAGCATCTATGATGCGCAGAGTGCATGGGAGCGGCAACAGTATCGTCAAGGCCAGTAATAAGCCGTGTTGCGCTAATTTGGCACACTGGGAGCGTGTACAAGTGCACGTACCCGGTGTGTCTGGTGTGTGCAAAATTTTTTAAATAACGTAGTTTCTAAGGGGTGTGATCACAGACAGTCCCCTGTGCAGAGGATGTTTGGAGGGGGAGGAGACAATTGCACATGTGCTCCTAGACTGCACAGGCGTAACTGAAATACGTGCACGAACCTTAGAATCCCCGAACTCCCTTACTGATGCCCTGAAAAACCTAAGAGGCCTAATCTGTTTTTGGAGAGAGGTGGGCTGGTTGGAATGAGCTCACCTAAGGTTATGGCCGCCATGGTCCACGTACAATGGTCCACATAGGACTAAGTGCGGTAACCATACCTAAATAGAATAGAATAGAAGGGGTGTGATTACTAACATAATATGGAGTACGGTCTTTTTTTAAAACCGTTCGTAAAACCATGATGTTTTCATTAATTATAATCGAAGCCATCATTGGATGATCAACCAGCTGATCCTATGCCAGTGTATGTAAAATATCAAAATTTATTTTTATGACGTCTGAAAACTGCTCACTATATTTACTGAACCTTAAAATTTGAACTTAGACGCTCGTTGAAAAGAAGCAGAATACGAATAATTCAGTAATGTTTAAGTTGATGCAAACCCCGCTCATACTCAAGTAATAGCAGACTGATATCCTACTCAAAATGTATCATAATGTGTAAAATAAATAAAAATTCTTTACAATCTAACTGATTGTATAAACGTAAATACAAAAATAGAAAACTTACTAACACACAGCACTAATAATCAGTTTTTAATTTTTTTTTGCTCAATTTTAAATTCATTTTTTTGAGAAATACTCACAATTATCCGGACACAGTGATCCATCAAAGCCACACTCTGGAGTGTCGGGTGGAGGACTGGTCCTGCCACCAGCCCAATGGATAGGCCGATCTTCGATGAACTGGAGAGAAGAATTCGCTGCTACGTATGTTGCTACCACCTGTAAAATAAGGTTTTGATTAATTTGAATAGGCGAGAATGAAAAAGAAGAAAAAAGTAAACATGTTTATTTGTTACACACAATGTAGAAACTTAAATAATAAAAACAACTGCTTAGATAACGAAAATGCTCCACACAAAGAATTACTCCTGTATTGTGGATGCCTTTGCTACTATTTAAACTCACACACACAAAACATCGGGAACTACAACAACTATCAATAGACGCTTCAGACTATGGGAGTAAGGAAACAGATAGTGTACAGCCCCCCTAACCAAGTTACAATCGTTTCGTTCGCGCCGAACGGGCTCGAGTAGGCCACGCCTCCGATTACTTTGTTCTGACCACGTGACTGAGCGTTGAGATGACGTCAGAACAAAGGAATCGGAACCGTGCCTTCTCGAGGCGTTCGGCGGGAACGATACTATTGTAACTTGGCTACGGGGCTGGTGTTGGCGCATACACTTGCGCGTAATAATATTTCTTGCGTAGAACCAAAAATGAGACACGCAGCGCAATATCCAAGCGCCAAGGTTATAATATTTGAAAAAATAAAAATCAATCTTTTGCCACTTATTTTTAATTATAATATTTTTATAAGAGACATATCCAGTGGCTTTAGGAACTAACTATCTGTCTATTGAACGGCACAACCCGTGTTCAAAAACACATTGGGAGTTGATTGAAGTTTATGATTCGTTTACCTTTATCGGATCAATAACTATAAGTAGAAAGAGTTCATCATTGATTGTTAGAAACTGGGCATAGTAAACCTACACTCAATTGTTTGCAATACAATCATCTCCAAGTGTTGTTCGACACCTCCCTTCGCACTCCGTCACGAAATTCTCTTAAATTCTAGAACTTTTAGGTAAAATTTGAACAGTTTCACAAAATTACATCTGCTTGATTTCCATAAAATCTACCTCGTCTCAAACTTTGCAAATATCATGTTCAACATTTTCCAAGTTTTTAACAAGTTTTTCGAAAGTTGAAACTAAACGGATATTCAGGAAAAAGAAAGAAAAAGGTTTGTAATAAAAAGAAACACCCGAACCTTGATTTTTTTCCCATAAAAGTAAATTGAATTTTATGTTTGAATCCAATATCGTCGTTTGTTTGAATGAAGTAACTTTGAATGATCCGAAAAACAATATGAAAAAGAGTTTTTAGGACTGATTTCTATTTTATTGGATATGTAAGTTTTATGTGTTTGATGTGCAACAAGCTAGTCCAATTTAGTATTGTGGGATTGCTCGCAAGACTTATCGTAGTTATGAAATGCAAAGGGCAACTACAACGTAATAAATAACACACACGTGGGTTTCAAGTAAAAAAAACTGGGCAATTGCGATTCGGACTCGCGCATTGGGCGTTCCGTACAAACTTGCGTAAATAGTTCAGTTCTCGTATTGAGTCGAAGATTTTTACGAATCGCAAAAAAACGGTTTTTTTTTTTGTAACGTTACAACAAATTTACTGTTTTCGGATTTATTCCTACACCTGTGCTAGACTTTGCTTTATGTTGTTGCGGATTTCAAAATTCTGGGTCAACGGGAAGTACCCTTTTTGTCGGTGTGAAAATCATTTTATGACATCCCCGCTCTGAAACGGAGCGGGAGATAGTGTCAGACTTTTAATGACTAAAATCCCACTCCTGTTCCTTCGTTGCCTTTCGTACCAGGGCCGAGTCTTCCTTTCAGAATCAGACCCTTGCCTCCAGTAGACGGTCCCGGATGGTTACCGGACGGTCGGACGGTGAGCTACCCATTGCTCGCCGTCAGTAAGCCCGCGCCACACCTTTGGTGGCCGGAAATCGGGATCGGACTCGCGGCGGCGGTTGGGGCGTGAGGACCGTTGCCTCACGCGATCGGCCGCCTGCTTCTTCCTTTGCTTCGCAGTAGGAGGCGATCTCCTGCCACGCCTCCTCGCTTCGTACTATGGCCTGTACAAAGGCCCGGTGCGACAAATCGCCGCCGATTCTCACTGACTTGATGCCTTTGCCATATTCATTTATCAAGTTATTTTATTTCCTCTTCATTATGAAGTACCTTACCCTCTTTAGGTATGTGAGCCATAATGGTTTGAGCAGGGGCAGTCACTGTCGTGACAGCAAATTTGTTTATGGTATAATATTCTACATACTCATACGTTTAAATTTGACGTTTTATATCCTTGTTTTTGACACTTAAAACCCATTTATAATTTGGCTTTGAAACGTTTATGTTATTGATTGGTTTGTCATAAAAATGTTACTCATATTTTCGTATTTTTACATGAATGTCTTCCAATATTTTTTTTTAATTTTATTATTATGTATTTTGTTGACGTATCTTATTAATAATTGTGATTATTTATTTTACTTGCTTTTATTTATACAGCCTCTTTTTTATAATGGAAATGTGAGAACACTGTAGACTCCACGAATTCTTAGGTTACTTTTATTATGATTATTTTTATTGTACTTTTTAGCACAATATTGACCAGCCTACACTGTCCTTACATAATATCTACTTGTGCTGTAATATGGAAATATTGTAACAAGAGTTTTTTTTTAAAAGTAACCATGGAGTTTCTTACCGGTTCTTCTCCATAGGAAACGACCAATTTGGAACCGAGCACTAGCTTCTGACGTTTTATAAGTGCCCATGTAGGCCTATGTGAAATAAAAAACTTTTTACTTTGACTTTGAATAAAAGAGAAGTAAGAATTTTCCAATTCGGTTCGTAAATGACCAAGAATTTTTCAAATCCGTTTATAAATGATTGTACGAACAGTGAACGAAAAGTGTGAACTTCCTTTTTATCGGGCTGCAAGAAGAGTAAATGTTTTTCGCGTGTATCTTGTATGTACGTATGAATGTAATATTCTTTATTAGGTACCTCATATCTTCTCAACCGCTGAACGGATTTACATAATTAAGATATCGTTAGATTCTTCTTGATAACCCAAGTATTCATAATGGTGATGTTAAAAAAATACCCAACATAACAACCGTGAAACGCTATACTTTAAAGCAATTTTTATACTGCAATATGTACGTATTTGTGTATCTATTGTAATATATTATGTTTAATGCTGTCACACCAATGACAGCCCCATTTCTTGTCCAGGCATTTACTGTCCATTCCAGGTTGCCTGGAAGAGATCACGGAATGCAATAAAGCCGCCCATAGTATGTACGTATGTGTTTTAGTTTAGTTTTCTTTTATATATATATTGGTGTACAATAAAGGATAATATAATAAATAAATAAATATGGGGATCAAATTAAAGGGCGCATCATGAGGATTCTAAAATAGTATATCAAGACCATATTTAAAAAATACATTAATATATTTTATCTACTAGCTATTACTTGCGACTTCGTTACTCCCATTTTTTTGCGGAAATCATGTAAAAAAAATGGTATCCATTTCAGAGATAAACCCACCCTGTCCCGCGGATAAGTCCAGTTCCCACGGGAAAATGAAAAGTAGCCTAAGTTACTCTTTCTAACATCAACTATCCGTCAGTTGGGCACGCCATAATCATGACGGTAAGTTTCCTCTTTGAGGAGTGACTCGAGAGGCATCACGGCCATTCATATATATACACGGCCATATTAGCTATATCCCAATGAAAGTCCTGTCAAATTTTATTTAAGTATCCCGTATTTTGAAATCCCATTCCCGCGGGAAAATTAAATAAGTTAATCCTTGTAACATCAGCTATCTATCAGTGAAAGTCCCTCAAAGTCGGTCCAGCTGTTTCGGAGATATCCCCTATTCCCAGGAATTAAAATAAACTCGCTCCTCCGAGAATCAAAATGTCCACACCCTCGAGAATTAGGTCCCATCCCGCGGAAATATAAAAAGTAAATTAAGTTACGCATTATAACATTAGCTATATCTCAATGAAAGTCCCGTCAAAGTTCAACCGTTTCGAAGACTTATCTTGTATCCCGGGAACGCAAACAGAAAAGTTATCTTTTTAAGCCCGCAGATCTAAAAACATGTTATTGACACTCTTGTGAAAACAAGACAAACAAACTACAAATAAAAGTTGTGGAAAATAAAGATGTTAAACCAATTTTTATGACATAATTTAAGTTGGTACTTTCGGTTCCATCATGTTTTATTACACGTCAATCCAGTCAACCATAAAAACATGCTCAGCCTAGAAAAAAGTATTGTCGTTGCCTTGAAACCTATTCCCGAAGGTTCACGAAAACTATTTACTTGACAAACGTATTTTTGTATGTCTTGGGCAAAATATTGCAAACAAACCAAACATGAGAAAATAACGGCAAACACGAATGTCTAACAAGCAATCAATAACAATTTCATTAAATTCTCTGAAGATATATTTTCGTGTTTTTCGTCCACAATAACATGAACAAAAAAAACATCATAACTAAATTTAATGCATTTTGCTCATCCTAACTTTTTTTACACATTTTCCGCCACCCATTTTTCGCTCACATTATTGCTTCACAGAAGAAGGACTGCTTTTTTATAGAACAATCGGCTTTAATTTCGCTTTGGATCTGCCTTATAAATAAGTTTAACAAAAGATACGAAAGCCGCGACTAAATGTCAAGAAAGTTCTAAATTGCCACAGTAAAGATAAATTTATCTGTGACAAAAAACTGCAATAATCTTTAACTGTCTCCTATATCCGAAAACTCTAGAAAAAAAGACCTTCAGACCTTTGAAAAGGTCGTTGGAAATAATGCGCTACTTGACAAAGACAGACTGGAATAAACATAGAACACGGAACCCGCGCACCGGCGCGGCATGCGGCAGTGACGAGAAACGGTATCGGTGACGGAACGGTATTCGTGCCCAAACAATAGGCAATAGGCGTGACAGGCATACTGTGCAATAGGTACACATTTCGGCTGTCATAGGCATAGACGAAATTGCTACAGCCGTCAATTCTTATGATTAAACGGTCACATTGACTGATACGGTTTGTATATTGATTAAAAAATGTTTTTGCATAAAAATACAACCAACTTCTATACAAAAAATTACTAGAGAGTGTAAAATAAATTTATAGGCCGAAATTAAAGTTATTTTGTTTTGTGTCTTTTAATCGTGGTATCCCTGAGCTAAACCTAAACAGTATACTAGTTCTATAGTAAGGTACGTATTTATGGAATATAACTATTACAAGTGTGAATTTTCTCGATTTCTCCAAGATCCCAAGGTTAATTGACCGAATTAATATGAGTTTAGAATCTACTTAAAAATTTGACATTGGTAAATTGACAACTTTTATTCAAAATCGCAAATAAAAAGAATTGTCAAACCCGTTCAATATTAAATGAATAAGAATCCTTTCAAATCTGGAAGGTAGAAAGAAGGGGTAGCTTTCAACTAATAAAGATGCATACACTAAAATATGACTTCACCGCTATTAGGTTACAAAAGAGATAGCGAGATATTCCGCCCACGCCCCCAGTCTTGCTCATACCAATAATAAATATATAAAAATAAATGCTAATTGGTACTTCATTTAACAACTAATAATGTTGTTTATTCTGAAATAAACACAAACAAGCACCCAATTCCATCTCTAGCAGTAGCCGCTGAGGCGATTCGTTGGTCTGTGGGCATAAAAGATGTAGGAACAAATGGGTGCGCTTGGAACGTTTTCACGCAAACTTTCTATTAATCTTTGTACAAGAATTCCTGCGTTTCAAAGGACTAAGTTTTAGATGTGAATTTGGGAAATATTTTATTAAAGGAGAAAGCGCCAGAATATCCCACGAAATATGAGTTTTATTAATATTTTTTGCATCAGCATAGTCTAGTTGTATGTTGATATAAAATATAATTTACGTCAAGTAATTATTTACGAAATTATAATTATTAGAATAAAATCATCAACACAACACCCGTAGTTCAGGGGGGACCATGACGTTAAAATATCAGGCGTGCGAGCGAGAAATTGGGATGCAGCTAAACACCCTATATATCTCCATCGGTGGAGGTGTACCCTGCTTGGCCGAGCAACGCCGTGTCCTCGTGGGGGCGATCGGTGGCGGCGATCTTTCGCGCCGGTCCTTAATACAGGCCATGGTCCGGAGTGAGGAGGAGTGGCAGGTGGTCGCCTCCTTCTGCGAAGCAGTGATGCTAGCAAAGGAGGCGGCAGATCGCGTCAGGCAACGGTCCTCACGCCCCAACCGCCGCCGGGATTCCAATCCCGATTTCCAGTTACCGGCCAACGCCTAGGCTTACGGACGGCAAGCAATGGGTAGCTCACCGTCCGACCGTCCGGTAAACATTCGGACCGAGCCCAAGTCGTTAATGGCGCTTACTCTTCCACGCGCGTCTCAAGGAGATGTCAGCAACTCTAGGGGCCCAGCAGGGTCGAAGCCTAGTGGGGCCAAGGGTCTGATTCTGAAAGGAAGACTCGGCCCTGTTACGAAAAGCAACGAAGGAACAGGAGTGGCTTTTTAGTCAGTAAAAGTCTGACACTATCTCCCGCTCCGCACAAGTGCGGGGGATGTCATAAAATGATTTGCCCAACGAAAAAAAAAATCATTTAACAGTTCAGTTTAGGTTGTTAAATAGATCGCATTAAGAGCTCGTGTTAGATTCTCAGTTTTCCCTAGATAAATGACTTTTTAGGAATATACGAATAAATAGCCATTCAATAGAGTTAGACAAACTGGTAATAACTTTAACTATAATTCAAAGTTAATGCCACTATCAAACTTAATCGTCAGTTAATTATTTTGGAAGGTAGGTAAACAATGTCGTGAACACCAATGAATATTCTAAAAGCATTTTGATCGTAAAAACCTTTTCGTGCCGGCCGCCCCTAAGTTATTTATCCTTAAAAGTTTTGTTTGTAATAAATAGCTTCTACTTAAAACTTTTAATGCGATACTCATTAACAATATCAACTAAATGTTAGTAAACTTTCTTCTTTGAGAGTTATGGTTTCCAAAAATTGTATTATGTGTAGGTAATCACATTTTTGCACCTTAAAAGCAAAATAATTAAATACTGTCATACTCGTTATAATTGAGTTATAAAGTACGGACAGGGCGGACTGCGACATTAAAATTACCGTGTTTTTTGTATAGTAAATGGCTTAAAAACGTTAACAAACATTCAGACAGTCTTTTTTATTGAGGTATAAAATAGAGAAAGAAGTTTTTTTTTTATTTGAAACTCAAACTCCAACGAAGCATACGTAAAAAATAAATACAACAATAAAGGAATTAAAAAGAAAAAAAAAACCTGAAATATGTTGCGATATTTAAAATCATCGAATGATTTCTCTCTCCCTTTCTTCTCTGTGGCGTAGATCGAGTGCGGAGAGAGGGTGTGTCAAACTTTTAATGACCAAAACCACATATGTTCCTTCATTTTCCCTTTGATTTCTATGGCCTCTTTTTGACGAATAGCCCTATTTTTACCGATGAAATCTATGGTAATACTAGACAATGACCTGAAAAATTCAAATCAATTGTATGAAACTGACTTGAAAGTACCCGAAACATTTATAAAATATCGATTTTCTCAATCTCTGACCTGCTATTACTTACAAAACCTTTTCTTTAAAGAACACAATGAATGCCATTTCACTGCCATATTGAAACCGCTCTCGAAAACCTCTACAAACCGCTTAGGAACTGAAAAATCTTTTGTTCCAACTAAAATGCTGACGTACTCAAGTTGGCAATAGAGCCATAATATATTAAGGAGTTTTATTGGAAAACCTAAGTTTATAGAGTGGAAACACGCAGCTTTAGTTGCTTCGAACACGGAAATTAGAAAAATGGACGAGACTATAAACTTTTTTATTAGTCTTTAGGTCCACCTTTTTGTGAGTGGGATACTTCGATCAACAGTACATTATTGATCGAAGAGAGATAGATAGAAAGATACCTATATTCTTTATTGTACACTAAAAATACAAATTACATTAAGAACCTAAAATTAATTGGGTGCAACAATGGGCGGTCTTATCGCTAAAAGGGATTTTTTACAGGCAACCTTTGGATGGATTTGTCGAAGCCTACTGGGGCCATGGGTGAAGCAAAAGACAAAACCTGGGGCCCTGGAACGAAGGCAAAGAAGTAACAGGAGTGGGTTTTTAGTCAATAAAAGTCTGACATTATCACCCGTTCCGCACAAAAGCGGGGGGGGGGGGATGTCATTAAATGATTTTCCCACCGAATTAAAAACCCCTCAGCTTTTCTAACCCTATAGTTGGCTTTTTCATGAAATAACCATTCAGACTATTTCATGAAAAAGCTAACCAAACAACCGCAAACCAAAATAAATATCTTCCAAGATAACGTACCAAACTCTAATACGAGTATGCTCAGCTTTTAAAACTGATAGAAACTTCTAAAGAGTATTATCCCTCACAGTCCGGTGTGGAGATTCAAATCTGAATATATCTTGAAAACGTATCTCTGCAGAAAATGCTCCTTCGAACATAAAATATCCTTGAGCTTCAAAAATATGGCTTTCAAGTTCCATCTATTCCTCATTAACGTTATCTTCCATGTAGTAGCATGTTAAAACCGTGGAAGTGCCATCGTTTTTCACCTAATCACAGTAATTGCTTGTAGGTTGATCGATTTTGATTTTGTTAAGTTCAGCCAAGCCATCATTAAAAATGGGGAAGGACGAAGTAATCGGGTTTTGTCCACCACTATCACCGTCATCATCATTTCAGCTGAAAGACGACCACTGCTGGACGGACATAAGAGAATCTCAGGGTAATATAGAGGGTAATATAGAGTGGGAGAAGTGATGGGATGATTTCCTACCTAAAAAAAAGGCCTCCCCAAGTGTCGCCACAACAATCGGTAATTGGTATTGAGCGTCTCGGACCCATCGGATTCCGGCGACCATAATCAGGTCATCAGTCCACCTTGTGCGAGGCCTATCATTGCTGCGTCTTCTGGTACCTACGCGATCGCCACTCCAGAAGCTTGCAGCTTCATAGATCGTCTATTCTGTTTATCATAATGCAATATTTTATACCAAAAAATTAAATCTTCCAAAGCTGTTTCAATTCATTTCAAATATTGGTCTAGAGAAGAGTGGGAACATCTAACTATCTGTTTTCTACGCGCGTAACTTAATACTGATGACAACACATTTCAATTTGTGTATTATTTTTCTGTTAATTGATAGTTTTTCCTTCCACAAGATTCGAAAAATGTCTAACTTTATTTTTAAATTGATATAAACCAGTGCTTGACTGCAATCCCGCCTGATGGTAAGCGGAGATGCAATCATTGATGGTCAGGCGCACTAGTTTATTAAGAGCCTATAGCCCAAGAGCCCACAACGGTCAGACCTTTTTCATTTTATAAAAGCTGAAAATTTCTCTGTGCAGGTCGTTTTTGCCTGTATAGGGCATGCACAGAAAACACTTTCAGCTTTTATAAAATTAGGAAGGTCTGGCCATCGTGGGCCCATGCTCTATTAATTTGGAACGGACTTCAAAAATTCTTTCTATTTGCAATTTTAGATAAAAGTAGGCATTTTTTTAATTAAAAAAAAAATTATAAAAAATAATGTGAAATTACTCTGTGACAGAAAAATTGAATTCGCATTGTTGAAGCGCTTTTAAATTAAAGCGTTTCAATCTTCAATTTAATTAAATTCTATTTTCATGCGGTTTCAAACAATTAGCTCGGTTCCATAAACCACGCAACATTACTACGTATTAAACGATTGTCAATTTTCTCCTAAATAAATCATTTATAATTATGAACTTTATGTACTGCAATAGTGGTACATAGTACATAGGAATCAATACAACAAGGCATTCTCTACCAGTCAATCTTAAGGTTGAAAAAGACCACACTATGACTGTGAATAATGATTACAAAAAAACTGGAGGGATCTTAGCCAAGGCTGGCGAGGTCAACCAATACTTAGCATTCAACACAGCGGCCTGTACGAAAAGACGTAAATATCTAACGATCCCTGCCAAAGAATCTAGATCTCCCTTAATCAGATCTGTCTGCCCTTCGATCATAGAAGCAAAATAGATATGGTGCATAGCACCTTTTTTTTTTGTACCATACCAAGTCTACATTCCTAAATTCTCTGAAAAAGGACAAAATTATTGATTGTGTTATCACCATATTTTTTGGGACATCATACAATGACTTCTTTCACTCTAAAAAGGAATAAGAGGGCGTGTTAGACTTTTACTGACTAAAACCATATCTGTGTCTTTCCTCGCCTTTTGTGCTTTAAAACCCCAGGTTTCCTTTCTAGAAATTTGTCGTGGCTATAAACAGCATCGGCCCTGCTGGGCCACTACAGTTTTGCCGACATCTCTTTGAGGCACGCATAGAACACTACGCGCAGTCAACGACTCGGATTCGGTTCTTACCGGATGGGCAGACGGCGAGCTACCCATTGCTCGTCGTTCGCAAGCCTGCGATGGCCGGAAATTCTCTGCGACTCCCGGCCGAATCAGGTCGACGTCGTGTGCTGTTCCACGCTAGATTGACGTTGCCTGTCAGGACCGATGCCTACCAGCCCCCCCTAGCCAAGTTACAACGGTTTTGTTTCGATTCTCTATTCGTCGATCGCCTCGAGTAGGCCACGCCTCCGTTTCCTTTATTCTGACGTCATCTCAATGTTTAGTCACGTGGTCAGAACAAAAGAATAGGAGGCGTGGCCAACTCTAGGCAATCAATGAAAAGAGAATCGAAACGAAACGCTTGTAACTTAGCTAGTGGATAAATAGTAGAAAAGGCTCACGTGGCTGTCTATATTTCACCTGATGGTGAGCGATGTGGTCGACGATGGAGCATGCTTGCCTAACATAGTCGACCTTATAATGTTCCCACTGTTGGGACTCAGGCCTTCTCTCTAGGAGAGGGAATAGGCCATAATTCACCACGCGGGCCCGGTGCAGGTTGGTACACGCTTGCGAAGAAGTAACCCATTCACAATATTCATTTTTGACTTCTAGACCCCTGGTTGTGACTATCAGGAATCAGACTCCGGCATGGCCTTTCCTACTCCCTCTGACTCTACTCTGTTAAATACAACGTATATCATTCTTAATAACGTATGGCATATCAGTCTTCTTTCTACGATCTTCAGCATGGTTTCTTATTTGCTCCGCCGTCAGGCAGAAAACTCGTTATGTTACGATAAAAGCTGTTTTTATTTTTTTCTTTGCTTACAATTCTCTGGCTTTTGCCCTAGGCGACTGGTCCAAGATTGATTTTTGCGAATTGATTTATACTGTGATACTGAAATTCTTTGGTGGAAATAATGTCCTCTTGTAACCCAATTCGGGCGCTACTAACATTTTGTGCCTAATGAGTCGCATGTACAATGAAATACAAGAAAAGCTGATCAAGGCGTGTCTCAGTATTTACAATTCCAGCATTGTTTGTTATAGGTACAATTTATATGGATCCTAATTAAGGTTGCTTTACGTTAAGACTTAAGTCTGTAAAAAAATTAACTAGGAGATGCGATTTTGAAAAGAGACAAATTTAACGAGGAGAGATGACTTTGGAAAGAGACTTATGGGCTGAAAAATTCGTAGGCTGAAGTAGTAAACATTTTTTTGATGAAATTCGATTTTGTTATTCAATTTAGTCATCTTTAAGAGCGATATAACGATTATAGTGATCATAAAGTTTTTCGCTCCTAATATGCTCAAAATATGTCTCAATTTTGGCGATTCCTCTTTATCAGTGTGAAATTTCTTTTCTGCGAACATTTTTTTTTTTGAGGTCTGCAAACTCTTAAAAGTTTCTGGGACCAAGATCTGGAGAATACGGTGGATGAGGAAGCAGTTTAAAGCCTAATGCGTACAATTGTGTCATCGTTTTTGATGTGTGACACGGTGAATTGTCCTGATAAAACTGTACTTTTTGGTCTTTAAATGGGGAAGTTTTATCATGATTTCATCCATCTAATGTTTTAATAACGTATTATAATAATCGCTATTGATTATCTGTCCCTTTTGATGTAATTAATATATATATATTCGTATCCTAGAATACTGATGTCATATTCTTGCCAGCCGCCTGTTGAGTCTTTACACGCTTTGGACAGGGTTCATCATAAACAGTCAACAAAAAACCTCTAAAAACCCACCATCAAAAAATTTGTCCAGTGATTGAACTAAACTCTTTTCACAAAAATCCCATGTCATGGACGTCTACGCCGTACAACGTTTCTCCTCAACTTGTTATTTAAGTTAACTTGAACACTTGTCAAAAACAGATTTTCAACTCAAACATATCTCAAATTAAAACGTCTGAATTTTGTTCGAAGTTTTCGATTTAACGCTAACTCCGAGAAAACTCTTTGAAAATATGTGAAATAAAAATAGAGTTGTAACTTTTTTGGCAAATATAAGTGTGTTTTTATTTTTATAAATAGACATGTTTATTACGTTACTTACTGATTTAATATTGAAAGGTTCGTCACACTTGGAAAAAAGCGTGAGTTTTTATGTAACCGGGGCGTTATTTGAGGCGAGAAATCATCTAATGACTTCTCCCATTCTAGGGTGGAGCAAAAGGGCGTGTCAGACTTTTGCTATCTAAAAGCCACCTTTGGTTTTCAGTTACCCTTTGGGTTCCAAGACCATGATATCTCTTTGTAATACATCCTTTTGTTAAGGTTCCTTACCTCAAAAGGAAAAATGGAACCCTTATAGGATCACTTTGTTGTCCGTCGTCTGTATGTCTATCTGTCAAGACCCTTTATCTCGGGAACGCGTAGAGGTATTGAGTTGAAATTAATACCATATATACTCAAATCTGCGGGCTCTTGTTTTTCTAACACAATGCTTTTGCAATATTTTTTTATATTATTAGACCCCAACTACCATAAAATCGTTAGTAATTTATTTTGTTAACGTTTCATTTATTGATAGCCTCTTTTTTATAATGTGAATGTTTTTTTTTGTACTTTTGAGTATCTACAATATTGACTGGTCTACACTGTCCTTGCATAATATCTACTAACTAATACTGTAAATATGGAAATATTGTAAGAACAACATTTTTTTTTCTCCATAGGAAACGACCAATTTGGAACCGTGCACTAGCTTCTCACGTTTTATTAGTGCCCATGGTAGGCCTATGTGAAATAAAAACATTTGAATTTTATTTTATTTTTTTAATTCCTGTTTTAGAGACACAGGAATTTACAGCTAACGTTGACCCAACTAAGCCCCACAATTTTGCTGAAATCTCGTTTAGGCACCCATGAACGCTCCATCGACAACTCGTGCTTGATCCTCACCGGACGGCCGGATGGCGAGCTGCCCATTGCTCGTCGTCCGCTCGCACTTTTGGTAGCAGGGGATCGCTCTGCGAATCCCAACGCCCGTGGCGGTTCCTGTGGCAGCGGCTGTGGCGTTAGGATGTCGTTTTTCATACATTTGCGGTTTCACTAGCATTATTAATTTGCAGAAGGAGGCTATCGCATTCAATTCCCTTTAGCTCTGGATCTAAACCAGATCTTAGCACAAAAGGTCGCCACAGCCGACCACCTCTACGAGGATATCAAAACAAGCATAATATTAACGCCGTATTCTTCATTTACCAACATCGTTTTGTCTATTTCTTTTTCATGTAATTAATTTCCATCATTCATAACTGAAACAAGTTAAACGAGTGTAACTCGTTAAGGTTCTAACTCCCGAGCAATGTCCTAAAACAGTGAATTTCTGAAGCCTACTCATCGGTAACGGCTAAGTCAATAGATTTGAAAAAAAAATAGGTTTATTATAAATTCATGTACAACATTATCAACATATGATTTTTCCATACGACTAATACTTTAGCAGAAAAAAAAATAGGACGTGATATTTTTTTTGCTCGTTTTCCCTACTCCATTCAAACAGCTTTGATCTTTAAAAACATTTTTACACAAAAACAATGCTGGTTAAGTGTTCTTCAGAATATACATAGCATCTGTAAATCAATCAATATTTCGCAAAGAAAATGGTTTTAAAGGTCAGCGGGGCTCTATACGGGCGCAGGCGGCGAGTACGAGTATGTGTGTTTAACTCAGGCCAGACGTTCAAGAGACTATGCGCCTTAATAAGAATGTAATAGAAGTGGTTATTTCGGAACCGGAGTTTTTAAATTTGATTTGTCAGGATCACAACCAAAATCGGAGGCGGAGGCAGAAGCGTCAAATAAACCTACTTAAACTAATAAAAAACTCGGTGTATAAAATAAGAGCGAATTCACAATATTCCAAATACGAAACTAAACAACAAGTGAAA
This sequence comes from Mythimna vitellina, assembly GCA_949316375.1. NCBI lineage: Eukaryota > Metazoa > Arthropoda > Insecta > Lepidoptera > Noctuidae > Mythimna > Mythimna vitellina. The sequence continues at coordinate 15,910,000 of OX438706.1, forward strand.
GAGTAATAGACAGAAGGCCCGGGGAGGTTTCCACGGGACATGTATTAACTTGTTTGAATGAACTTCCGATAAAGTTCAGCCCCCCTAGCCAAGTTACGATCGTTTCGTTTGCGTCGAATGCCTCGAGTAAGCCACGCCTCCGATTCCTTTGTTCTGACCACGTGACTGAGCGTTGAGATGACGTCAGAACAAAGGAATCGGGCGTGGCCTACTCGAGGCGTTCGACGCAAACGAAACAATCGTAACTTGGCTGGGGGGGCTGATTATAATAAATCGGAAACGAAAGGTGTAATATCAATCGGAATTACCGAGTTTTCGGAATCTAAATCGAAACTCCGTAACATATATATAGTATATGTTTATAGCATAAAGTAGTGAGGTGCCAACATTTTGTGTTACACTTTAATTTACTGCCGAGCGTCTGTCTATCGCAGTCTTTGGCCCAAACAAAGCCAGTGTTTATCCCCTGTAATGAAGGTCGAGCCACCACCAATTACCGTGAATGTCGGCTTATTTGTAAGAGAAAACAAGGAGAGAATAATATAACAAAATCGGCTGTATTGGATACGAAAAGCTAGAAGTAAGCCACACTACCTACCCTAATATGTGCTATAAAGTAATATAAAAAATAAAAACAAGGAAAATAGGTACAGAAGTGATGCTTATTTCTAAAGAAATCTCTTCTAGCATATCTGTGAAAGAATAGCTGGTAAAAAAGAGAGATGTAGACACCGTCTGTAAGAAGAGTAGGAAAAATAAGTACAACAAAAAAATAGTTATGAAATATTTTAATGATATTTAAAGTGGTATGTGCTACCGATGCTGCTATTAGTGTGGCCGCCTATTGGGCCCAAAAGGTTTGACGAGTTTACCATAGAATCGAAAAGAAGAAGAAGAGGTATGTGGAACAAGGTGTAAAGGCCCACTCAGTTTTGTTGAAAAGGAAGGATCCTCCAATCTGACGAGTAGTATGTCTCATCCAGGAACTAACTATAGGTGATTTCGGACTGTAGTATATTTTCTAATTGAGTTTTTTTTTAATTTTCCCGTAGGCTTCGACCCTGCTGGGCCTTTACAATGTGCTAATATCTCCCTGAGGCGCGCGTGGAACAATACTCGCCGTCGACGACTTGGGCTCGGTCCGGACGGTTGCCGGAAATCGGGATCGGAATCCCGGCGGCGGTTGGGGTGTGAGGACCGTTGCCTCACGCGATCGGCCGCCTCCTTTGCTAGCATTACTGCTTCGCAGAAGGAGGCGACTGCCTGTCACTCCTCCTCGATCCGGACCATAGCCCGTACCAAGGCCCGGTGCGAGAGATCGCCGCCGCCGATCGCCCCCACGAAGACACAGCCTTGCTCTGCCCAAGTAGGGCACACCTCATGTTCTAATTGAGTTGAGAACTCTAATACTCTGATGTAGAATTTTGAATTTTTGTTCCTAAGTGGCGTCAGTCACTGCAATATAATGTTGAATAGAAATTGATTTAAGTTTTTCTTTTTTAGGGTTCCGTACCTCAAAAGGAAAAAACGGAACCCTTATAGGATCACTTTGTTGTCCGTCCGTCTGTTTTTCTGTCTGTCAAGATCCTTTATATCGGGAACGCGTGAAGGTATTATCGAGTTGAAATTAAAACCATATACTCAAGTCTGCGGTCCCTTAAAACTGTGAAAAAATCAAACTTATAAATTAATGAGAAAAAAATATGCGGTCGTTTATGTCGAAAAAACGTGTATTTTCGACACTCAAAGGAATCAAAATTCATAGGGTACTTCCTATTGACCTAGAATCTTGAAATTTGGCATGAAGCTAGGTCTCATAGCACAAGTATATAAAAAAATCTGAAAACTGTGAATTTGTACAGTCGTCACAATAAAAAAAATATATTGCGATTCGGAAAAATCATCGTAACTCGTTTTAGGAATTGAACTGTTTTCATAGGTAAGTTTGTACGTAACCCTCAGTGTGCGAGTCCTACTCTCACTTGCCAGGTTTTTTTAAATGAGTCTGGGTAGCATTTTCTAACAATACTGGAATCTGCTTTTACTCATACTCGATGCAGCTGAATCAGTATTTTATATAGAGCGCGGCGTCTAGTTATCTGACCTCCTGAGGTATTTGTTACAAATGAAACGACCGTGCTCCGGGAATATACGGTTATTACTGACCTACGCGAAAGCAATATATATATCATCATCATCATCATCATCTTCCTGCCCTTATCCCGTGTTATTTGGGGTCGGCGCAACACGTTTTATATATATAAAAAGCAATATATATATATAGATAAAACAGATATTGATTATATTGGGAACTGTTAGGAACTTATAATAATTAAGCACACCTGCTTTACTGTTTTGTGTTCATGTATTTAGCCAATCAAATAAATTATTCAATTAAATTGTCTGATGAAGCGGGCTAATTAATTAATAGACGATCCATCGAACACAATTCAATAAATTTTCTGATAATATTATGATACAATTAATACTTAATAACTAGACATTTTATTGAAAGAATTGCATTACTCATATGTCACGCAAATTGGATTCAAACGTGATTAATATAACCTTCCTAATTAAATAATCAATTATGTTTTGCAAGGGAAATGAAAGGGCCATGCTCGGAGTTTCCTTGCGTGATCGAATCAGGAATGAGGTTTTCCTCATGAGAACCAAGTTTAACGATATAGTACGAAAAATCGACAAACTTAAGTGGCAATGGGCAGGGACATTGCTCGCAGAACGGATGGCCGCTGGAGCCGAAATGTTCTGGAATGGCGACCACATAACGGAAGACGTTGCGTTGGAGAGCCTCCTACGAGGAGGACCGATGACCTGGTAAGGGTTGCGGGAATCTGATGGATGCGAGACGCACAGGACCGTTCATTGTGGCGACACTTGGGGAGGCCTATGTCCAACAGTGGACGAATTCGGCTGAAATGATGATGATGATTTCAACTCAAATCCATACCAACATTACAAACGTGAAAGTAACTGTCTGTCTGTTACGCTTTCAAGATGACACTACGAAACTGATTTTGGCGAATTTTGGTTCGGAGTGAGCTTGAAGCCCAAGAATTGGCTTCAACCTCGACTACGCGTCCGCAATAACCGACAATTATGCAGACGAAGTAGTGGGCAAACGCTGATTAGTTTAGTAAATAACACTTTTACATGCCAATTCAAACCAGATGAGGCAACCGGCATTTGGTGAGAAACACCGAAACAAACTCAGAGGTCAAACTATGTAGATACCTAATTATTGATCGTGACAGATTAAAATCATAATAATGTGTTGACATTAATAATACTTAGCACGTTAAGACCTGATCTAATTTAATGAACTTTGACTGTAAATTTGTTGTTGTCGTCACATTTTTTTTTTCTTTTCGGTAAAATCTTCCGAGACTCCATTCCGAAATTGAACTGTTTACATAGGTAAGTTTGTACGGAACCCTCAGGGTGCGAGTCCGACTCGCACTTGCCCAATTTTTATTTTTATTTATTGTATCATAGAGTAATTTTATCCAAAATAGGAAGAGTAAATAATTTTTTGAATCCGTTCAAAATTAAGCGAGTTATTTTTTTTTTTAATCTGGTGGAACGGGAATTCTTTCAAGTAACAGCAAACACTTTTCAGTTTGAGAATCACAAACTGAAGTGACGTCACTGCCACTAAGTTATGTGTGTACAAAAGAGATAGCAAGATCCACCACGGTTCTACTTTTGCTCATACCAATAATTGAAATGCTACTTGCTGTTTCATTCAATAAACAGTTTTGATGTTGGTTTCAAATGAAAATTTCTTTTTATCGTTAATTATGTGTGTTTGTCACTTAACGTCTCCTAAACGGTTTGACCCGTATTGGATGTAATTTTGTATGTATATTTAAATTTCTCTGGATGGTTCAAAAACACATTTATACTCGGCAGCTGGCGCTGCAATCAGGTACTTTATTTTTTTTTCTGACAAAATACCAGCTTTTGGGCAGAACAACGTCTTCCGAGACCGCAAGTATAGCATAAAATACTGGCTTGTTCTGACATATAAATTATCAAAGAAAAATAAGAGTTGAGGGTCAAAGGGGAAAACATAGCCTACGAACTATATTCAAACCTACCAAAATAAACACATTATTTTTGTAAAAATCCGTAAACAGTTTCGGAGGAGTTCGATAACAAACACTGTGACACGAGATTTTTATATACTAGAAGACTAGCTTCTGACAGCAGCTTCGCCCGCGTAAAATTAGGTTTGTTCATATAAACTTTGGACGCGTTTTGGATCCCCTTAGGAGGTGAATTTTAGAAAAATCTTTCCTTAATGCTCGCTTACGTCGTGAAAATAATAATATAATAATATTCCACAACTATCACACTACGCTGTCTAGTCTCAAGCTAAGCAGAGCTTGTATTATGAGTACTAGACAACTGATAAACATACTTATATATTTCTAAATACATACATATTATAGATAAATTACATCCAGACATAGTACAAATGATCGTGCTCATCACACAAATATTTGTCCTGGGTGGGAATCGAACCCACGACCTCCGGCATAGCAGTCAGGGCCACTAACCACTAGACCAACAGGCCGGTCAAAAAATGAAACCTAGTGCGAAATTTCACGCTCCTAGTCACACTAGTTTCAGCTGTGCGTCGTCAGTCAGTCAGTTTCCCCTTTTATTTAGATAGATTATACAAAAACAAACACAGGAATGAACGTATTTCTGGTTTCAGTCATAAATCAACCAAAGAGGTTGCGGTGAGACTTTGTTTAAGAACAAGATTATTCGTCATTATTACTTTAAAAAGTTAAAGCCATACGTTATTTTGTTACCACACAAATGTAGCTACTTTTTGTTTTACATCTCACTTTAGAATCTCGTGACTTCGCTCGTAACTTTCAAAATTAAGCACATCTGTCTGTCTTTACTGCTCTAATGAAATAATATGGGATTGGGCGCGGATTAAATTCAACGTTTTGGAGTGCTTCGTTTAATTTCTTGGTTTTTCGTGTTATTTATTGCATCAATTATTCAAGAATTTCAGTAGAAAAATAAATCTTACAGCTAAGTTTAGACTATGTATATCCATACTTAATCAATATCGCACTAATATTTTAAAGGCGAAAGTTTGTATGTGTTTTTTTTTTAAGGGTGGAAATCATCCAATGATATCCCCCGCACTTGGGCGGAGCGAGAGGGTGTGTCAGACTTTTACTGGATAGAAACCCACCCCTGTTCCTTTGTTGATTTTCATACCAGGGCCGAGTCTTACTTTAAGCAGACACTTGGCCCCAGTAGGCTTCGACCCTGCTGGGCCCCTACGGTTTGCTGACATCTCATTGAGGCGCGCGTAGAACAGTACGTGCCGTCGACAACTTGGGCTTGGTCCGGACGGTTACCAGAAGATCGGATGGCGAGCTACCCATCGCTCGCCGTCCGCAAGCTTGCGCCTGCGTTGTATATGGGAGTATTAGTATGTCAAAAAAATGGTATTTACTGAAATCGGGCATTCCACTTTATTGTACTCAATAAAATTATTGAAAAATAAATAAAAAAGCTCCCGTACACAATAAACTCGAATCTAAGACTGATAGTGGTCTAACGCGAGGCTATTAATAAAAAAAAAAAAACTGAAAAGTTAGTTCAACGCCATCTAGATGTACACGCTCGGGCCCGGAGCTTTTACCTTGAAAACAAACGTGGTAGCTCTGAACGTAATCTACTTAGTGACCACAAAATCCGAGTTTGCGTTGACAAGGGAAATGCCGGTCGGTTTAACTAAAGTCCCAATTTTCCTTCACCGTCCATTATAGTTAAGAGCATCCAACCCGAGATACATTTTCATTATTTTTCATACAACCGCTCTTACGTGATTACATATCTTTCTCGAGATATTTTGATTGAAACCTGCTTTGCAAACTCTAATACTGAGTTTTTCGTTGAATTAGAACAGCAATCCTAAATCAACTATCTGGCGGTTGCCTGTACCAGACACAACACCCGTCTTTTTAAATAAAAGTTTGCAAGGCTACATCCTATTCCGCATGCCTATGTCATGTTTAAGGGAGTTTTCAATATTGTGCGGATTTCACCACGCATGCGGGATCGCTTCGCACGCGTAACCCCCGAAAATGTCCTTTTCATACAATTGATTATTGTATTGCATGGAATACGCACGCGGGATGCGGGAAGTGATATCTATATCTTTCTCGAGATATTTTGATTGAAACCTGCTTTGCAAACTCTAATACTGAGTTTTTCGTTGAATTAGAACAGCAATCCTAAATCAACTATCTGGCGGTTGCCTGTACCAGACACAACACCCGTCTTTTTAAATAAAAGTTTGCAAGGCTACATCCTATTCCGCATACCTATGTCATGTTTAAGGGAGTTTTCAATATTGTGCGGATTTCACCACGCATGCGGGATCGCTTCGCACGCGTAACCCCCGAAAATGTCCTTTTCATACATTTGATTATTGTATTGCGTGGAATACGCACGCGGGATGCGGGAAGTGATATCTAGTAGCAGCCCCGCATGCGGAACGACTCCGCATGCGTGATGAAATCCGCACCAACATTACGTAGAGAAACCAACACGTAGTCTTTATGTGGATAATAAATATTGTTGTTTAGTAAACTAAACATGAACTTGGTATCGGTTTTGCCGCACGACGGATGTGACACGCGCCAGAGCATGTCACGATCGGGATCCTGTAAACCTTTTCTCCGGATATTTTGCACGTAAAAGTGGTTTACTATTTTCGTTGCTTCCAAAAGGCACGCATTTTGCTTGGTTAAAAACAGCGCAAAAATAGGATACACAAGTGAAAGAAACATCACACTAATATTATAAAGGCAAAAGTTTGTGACTGTGTGTATGTCTGTTACATCTTCACGCTCGAACGGCTTAACGAACTTCGATAAAACTTGGCACAGGGGCAGATCTTGTCCTGGATGTAGTCTAGCCGTTTGCCAAATTTTATTCAAATCTCTTCAGTAGTTTCAATGCAAAGGAGTAACAAAAACATGCTCTGCCCTTTTGAAAGTAGAAAATTGTCCCAAGGGAACATACTCCCAGAATAAAAGTATCTTATCTGCTATTCCAGCCCCTCTAGCCAAGTTACGACCGATTCGTTTCGTTTTTTGACGTCATCTTAACGCTCAGTCACGTGGTCAGTACAAAGGAATTGAAGGCGTGGCCTACTCGAGGCATTCAACGCAAGAGAATCGAAACGAAACGGTCGTAACTTGGCTGAACGTGGTTTTAAAGCATAACAAGTGTCATCGAAATCCGTTCAGCCGTTCAAGCGTTATGAAGTTACAAACATGCACAATCACAAACTCCACCATTTTAATATTACAGTGATAGCACGTTAGCTATTTTTAGGTAAGTTTTATAAACTGTTTCAAGATAGGCTACGGAGATGAATCTACGGGGAAAAACTAACAAGTTACAAAATAAAAGACCCCAGTTTTTCCTAAGTTTCTTTTGAAAGATACTGCTGATAAGGGGATGGCAAGATGAACAGGGTGGTTGCGTGCTACGAGTAATGTTACAATGGAGGCATTCATGCTCTTCCATTATAATAGAACAAGAAATATGTCGACAGTCTCGTTAGTCGGAATTTGATTTACCTACAGTGATATTCAGCCTCTTTGGAACGATCTTTATGAGATTTTTATGCCAAAAAGAGGGTATGTAAACCCAGAAAGACAGTGGTAGCTCAGTAGTAACGGACCCGACTTACGAGTTGTAGGTCGCGGGTTCGAACCCAGCCAGGGGCATTACTTTATGTAATTTATTTCATAACCACTGCTTTCAAAACGGTGACGGAAAACAAAACCAAAAAATTCGAAGACATGTGACATTCACCACACACTGGGCCTTCGTGGTGGATTACGGCCCATTTCCTCCAAAAAAGGAGGCCTGAGTCCCAGCAGTGGGAATATTAAAAGGCTGTTTATGCTAATCCCAGAAGGAGATGGCGTGACAACTCTTACTTAACAGTTGTTTAGTCGTTGAGCTCCTTTGTAGTTCTGAGTTGAGCTACACGACTACTGACAAATGTTTGCACTGATTAGACAGATCCACTCAGACCTGTGAAGTTCTTTCCTCAAAAGACCTCAGATCCTGTGCCTGATATTCATATTATTTAACCATTACGTGTTTCCTGTATGGACTTCAAACGAGACCGCTGAGTTTGTTTTCGGTGTTTATTTTCAGGGTGGCGAAAAACATTTAAACTTCAAAATTCAAATATTTTTATTTCACGTAGGCCTACATGAGCACTTATAAAACGTCAGAAGCTAGTGCACGCTTTTGAATTGGTCTTTTCTAATCGAGAAGTACCGGCAAGAAACTCCATGGTTACTCTTTTAAAAAAAAGTGGTTGATGTTACAATATTTCCATATTTACAGTATTAATAGATATTATGTAAGAATATTGTACCCAAAAGTACAATTAAAAAAATCATATTAATAAATGTCATTTATCATTAAGGTAACGAATTGATAAAAGGACAAGAAGGGAAGCCTAAGCCCTGCAGTGGGACACCACAACAGGCTCATAATAATAGGATATGTTGATATTGCGGGACATGCGTGGTTCATGGTTTCTCATTATTGCTCATGACGAGAACCTCGCGAAAGCCGAAAAAGATAAGCAACACAACAATAATAATTTGCCTGCTGCGGTCTTCCCGTCTAACTATAATTTAGGTGTCTTCAAGGCTATAGTGAATAGGCTCTTAATTAACTAATGCGCCTGACCATCAATGATTTCATCTCCGCTTACCATCAGGTGGGATCGCAGTCAAGCACTGGTTTATATCAATTATAAAAAAAAGCAAACTAAGTATCTATAATTCTCTACGATAACTCCACGCATTCCTGAGTATAAAGGATAAATAGTAAAATAAATAAAATCTAACGTAAACACACGCGCACAGAATATATCTACATGCAAAAATATATGTGAAATTATCAGACTTTTTTATATTCTCACCTATAAATGAATAAAATATAAAATCGTTAATATTCTATTTACTCTAGCCTTGATATGCTTTAAAAACTTATTCAAATATGAAATTTGTAAATATATTGCATATATTTTGAAGTGAATAAAGTAAATAATTCAGTCTGCCAGAAAGTAATAAGTATTGTCTACGTTTTTTTTACCTGTATGAACTATCATTTCGTAATTGGAAATACTAAAGGTATATTTTTGTTTCACCTCAACTGTGTTATTTCGATGCGCCCCTAGCGAATTTTGAAATCGGTAGGCTCAAAGGTCTTGTCTTTTCCCTCTAACCACAACAGAATCCCGGCTTAAGTTTACATAAACGAAAACCCTTTTTGTAACTACACGAGGTTTCAATAGCTCTAACAAAACTGTTTAAATTTAAACCAGTAACACTGTGCTGACTTTACGAAACGACCCACGAAAGGGTTGGACCCTTCAGATTTATTTATGTATATTATACTTATATATCTTTAAGAGTTCTTTGAAAATGAAAAGTTATTTTTAGCGCAACTTGATTTAGAGAGGCTTCTGTAATTGTAAGGTTCCGGGATTTTCTTTCGTTTGTTGTTTTTTGAAGTAATTTGTTCAAGAGGATTTAGTAAATAAAAGCAAAGTATTGAATGAACTACGTTTAGAGTCATGATTATTTTTTTTGGCGTTGCAACGCAAGACTTTGCGCGTCCAATCATAATTTCAAGATTTTTTTTTTGCGCGCGGAACCCTAACTCTTTTTCTAAAATAAAAGTAGCCTAAGTTAGGTTTCAGAGATTTGCCCGAACATATCGACAAACAAACATTTCAAAAACTGCATTTTCGTTATAGGTATCGAATATTCATTCATAACAAGTTGCACCTTGCAATACCAGTCGCATATCTAATTTCCAACCGATTTTTATGTTTTTTTTTTATAGTATATTTGGTAGATCTGAAAATAAGTTGTAAAGTATCTTTCACTCTTCTACTCCCATCCACTTTTTCTTTTGTAATTTAGGAATATGGCAGAACATTTGCTAGAGTTGTCTAATAACTTAATGACAGAAAATAATAACTGTTGTAACTTAAATCGAACTGTCTAAAAATCGGACACTTTGATTACAGACATTGAAACATCTGTTAAAGAGTGTATTACTATTGTGTACTCTCCCTGAAATCGAAAACCACCTGAAACTCGTTATAATATCTACTGAATAAACGGTTTCTCTGCCTGAAAGGGGTCCTTGAATACTATTATAATAACTGTAATAATTTCTGCGAATTCTGCCACGTTGCACTAAGAATCATATTAAGTCTAGACGGGCGAGAAAACGCCATTTAAATGCAAAGTCAATAAGACCCTTATGGAAGGAACTTATTTGGCTGCAAGATTTAAATACATATAAGCTATGAAAGTCATTATCAACCAAAGCACATCTCCTAAGCTAACTGTGAGGCGAGGGAGCGGTACCCTCACGCCCTAGCCGAGAAAGACACCTCGGGCACCGATAGTCGCGATTTCCTGCCACCATAGGCACGAGCTTGTGGACGACGAGCAATGAGTAGCTAAACGTCTAGCCCTCCACTAAAGATCAAGCCCGAGTCGATGGCGCGTAGTGTACCCCGCGCGCCTCAAAGAGGTGTCAGAGAAACTGAAGAGGCCCACTATGACCTGTACCTGTTAAAACTGCGAGAACGTTTGAAAGAGTGAGCGTGGCTCTAGAACGGATCAGGCACACAATGCCACATTTGCAAAATGACACATTCGATTTTCGCAAAATGTCATATACTCAAATTGATATATTCTCAAAACGCCATATGGCAAAATGTCACATTAGCAAAATGTCTTTTCTCAAATTTCACACTAACAAGTACATGTTAAATTATTTAATAATTTCAAAATTTCTACTTCAAATAGAATAGAATAAACTTTATTGTACACCAAAAAAGTAACACAACTTATACATAAACTTAAATCTATGGGTATAATGGCGCTCTTATCGCTGACAGCGAAATCTACCAGACAACCTTAGGATGGATCGTAAGAACTTAAAATAATACAGGGGTAGTCTGCAGTGTACTACTAACAAATTGATTAATCTCTATATATAAAACACAATACATAACTATAAATATATATGTGTGTATATACATATTATAATATGTGTGTTTGTACGAGCAAACCACATATAAATGTGGTTCTTATATATCTCGCTTTGTTCTTTTTTGTTTTGAATCGTCACGGACGACCGCACTTTTCATACAAAGCGCGCGGTGCGGCAACAGTGCGGCGCCGGTACCGCGAACGCTCGATAACAGGACGGCAATAAAAATAATAATCCACAGATTTAATTTATTAAAATTTTCATCTTTTAACTACGGGGTGGTAAAGTTAAAGACTGACCCACATCAAAGGAGACACAATTTTGGGAAATTACTCTGAAAACAAACATTGTGGAAACTTCTGTCAAATCGCAAAAAAAAACGTTTCTTCGTACCTACTGAATTTAAATCTATGGAAAGTTGATACTCCTTAATAGTAATTTTTTGAATAATAGATTTTATTTTTAAAATATTATGAAAATAATTGTAGTAATAAATACTATCCCAAATATAAAATATGACGGCGCTTTTGTATTTAAATTAGTTTTCAAAGGATTTCAGAGATGACGCTAGTCGTTTAGAGCGGCGCTACTGGTTTAAAGTGGCGTGTGTGTGTCACGTGACTGGCCACGACACTTTGGCGCAACACTGAGTGCCTTATTTATAGTGATTATTTTATGAGAACTAAAAGTAAGATTATAGCGAAGTGCTAAAATTAAGTGATTCGATTTTTAACGAGTATCTATACCCTTTGCCCGACAAACCACGCCTTATTACAGATCGTATTTTGAGGTTATATATCCGATTACGACGACTGATTGGGCTCAAAAGCCTTTAAATATAATTAGTTTATTTTAATTACTTTAATCTTAACATCAACAGTCTTTCTTTTGCTGATATAGTATGTTTGAATACAGTTTTTTGCCGCTGAATTTAACTTTTAACTAATTTAAGTAATACGTAGAAACATGCTCTAGACATTCACAAATAATAATAAAAAAATGCTTGGATCTTGTTTTAACCCAGGATAAAGATACACTATTTAATCGTATAATTCCCGCACGGAACAAATATTTGTATTTTCTACAAATAGTTTTTCCGGGTCTGTGTATATTGTTTATGTAAGTGAAGTGAGTTGTGTGTGCCACAAACATGCACACACAACTCGCGTCATGAAATGCTCCCACTTTACGGAAGTCATTCTTAGTGGAAAAATGTCAGAAATTACCGCAAACACAGAAATTTTGCAATATACGCACTGGAAAATTTGATTTCCCTAAGGAATCAAGAGGTTAAACAAAAGTTTTTCTGCTAAACCAAAGATGTTATCTTTACCGCTTTTTATTTTCTTGGATCTTGCTTTACTAAATGAAAAATCTAGCTGCACCATTAGGTTACTAGGTAGATAGCACCTGACCGCTCTTTTGGTATTCATTAATTCCTTCATTCACTCGAATATTTTAAAAAACTTGTTCCAGGATATTTTTAAAAACCTTATACGTTTTCTGGATATAATTTTATTATTCAGAACTTTTGATTAGTTTTCATAGTTGCATTTCTTTTATTTTTTTAATTTATGAGTGCATTATGAAGGGTCAAAGTTCACGCATAATAGTAGATTAGTCTTATACAAATTTATGATTTGATTTCAATTTCAAGGCACCCAGGCACACAAAATATCTGTGTTTCCAAATTGTCTAGAGAAAGACGAATGATAACGTCATAATCACATAAGAGCGGTTGAATGAAAATGTACCTCGGAAAGGACGTTCTTAAGTGTTTTTAAAATACTTATAATTCAAAAATTTTCAGAAGACCTCTGCAGATTTTTCTTGTTTCATGCAGTTTACTTGCGTACTGACTATTGGTTGCCTTAATACCTAGTAGAGAAGCAACCAACCCATAATATTTGTAACCGGCCGCACTGCGCGCAATACAGCCGGTTCCGAATATTATCCATCCAGTTTTTTTCACTTCACGCTTGTCAAACAACTGTCAGTCAGCAGACGACACGGGTGGCGTAGTGGTTGAGCAATTGGCTGCTGCGTTATGTGTCTCCGGTTCGATTCACGTGCGGAACAAATATTTTTATGGCCTACAGGTAGTTGTTTCGAGATTGGGTATCACAGATACTGTCTCATAAACTCAAATGTGATATTATATGTTTGTGAATGCATCTACTATACAGGAGTTATTCTTAATGTGGGGCATAGTTTTTTCAAAACAAATAAACAAAGCAAAATAAGTCTGTACGATGCCCTAACATAAGCTATAAACAACTCAAACATGTACACACACAGAATATATGTAATTATTTTAATAAGAACGTACAAAAATTAAAACACTTTTGAGCAGAAAAATCGTTAGTAGAAAATAGTACTAACCTGGAACTTGCTGGTCTTCGGATTCATGTCCAGGAGTGAGTAGGAGGCCACACGGTCGCCATTGGAATCAATGATGACTTCTCCAGTTATACCTGCGAGATTTATAAAGATCAGATTAATATTTTATTTAGAACTAGTGATTGCTAATAGCTGTGTCCATATTAAATTCAATATTTATTCAACTGGAAAATACCTCCAAGATAAATAGTAAAGTATTAATCTTATGTTCAAGACATGGTCTACGGTAATAAAGAATATCTATCTATCTATCTACCCCTGTGCCAGTTTCATATAATTCTAATCAGTCGTTAAGGTGTTACTGATTAACAATCAGCCAATCGTTCAGAATTGACAACATTCATAATTTCGCATTTATAATATCACATTAATATCATCACATTTATAAATATCATATAATATCACATTTATATTATCGAATTTATAATATCCCATTTATAATTGTATATTTTATCCTAACTAATTATTTTAATCAACAATCACATAAAGTGAAGACTTCACATAGAGGCACACAACAAAGTCAAACAAAACATGGATGAAGGAAAAAATTAAAATATGAAATTAGAATAAGAAATTATATTTGTGTATTAACTAAAAATTGCTTTATCAACAAGCACTTCAGTGAAAATTCACACGAACAAAAAGACATAGGTATGACGAACTTAAACAAAACGAGGGGGAAAAGAACAGAGGAAACTGTATTGCCAGCTATAAGAAAATAAATATATATGGTCTCGTACAAATTCAGGTTAATATACCTGGTGACAAAAGTTTTCAAGGAAGAAAAGTCTGTTACATAGTTAAGTTTTGCCTTATTACAAAGTCCATTCCATTCATTGCTCGACTTTGTACGATAGTTAGAAGTTACTCCACAAAACTTTGCTACAGCATGACGATAATTGTTACCGTACTTACAGTTACCGTATTTATTTACGTACTGTAATATCGTATACATCTCATTTATTGATATGTTTATTTTTATTTTTGTATAGTTTTTCTTTTTATAATTTGAATATGAAAACACCAATAATGTGCATTTGGGTACAAAGATGACCGGTCTACATTGTCCTCTCATATCTATTAATATTGTTATATGAGAATATTGTAGAATTTTTTTTTTAAAGAGTAACTATGAAGTTTCTTGCCGGTTCTTCTCCATAGGAAGCTTTTCTATCGTAAAAATAGCAACATTTAAGAATATTAACATTAATTTTTGTTTATTTTATCAAAATATTTCTTTGGAACAATTCATGTACAGTATATTTCGAGCTACCTCTACTCTTGAAAAGTGGTTAGACTCAACAGTCACGACCATTAAAAAAAGCATGAAGTTCAACGAGACCCAGAGAAATGATCTAAAACTTATCATCATATCAATTTGACCCGTGTTATTTGGGATTTGTTTTTTCTTTCATTCCGTCCAGTCACCCGTCATGCCATCACTAACTCCCTTTTCTTTCATATCACTCGTCACACAATCCACCCATCTTTTCTCAAACCTCCCTCTACCTCTTCATCCATTTACATGTGTACTCTTTTAGTAACATGCGATTTATCCTTCTTTTTCACATGAACATGATGGTTATAGATAAGCAGAAATAGAAGATAGAATTACTGTAATTAACGAGGATTGATTTATTGGAATCGTCAGCCTAGCCACAGAGAGAGAGAGAGGGATACAAGACCAACCACAGCTTAAAAATGACACGTACGTGAAGCGTTTCGATTACAAACTAACACCTCCCCTTAAACTGAACGCGCAATACTTATCACTGACTAAGAGTTAGGTAGGTTATATACTCACTATATTCAAATATTTAAAAACATGCAGTTATTTTTCAGTAAACAAAACAGTACGCAACACCACTTAAGAACTATCAAGATAAACGATTCCCTTTCAACTGTTTCAGTCACTGACGCTACTTTCAAACTTTAAAAGTAAGTTTTTTTTTTGTATTTGCGTGTATCCATGTGTAATTTTTTTTTTCTGCCGTTAGCAGAACCTAGATACCCAAATCTTAATAAATAAACACTTAAATGATTCTCATGAATCATTCTGTCTGTTAGTGAAAATCGTTCAGTAGTTTGACTTTATAGCAAACAAACAGACACAACGGGGGACTTCGTTCCATAATGTGTAGTGATATTAGTATTAACCTAAAAACAACTAACCTTGGAATGTCCTATTCCACATTTTTCTAATGACCGCAGCGCCATCCAAAGGCCCCCTGGGGTTTTCAGCGTCGCGTAACGTATCATTGAGAGCGAGAGCGTAGAGGAGCACGGCATCATAGAATGCTGCTACGAATGTGGACACCACCTCGCCTTTGCCAAACGTGTAGTTATACTTCGTCGCAGCTAGAATTTTCACCTGTAGATGTCATAAACAGTGGTTAAGGAAAAATGATCTAAATGAATGAAGAATATCACGTTGACAAATAAGTTTCAAGGCAATTTATGATCTGTTAATGAAATATATTTAGAAGTCAAACTGGAAGACGGCGGTACTTTTTAAGTCATCATCATCATTTCAGCCGATAGACGTCCACTGTTGGACACCACAATGAACGGCCCTGTGCGTCTCGCATCCATCGAATTCCCGCGGCTCTCACCAGGCCATCGGTCTACCTTGTAGGAAGCCTTCCAACGCTGCCTCTACCAGTACACGGTCGCCACTCCAGAACCTTTAGGCCCCAATGGCCATCTGTTTTGCGAGCAATATGCCCTGCCCGCCACTTAAGTTTGACGATTCTCGGGCTTTGCCGATAACCTTGGTTCTCCTGCAGATATCTCTATTCCTGATGCGATCACGCAAGGAAACTTCGAGCATAACCCTTTCCATTGCCCTTTTTTTCATTAAATATTAGATAGTAGTCAATATAATTGAAATAATCTCTTTTGCATAAAACTATGCAATGAATATAAACCACGTTTACGATACTGTCTTGCTCCTTCATGATTTGGTTCTATTTAAATGTTACACACGTATCACCATCACGTCATCAACCTGTGACAACCTAAAATGATGGTGATGTGACGATGACATAACGATGATGTGACGATGACATAACGATGATGTGACGATGACGTGACGATGACGTGACGATGACTTGACGATGACATGACCGATATGTATGTACTTAAATGCTGAAATTTTGTGTGAAACTTACCTGATCTGAAAATTCAAGGTACTCCTTCTTTTCAGGAGCCGGGCTGGTGACTGTCAGCACGGCGCTGTATGCTCTCTTTGCTTTTTCATTCCGCTCATCGGTGTCTCCTTCCACCTTCCAGGGTTCCTTTGATGACGCTGACGCGAGGCTGTATGAAAAATAATACAGGTAAAAACAAATAGAATGCCGAAGTTTGAATTGGAACTGGTAGCTCAAGCAAGCTGATGTAAAAAACCTGGATGGAATGGATGAAGGAATTCTTTCCTTTGATCTATTTGAATATTACAACTTCTATATTTTTCATCAATATACTCGTACCTACCTATTATACTTATAGTCACTGTTTTATAAAACGCTTAACTTTGAACTGTAAACTTCGGATTGACTTAGAATATTATATTATACGTTCCTTGCCTTAAATGTAATATTTTTTTAATATTACATTTAAGGCTTATTATGTTTTTTCGAAATAAGCCACTCATTTATTTATTTGGATTTTGTATTTTGGATTATATTTTATTATATTTATTAGCTAAGATTATTCAAACTTTATGATTTTAGAAAACAATTTAAGTAACTTTTTTTTACTAATTCAAATAAAAATATGATAACTAATATGTTTTTATTTATCTAAAACAATATACGTGACCAGACGGTTGCAAACTAGCGTTCCAACCAAGATGACCTTGGTTTATGTCTTTGGTTTGTTTTGCAACCACGCGCCAACACGTTCAGTGGTTGGAAAACACGCCTCCCAACCAAGGGCGTTGAAGGTCATAAATTACAACTGCTGTCTACACGGATTGAATTTAGCAAAGTCACCTTGGTTAGGACGTTGGTTTGCAACCGTCTGGTCACCCCTTTAATTTCTGCCACTAAAAAGAGTATTTTTGGGAGTTGTAAAACATGAAAACGCGAGAGAGATAGTCAAACTTTTACTGACTAAAATTCACCCGGCCGTGTTTCTTTAGTTACCCTGTGTGAACCAGGGCGCGGAGACTCTTTTAAAACAATTTCGCAGCCCTAAAGTGTCACATAACAGACCATACATTTCCGATTCATAGCAATAAATCAGTCAGTGGTGGGAAAATCTTGTTGTTTGTTAGTTTGCCCTCAAAGCTCACTAAAGTTAGAGGCACAAGTTGAAGCACTAGATAAAATCGTGATGTACTGTGTTGAGTACGTGATCAATAGCCAAGTTGGTCAACAAATCCTTGTGTTAAGTGTTCGAACTTTGTTTCAGGAAAGATATATAGAATCTAAAGTTCCATACTTTTAACAGAAAAACATGTTTTCCCAAACAAACTGAATATTTTACTGTTACTTTTGAATTATACAGACTTTTTTTAATTTCCACCAACAGAAAAAATCAAAAACAAAAATCAAAAAATAAGATATAATACTTACTTGGAAAACAACTCGATATTAAAGAACACGTATTCACCAGATGACACCATGTTGAGATCGTCGGCTGCCAGCATTATTTCCCTCACTGTGCTCGGGTTCGCGCACACTACAACAACTGGAATAAAAAATCTTGTTTTAAGATACGATAGATTTTGCTTTTGAAGTAATAGATTTTATTTATCCAAATAGACTGCTAGCCAACCCCAATATAGTCAGAGAAAGGCTTAAGTAATTTGACAAAAATATTTGAGCTGCGACAAGATCAACAGAAAAGACATCATTAGAAAAATTAAAAATACATTACACTCCTACTGGATCACTCGGGTATATAAAGTTTAAAAAAAAAAATGCAAAATTTTGTTTTTGGAAAGAAATTTCTAAAGGACTAATAATTATTCAGGTTATTCGGGTACATAAAAAAATTAAAAAAAAAAAAATTTAAAAAAAAAAATTTTAGAAAATAAAAGCTTTATCCATGTCTGGTGCTGTATTTTCTCTTAAAATAAATTTTATTTCAACGAACCGCAGACAAAGTTAGAAACACTAAAAAGAGTACAAAGTTATTTGTACAACACTGGTAAAACTAAATATAACATTTTGCTAAACGAAACGTAAATATCTTCATTTTACAGAACATTTTAAAATTATTTGCAGAATACTCGTAATCAGCTCGAAATACCTAATTTGCACAGCTGCCACGGAAACAGCACATAGAATGCAGTAATTTACAACAGTTTACGTTATATTTATTACACATAAATTTAGTTTTGCATTCACGCATCACCACTATCTTTCATCTCTGACCAAAATATATTTTTACAACTTTTAAATGTCTGAAAACATCAAAAGAAACCAAATGCAATTTATTGGTACATAAACGTTCACGAATCGTTAAACGTTTATTATTGCTTTCACACATAATTACATGTTATTTACAGCATCAAATAAAAAATTCAATCACCATACATACATACACACACATTAATATTCACACATTCATCATCATCATAATTTCAGACAAAAGACTTCCACTGTTAAATATAGGCCTCCAATTATCGACTTAACGAACGGTCCTGTGCATCTCGTATTCATCGATAGGGATAAGAGATTCTGGAGTGTCGACCACGTACCGGAAGTCGCTGCGTTGGAAGGCCAGACAAGGTGGACTGAAGGCCTAGTGAAGGTCACAGGAAGCCGTTGGATGTGAGACTCACAAGAGCATACATACTAATTTTGAATCCACTTAAAATATTGCATCGACACACTTTCGTTTAGGGTTGTGGTAGTAGGGCTGCCTCGGTTCTGCAACGCCTCGGGCATGTTCGCACAGGAGCGCACTGCCTGTTTTCAAGTGACTATGCACAAGGTAAGCGTCTCTCTGGTGCGCAGAGTACGGGCCAGCTCTAACACAGTCCTGCATTACTGCGGCAGGCGTGTTCAAGCAAGGCCGTTTAGCAGGCAGTATTAATCCTAGTATCTGTGCAGTATCTATTAAATAGTATGGGTTGTAATTGTATAGGTAATTTTGATAACTTATTGTATTTTTAATTTTTGACATTTATTATTTTTATAATTTGTCTTATATTGTGTGTATTTGTTAAAGTTTTATGGATCTAGTTACCTAAAATAAATGAATTGAATTGAATTCGTTGGAGCCCAAGATGGCCGTTATTCCTTAAGTCATCGGTGTCTGCTTCCACAGATAAAGATATTTTTTTTTTGCAAATATGGGTAACAGTAAAAGATGATAGAAACATATATGTTTCTATCATATTTTACTATGTAGGCATGCAAGACTTATACAATTTTACATACCTACTACCTCTAAGTACAAATTTAAAATAATACACAATACAGTATACACAAGCAAATACAAAGAAAATATTTAAACTAACTTAGAATAACTTAAATAATCTTTCTCATTCAGGTACTCACTTATAATATACTTTCACCACTAAAAAGCTTCGGAGTTTTTTTTTTTAAATGGAAGCTCTTTCCAACTCTTCATCTCTGCATCTTATTATAAATGACTGGAACCATGCAGTAGACACTTTTGCGCTTAAGTACTGTCTTGGCTGGCTTGTGACATAGCAGGCTATTGTCGCATCTGTTGCGGGGAAATACATAGGCTGTGCGTTTAAAATTACTAGGGTTTGTCTTCACAAACACAGCTACTTCTAGGATATACAGACAAAGCAATTTTAATATCTTGTGATCTTCAAAATATAGTTCACAACTATCAGTAGGTTCTTTTAGCATAAACAACGCTCGAATACATATTTTTTATGCCTTCAAGGCATAAAAAATATGTATTCGAGCGTTGTGTGTGTTGTGTGTGTGGTGGTTTCTCATTCGGTAGAGTTTCCCCAAAATATGATCCCAAACCTCAAATGCGACTACTATTCCTTAATAGGCAGTAAGAAGTGCATCTGTGTAGATTACAGTTGACAATGCGTGTAGAGTATATGCAGAGTAAGTTTTACTCTTTTTCTTACATAAAATATCAATGTGGGATTCCGGATTAAATTTTTGATCTATTTGTAGACCTAGAAATTTTGTATTTAAACTTCTTCTATAGTATTCAAGTTAATACCAGCCCCCCTAGCCAAGTTACAACTATTTCTTTTCGATTCTCTTTTCGTTGATCGCCTCGAGTCGGCCACGCCTCCTATTTTTCTTGTTCTGACCACGTGACTGAGCGTTGAGATGACATCATAAATTTATAAATATACTTTTCGATTTCTTATCTTGCCCCTGTCCCTTGTTAATTAGGGTCAATGCGACACATTTTTCTTCCATTGTGTCTTATCACCTGTCGCGGTATCACGAACTCCCTTTTTTCATATGAATTCTCATACAATCCATCCTTTTCTATGGCCTCCCTCTCCATTCAACACTCATAACTCTTTTATTAACAAGCGTTTCATTCCTCCTATTTGCAAGACCATACCAAGAGACCAACGATTCCCTTTCACCTTTTCAATCACTGTCATCACTTTCAAACTTCCGCTAATATATTAATTTTTCAAATTATCCATTTTCGTCACACTACACATCCATCTCAACATTCTCATATCCACTTCATAAATCTTTTTTCATCCATATTTTTCACAGCCCAACATTCTGATGCATACAGCAATATTGAAATTAAAGTAACTACTGAAGAGGAAATGCAAAACAAGATCAAGAGCAGCATCTGAATAGTTTTGCTTAGTCGATCTGCCATCCAAGTCTTTAATGTGAATGTCAATATAGAATTCCAAGACGCAATAATAATTTTATTGGCATGTTCTTGACGTAGCTAGCTTATTAAAGTGCCAGACATATTTTGATGCGGATAAAAAATGATCGTATGATATTTCTCTATACCGATTGTCAATAATTATGCTACTAGATACTTAAGTTATAACTTCGTACGTATATTTTGAGTCTTATACTTCTATTTATCAAATCTTTTTTACCAAACATTCACCGGTTTAACTCAAAGAAAACGGGTTCTAATCTCTTGCTGTAACGTGACAACTGGCCTAGTAGATTTTTTGAAAACTACCCTTATTCCTACTGCTTCTAGGCTTGCAATGTATTATACACTAGCAATTTTTTAAATTAGTAAAAGTGCGGTGGCCACAATTTAGTATCTTCATTGTATCAGGCCGGATGCGCGATAGCCATCCATCAATAACCATTTCTCATAATAATAAGTTTCCAAAATATTTATTATTTTCGATTAATTGTGTTGAAAAACATCGTTTGATACACGTGAGAAATTGTTATTGCAGTTATTTGCTCTTAAAACGATCTCACCTTTGGGTTGAGACGTTTTAAAATACACGGCTCGGCTACAATAATAAATAAGAAGCAAGTGAGCAACTACTTGCATCATAGTTCTACAAACTACTCGTATATTTGCATAGATTGCAATAATAAATAGTCTGAGTAGTGAAAAAGAACCAGTAAGCGGAAAAAATCAGTCAGCCATTTATTCAGTAAAGGTAAATTTAACCAGGGTGTATACAGAATATGAATACATAAAATGACGTTATGACTTTAGTGAATGAAATTTTTTACTTAATATTAAATTAAAGATCATCAGTGCTTCGTGTACGACCGACAAAAGTCTTTTCTGAATGCGGTGGCATTTCTTACATCGTTACAAAATATTAGAGTAACGAATTGTATGCCGAGACAGTTTGCAGTTACTTTATTTTTCGTTTCTTACATTTCATAACAATTTACTTTCGGAGAACGTCTCTAGGTCGACCGCGTTGAAGATGGTGTGACGATGTGATCATGTTAGCCAGTCAAACTTGGTTAGAGATCGTTCAAGACAGATAGGATTGTTAAATAAAAGGGGAGACTCTTGGCCTGCAGTGGGACACAAAAAAAAAAAAATTGTTTCTTTACCGCATAATTACCTGACATTAGCAGAATTTTCGACATTGTCATAAAGACAAGAATGTAAAAAATTGAAATTACTGTTTTGAATTTTTTTTTTTTTTTTTTTTTTCATAAGTTGGCATATTAAAAATTAAATATTTTAATCAGGTAAACTAAGAAAATGTTTTAAAAATGATGTTGTTTTTTCAAAAGATATGATATGCCTATATCTGCCTATCTAACCAACGTGTGAACCCGATTTGAAGGTTTAAATCCATTCAATCCACTATAGATGGGTAATCAACAACTGAGGAGCTCAAAGCTGAGAGATTACAGTCGAACGGGCCGATGTATCTTCTTATTCATAAAGTAGTTAGATAGAATCCTCATTCAGTAATAACCTTTGAAGGTGATTAAGTAGTTAGTTGTCACTTACCTTGCCAAAAGTATTTCGATGAATAACATCTAATTCGTCCTGAAAATTTATGTCAGCTCTAATCCCTCAGATCAAATTTTGTATAAAATTAAATACTCGTGAACGAATTCTAAACTACAAACCGAGCATTTAGAAATGACGTAATAACACAAAATATTATACTATTTTGCAATCGTAGTTGTCGTCGCGTTCGAAAGAAAATCGTGCATTTTCAAAGAGACACAAATCAAACGTCGAGAATATTGCATACCAAAGATTTGTCGAACGATATACACGTGACTGAGACTAGATTTAAAATTCAAAGAGTGACGTATCGAGTTCCTGTGTCTATGCAAATAAGGGACACAGGTGGCGAGTATAAATGAAGATCGGTCTAACACAGTAGTGTCGTTCATTGTGTTTTCATGTCATCTCGAAACTAGTTATTGTTGGAAAATTAACCGAGTTGGAGATGAAATATACTCGTTATATATTCATTTGCATATTGCTTTTGATGCTGTTAAGTACACTTTTATTCTCGTTACTTTTTGCTCGATGGTCCTGATGTTTTTATAGAAAAACATGGTGAAAATTGGACGATAAATGCTTATAAAAATCGGACGACTTTTATAAACATCCGATGAAAAACAAGCAGCGGCAACCGGAAGAATTTATTCGTCGTTTGATTTCTATTAGACATAGATCCCACAAATCCGAGGAATTTTCAAGAAGTGGAGTTATTTCGTGAATTCGCTTTTCTAGAATTCGTCGGACCAAACCGCTGAGCATGCAGTTGTTGTAGACCAACCTTATTTTGAAACTGAAAATGCAATTCTAAAATTTACATAGCTGCGAGTAGCAACGGAAGATGAGAGAAGGTTGTACTATTACAAATCGAAAAATAATCCAGTTGCAGGGACTGTATAACTTATAACGCAGGTGAACACTGCATCATCATCATCATTTTAGCCGAAAAAACATCCACTGTTGGACATAGGCCTCCCCCAAGCATCGCCACAACGACTGTGACTGTGCGTCTCGCATCCATCGGATTCCCGCGACCCTCACCAGGTCGTCGGTCCACCTTGAGGGAGGGCTTCCAACGCTGCGTCTTCCGGTACGTGGTCGCCACTCCAGAACTTTTCGTCCTCATCGACCATCTGTTCTACGTGCAATGTGCCCTGCCCATTGCCACTTAAGTTTGGCGATTCTTCGAGCTATGTAGATAACTTGGGTCTCCTGCTGATATCTTCATTTCTGATGTGATCACGCAAGAAAACTCCAAGCATAGCCCTTTCCATTGCCCTTTGAATGACTTTCAGACTTCTTATTTGGCCCATTGTAAGCGACCAGGTTTCGGAGCCATATGTCATCACTGGCAACACGCACTGGTCATACACTTCGTCTTGAGACACTGTGGTATATTGGACGAAACGATACCGTGTAGCTTCCCAAATGCTGCCCAACCGAGTCGAATTTGACGATTGACCTCTTTCTCGAACACTGCATATATGCAATCCGATCGACTTTAATACAACCATTATTCCCGTAACTGCATGTAGGTGCAGAGGTAAAGCTTACACCGTCATTTTAGTTAAGGTAACATTTTGCATGCATTAGTGACGCTTTAAAGCAGATATTATTTTTTTACCGTATAACTCATATGCGAGAAGGATTACTCAACTTAAAAACTGAGATTTATGACATAAATTGTCATATTTTTTGCATTGAAACTTTTAATGAACAGAACATTATACACTTAAAAATGGAGAGCATGCAGCAGCGGAGCTACAAATGATATTACAACAATTGTAATATTATGTTTTTTAGGTTACATCATGTTTGCCGCAAATGAGCAATGCAGCAATGGATTAGAATGTTGGACTGTAAAAAAGACGGATGAAAAAAAAGACATGTAACGTAGTTGAGAATGTTGGAATTAATAAATGGAGTGACAAGAATAGATAAAGTAACAAAATTGTATATAGAAGGAAAATCAAAAAAGGGGCAATGACTATAAAGTTTAAAGGGTTTCGTATGGGCGAATAGAGAAGGAGACGGAGGCCAAAAGAAACATAGATGGGGTTGTGTGAGAAAGAATATGAAAGAAAAGAGAATTGTGATAGCGTTATGGTCAACCAGAAATAATGACAAAATGCATCACAAACAAAGGCAGGAAGGTTTCTATGAAGCAATGAATTAGTTTTTTTTTTGTAATTGGTGTGCTGGTTGCTAAATTGCTATCTATAATAAACGAAAATGGTTAAACAATAAAATGAATGGTCATTGAAACATTCACCGATGATAAATGTACCTAGAACATGATACTTAACAAAATTGTTCACTTATTTCGCAAAACTGGGTATACCAAGGGATTGAACCTAGTATATAGGTAAGAGGATTACATTAACAAACCAACGTATGCAAATTATTCCTGGGACGGGTCTATGTATTTCAGGATTACTTTTGGAAATTATGAAGCTTTCAAATAATAAGGTCGTATACATAAAGCTTTTAATGCAGTGCTAAAAGCGTGTGTGTGTTTCTTAGAACTAAAATGCAGTTACAAATATTTCCTCTACAAAAGTTTTCGTTGTTAAATAAATGTTGTGGAGACCCACACGTTTGTTGGTTATACAATGGCATGTACTCATATAGGTATTATTTCAGAATTTTGGTGTATATTGGTGTTATTAAGGAGACAAGGATTTAAGAATTATGATTGCGAATACAGGTTTTTTTTATCAATACGGGTGCCAAAAAAAGAGGAAAGTTTTATGAAATACACCGACTTCGTAAAATTACCATCACCGATAAAAGTAAAAACTATATGTTAGTTAATAAACACAATCCAAAATCTTTTGGCCAAAAATTTTATTTCACCACTTCTTAAACTTCAAAACCGGGATTAGTTTCAAAATCTCTTCAATACTTACTTCTGGTGTTTAACGACAACTTTTGTAGCACTTCCTTTATCTTTGTTGTGGTAGTGTTGGTCTCGTCAAAGGGTATCGCAGCAGCTAGGGCCGACCCCTTGTTTTTGTCGTTTAGGACGGTGAAAACAGCGCTCAATGTCAGAAAACAAGGACTGTTCCCTTTCCCTGTGGCAGGGTCGTAGTTGTGGTACAGCATTCCTATGCGGCGCCATTTAAATTCCTGAAACAACATAAAAACGTTGTATTCCCTTTTTATTTAAAAAAATATAGAAATAAAATCTGGTATGTGTGTTTTATTTCATTATCTGGGGCTTTTAAATAACAATTTGTAAAAAAATGGTATTTATGAAAATGGTATTTATGAAAATCATAAACCGCATCCTTATAATGAAAGTGACGCAACTCAAAATTGCAATTTGTGGAAAAAGGAGCATGATGAAATCATCCAAATGTATCGTGTTTCAGAAAGGCTTTTTAGGTCAGTTTGTAACGAAATCAGAAGTTACAGGTAAATTTATTTAGGTCACTTCCATTGCAAAGGGTACGAAATAGGATTATAAAACGTTATCTTTTTTACCGACAATCGATCAATACAAAAAATGTGACGAAGGCGTACTTCGTTGATACTGATTCGCAATTTAAAAATATTATTGGGTAAAATACACACTATATTATTCAAGGGCTTTATTATTAAAGTTTTTGAATAATAATACAAATTTAAGTCATAAATTTAAAAAGAAAATTAAATAAATATTACACTATGTTTTGAAGGGACAAGCGATTGTCAGTAAAAAGAGACGTCTTTTACTCAGTGTTACGAAGCAATAAAAAAGTTGGTGACTTTAACCAAAACTAAAAAAAAATAAAAAACAAAAGACAGATCACGGAGAAGCTTTTTATTGTTCACATTTAGAAATAAGAAGACCGTCTATAATATTTAAAATTAAATTTAAAAAATAAAAGAATAGACATAAATAAGTACACAACTTTATCAAAACAGATATAAACAGAAGACAAAAACCCAATATACACAATAAATCGCCAACAAATATTAAAATTCTTTCAACAGCCTTACTCGAAATACCGAGCCAACTCCCACTGCTTTTAGGCAAGCAATGTAGTGTACTTTTATATTAGTGCAAAACAGTGGAGCAACTAGCTGCCACTACAATTTATTATATTTATCATATCACGCTGGTCGCGCGGCAACCACGCCAACCAAGACGCAAGAGAAAAATAATTTGAGCCATACAGGTCAAATTATCTCATAATATTTTGTTGTGTTGAATTTTTACGTATAATTTTCGAGTAAGTGTGTTTATAAACGTATTTTGATACAAGTGGGAAATTGTCATTACAATCTTTTGGTTCTTAAATCGACAAGCCTTCAGTTTAGGCGTGTATTTTGCCTCGGTTGCAATGACTTGAATTTTCGCATAAACATCAAAATTTCAATTTTAATTCGTTATGGTGAATTTCAAAATTTATAAGTTCATGTTAAAAATTGGTATTTTGTTACAAATTTTTAATATAGGTGTTATTTGTAATGAAACGATATGCCACAAGCCCTAAAATAAAAGAAGTTTTTGAACAAATGACTGATTATTTAATATAATAATTTATTTGCTTTCTGCTACTCGCCTCGTATCAAGTCAAAAGTAAGTTTAACAGAGACACAAGTAAATAAAATTTAATTACATCAGTTACGCTTCGTACCCTCGAATGATTATAAACGCATGCAGGCTATCCGGTTATCAGCTGTACAAACACTTACTCAAGCCCATTTTATCCAATAAATATAAACGAATTCCATACTCATATAAAAAAAAAATGGCTTTTCATACATTAATCATTTTATTCGCACTTTTGTTTGTAACTTTAAGATGTACCAAAACCGCCCATCGAATTGAACCATTTTTAAAAACAATAATTGTTCCTCCCATGCTAATTTTGGTTAGCTGGTAAATAACTTGGTCTTTCTTAAAGAAAGTTGTTAATTTTGATAGACAGAAGCAGTTTAAAAAATTCCATTACAGCCTGTAGATATTATATTTTTAAAGCGTAAGTTGTTTATGTCATCGGATTTTTGTAGTAAATCTTTTTCAGGTTGTAAACTCGATATATTTTGAACATATAAATCTACCGTATACTATTTATCCGTATGTATTAAAAACTAAGTTTACAATTTCATGCGATTTATTATTAAATTACAGTGAATGTGATGATAGTGTTATATAGGTATTTTTATTTTAGTTGGTTCGTGGTATAGGTATACAGAATACTATTAAATGTCGATTTCATCCACCGTATCATCACTTATTTCAAAAGTTTCGAAACATTATGACTATTTACTTTGCGACGCAAAACAAAGTAACATGTTTGCCAGAACAGTATATATATAAGTATGTTTTTCATTCTCTAGGGCCCTAACGTGCGGGTCCACCTTAATGAGTCTTACTAAACTAATCGATTTATCTTTGGAATTGTCATTAAATACATGACAGTAATCAATATTGAATATGGTAATAATCGACATATTGTAAAAAATCAAGTCAATGAACGAAGTCATGTGGCATATCATTGAATAGGTCTTTGTAAATCATCTTTAGATTTTTCAAATAATTCTTAATTTTGAATGATCGTTTAAGATTTATTATAGATTGAAACTGATTGTTAGGAAATATTCTACCTTTTTATTTGTGACAATATTATGTAGGGAATCAAAACAAATTCTGGAGGAAACGACTCAAAAAATAAACATAACAAAAATTAAGAAATAAAAAAAATCCAAAATCCAGAAATATCTATAAAGTTCCACATAATTTACTTTCCAATAAGTCTGATGCATAAAAATATTTTCTCTGTTGAAATTTTATCAATACCTCATCGCTTTTTTTTTAATTGATATAAACCAGTGCTTGACTGCGATCCCACCTCATGGTAAGCAGTGATGCAATTGTTGATGGTAAAGCGCACTAGTTTATTAAGAGCCTATTCACTATAGCCTTGAAGACGTTATAGATAAAACCATTGCAGGAATATATATTTACTAAGTCATGAATAACTCAAAATATTTGATTTGTCAATCAAATAACAATAGAAGAGATTCTTTAATTTGCATTTTATTTTTATCCTTTTAAGTGTGGCTTACATTTATTTGTACAAAATAAACAGTACTCTGTGTTACAACTTCATCTGACGCTAGTCCCCTTATTCTCGTGTAATACCTTAAATAGCAGGAGTTTATTTATGTAGAAACTTTGCTCATTACTCAGTTTGATCGTAACAACTGTTTGTTGTGAAGATGAACATAATGTTTTATTTGTGTTTCTGTCTGCTTAGGGTTTTTCAAAAAGTACATTCGAACTTTGATACCGTGTATAGTGTCGTAGTCTGTCTAAAAGTGAGAACACTGTAGTCTCCGTAGACTCATATATTATTTTCTATTTCGATTTACTTTTCTATTAATTATTTATTTTACTTAGTTGTTACTGATCGTTGATACTGATGTTGGCACTGATCTACCCTATCCTCTCATAGCTATTAATGTTGTGGTATTTTTTTTTTTTTTTTTTTTTTATTGGGTGGGAAAATCATCCTAATGACATCCCCGCTCTTGGGCGGAGCGGGAGATAGTGTCAGACTCTTACTGACTAAAAACCCACTCCTGTTCCTTCGTTGCCTTCGTCCCAGGGCCCCGGGTTCCGCTTTCACACTACCCGTGGCCCCAGTAGGCTTCGACCCTGCTGGGCCCCTACGATTTGCTGACATCTCCTTGAGGCGCGCGTGGAACAAAACGCGCCGTCGACGACTTGGGCTTGGTCCGGACGGTTACCGGACGGTCAGACGGCGAGCCACCCATTGCTCGCCGTCTGCAAGCCCGCGCCTACGGTGGCCGGAAATCGGGATCGGAATCCCGGCGGCGGTTGGAGCGTAAGGACCGTTGCCTCACGCGATCGGCCGCCTCCTTAGCTAGCATTACTGCTTCGCAGAAAGAGGCGACCGCCTGCCACTCCTCCTCGCTCCGGAGCATGGCCTGAACCAAGGCCCGGCGCGAGAGATCACCGCCGCCGATTGCCCTCACGAGGTCACGGCGTTGCTCTGCCCAAGCGGGGCACACCTCCACCGTGTGCTCCACCGTGTCCTCCGGGTGGGCCACACAGTGGCGACACCCGGGCGTCGTTTCCGCACGAATCCGGTGCAGGAACCTCCCGAACTTACCGTGTCCGGTGAGGACCTGCGTCATGCGAAATGTGAGGACGCCGTGAGGTCTTTCCAACCACGCCTCAAAGAGGGGACTTACCGCCATAATTGTGGCGTGCCCAGCACGGGGTCGCGACAGTCGCTGTCGCCATTTCACCATGAGAACTCGCCGGAACTCTGTCCGCCATGCCGCGACTTGTTGCGGCAGCGGAGTTTCGCCCCGGCGTTGCATCTCCATGCGCCGTTCGTGCATGAGTGCAAGGACTGTTGCCTCCAGTTCCCATGGTCGCTGGCAAGCAAGAAGGGTCGCCGCTTCGCGGGAAATCGTCCGGTATCCACGCACCATCCGTATGGCCATGACCCTCTGGCACGCGTTCAGCCGGGCCGCCGGCTGCTTCCGCAGCCCCGGCGCCCACACCGGCGCGCCATAAAGGGCCATGGACCGAACGATCCCCGCGTAGAGCCTCCGGCAGGAGGCGTCTGGACCCCCAAGGTTGGGCAGGAGCCGCGAGAGAGCAGCCCCAGTCCGATTTAGTTTGGGAGCCAGACGTCGGAAATGCTCGTCGAAATCCCATCGGCTGTCGAGAACGAGTCCCAGGTACTTCATCGTTGACCCGACGCCGATGTGGACTCCTCCCACCGTTAGCCGGGAACCCGGTGGTGGCGCGTTCCGAGGGCCGTGAAAGCACATGGCCTCGGACTTGTGCAATGCCACCTCGAGTCCCAGCTCCTGGATCCTGCCAACGACCGTCGCGACCCCGCGTGTCGCTAGTTCGACCGCCGCCTGGTACGACTCTCCCTGCGCCAGGACCAGCGTGTCGTCTGCGTAGCAGACCACGCTGACCCCGTCAGGGAGGTCGCCGCGCAGCACGTAATCGTATCCGATGTTCCACAAGGGCGGCCCTAGTACCGATCCCTGCGGAACACCGCACGACATCTCTCGACGTTCCCACACCCCCTGGTGACCGGGGTAGGTTATGTACCTGTCTGACAGGTACGCCTCGACCACACGACAGAGGTAGTCGGGCATCCGGTGATACCGGAGTGCCCTCCCAATGCTACTCCAAGGCAGGGAGTTGAAGGCGTTGGCGATGTCCAGAGACACCGCCACGACACACCTGCCCTGGGCCACTGCATCCCCTGTCGTGAGAGCTCGCACGCACATGATGGCGTCCACCGTGGAGCGCCTCCTGCGAAAGCCGAACTGGCCGTCCGCCAGATCCGGCCCCACCCGTGTTAGGTGTGCGACGAGGCGGTCTGCAATTACTCTTTCAAAGAGCTTGCCCACCTCGTCGAGCAGCACAATGGGCCGGTACGCGGACGGAGAGTCCGCGGGGCGCCCCGGCTTCGCGATGAGGACCAGTTTCCCCGTCTTCCAGCGAAGTGGGAACTGGCCCCTCTCCATGCATGCGCTGAAGAGCCCTCTTAGTCGAGGCCCGAGAGCCTCCATGGCCAGGACCCATGCCTTCCCAGGCAAGCCGTCGGGTCCTGGGGCGGTGTTTTTGGCACTCAGCCTTCGTACCGCCACTCTCATCTCTACCTCGGTCACCCCTGGAGCGTTGTCGTCGTCGTCGCCATCGTGGTCCGCGTCGGACACCGCTGGTGGCGGAGCCATGGGCGGGGGAGAGTGTTCCCCTCGCGTGGGGAACAGAGTGCTCACCACACCCTCCACGAGCTGGGGCCGGAGACTCTGCGTCAGCGGGGGAGCCCAGGGGCGGAGTTTGTCCCGTACCAATTTGTACGGGCGTCCCCATGGGTCCCCATTCAGAGTCCCCAGCCACACGTTGCGGGCCTCAAGTTTGGCCCGCCTTATCTCCGCTCGGAGGGTGTGCTTTGCCGCTCTGTACCCCTCGTACAGCTCCGCCTCTCTGGCCTCCGCATCCGGTGGACGGATGCGGCGCCTGCGGTATCTGGCATACCGGCGTCGCGCGGCATTGCACGCGTTGCGCAGTGCCGCAATCTCCGGCGACCACCAGTATACCTGGCGCTGAGCACGTCCTGGAGGGACTCGGGGCATTGCCGCGTCGCAAATTTGCGACATGGCCTCCCGGAACCACTCTGCCTCGACGTCTATGTCGACAGGCCTGTCCGGTGCTTGCACCCAGGCCTGTACCGTCGCGGCTTCCAGGAGGAGCTCCCGGTCCATCTGCCTCAGCGCCCACCGCGGACCACAAGGGTTCTGTCGGACCGGCGCAATCGAGGTTTGGGCGGAGACGTCGAACCGGATGTACCGGTGGTCCGAAAACGTCTCCACCCCCTCCATAACGCGCCAGTCGACGACACGCGGCGACAGAGCGGGGCTGGCGAACGAGATGTCCACCACTGAGTCACCCCGCATCCGCACACACGTGGGGACAGAACCCCGGTTTAGGACGACCAGGCCCGTCTCCAGAGCCCAGTCCTCCACCATCCGACCCCGCTGGTTCGTGAGCCGGGAACCCCAAGCCAAGTTCTTGGCATTGAAGTCCCCGCAAACGACCACGGGGAGGGAACCAAACCCAGCGACGACGGCTTTCAGCTCCATTAGGGAGATGTGAAGATCGCCGAGAGATCTGCTCGGGGACAGGTAGACGCCTACCACTGCAATGTCCCCGAACCGTGCTGCCACGCAACCCCGTCCCCTCGTGACGGCCTCGAGGGTCGGGGTACCGGCGGCGGCCGACGAAATTAGGGTCACCGAGCCGTCCAAGTCCCGCACCCAGTCTCCCCTGGGCAGGACATTGTACGGCTCGGAGACCACGGCGATATTGATCGACCACTGCGCCATGCTCTGGAGCAACAGATCCTGAGCGGGGGCGCAGTGGTTGATGTTCGCCTGGAGGAGACGTAATGGGGTCGTTATTGACAGTCCATTACAGTCTCCTCCCGAGCCCCCCGTGAGGGCCCTGCCGCGGCGGGTGCGACGGCGACAGCGGCGGCAGCCAAGGAGGCGGCTGCGGCGGTTAGTACGTCAGGGTGGACGGACCTTTTAACTTTGGTCTTGGCCTTGGCGGGGGGGTCGCAGGACCTGCCCCCAGCCCGGTGGTCGGCCGGCTTGCCTGCCGCCGCACATGCGTAGCAGTGCGGCGTTGCACGGCATTCGACGGCCTTGTGACCGGCCTGACCGCACTGGTAGCAGCGGTCACTGCGGTCCACCTCCGCGGCGCAATGGGCCCCCACGTGGTGCCCCACGTGGCAGCGGTAACACCGCAGAGGTCTGGGCTCCAGCAGTTTTACCTGCGCGGAGACCCAGCCCACCAAGAGCCTACGGCCTACAGCCGTGATGGCTTTGGCCGCCGACACGGGGCAGCTGACCGTAACGGCCCGCATGCCCGTGCTGTCAGCACGGATGGTGCCAGCCCGCACTTGATCGGCCTGGCATCCTCCCGCCCTGACGACGGCGGCCACCACCTCTTCCACCCTAACGGAGTCATCCAGGCCCATGATGCGCATGTCCATGCACTTTGTGGGCCTGGACACTCGGACCTCCTCGACGTCCAGGGACGCCCTGATCCTTGCGGCCAGGGCGTCCGCGGCAGGGCCGCTGTCCGCACCAGGGACCTCCAATATTCGGGCCCCGGTTGCGGTGCGCCTCATTCGGAAGCCTTCAGAGGCTCCGAACTCGTCGAGGTGATCCACCACCGCCTGCTTCGCCTTCGCCATGACCTTGTCATAGCTCACGCCCTTCTTTTCCGCAGCTGGCTGTAGTGTGATCACTACAGCTGCGGAATTTGGGGCGCGAAGCCTGGCTGCCATGGCCCGCTTCTTGCGCTGCTGCCGCCGCTCGCGCTTCTTCGCCGCTCTGGCCGCCTTGCCCGCCTTCCTGCTGGCGCCGGCGACCGTCCATTCGGCGCCAGCCGAGGGTTCTTCAGGCAAGGGAGGCGGCAGGCGCGGCCTAGTCGCCGCCGCCGCGGAAGGCCCCGCCGATTTAGCGGCAGGCACCGCTCTGCCTTTCGGGGGAGGAGCAGGTTTCCCCTGCCGCTGCTGCTGCTTGGGCGCCGGGACCGGCCTCGCCGGCTCCGACACCTGGGTTCCACGCGCTGGTTGCCCCGACGGGCCCGCCTTTGGCGCAGCAGCCGTGGCCGCGGCGGCGGCGGCGTACGACACCGCCCTTTTCACGCCGGAGGCCGCAAGCGGGGGGCGCAGCACTATGCCCTCCAGGACAGCGAATTGCCGCTGGACCCGCTCCTGGAACTGCTGCTGCTGTTCCAGTTGCTGCTGCCGGAAGGCGGCCAGCTCCTGCCGCAGCAGGGTCAGCAACTCGCTCTCCGCCTGGGGCAAGGGCTGGGACCGACTCTGCCCCTGCTTGCATCCCCCTTTTTGCGCCACCTGCGCCACCTCAGGGCCAGATCCACGGAGACCGGCCAGGTCCGCCTCGAGCCGTTCAATCCTCTTATTGAGGGATCGCTTGAACGGCTCCAGGACGATACCTAGTGCCTCCGTTATCGAGGTCATGGCCTGGGAGATGGATCGCCTCTTGGCAACCCTCTCCCTTTTTTTGGCCACGCCTGATATGGCAGCTGCCACGATCTCCGTGAACCTGTTCAGCGCCTCCTCCAAACCTTCTGGCTCACTGCCCGAAGGCTCCGGTTGCGGAGGGCCGACCAGGCCACTGAGTGCCCCGAGGTGGCACCCCTCCCTGGCGACTTTGAGGGATCGCCGGGCCACTTCCTCGGCGTTGCGCCGGCTCCCCTTCCCCATCTTTCGGCCCGCACCCCGCACAGCGGTGGAGACTTTGCGGGCCGATACGCCCAGTTCGTCGTCGTCGGAGGATGTCCTCCGGCCATCCCCCAACATGCGGCGCTTGAGGAACTGGGTCTTGGAGGTGGACTCCTCCACCTCCATCCTCTCCGATCCAAGCGAAGACGCGGCATCGGAGTCCGACGCCGCGTCTCCGCTCACCTCCCTGAGGCCGAAGCTCCTGCCGGCCTCTGCAGGACCCACCGGCGCAGCGGACGTGCTGGGAACAGGTCCCAGGGACTCCGCGCTTCCGATGGGTGAGCCACCCTGGCTCCTTGCGTCCACGAAGGACGGTAACAGGTCCTTTTGGGACCTGACGCGCTCTTTGCCCCCCCCAGAGTACGAGGGGCAGCCCGAGCTCTGCTCGGGGAGGGATTCTCCGCCTGCGGTGCAGGCGGTACCCTCCTGGGGTAATAGTTCTTTGGGAGACGCGTCCATATTGGTGCTGAACACAGCTTTGCCTTTTTTTTACATTGGGG
Source organism: Mythimna vitellina (assembly GCA_949316375.1). Lineage (NCBI taxonomy): Eukaryota > Metazoa > Arthropoda > Insecta > Lepidoptera > Noctuidae > Mythimna > Mythimna vitellina. The sequence goes on from OX438706.1 coordinate 15,945,221, forward strand.
TGGGGTCCCCAATAACACGTTCGCCATCGTGGTCACGTCTGATAAGCAGACGCGTACCCGAGGCGAACCCACTCTCTCAAAATTACTGTCCAAAAACACCAACAGCTGTTGGTGCCGATGCTTCTGGACAGTGCACCCTCCTTGGCGGTCCGTCTGGACTCCGCCTGTGTGTTCCTCTTGGTCTGGTCTCTCGCTTGAGGCCTTCCGGCATGAGTAGCTCTACCGGCATAGCCCTCAAGGTCATAGAGACACGCAAGCCCCACCACGGCGACAACGTGGGAACACGGTCGGTGGGGAATGTTGTGGTATGGGAATATTGTAAAATACATTATTATTATTTTTAAGAATAGCCGTAGTTTCTTTCCAGTTCTTCTCCATAGGAAACGACCAATTGAAACCTTGTATTAGCTTCTGATGTTTTATAAGTATCCATGTAGGCTATATGAAACAAGACATGTTTGAACCTGAACTTGAACTTAGTTATCGTAGTAAAGCTAAAGCTATACTTATTAGTCTTCACGAATGTGAAATCGTGTATTATTCCACGGTCAAATGACCGTGGAATAATACACGATTCAACAATGCATGAAATTTTAGTTTTACAATCAGCGTTTTGTTTCGTCTGTTCACCTAACGTACCGTGCGCTGCGATCAATTCGTCGTTACCTCAATTCACAGCCCATTGAGATAGAAAACCAATCGACTATTTTACGTAGAACTACGTGAAACCTCAGATCTATTCTGACTTTTCATAGACGATTTTGCCCTGAAAGTCTACATAACCAACGGATTTATAGAAATTGAGTCTATTTTTCGAAGAAAACATCTGATATTTTCATGTCATCCAAAATCGTTCTACTAGGATGCGCAATTACAGTGGAACTGCGGTGGCTTTGCCTGTAATTATATTTCACACGTAATATCAAATTTCGCATGATATCGTTTAGGTTCATAAGAGATAGCATACGAAATATGAGCCGAACATCGTAGATTCACGTTCAGTAGGTTCAAAATACTTCGCTTTTTTTTTCGTTTGGTACGTGGATATAGGCACTCGAGAGTGATAAAAAAGTTTTATAAAACTTTGAGCATTGATTAATTACAAAACTTACATATAATGGTAAATAATACTGTGATTAAGCGAACGAAACTTTTGGATTACTGGCTCCTCGGATTAGTTTCGTATGGCACTCCTATTTTATGGGTCTGATTCATGCTTCGTTTGTTTTTTTTTTATTGTATTATGTTTCGATGCTTCTTTATTATGTCATTAGATACGACCCTCTTAAGCTTTGCACAGTCTTAAGAAATCAAATTTGAAATTCTCGGTTTTTTCTACTATAATATGTATGCAACTACACCTAATATGCACCACGTACACTCAAATCTTTCTTATGAACTACTCTAAATATTGGTGAAAACTGCATGAAAACCCGTAGTATAAGTTTTTGAGTTTTTCGCAAATAGACAGACAGATAGACACGGTGGGAGACGTTTTAAAATCGTACTTGAAATATTGATAAAATGTTCAAGAGACTTTGGCAAGTTGTTTAAATGGTCTAGCAAAGTAGTGATATTTGTGCCTCTAAGAAAAAAGGTCCAAGGAGATAGTTCTTAATTTTCCAGTCTATAAAGTTCAATATTAGGTTGGAGATAGCTATAAAATCGGAAGGCAATTCACGTAAAAAACCTATTGTGTGAATGGAATGTTTTGATGGAGAAAAATTATTGGATCTAGCCTTGGTTGATAGAATAATCAAATTATTTCGGTTCATGTCTTGTTATTGATCTTGTGAAATTTGTTTTCCACTCACGTCCTTATTTGTATGTCAAATGTTGGAAAAATACTGTATGACTCCATTTATATATTAGACTTGCTGTTTTTATGTCTTTACTCATCTTATATAATAATAAGAATAGTTAATTCAATCTGATTGAAGATTCCTTTTAAATAAATTAAAGCTTGTATTTCTTCCATATTTCATCTTAGTTACTTTACTTTATTTATTTTTTCATTCTCTTTTTTCTAGAAATTGGAATTTCAAAACAAAAAGTATTTATTTGTTTTTTTTTTTGCTTTTCTGTTTTGTCTCACTCCTGGCTGCCTCTACCCACTTCACACACTTTACATTTGTCTCATAAAAAAGTTTCATGCATAAGCCATTGTTTTGCTGTTGATCATAAAATATGGAATTGAAAGGAATTCTAAGTATATATTGCTGTTTTTTCTAGTTTCTAGCATCAGATTTTTTCTCATTATTAGTTTTTTGGTGGTGCCAGCGCCTTAGCCCCTATTATATTTTTTATAGTATACTATAAAGAGTGTTTGTATGTCTATCTATTGGAATAAGCTATAGGTGTCTTTGCAGTCGCTTTCCATTAAGAGTGGGCAGATTTCCAAATGATTTTAGCACTAAGTGCATCAGGGCTAAACAAAGCGCAAAGTAATGCATCGGGTCTAAAGTTAACAGAAATAGAATCTGAAGCAGTGGTCCTGTCAACACGTACTGAGTAAAGACTCTGATAGTTTTATTGGTAGATGACTCATTTTGCCTTTAAATTTGTTTATACCGACTAGAGGGTAAACATCGCCTTGGACGCGTCCGTAAGGGTGTTTATAATATAAATTAATAAATAACGAGATTGAGAATAGGTTAGGCGGATTCATTGTCTCAGTGTACGTTCCTCTAGGTCGTTTGTGATACAATGCTGTGAAATGTTTTACTAGCATATACCATATGCTGTGTAGCATATACTATGTACCTACTAACATAGATCTTAAGAATATTGTTACTAACACTCATATTGATCTCAATCCGAAATAAATTAATTTTATTATATACCAAGAAATTATTATTAGACCTACAAATTGTCATTGACCTATCATTTGGATTAAAATTACAGTCAGATTACCTGTGACATTGCATCAAATTTATCGATGTCACTGTCCAGTACGATTTTATCTTATTTTATCTCAGCTTAGAACTTGGGTTTATCTAATTATTATTTATCTAATAGATTCCCATTTCAGGAGTCTGTCTTTTTAGTTTTAGTGTTTATTTTTCTCTTTTTATTTGTATTTAGTGACAAATTTTTCCTAGTACATAATCATTTATTTTCTTAAAATTGTTTATATAGGTACAAATAAACTCCTCCTATAGTCAAAATTAAACTTATTGAAGACAATGCCTGCATTTTTATGAGTTTTATTCATTTTCCATACTTATGATTCAAGACACGAATAAGTACATAATCGCAGTTGAAATTCAAATTTATCTACTCTTTCAAGTAAATTACCTATTTACTTGATGAGCAGTGGTGGCCGAGTGGTAACGGCACCGAATTACGAGTTGTAGGTCGCGGGTTCAAACCCAGTCAGGCGCATTACTTTATGTTATTTATTTTTTCACCACTGCTCGCAAAACGGTGAAGGAAAACATCGTGAGGAAACCGGCATGTCCTAAAACCAAAAAATTCGTAGACAAGTGACATTCACCATCCCGCACTGGGCCCGCGTGGTGGATTACGGCCCATTCCCTCTCCAAGAGAAAAGGCCTGTGTCCCAGCAGTGGGAACATTATAAGGCTGATTATGCTATTATTATGTTACCTATTTAGTTTATTTGATTCTCAAAAACAATTTAAGACTAAGGAATTTTATGCTGGTGAAAATTAATGACGTTGGAAAAAACGACGAATAAGGTTGTTTGAATGATAAACGGTTTTTTTTCAGTCTTAAGAAACTATTTTCGTTTTCCAAAACAAATTTAACGTAACTCTCTATTTCAAATCGTTTTTCTGAAGAAAACGTTTTACTAATAGTTATTACGTGACAAAATTTAAATAATAAAAAACAGAAAAAATAATCAGATGTTCTAAATTCCAATATTATTTTAAACCAGTTCAGGCCTCAAAACAAAAGCAAAGCATAAATATTAACAACATTGTAAAACTCAAACAAAGCGAAACAAAATAAACGCAAACGAAAAAAAAAACATCATAACATCAAAGAGAACATAATTAATTTTCACATTTACAACATTCATATAGAATTCCCATAGATTTACCTCAAAAACTTTGCGGATCGCGACTCCAGCTTGTGTGTAGCTTCCCATCATCCTGGTTAACGTGCCGTAACTTGGTTGCTTGTACCCAAAAGCTTCTGCCTGAGCCCCGGCAGTGAGGACTGGTATCCCCCAAGGTCCAGCATACCTCGCCACTGGAGCTATCACGTACTCACAACCAGGTCCAATAAACGCATCTGAAATGCACATTATACTTGACAATCTTAAACCGACCTTATAACTTACAATCTTGAAATTTATTCGTAGATATGCTAATATGAATACACTTAACAACCAAAGTAACTTTCAGAAAATTTATCATAAATATACATAAATGCTTACCAGCAGCCTCGTGGACGTAGAATTCAAAAGCAGCTAATGGTCCTTCTACGGATGAACACCTTGTGTCTCTGTAGTCCACTAATATAGTCCAGTCAGGTAAAGGCCCATCAGGACCAGTAACAGCTGGGATTGCCATCTCAATGATAGGTAAAACTTTTCCAAGCGAGAATATTTGATTTGCATCAGCGGGTAACAAAACACCAAGTTTGATAATCTTTTCCTTGAACAAGTGTCTTTCTGGCCTCAAATTAAATTGAATATTCTTCACAAAATAAGGGTGGGAAGCGAGATCATGTGGATGACCCACAGCTCGCGAGTCATCTTGAATGTAATTACCCATTTGATAAAAATTTGGAAAGTCAGTTGCATTAGGTACATCGTCTTTATCCTTAAAGATATCATAATACTTAATAAAATCTTGAGCTTCTGGGCCATACTTATCTGGTTTAGCATCATTAGTCTGTCGTTTAGCTGACGCTCGGCCTTTCCGAAAATTCTTTCCGAACTTCTCGTAGCCATCGTGCTTATGCCCATACCAGTGTTTCGGCAATTCTCTAATTGTTTCGCGTTCATACAGAACTTCTTTTCGTTCTTTATTATTTATATCACTAATACTAACATCACACGAGATTATCACATTTATAACACATACATAGAAAATGAGGAATGACATCAATAGGGGTACTTTAAATCTCGGTATTTTAAACGCGTGTGTTTTAGCATTGTCCAAAGATACATTGAGTTCTCCAAGTGTTTCATCTGCATCTCCATCTGAACGATTGTTTCGTCTCTTTCTGTTGTTTGCTCTGTTACCAAAAGGCTTCTTTTTACTCCTTAATGTCCGTGTGCTCGGGAGTATCGTGTGAACGATCTCCTCTAACATTTTATTTTAAAATTTTATCATTTTTCTAGATTATTTTATGCACCGCATCGTGGTGATGTGTTGGCTGTTGTATGATTACATATTAGTTAACATTGAATGCGATGACCGTTTGGAATAACTTTTTTTGAAAATAATAACTTGCTGATTTTAAACAAAAATTAATTTAGAACCGTCTGCAAACTATTAGATTAGGTATAAACTTTGGAGTTAATAATTTGATCTAAGATCCTTGACAACGTACGTGTGTGTTTTGCGTTGGAACAATTATCATACAACTTTAACCGCATTTTATATTCAATAGCCAGAACCAATAAAAATCTATGCATTTTCGAAATCATTATTAGTTAAAAGGTCATGACTTAGTGCCTCGTGACACCATAAAATAATTGAATGTATTATAGCCATGGAATAACTTAATCATTTGATGGCATCATCGCAATGAGCCAAAGGGCAGTAGTCTAAGGAGTTATATTGGAAATTCTGTTACGTAATTGAATCACATATTAAGATATAAACTGATAAACCATCCATCGTCAGCCACCTTGCCACCAGGTGAGATAGCGGCCAAATGCGACCTTGTACATAATTTAAAAAAAAAACGCCATATTAAGTAGTTATGAGCAGTGCTCGTTGATCAGTTTGTGGATGGGGCCGAGAGCATTTAGAGTGGTGATCGGGTGCCAAAAAAAATACAGTGTTTGAACGCGGAAGGCATAAAAAATGGGAGTACAGGGAAGGTAGGAGAGTAATCAGTCTACCTAGTAGAAGTATACCGATGACCTAGCTAAATCCGCTTCTTTTCTTTCATCCTACATCTTCTTTACGCTACAATGTAAAATATCTTGCGTTAATTGATTTTCAAATTAATCATTCTTTTAATAATAAGCAGTTATGCAGCTCTCGTATAGCATATAAATTATGAAGCCGTTATATCCATTCATATTAAAATCCTAATTTATCTATACTAATATTATAAATGCTGTAGTAACTCTGTGTGTCTGTTCCGGACCTGTACCTCTTCACGTCTTTTCAGCTGAACGGATTTGGATGAAACCGGCACACGGGTAGACAATGTCTTAGAATAGGACTATGATTGGTTTTATCCCGAGATAATGTTCTCTTTGTAGACTTTTACGCAGGCGAAACCGCTGGTAGAAGCTAGTTTAATAATACGAAAATTTCGATGCTGATATATTTTTAAAAACAGAATTTTAATTTCCACGGATCAGAAGAAATAAATAACTTGGTAATAATTGACTTGATGACAATGATTTGTCTTTCGTATATTTAGGAAATAAACACAATTTAGTAAATGATTTATTGATATTAAAGTCGAAATTCATAAATGTTTTCGTCTGCATTTGAGTCATACTCCAGATGATCAAGGTCACATATGAAATGTAAACTGTAGAGGAACTATTCCTCTCAAATTTCATTACTCCGGCAGAACAACTGGCGCATTAACACCAACTGCAGTAACCAACCCAAAATTTCCCTTTCGGAGTTTGTGTTAGTTGATAGCTACAACTTAGGGGTCTTTAATTCAACAGTGAATAGGTTACTTCTAAGCAAGCGTGCTCCATCGTCAACCACATCATCGCTTGCCATCGGCAGGTTTAAACAAGTGATTTTACTGTTAGCATTTTCGTCAAACGCTAAGTACAAAATGTATGATGATTACGAATGATGTGTCACGTCATTTGTCACATGATTTCAAACCAGGTCAATATATAGCGTAAAACTGATCAGGCAAAAGTACTATGTTCGGCTATAAGAGTAACCATGGAGTGTCTAGTCGGTTCTTCTCTATAGGAAACGATCACCGCGCTAACTTCTGACGTTTTATAAGTGCCCATGTACGCCTTTGTGATATAAATAATTTAGAGTTTATAAAACAAGCAGAAATTAAATTAACTTCCTATCAACAGTTTACAATTGATTGGTAAAATAAGTAATTCACAAGTAAAATGATTAAACCTAAAGAAGAGAGATTTTGGTCTCTCTATGTATGCTCAAAACAGGAAATGGATCAAAAAATTTTTTCAAAGGATTTTCCTATATCTACACTTCTACAATATTATAATCATTATTATTATAAAGAGGTGTAGTTTGTTTTTATGTTTGTTCAAAATTTTTCACCGATAGAAAGCGGCATTATTCCAGAGTGACATAAGCTCTATTTTATGTACCCACGCGGGTAAAACCGCGGGCAAAAACTACTATTAAATGCATTAAGTATTTTTATTCAATGATCAGAATTTTCTACATTTTACTTTTTAAAAATACTTTCTAAACTTGAGAATGGATTGTAGAAACCGTGCAAAGTCAAAAGAATAAATAAGAAAATTAATATTATTAATCTATAATTTACAAAATGCAAAACGCTCTGCTATCAAGACGGTGAAGGAAAACATCGTGAGGAAATCGGCATGTCCTAGAACCTAAAAATTCGAAGACATGTGACATCCACCAACCCGCACTGGGCCCGCGTGTTGGATTACGGCCCATTCCCTCTCCTAGAGAGGAGGCCTGAGTCCCAACAGTGGGAACATTATAAGGCCGACTATGCTATGCTAATTTAAATTAAACGAGGTGTATATTTTCTATGGCTTCCGTGACAGGAGGTTTGATGTCTTTCGCTTCCTTTCTGCGGTACGATAATGTAAACATTCTAAATAAACTGTTAGATATCTTTTTGATTTATTTTGCTTTGTTGTTTCTTTGTACAAGGCTTTTGAGAAAAAACTGTATAATTTTATGTGAAATTTAATTACAGTGTTTTTAACATAATGCTTTTATTCTCTTCAGGGTCAGGTAAAGGTTACGAGAAATTTTTAAGATATTTTTCCAAAAGTGGGCTTGGGTACTACTATCGATATATTCAGTGAAATTAAACCTTCTTTGCTGGTATGTACTTCTGGTACCGAGATAACTCCGCTCCTGTACACAAGAAGATATTGTATGCAGAAAAAACTCAGCTGGGTTGCTTGGGCTGGTAAGACAAGCTATTGATCAGCTTGAAGCTGCTTGCAAAACCATATACGAAAACCATGGACTCGTCTAATTTGCACGGGAAGCTATGTAAAATTTTTGTACCCGATAACTATTATCGGGCAAGTTGGCATAAATTTATTTATGGTGCAATGGTGCTGTACGTTTGCGCGACGTATATCATGTCATTTCGCGAATTTTAATCATGGAAGGATGGTTTCAATGGCAGGAGTTACTGTTTGAATGCTAGACATTCAAACAGTACATTCAACAGCGTTTTGCAAGAAGACTGAGTGAGAGTCATTTATAAACGTATTTTTGTTATTTTATCTTTGATGTGCTTTACATCATTTGTCATGTGATTTCTTATTTATCTTAGTATTTATTAATTTATTATATTAGCATATACGTATTCTATTCTTATAAGCCACTTAATTTAACGATACTACATTGTATTTCAAATATCTGTTTTTTATTTATTGTACCCACCTACCACATTCTGATTTAAAAAACAATAATGTAAACAAGCCATAATTTTTCACAATAATTAAATATAATTAACAATTTGTTATTATTATTTTCTAGAAAGCGTGTTGAAGAGATTTCTAACTACCTCTTTGAGTTTTAAAAGTATGAGTGTAATAATAATTTAAGAGTGGAGAATCATATTAAAAAAAATAATAAGAGTATTTCAAATCGTTTAGCCAGTTATTCGCCATTTCATAGATGAAATCAGTCTCGGTCTTGTAGAACCAGTTGAGAATCCAAAATATGAGAAATCTCAAGTTTTGGATTTAGGTGTATAATACCTTGTCTATCTGAACTACGGTTTAAAATACTTTAAAGTGGTATTAGCATGATGTTCACACTGCTGGGACAGATACCTCCCTTCTGTGGAGACTGGTCTGTAATCCACCACGCAGGCCCAGTGCTAAGCCCCCTCGGATTCGGAGACGCCTTAGGCGTCGTAGGCACAGGCTTGCAGACGACAAGCTATTGGTACCTCACCGTCCGGCTGTTCAGCAAGAACCAAGCCCGGGTCTACAGCGTGTTGTGTTCCAGGCGTACCTCAAAGAGGTGTCAGCTAAATTAATTTGGCCAGTCAGGGCCGACGCTTACCAGGGCTGTGGTTTGATCGAAGAGGTTAACGTAGCCCTCGCATAAAAAGGGTAACTGAAGGAGCACTGTCAGTTTTAGTCAGTAAAAGCTTGAAATAGCTGGAGAAGTTATATGACAACTCTCACCTAATAAATAGGACCATTGTGGAGGGCTGCAGAATTGTTCAAAACAGTTACCGTAGCCTTAAAATGCAAAGAGCAACTGAAGAAACACCTGCCCACCTGTACTCGTAGTAGTTATAAAAAATTGATATTCTCTAAGTTATTAAATGATTTCTCACGTCAAAAAAGAGTCCAGTGTGGATTAGTAAATACGCATGTCTTCGAAATTTCTGATCCTCACGAGACATGATGTACCCTCCCGATGCTATTAAGTTGAACTAAGTGTCTCACTAAGTACCATAAATGATCACCAATATACAATGTTCTTATTTTATATTCTGGAGACAAACCTTCGAACAAATTACGCTAAAGTTTGCAATCGTGCTTAGAATATTAAGGCAGCATGTCAGAAGAAATATTAAATTACTTTGCGAGATTGGTCTTCAGTTCGAAATGTAAATTTAACTCCTCGAAATACATGCTAGTTGAAATAATTAATAGTACCACAAAATAGATAGTACAGAAGTCAATCTACATACAAAGCGCGCTTTAGCAACGCACACATAGACACCGCTCTCAGACACGATATCTAAGTCTGATTAGGACCAGTGCGAGCGCGAGTGTCCATCCGCTTGGGACACGCGTCTGTGAACTTTTTTATGCAATAATATTATTATAACTGTTCAGTAGACAGTTGTTTAAATGGTAAATTATCGTTTTTTAAGCTATACCAGTTGTTTTGGAGAAGTAAGTAGGTATTTGCTTGTATTTCGATGGTTCGTTTTAACGTAACGCAGAAAAGTTAGGTAGGTAGGTAAGTACCTCGGCGGCACCCAGCCCCGCGCCGGGAAAGCGAACATATTTTGTAGCCATGTAATATTTTTACAATTAACATTAGGTATTTGTCACCGGGCGCAGTCGGACAGAGCAATGCGGCGATGCCGTGCGCCGACCCTAGCGCGACCACCACGCGTAGGTATGAAAAGTGAAGTACATACAATGCGTTTCAAATAAGAATAGAATCGATTGCCATGTTGTGACGTCACGTCATACTGTAAATTCGCAAGAAATTGGGCAAAATTGAAGAACTCAGAGATGAGCAAAATAGAAGAACTGGATTCTGATTAAATTTTTTTCGCTCACAGTTCTGCTCACGATAATATTTCTTCGATTTGACAGTATGACGTGAGTCACAACATGGCAATGGATCCTATTCTAATTGGAACGCATTCTTCATGAGATTGACTTCTGTACCTATCTATTTTGTGATAATACTTTGCACTTTGATTATTTCGGAGAGGTCTCATAAATACGAAGTGATTATTTCGAGAATTCGAAAATGTATGCAATATTAAACACGTGATAAACCTCAAACATACGTCACTGCACACTCAACTGCACACTTATAACACACACACATGCAAACTTTAAAATAAACATTACTTAGAATTGTGATTAAAAGATAGTCCGTGTCAACAAACTTGTTAAAACATTTTCTCAATTCAATAATAAGTTTGGTCAGACATTTTTAAAGACCAGATCTAACGTAATTTTCCACGCAATCCAAGTCTCGTCATATTGGTTAACTGTCTATATTTTTTAGTTGGAAGAATAGAATTGATTAAACAGATACAAAAAGTATTTGTATGGACAGAGGCGCCGACTCCGTGGGTGCTCGGGGGCTCGAGCACCCATAAGAAATAGACAGTAGGTGCCGAGCACCCCTGAGAATAGACATCAAAAAACAGATCAGTAATCGCCTTTTAGGTTGCGTATGAATTATAATACTCGTATTTTTTTATAATAAAAACTAGTTTCATTTTTATATAATGGTTTCATTTTATATTTTCATCAAACATAGTCAGTAATTAAGTACGCAGTATGTTAGTAGGACATTTATTTATTTGTCGGTCAATCAGTGTGCATTTCTCGTCTCACACTTCGCCACTTTTTCGAGTCCATCAAATGAGCATCAGCATCCATGAGGTTTTCTAAATGCAGGTTTCTTCACGATGTTATAAAAACTTCAAAGACATGTGACATCTGCCGGGACCTGTATTCAGCCTGCATGGCGGACTATGGCCCACTCCAACGCAGAGAGCAGGGGTGTCATTTTAGGCTCATTATGTTATGTTACTTGTTATAAAAATAAAGAAAGTAAGGGACGTAAAAAATTAGTGTTACATCCCCAACTGTTTCATTAAGTGAGTCAAGTGGCTACTTAACTTTTTATTAACCCTCGGATCTCATCAAGTCTAATTAACTTTTGCGTCATACTTTTATGGATAAAGCCGAAAATTATTTCTGAACATAGTTACTTGAAAACTGGCTCTTACTGGTTTTGGGCTCGCAATATCAAGACGGAAAATAAACATACATAATCATAATCAGCCTTTTAATGTTCCCACTGCTGGGACTCAGGCCTTTTCTCTAGGAGAGGGCCGTAATCCACCACGCGGGCCCAGTGCGGGTTGATGATTGTCACATGTGTGTGTGCTTCTCAGTAGTGTAATCCTATTATATTTACTTGGAATTGTAAATTCAAATGCAGCTCACTGCACCGCATGGGTTTATTTTACAGTTATACTAGGAAATAACATACGAGTACATAAGGGTAGCCGAAGTAATATATTGAAGTTAAATTCCAGTTGCGAACAACTAACTGGAATTATTATAATTTAGGTATTTTATACAATACCTAGGTAATGTATACAATTCTCATGGATGTAATATATGTGTATAGAGTACCGATAATGTGTAAAATAATTAGATTTTGGTCTATATTTGTCAATGTTAACTAACCTACCTACGAAATGAAGGGCAAATGAAACATTTTATATTACTTATAATCAATGGATGTAAAAGTGAAACTAAAAATTCTTCTGGCTGTTACTTATAGCCAGAAGAATTTTTATGTAGCCTTCTAACCTAACCTGCCCGTGTCGGGGTGCTTACCTTCTCGTCTTTTACATAAATTATCAGCCGCGCATTCGGTATTGTATTGAATATCTAGGCAAACTATACAGTAAGTAATATAATAATATATTCACACAACTATAACAAAACGCCGTCTAGTCCCAAGCTAAGCAGAGCTTGTGTTATGAGTACTAGACAACTGATAAACATACTTAAATATTTCTAAATACATACATATCACAGATAAATTACACCCAGACACAGAACAAATGATCGTGCTCATCACACAAACATTTGTCCTTGGTGGGAATCGAACCCACGACCTCTGCCATAGCAATCAAGACCACTAACCACTAGACCAACAGGCCAGTCAAATAATATTTAATACTTTACCTCTATGTTATAGAATACCAGATTATACAGATTGCCGGTAACAACATAATCTACAGTCATGGGCAATAAGATATATATTGCACAGTTTCTATCTATCTTCTGCCTTTCAAGAAATAAGTGTGTGTGACAAATGTATACACATATTAAGTCGGGGCCGTTGCCACTGGGCCACCACTGGTGTAAAAATAATAATTTAAGTAATAGTAGCCTACAGTTGTGACTGATCTATCAAAGAATATGCGATAAGACGTACCATGAGATAAGTCATAGGTCAAAGTTATTAGCATCGAAAACATGATCGATCACTGAGTGGTATCTCTGAAAAAAACAATATTGGTAGGTGGTTTTTTATTGGTTTTAATTTATTACTATTTTCAACCAGAAGTTAGACTTTCAAATATTAACTACTATTTTCGATCAATAAATAAAAATACTCCGAAAGTAATTACCTATTTTTTGTTTTTGAGGTGGGAAATCATGCAATGACTTCTTCCTCTCTAGGGTGGAGCGCTTCAGAAAATCGCCATGGCCCTAGGGAGTATCGGCTCTACTACTGCTTCTCGGCTGTTTTTCTGGAGCGCGTGAATCATTACGCGCTGTCAGCGGCTTGGGCTCGGTTCGGACGGTCACTGGGCGGCCGGACGGCGAGCTATCCATTGCTTGTTGTCAGCAAGCCCGTGCCCTCCGTAGCTAGTAGTCAGAGTCGGGAAAATGGCGGCTGGGGCAGAAGGAGGCGACCGCCTGCCATTCGCTCTCGTTCCGGATCATTTCCTAAACCAGAGCCTAGCGCGAGAGGACGCTACCGGCGATCGCCGATCGAAACGGCGGTGCTCCGCCCAAGCGAGCCACACCTTCACCGTATGCTCCTCCGTGACCTCCGATTATAAAAGTAATAGATTTCTATTAAAGCCAAATAACTTATCCAGCTTTTAGTGAAGCGAAAAGAGTCGGATACTTATTGACTAAATCCCACCTCTGTTCCTTTAGTTGCTCTTTGCGTTCCAGAGCCGCGGTGACTTTTGCGAACAATCCAGCAGCCTAGACTGACAACAATATCTTAAATAAACTTGTATTAAATTATATAAAATAGCTTCACATGAATCATTTACCTACCATTCAATAAAGGTCACGTCCATAGAAATATAAAAAAAAGATCTATGGTCACGTCTTATGAGTTACTAGCTTCTGCCAGCGGCTTCGCCCACGTGACATAGGTTTCTCCATACAAACTTTAGACTCCCGTTTCATCCCCATAGGGGCTTAATTTTGAAAAATCCCTTCTTAGTGCTCGCATGCGTCATAAAAGGAACCCTTGTGCAAAAATTTACGCTCCTATTTCCAGTAGTTTTGGCTGTGCTTTGATATGTCAGTCAGTCAGTTTCTCCTTTTATATATATAAATATCTAAACTCAAACGTTAAGCCATCATCATCATCATCATTTCAGCCGGAAGACGTCCACTGTTGGACATAGGTCATTGTGGTGACATTTGGTGGGCCAAATGTCACCACAATGACCGGTCCTGTGCGTCTCGCATCCATCGGATTCCCGCGACCTTCACCAGGTCATCGGTCCACCTTGTGGGAGACCTTCCAACGCTGCGTCTTCCGGTACGTGGTCGCCATTCCAGACCCTTTCGTCCCCATCGATCATCTGTTCTGCGAGCAATGTGCCCTGCCCACTGCCACTTAGTTTGGCGATTCTTCGGGCTATGTCCGTAATCTTGGTTCTCCTGCGGATATCCTCATTTCTGACGCAATCACGCAAGGAAACTCCGAGCATAGCCCTTTCCATTGCCCTTTGAGTAACTTTAAGCCTTTTGATGAGGCCCATTGTAAGCGAACACGTTTCGGAGCCATATGTCATCACTGGCAACACGCACTGGTCATAGACTTTTGTCTTGAGACACTGTGGTATATTGGACGAGAAGACACCGCGCAGCTTCCTGAACGAGCCGAGCCGAGTCGGATTCAACGATTAACCTCTGTCTCGAAGTTAGACCTACCCAACTGGACCGTCTGACCCAGGTAAACGTAGTCGTCCACAAATTCGAGTGTAGAGGTTAAGTAAATAATTTCGATTTTATATAATACTAAAGAGAAAACTTTGAAACAAAATATAGAGAATATAATTTTTGTATGCAAATTGCTCAGTGGGCTAGACATTGGTGAGAACTTTTGACCACCCAAGTTTTTATATTTTTCTATCTTACTTCTGAAGCCTATGCAAATAGGATCAGAAAGCGTTTGATAAGAGCTATAGAGACCTAATTTTATTTTAACCCCAGTTATCTATCTGAAAGTTTTACTTAGTTTCTTTGAAATATTAAATTACTAAGTTTATTTTCTTTTCTTTGTAAATGGCGGCTATGGGTTTATCTTTACGCAGATTTAGCATAACGTGTCGCTATCATTATAGCAAAGCATGGCATAATAAGCCTTTTAATGTTCCCACTGCTGGGACTCAGGCCTCCTCTCTAGGAGAGGGAATGGGCCGTAATCCACCACGAGGGGGCCCAGTGCGGGTTGGTGGATGTCACATATCTTCGAATTTTTTGGTTCTAGGACATGCTGGTTTCCTCACCATGTTTTCCTTCACCGTTTTGAGAGCAGTGCTGATGAAATAAATTACACAAAGTTATGGAAGTCGTGGACGGAGCGTACTGATCCACGCGCGCCTCAGGGAGATGTCAGCAAATCGTAGGGGCCCAGCAGGGTCGACGCCTATTGGGGTCATGGGTAGTGTGAAAGTGAAATCCGGGGCCCTGGGACGAAGGCAAAGAAGGAACAGGAGTGGGTTTTTAGTCAGTAAAAGTCTGACACTTTTCCCGCTCCACCCAAAAGCGAGATTTATCATAAGACAAGGTTTATGATATTAAGTGTATATTGTGTGTTTGTCGCTTCTTCACGCTTAAACAGCTGAACGGGTTTCGATGAAACTTGGTACACAAGTAGACCATGTCTTGGAATTAATTTTCTACTATCTAACGGGCGAAGCCGCTGGGAGCATCTAGATTTAAATATGTATATTATACAAGACGCAAATAACTGTTTTCCAGCTTCAAAAGCTGTATACCAAAACATGTCAACCGTAACTATCGACAATGTTTATCTTTAATTACCTTCATTAATGAGAACAAGACAAAAGGCTGCGTAGAACTAATGAATATTTATGTACCAAGCATGTTTATTATGTCAGCTGTTGTTGTTTATCAAATACACAGAGCTACTTTATAAATTAAAGTAAATTTTGGTTATCTAAGTTTAATTCCACCAAAAACATTTCATGTAAAATGTTGCCAAGACGACCATATAAGGTTTGCCCTGTGAAAAAGATATCAGATCTCATTTAGAGCCCGGCTTCTGAATCTACACGGCCTAACTCTACCGACCCTAACTTCACAAATTCTATATATCAGTAAAAATGTATGGCTTAGCTGTTTCGGTACCGTCGTGGAGGTGATGCGAATATTTAGTTTCTGAATTAAGTAATGAAACAGCCAAGCCATACATTTTTACTGATATATAGAATTTGTGAAGTTAGGGTCAATAGAGTTAGGCCGGCTCAGATTCGGTTCTTCAGTTGATATAGAAAGATGAAGCTTTTATAAAAGAGCGCTGTCATTTGAGACTGGTCATCTCTTAGCTGTAGAGATGACCAGTCTCAAATGACAGCGCCGTTCTCTTTCGCATCACCAATGGCCCCAGTAGGCGTCGACCCTTCCTTGAGGGTCGCGCGGAACACTACCGTAATACGGCTGGTGATCATAAAAGACAACATTAAAATAATGACTAATTTTCAACTACATTGAAAGTCATTTTTAGGGTTCAGTACACAAATGGTAAAACGGGTCCCTGTTACTTAGACTCCGCTGCCCGCCCGTCTGCCTGTCTGCCCGTCTGTCACCAGGCTGAATCTCATGAACCGTGATAGTTAGACAGTAGAAATTTTCACGGATGTATTTTTTTGCCGCTGTAATAACAAATAATAAAAACAGAATAAAATTGACCCTGACTGCTATGCTAAAGGTCGTGGGTTCGATTACCACCCAGGACAAATGTTTGTGTGATGAGCACGATCATTTGTTCGGTGTCTGGGTGTAAGTTATCTATAATATGTATGTATTTAGAAATATATAAGTATGTTTATCAGTTGTCTAGTACCCATAACTCAAACTCTGCTTAGCTTGGGACTAGACGGCGTCGTGTGATAGTTGTGGAATATTATATTATATTATTATAATTTGCCTAAAATATATGGAATATTATCTTTTGCCAAATACTCACCAAGTAGATACTCATCAAAAATCACTACATACAACAAACAATAATATTACTAAACCAAAGCTCGGAAGTAATTAGTTATATGTAATAGATTCATATCATATAAATCAATCTAAGCTTTACCTTGTCTGAACGAGTTATTAAATTGCAGCTTAGATGTGGCTAAAAATAGAACTGGTTCAACCAGTCCTCGATTACTTCCTATGTATATCAGATAAAACTGTGTTCACAAGATTTTATAATATAATTATTACAAAGACATTAAAGTGGAAAGTATGATTAGAGAAGTATAAAATTGTCGTCTTTAAATCAAAAGTCAATTTACTTTTAGGCAATCGGGCTCCGTCGTAGACCACAACATAATTAGATATAATATTGAATAACTTATTCTATTATTTATATTATTATTTATGTCATTTTTTGACAAATATGGCGCATAATCAGTTACATTACCTCAGGCCCTAATATTTGCCGATCTTTAGATAATTTTTAGGCTCGCGTTTGACCACTATCTCATCTAAAGGTGAGCGACATTTTTTTTTTTAATCGGCAATTATTAGGGCCTGAGGTAATATAACTGATTATGCGTCGTAATTGTCAAAAAGATTACATAAATAATATCAGAAAGAACAAGTTATTCAATTGTATCTCTAATTATTTTACAACGCTAGAGTGAATAGGCTCTTAATTAATTAGTGCACTTCGCCATCAACAGCCGCACTGCTTACCATCAGCTGGAACCGCAATCAAGCACTGGTATATATCGTTTGAAAAAAAATAACGGGTTTGAAAAAAGAGATCTGTTTATACAGGAAAAGTAAAACGGCCTATTGAATCGTGAGGAAATTATTCATCTATACGGTATTTTTACAAAATATGTATTCAGCCTTAAATAATAAGGCATAATATTCTACGGGAAAATACTTCTAATAATAATACTTAAGGAAAACCAAAATGGAGAAACCCCACGAACACAAATAGTTTTATCCTATTTCTCAAATCATTAATAAAACTATCTTTTAAGTTCATGAATGATCAGAGCTTAAGATTTAGATCATTAATCATTTAAATGATATTTCATATCGCTTTTTTAATTTTTTAATGCAAATTTGCAGTTTATATAAATAGACATTTTGGTAGACATTTGAAATATCAAGTTTTATGACAAGTTTGTGCAAGAAATAGAATGGATAGTGTGATATATCGTAAAACGGCGTGAATTGGAACGCAGGGGTGAATAGAAACAAACTTTCACTTTGATACCATATCATCGGCTTCTAAAAAAGCATCGACTTTTTAGAATAATTCATTAATAATTGGAATTAAATGCTGCAAAAAATATTCAAATATCATGAAAATACCCTTTGAAGTTTTGTTTCTATTCACCCCATTTGACTGTACTTCTTTCTAAAACAAGTAGCTGAGTTAATTTACATTTACTCGTGTGCAAAGGTTAATGCAGTGGCAATGATGAATGACATAGCGGTTAATTGTACCATTATCACCTTAATACCCTTATTCCGTGTTATTTGGGGTCGGCAACACGTTTTTTTCTTCCATTCTATCCTGTCACCCGTCAGACTGTCACTATCTTCCTTTTCTTTCATATTACTTTTCACACAATCCATCCATCTTTTCTTTGGCCTCCCTCTCTCTCTCCACCCTTATGTTTTGCTTTCAAAGTTTTAAATAACATTAACTAAAAAAAATAGTAAAAAAATAGTTTTAAAAAATGTATGTGTATTTATGCATATGTTATATAGAAAATGTATAATTAGTAGTAATTCATTTGTTATTTATAATATTTTGCTTTTTTATACAATTTATAAAAAATTAAATTGCGTATTTTTTATATTAAAAATAATAATCTCACTAAATTATATCACTGTTATTTTATCATAATGTGTGGTTGTTACTGCAGAGAGTAAAATATAATATACAAACAATAATGTTCCAATCGTTTATCCTCGAAAACATGTTACAAAAAAAACTGTACAGAAAATATTTCTCATGAAATAAAGCGGCCTAACTGAACCTCAATAAAAATAAAACTCTAGGACGAACACAAATAGATAGCATCAAGCACAATAAAAGTTCTACACATTGTTCCTCCTCAAAAATAAAAAAAAAACAAACCCTCGTTCGTTCTTTTATAGACGAAACCGGAGGTAGTTTACTAGTTCGCTCGCTCTCGGAAACAATTCTGAAGACAATGTAAGACAAATGGTGTGAAAGAACTCGGAAAGGGCGCCACCTCGCAGTATGAAAAAAAAAATATAGAGCGCTCTATTCAGAAGTATCCCATAACATAAAAATAAGTGTCTTTTTCTACCATTTTAGCTGTTGCTTCGTTGTTTATATCGGTGTGGCTCAACTTTTTCAGTGCTAGTAAAAACTTAGGTATATGTAAGATTTTTTTTGTATCGTAAATATCAGTAAAGGGCAAATTGCTCCAGGGTGGCCTGCGTACGAAAATTCAAATTTACGTACGCTTTTTTTTGCAATTTGCAGTTTATTGTCGAATAGTAAGGTAAAAGAATAGTACATTTGATACAAGTGGAGAAAGTTTGTCAGTGCGACCGTGGCGATGTCAATACACTTACGAAGAATTAAATAAACGGGGGTTGAAAGGCGACTCGTGGGGGTGGCCCAGCGCCTAGCCTGATACAATAAATCGTCGACTTACTGGAAGAACTCATTAACTGACAAATACAAAACTTTGAATAATGACACTATTACTAAAAGTGGTTTTATTCAAATTCTCACATATATATATGTCGTGGCCAAATCATAGAAATTGACCACTTCATGATACGAGTATGACCAACTAAAACTGGCTAGATCATTTAAAACGTTAACATTTGATGATATGTCAGTCCTGGTTTGGCCTTATCATTGCTGTATGATTTCTATGATAGTAAAAAGTCTAAAGAAATTAGGCCAAACGAGGATTGAAATATCGTCAAACTTTAACGTTTAAAATGATCTGGCCAGCTTTAGTTGGCCATTTCGTGAACTGATCAATTTCTATGATCTGGTCATATATATCATCAGGCCGTCGGCTGACACTAACTCATCTAAAAAATACAAAACTTAAATAAAAGCCACTTTAACTAATCAAAAGTGACTTTCACTAAATTAACATAAAAAAAAATTACGACTGACATTTTTTAACACGTCATGGTAAAAGTCCCCCCTGGTCTCATTCATACTGTATGACGGCGCTGTCAATGGTATTTTTTCCTTAGCTTTCCTTAGAGAATGCAAGATGAATACAGATTTTTCTGTAATAACGTTAGATCGGTTCTTATGTACTAGGTTCGTTTTAAAGAGATTTTTTTTTACGAAAAAAACGCTGTCCTTCAATAGAAATTACATCTGTGTCATGGGAGACACCCAACTGAACAAATTTTTTTTAATGACCCAGCAGACTGCGCACCTAAGTGGGTAATTTCAAACGTAACCTGGCACAATGGGGGATCATAGACCTTTCCGACACCCAGTACGATTGTAGTCCTTCGGACCAAAAGATGGCCCACTTGCTAGAGTGTTCAAAGTATCCCTACATCTGCATTTAGGAGGACTTTAAAAACCGCCACTGATACCGCTATAAACGTGGTCACCTACTGGGCCCAAATACTATAAAGGAAAAGAAAACTATCGAATCGAGAAGAAGCTTCTTGCCAAAGTATGTGAAATAAAATATTTTGAATTGAATTGAACTTTAAATCTTTCCCGTAACATAGAATAGACGTTAAGATTAAAATAGACTTGTTTGTATGTTTTACCAAAAAAATTGCAGCAAAAATATTGCTTAGCGCTTTTGTTTACGCAAACAAACTTTTTACGTCTCCTTAAAATCGGACCAAACGGTGGTTTTGTAAGTAAACACTCCAAACATCATAACATTTTTCCATAAAAAAATGCTGCTTCATGTAAACTTTTGAAGATAAACTCCACTTCTTTAAAAAACAGCTTAAATACCAAAGCAATAAACAAACGGTGAACGTAAAAAAATGTCTTAAATAGCCACAGTCGACCGCCAAATGACTCAAATACGGCCATGACTCCACACACCTCGAAATCTAAAAATAACCGACGACTTTGAAATCTTGGATATTTTCGTAACAAGTTTTGGTCAGCAGTTTACATTAAACTTGATATAAGGTCAGATTCCATTTACGCATATGTTTTTGCACGTTCGCGTTCGAACGCTTTAAATGCGTTCGCGAGGATTTTGCTTGTGGTCTGTGCAATGTCGTTAAAATGTGTCAGTACATCCAAATAGACAACGTTAGCTGGGGAGACTTTTACAATTAGGGAGATTTTTACAGTTAGGTTAGGTTAGGAAACCGGCATGTTCTAGAACCAAAAATTCGAAGACATGTGACATTCACCAACCGGTGATAGACGGTAGACGTAACGTCACGTAAACATTTGCTTTGTTATTTAAAATCTTCAATAAATAAACAAACAGTATTATAGTGAAAATAATAAGTTAAACAGTGAAAAGACACAAACGACCATATGTGACAGTGTTATCAGAAAAAAACATTATCAAATAGAGAAGTTATCAACCTCAGAAAAACCGGTAAAAGTGTCAAGACTTTTAAAAGATAACAGACTATTAATGACTCGAAACTGTGCATAATGTGTTAATATAAACTATAATGAACAATTAGTGCATGATTTCTAACAGAAGCCTAGAAAAATAGTGACGAAAAATAAATTAACGATTCAAATTACAACAGTTAAGTACGAACGTTCTTTAAACAAAGAATCGGACTTTGGACTTCCCCGCCATCTGACTTGAACATCGATATCAGTTCATAAGATCAAGCGTTAACCAGTCACCAAATTTCACTGTTACTCGTAATGCCCGCGTGGCGTAGCGGTTGAGGCACTCACCTGGAGCTACGAAACGGTTGGTCTCGAGTTCGAACCCTACGACATTTGACCCTGACTTTTTTTCTATTTATTGTTTGTAATCTTCAAAATGAATTTCTTTGAAAACATTACACTTCGAAGTCGCCGACGATCCGAGTCAGAAAAAGAAACATTAGATGAATGTAGTTCAAGCAATTCGTCAATAGAGGGCGCCACAAATAACAGCGCGCCTGACATTATAGATGACGAGAATGAAGAAATGCAAGAACTCGAACGTCAAATCAATGAACTTACGTCACAGCTGCAGACGGCACACGAAGAGATAAATAACTTGTCTATAGAAAACTCAGAACTAAAGAGAGCGATGGAGATTATGCATAACAAACATAAACTCGTAGAAAAGGTTACTAAGAAATTGTCGAACGAAATAAGAACACCTAATAAAAAAGCAAAGTTATCTACACCTTTACGAAAAACTTCACATAAATCATACCAAGGAGATAGCTCAAGATATGCAACTCCGGAACTTTTCACCCCCACACAGAACAATTTGGTAGGTTCTACTAAACAGATGATAACTCAAGAGGAGAACAGCAAACTGTCTACTAAACAGAAGATGACTCAAGAAGGAAACAACAAACTGTGTATTATAAGTAGCAATCGATATAATAAAATATTACCTATAGCTGAAAAAACTCTACCCTCCCACCAAATATGTCACTACCTCCTATCGAATTCTGGTATAAAAATGTTATTAAATGGTATTCACACGAAAGTAATGAATTATACAAAGATAGATAGCTGTATAATATTTATAGGTGAAGAAGACTTCCGTCAAACTAATATAGACTACTATGACTTAATATTGACTATACGTAAAACCTTATCAGCTATTAAACATACAAATTTAATACTTTGTCTTCCAACATATAAATATGATTATTACGCAACTATGTATAACTTTAGAATTGAAATGTTTAATAATCTTCTCTACCAGGACATTCAGAACTACAACTATGCCACATTATTTGACACAAATTTAAACCTATCTTGTGACTATACCATGTTTCAAAGACATAGTGGACGAATCAGTAATTATGGAATTGCAAGTATTTTTAATGATTTACAACAACACGTTTACACTAATGCGAAAAACATTAATTCACTGAATGAAAATTCTTTACTTTACGATATGACTAATTCAAATAGTTCTAATGTCATCAATGAGGATTTTTTTCGTCTATGACAGCTTGTGCATACTGCACCAAAATATAAATGGACTGCTAGCAAAGGGTGACATAATAACTGAACATTTAGATACTCTCACTAGCAATGGAAAACGTGTTCATATTCTCTGTTTTACGGAACACAATATGAAAGAGAGTGACCTTGATTACTTAAACATTCCCAACTATACTTTGGCAACATACTTTACTAGACAAAATCGAAATGGTGGCTCTTGTATACTAGTAAACAATCACATTAGTTTCTCAGAAATAGAATCAGTAAAGAGTGTCAACATTCCGAACGTCTTTGAATGTTGCGCGGTAGAGTTGACAGACCATAAAGTTATAATCCTGTGTATATACAGAATTCCAAATCAAAATAAGATGAATATTTTCTTTAATAATTTGACAATTTTACTACAACAGTTTTGCTATAAAAATAATCAGAAAGTAATTATTTGCGGGGATTTTAATATTGACCTTTTGAAGAAAACTAAAAATTCTATTTTATTTAAAAATTTACTAAAAGAGTTTAATCTCAAAATAGAAATAAATGAGCCGACGCGTCCTACTAGTGGTACGTGTTTAGATAATTTTCTTCATAATATACGAGGGTGTAAAAGTGAGATATTGGAGCTTGGTGTGTCAGATCACACAGCACAATTTATGAAGTTCCCAGTGCAACGAACATGTGTTTTAAAATATTACTATGTAAAAAAACGCGATTACAGCAAGGAAAATATTAATCTCTTTAAGAAATGTATTAGTAGCCTTAGTTTTTCTGATATCTACAAAACAGAGAATGGAAATAAAAGCTTTGATTCCTTTTATGAATTATTTAAGCTATTCTACGATCTTTGCTTCCCGATTGTTAAACGTAAAATTTCTACAGTAGCTAAACCACAATGGATCACAAAGGGAATAAAGCAGTGTAGTAAAAAGAGACGGACTTTATTGTGGAAATATAGACTAACTCGAAATAGTGAGACAAAAACTGCTTTTAGAACATTCTCAAAAAGATATCAAAAAGTGATCAAATTGACACAAAAAGCTCAAAATAGCTATTTTATTGGAACAAGTACAAACAAGTCGAAAGCAACCTGGAAGGTAATAAATAGAATGAAACCTAACATACCTAAAGCAAATATAAATCTAATTAATGTAAATAACAAGTATATAACTAATCCTCAAATGATAGCAGAGCAATTTAATAACTATTTCATAGACTCAGTTCAACCTAATCCTGATAATTATAAAATAAATCAAAACCCTCAAACATTAGGATCGCTTAACTCTTTGTTTATGGAACCAACCATACCAAAAGATATTTTTAACATAATAAGCAATCTTAAAAATACAAACAGTACCGGCTATGATGAAATTGACACAAAGGTAGTTAAATCAGTGGCTCCATTTATAGCACCTATATTAAGTGATATTATAAATAAATGTGTTGTAAATGGTACTTTTCCCCAAAAGTTAAAAGTATCTATTATCAAACCCCTGTACAAAAAAGAAGATAAAACCAAAGTCAATAATTATAGACCTGTAGCACTAATACCAATATTCTCCAAAATATTTGAAAAAGTAATCTATAATAGTGTATATAATTTTCTTGAAAAACAAAAGATTTTTTGTAAGGAACAGATGGGTTTTAGAAAAAATAGAACGATCAATATGGCTATTTACAATTTTCTAGAAAAAATATATCATAACATGGACAATCGAAAACCAGTAATGGCGATGTATATGGATATGACAAGAGCTTTCGATTATGTCGACCATAAAGTTCTATTAACTAAGCTGTACAGATATGGTATAAGAGGTAACGTACTTAACCTCATTAAATCTTATTTAGAGGACAGACAACAAATTACTCACATAAGTCAAGTAGACATTAGGTCCAAAACTGAGGTAATATACTCATCTAGCTCAAGAGTGCTACATTACGGTGTTCCGCAGGGATCCGTGTTAGGACCCTTGCTTTTTATTTGTTATATAAATGAGTTCCCTAATATAATCAGCCACCAAATGTCCTTATTTGCCGACGACAGCACAGTTATATATAACAGTGGTAGTAATAAAGATATAGTAGATGACATAACTACTAGTCTTATCACAATTATTGACTGGCTACAAGCTATTAGCTTGTCTTACCTTCAAATTAACCTTGCCAAAACTAAAGTGATGAATTTTAAAATAAGACAAAATATACTTTCAAACTTGAACATAAACTATAAAGGAGACCTAATAGTTGAAACAAGTACAACAAAGTTTCTTGGACTACACATTGACAACGATATGTCATGGAGGACTCAAATTGAAAATGTGTGTGCTAAGCTCAGTAAGTTTTCTTATGCTCTCTATATGCTAGGTAAAATTGCGAATAAAACCGCACTCCTAGCAGCTTATCATGGTTATGTCGGATCGACTTTAAGATATGGTATTCTATTCTGGGGCAATGCGACAAAAGTTCAAGGGGTATTAATAGCACAGAAAAAATGCATTAGAGCAATATGTAAAATAAAGCGAACGGATTCGTGTAAATCATATTTTCAAAAATTAAATATATTAACTGTACCATCACTCTATATTTATGAAGCTTGTATTTTTGTCAAAAATAATATGTATTTATTTAAGCCTGTAAAGAGTCAACGACGTTCACATAAATTGCACCTACTTCAGACTAAAACAAAATTTTATCACAAAAGCATATTTGCAATGGCTCCTAAGTTATACAATAAGTTACCTGAGCAAGTGATAAGCAGTAAAAATGTAAATGAGTTCAAAAGAAATCTTTTTAAACTATTAAATGACAAGGTATATTATTCCGTTAATGAATTTCTTAATGATAAATTTTAAAAACATTTGACTGATTTAAATCTATAATTTTATATATTGACATTATTTACTGTTTTGACTGATTATTACTTTATATTATTTGAATGTGACATGCAATTAGTTGTGAATTAAACTGTGACTAGTTAGACTTTATTTTAATTGTTGACATTTTATTTTTAATGATTATTGAATTTTAATTATTATATTGCAATTTATAAATATTACAAATTAGAATCATTACAATATTGATAATATTTGTATGCCTTCTGGCGGGACATTGTTGGGACATTATATTTTTTGTATAACATCTTTAATCATACCCTATGTTCACAAATAAATATATTATTATTATTATTATTATTATTATTACCAACCCGCACTGGGCCCGCGTGGTGGATTACGGCCCATTCCCTCTCTTAGAGAGGAGGCCTGAGTCCCAGCAGTGGGAACATTGAAAGGCTGATTATGCTATGTTATGTATGTTACAGTTAGGGAGATTTTTACAATAAGGGAGATTTTTTTAAAGCAAAAATTAAATGTAAAACAATATGTATAAAAAGAATTTTCAACAGCCAAACCTATTATTCAACATTCGTATATTTTTTTACGCGTAGATATTACTTTACAGAAACATTTTTTTAAAATTTTCATTAGTGATAGGGTCGCATTTGACAGTGGTCGGGCGGCGATAGTGATCATACTTGATTTGAAGCGATGCTGTGGTCATGATGGAGCACGGTTGCTTAAAAGTGACCTATTCATTGTTAACTTAAAGATCCCTGGGTTGTAGCTATTAAGAAACACGGATCTGGCAGGGAATTCTACTCATTAACTGTACCACTATTTAAACCATAATGGCTTCGTTTTAAACAAGTTTAGTAGAATTTTGTTTAAAAAGCTCCTCCTAGCCTTTTCCCAACTATGTTAGGATCGGTTTCCAGTCTAATCAGATGCAGCTGAATGTTAGTATTTTACACAGAGTGACTGCTTATCTGGCCTGCACAACGCAATAACCCTTACATGATTAGGCACGCCTCAATTATGGCGGTAAGTCTCCTCTTTGAGGAGTGGCTGGAAAGATGACGTCCTTACCTTCCGCATGACGCAGATCCTCACTGGAAATGGTAAGTTCGGTAGGTCCCTGCACCGGATTCGTGCGGAAGAAACGCCCGGGGGTCACCACTGTGTGGACCGCCCGCAGGACACGGACAGAGCATACGGTAGAGGTGTGCCCCGCCAGGGCAGAGCACTACCGTGTCCTCGTGGGGGCGATCGGCGGCAGCGATCTCTCACGCCGGGCCTTGGTACAGACCATGGTCCGGAGCGAGGAGGAGTGGCAGGCGGTCGCCTCTTACTGCATAGCAGTAATACTAGCGAAGGGGGCAGCCGCACGCGCGATAGAACGGCCCTCACGCCTCAGCCGCCGGGATCCCGATCCCGATTTCCAGCCACCGTCGGCCGTCGGCTTGCGGACGGCGAGCAATGGGTAGCCTGCGGGCTACCCTACGGACTGCGGTCCGACCGTCCCGTAACCGTCAGGACAGAGCCCAAGTTGTCGACGGCGCGTAGTATTCTACGCGTGCCTCAAGGAGATGTCAGCAAAACCGTAGGGGCCAGCAGGGTCGAAGCCTACTGGGGCCACGGGTGATGCGAAAGAGAACCCCGGGGCCCTGGAACGAAGACAAAGAGGGAACAGAAGTGGGTTTTCAGTCAGTAAAAGTCTGATACTATCTCCCGCTCCGCCCAAGAGCAGGGGATGTCATTGGATGATTTGCCGTTCGAAAAACGAAAAAAAAAAACTCTACATGATAACACTTCGCAACAAGAACATCCTAAAAAGTTATAAAAAATATAATGAACGCGTAAATCAAAAACTGGCTTTATTTCACATTAGATCTAACTTTATCTAGTTTTTGTCTGGCTCTAATATAATAATATTTAACATTCGATTCGTCTAGCGGAGTCTCATAAAAAATATAATGGAATTAATTTCAAATAGACATGTTATGTAATTTTGAATTCAAGAAATATGTACAATACATAAACAACTGCTGTGTCATTTAGCTATAATAAGGACTGTTAATAGATATCACAGTGAGTCAGCAATAAGGTTTTTATGTAAGTAGTCTATTGTTGATGAAATATCTGTAATGGCCTCTTGATCTATTTTCGTTTTCATGTTTTAGGGTAGAGAGTCGTTTATCTGGGTATGAACCTGAGTGAAGAGAGGGATGAAATGGTAGTGACTAAAAGAGTTATGAATATAAAAGTGAATTGATGGACAGGAAAATGGATTTCAAAGAAAAAAATAGTAGGTATATTAGGTGGACTATGAAATTGGTTTTTTTAATACGGGTTAATTTGAACTGTGATATCTTCAGATTGACCTTGGAATAACAATTTGAAATATACTCTGTATTAAAACATTACTTAAACTTGGAGAAAAACTGTTCGTGACGCTGCAACGCTACCTGGTGCCCCGCAACTTGCCCTCCAACATTTTTCAACGCATCACGTGATGCATTGTCGGTCAATTTGACAGAATTGCGCTACATGCTGAAGGGCATTTTGCCCCCTAATCTATCTAAGGCTTAAAGGTAGGTACGTTATTATTTTTTCGAAATGAAGTGGTTAATTATTGGTTGGTAGTTTTGGTAACAAAAAGGTTCTTAATTTTTTGCCGACAAACGCATTTTATGAGTTTATCTCTGTATCAAGAATCATCACAGAATATTCATCATCATCATCATTGCGTCTCGCATCCATCGGATTCCCGTAGAAGGTCCCTTACAAGGTAGATCGATGTCCTGGTGAGGGTCAAAGGAATCCGATAGATACAAGGCAGACAGGGTCGGTCGTAGTGGCGACATTTGGGTGAGGCCTATATCCAGCAGTGGATGTCTTTCAACTGAAATGATGATAACGACAATGAATAAAAACCGTGTACAAATCCCTCTAGTAGTTTTTGAATTTATCGCAAACAGACAGACACATGTGGTGTGGGAGACTTTAGAATAGAATAAACTTTATTGTACACCAAAATAGTAACAAAACTTTTACACTTACTTAAATCTATGGGTACAAAGGTCTTATCGCTGACAGCGATATCTACCAGACAATCTTAGGGTGGAATGTAAGAATTTGAAATAGAAAAAGGGGGATAGTCTGCAGTGTACTGCAAATTAATAATGTAAATATTAGATTAAAATTATATACTAGACTATATTATATATACACAGATGTAATATAGCTATTATATAAAAAGACAATATATAAACATTTGATATGTTTAATATTATATATATAAAGATATTATAAGTTACACAATTTCATATAAATTGATGGAAAAGAACAATAAGGTGGGTTAGTGACGGAAGAACTGAATTTAGGTAGAGGCAGGATAGCAATTAGAGTGAAAGGAAATGATCTTTGACTAGATTTTTGAAAGAAGCTAGTGACTGGGCTTGCCAAATTGGCACCGGCAACGCGTTCCACAATCGCACCGCTTGGACCGTAAACGTTTGTCACTGAACTTGGTAGAATGCGAGGGCATTAAAAGTTTCAAATTCTCCGATGATCTTAAGTGTCTAGAATATGTGTGTGTTTGTGTCTGTAGACTTTATATGTTATAATAAGTTAAAAAAAAATTATTTTTCAGATTTTCGTGATAGGAACCTCTTGAACTTTTTACAAGGAGTAAAAATACTTAAAGACGTATAAAACTCGACGTTGTCAGAGTTTTAAGTAGTATGCAATTACCTGTGGCTTATCCGAGAAGTATGCAAATCAAAGAAGACAGCTTATTAAAGAAATCTAATAAGAAGTTAAATCCGACCCCTTTTAATGAATTTCTTCCTAAATTACCTTATAATTTTCTCATTAAGATTGCATTTTACGAAGAATTTCATTTCCTTGCTTGATAATTTATTATACACTCTTTGCATTTTTAGTTAATCGTGCCTTATTATTCGGAAAAGTACTTAGTATTAAAACAAGTTGTGTAAAAATCAGAAAGTGAACTGGAAGTGGTTTATTTTCTCGATATACATTTTCACACTCGACAGCATACTAGCCGCGGGAGGTTTCTGTAATTCAGGTTGTTGTACATACCTGCATAAGGTACCAGTCCCTCACAAATTTTGCTTTAAATTGTAAGCATTCTTAAAAGCTAGGAAGTTAACAAAACTTTGTGAAGTTAAAATAAATAAATAAAATAATAAATAAACTCCCAGACACGGAACACTTTTCTGTAGGCCACAAATATTTGTCCCGTGCGGGAATCGAACCCGCTACACGTAGCACATCAGCCAATTGCTCAGCCACTGCGCTAACCGTGCCGTCAATATATTAGAATCGAATACAGCTCACATAAACCGGGTCAAGGCGCCAATAACGTACAAAGTCCGGTGGACTTAGTACGAAATAGCTTTAACATCCCTATCTATTGGTGGGACTGTTAACGACTCTACTTAACGATATGTGGGTAGTTCCAGCATAAATGGGTAATAAAAACATTACTAGGAACTTCTATTGCGCTCAGTAGCAGCGAAGACAGTGGGCTGGTTTCGAAATTAGGTTTATAAAAGCCTAAACGTAAATTAACTTTAAAGGCCTGCGCAGACGATGGGCTTTTCTCCATAGCGGAGAAAAAAGTACGCTCCGCGAACAAAAAGTCCACCGCGGATTTACCGCGAACTCAACGCACACGGTGTGCGTGTTTATCGTCGTGCATACGTACGTAGCTCTCAAGCGCACAACGCAGACTAAAGTCCGTTAGTCTGCCATGTGCGTTGCTTTGCCAAGTCACACGAGTTCTATTTTTTTTGGGAGTCCCCCGTACTTTTGTCCGATCTCTCTCTGCATGTCCTCAGTTATTCGGGGGATTTATTGTACGCAGTACCTTGAATCTCTCGTTTGTGTTACTCGATACAGTTGTAAGCGATCCATTTTAGCGGACAAAAAAGTCCGCGGACAAAAATCCGTCGTATGCGCAGGCATTAATTTCTTCGCTAGTCTCGTGGTCGTAAGCATACTACTAAGCGTAGGGTCCTGAATTGGATGCACAGTGCTATTTATTTGATTGTTGCCGCTGTGTCCTCGTGGAGGCGATCGGCGGTGACAACCTCTCACGCTCGGCTCTGGTTCTGGTTCTGGTGGAGCGACAGGGAATGCTGTCGCTCCGAATCATTTCATGAACCAGAAAGCGGTCACATCCCTTTATGAACAGTAATACCAGCGAAGAAGAGGACCGTAACTGTGAGGGAACAGACATCCTCACGCCCCGGCTACTACCGCAGTATGAGAGTAGCAGGGCGATCTCCGACCGCTGTACACGTTCGGTCGTCCGGTTACGTCAAGCCCGAGCCCGAATATAGAAAGAATAGAATAACTACTGTAAGAAAACGTTTAGATTCGAGTCAGTAACAGTCTGACATTCCTCTTCGCTGTACCCGGAGCAAGACAAAGTATTAGATGGTTTTCATTTCTCAAAAAAAAAATACAAAAGTTGGCAGTCTATTTTTGTCAGAATTGTGATTCCAATGATTACTGCACTTCTTGCGGACGGCGAGCATTGGATAGTTCGCCGTCCGACCATCCGGTAAAACCGTAGGGGCCCAGCAGGGTCGAAACTTACTGGGGCTGGGTTCGCTTCTGAAAGGCAAACCCGGCCCTAGAATGAAAGACAACGAAGGTGTGTGGCAGTGAGTTTTAGTCAGCAACAGTCTGACTCGTCCTCACGCTCCGCCCAAGGGCGAGAGATGACATTGGATGATTTCCCAACTATAAAAAACATTGCTACTTAACTTATTATAATGTTTGTGGCACACAATATAGTTTATGGACAAGATGTAACCTCACACATTATAAACAGTAGGCAAAACAAACAGTTTCAACAATGCAGAATATTTATTAGTTACCATCTAAGGAGTTGACCGCAACTAATGACTTATTGCACAACCAAGAAACATACATACTAGTAAACAATGTAAAACAATTTAAGTTGAAAAATTAATCAAATGCATGAAAAACTTATCTCACTCTAGGGTAGGGCGCAAGGGTGTGTCAGACTTTTACTGACAAAAAGCGCACCTTCAGTTGCCCTTTGTGTCTAAGACCATGAGTTTCCTTTTCAGAAATACCCTGTGGACCTAGCGGACATCGGCTCCGCTGGGCCCCGCCCCCATGGTTTTACTAACATCTTTTTCAAGCGCGTGGAACATTACGTCGACGACACGAACCACCCAGTCAATATGCATTTAAGCGGAAGTTGTATTATTTTTTTATTGCTTTATTTTTTACACAAATAGCGAAAATAGTCTCAAAAATCCTTTCATTTTTCCTTATATAAATAATATATACATGTTTATTTTTTATATATATACATTTGATCCCTTCTTTTCCTATTAATCTTTTCTTTTTTTATGCACCTATCATGTTTTCTCTTCACAACCCTTGGTTGAATGGTAGAGAATGCCTAAGGGATTAAGTCCGCTTTTGTTCTTTTGTGTTGCATGAAGTTTTAATAAATAAATAAACCAATCAGTCCTTATTGAACGGTGAGTTACTCACTGCTCGTCGTCTGGAAGTTCACACTCACCGTGGCCGGAAATCACCCTGGTGTCACCCAAAAAAAACAGTAAGAAAATTAGCCTTCCAATTTTTTCAACTAGCTAACTTCACTTAAGAGGGTCCTTTTTCACTCGCCTATCGTCAACATCTAGTATGGTTTAAAAACTTGTAGCTTCATCTAACGCAATCAAACGCGATGTTTGACGAAAAGGCAATACGACAAAAGTATGAAGAAGATAACGTATGAAAACTCTGTTAGCGTTTGGTGATTCCGTGATTGACTCGAATATTTTACAAAACTATTTAAATCTTTTTTAAATCCTTAAAAGTTTTTGAAAAAAGATGTCGTCATTCAGAATTTAATTGATTAAATTTGCAAGGCTTCTATTGTTATACTTTTTTGACGTTTTTAATTTTTGAGTAAATTATGAAGTGTCTAAAGTTCATGCAAAATAGCAGATTTTCGGAGGTCTTTACTGGATTAGTTGTCCACATATTAATAAATTGATTTCAACAGAAGCCTAGATATTATCCACAAGGCGTCTAGCGTAGACGTCTAAATAACGTCATAATCGCGTAAGAGCGGTTTTATGACAAAAAGTGAAAATGTATGTCGAGTTGGATGCCCTTAATAACTACAATATCTGTGGCACACGATGTAACTTATGGAAAAGGTGTAACATCACACTTTGCAAACAGTAAGTGAAACAGTTTCAACAATGCAGACTTTTTAATAGTTACCATCTAAGGAATTGAACACTTTAGTAGTCTTGAGTTGAGCTGTACGAATATTGACAAATGCTTACTCTGACTAGACAGGTCCACTCAAATCTGTGTGGTTCTTTCCTCAAAAGACCATCTCAGACACTAATCTGCATGGTTCTCATATGATTTGACCTTTACATGTTTGCTGTATGGACTTTAAAAGAGATTTTTGACCCTTGAGTTTGTTTGCGTGTGTCTTTTAGGTAGGTAGTTTTTCGGTTTACCTATGAAATACCGGCCTCATCTAGTTTAAATTGACGAAAAAATTGACGTATGAAAACCGATTTGCAAAATAAATATCATTTATTAACCACAGTCTGTTGTTCTAATTAATGTTTACTAAAATGTACCTTTGTTTCTTAGTTATGTAAAGACTTCGTACATAACCAAGAATCATAGATACATATTAGTAAACAATGTACGCTATGGGTTTAATGTGAATATTATAACAGTATCCTTAGTTCCTTACATACCGTTCGCTTCCTACATATTCATGTCTCTTTTCATACCACCTGATGGAAACATAACTATGTATGATAAAATATTCCATGTTCATGGCTAGAACACTTAATAGGTCGTTTAATATTCACATTAAATCGTACTGTGTCGTAGATACTTAGTGGTTGAGTACTTGGCTTTTCTATCTGCCTCATTTGGGAGTAAATATGTGCTTATCGACACATATCGAGGACTTTTTACTCAGAACCAATTTAGGCTACAAGAATTTAACTCTAACTTTTTTTTAATTATTATATAATAGTTACTATTATATTATTATTATTTAATATTTATATGTATTTATATAGGTATTTCAAAACCTGGGGTCCTGGTCACAAAATAGATAGGTACAGAAGTCAATTTCATGTATGTACTTCACTTTTCATACCTACGCTTGGCGATCACGCTAGGGTCAGCGCGTGGCGCCGAACTGTCCAAGTGCGACCGGGCGCGGTGATAAAAGCCTACCTAATCTGAATTGTAAAAATAAAACATGGCCACAAAATCATCTTCTCTTACTCGGCGCGGGGCCTTGCGTGTTACGTTAAAACAAACCATTAAAATACAAGCAAATATCCACTTACCTCTCTGAAACAACTGGTAACCTAAAAAACATCTATTCACTGTTTAATGTTGAATTTCAACAACCGTCCACTGAACAATTATAAAAAGATTTTTTTTGTTGGTCCATTTTCCACAAAAAAGTTAACAGACGAGTGTCTCAAACGGATAGCACTCGAGCTCACATTGAGCTTAATTGAGCCGAGATATCGTGTACGTGAGTGGTGTCTATGTGGGCGTTGCTCGAGCGCGCTTTGTATGTAGATTGAATTCTGTACCTATCTACGAGTATTTTGTGTCCTGGTGCTTTGGAAGGCGAGAAGCGAGTCGAGAAGCCAAAGTCAACTCGCAGAGGCTCCTTTGGCACTTTTAATGGAACGTGATACCAACCGACGATTCTGTACATGCTGCACTGCACATGATTTTGGATCATATTAAAACTAAGGATATCGTAATTTTGCTCTTTTACATAAGTCGTAACACTACCTCAAAAGGTTTAATTCTGTATAGTGCTGTATAAAGTAAATAAAACATGATGCAGGTTACCAAGTAAGGTCGTCTATTTAAATATAAGTTCCCTAGTTTTCCATAACAAGCCATTATTGAGAACTTCCTGCTGCAACATTCAAACAATAACATGTTCAGATAACTCGGGGGCATAAAATAAGGATAATATTTCTACTAGAAAAGTATAGAAAATGTACGCCTACATAATAATGATGAATGATATTATTTTATTTTTGAAAATCACATCACACAATTCATATTTGTTAATATTTAACAACATTTTTTCTGCGTTATTTTGTTTTTTACAATTATATTACATAAGTAATGTAATTTTTAAATAATATACATTTACTTCATTGAGATATATAAACCTAATTCAAGAAACACATACATCATCTTTTAATTGGACTGGTTGTCTGCTTTTATACTCAAAGCCGATATTACGTCGGCAATTAGCAAGGGATCGACTAATTAATTGATGACCCAAGTTAGCTACAGATTAATTCGGGAGAGCGCTAAATGACTTTCTGTTTGTTTGGCTACGTAATTATATTTATAATAATCTGTGGGCTTTTTATTCTAGTTGTTATTTTGGTTTATTAGTTGTTTTTTATTTATTTATTATTTATTTATTTATCCATTGCTTGCTATACTTACAGTATGCACCAAACCGTATAGCAAGCCAACAAACCAACAATCTATGAACTAAAATATTTTATACAAACATTTATCATTCATCATACACACACACAAATTTGCACATACTATCTCAAAGATAGTAATTATGTTTATGTTTTGTGTGCTATACACATTATTGTTTAATTTTTTTCAGTTTTAAGTATGATTTAATTAATTTAAGTTTTTTATGTATCATCGTATGCAGAATATCTCTCATTTAAGTTTGCTTTGAGAAAACCCAATTGTGGGTTATGCTCGCGTGTGTGTATCAGCTGTCTTATTATTTTTTTTAACTATTGTGTACATATAGTAGGTAAGTATATAGTGGTATTTTAAATTACATAAAAGTTACAAACTTCTAAAAATAAAATTCTTCGATGAAAATATCAAAAGCTATCTCTACAATGTCTGTGCCAGTGCTACTAAGATATCATGCGGTTGTTGAACTCTGAGGTATCTATTTGAAAATCTAGCAGATAACGTCTCAAGATGTCTACGAAAGCTCTTAGTAGCCTGGCAAAGGTAAAGAAATAGAGTGGTGTAGTTTTAGCTAGGTACACTGATATTTTAAAGGCAAACGTTTGTAAGATGAACTAAGAGGACTATATTGATGATTTTAGTGAATTATAATTCCGTAAATAAATATGTATGACACACAAACGTGGTTGCTTACAATGGGCCTCATCAGAAAACTTAAAGTTACCCAAAAGGCAATAGAAAGGGCTATGCTCGGAGTTTCCTTGCGTGATCACATCAGAAATGAAGATATCTGTAGGAGAACTAAGGTTATCGACATAGAGCGAAGAATCGCCAGACTTAAGTGGCAGTGGGCAGGGCACATTGCTCACAAAAAAGATGGTCGATACAGAGAGTGGCAATCACATACCGGAAGACGCAGCGTTGGACAGCCTCCCACAAAGTGGATCGATGAGCTGGTGAGTGTCGTGGGAATCCGATGGATGCGGGACGCACAGGATAGTCATAATGGAGGGAGACCTATGTCAAACAGTGGACATCTTTCGGCTGAAATAATGATATGATGAAATAAATACGTATTAGGGCTGTCAAGTTTTATTTTGTACATGAAACATAAAACTTGACACTGACCTGTAAAATTCAAAAAACGTATTACAAAAATTTAAGATCATTTGGAAGAAGTTATTTGATGACTATGTAAAAAAAAGATTTTTTTTTTGTAAAATAAGCAAACAATTTTACAAAAAAAAAAACCGGCCAAGTGCGAGTCGGACTCACGCACGAAGGGTTCCGTATCGTCCGAAAAGAATTACGTTTGTTGTATGGGAGCACCCCTTAAATATTTATTTTATTCTGTATTTGTTGTTATAGCGGTAACAGACATCATCGGCATCATCTGTGAAAATTTCAACTATCTAACTATCACTGTTCAAGAGATACAGCCTGGTGACAGATGGACAGATAGACAGACGGACGGACGGCGGAGTCTTAGTAATTGGGTCCGTTTTACCCTTTGGGTACGGAACCCTTAAAACAAATACGCAAACAAATTCACAAAAAAAAATAGTTTTGTTCTTCGTATTTTAATGAACACACGAATAAATAGAATTCTAGAAACAGAACGTAAATAGTGGAGGCTTAGTAACCTACGTACGACCACGAGGTAAGCTTTTGTATAATGTAGTAAAGTCCTTTGAAGAAAGCATCCAGCGAGTGAAGTCTTTGTGACATCGTTCTGAGGCCTAGGCCTTACTTAGACTTCACTGGTACCTAATTTAGAATCTCTTCGTACTTAAATATATACAATATGTTAGTGGGGCGTATTTTTATTTGTTTATTTTTTTCTTTCTTTTGACTATTATGCAAAGTGTGTAAGTTCTCGGCACTTCTTTTTACTTTATATTATTTTTATCCTAAAAAGTAGGACGTAGCAGGCTAATAGCTGCGAGAGGGCACTGGTGACTTCTTGTAATACATGTTTTTTAGAGACCTATCAAAGGCACCAGTCTCTCACAAAGTTGATTCCATGTTTGTGCTCCACTGTAACCCTAGAGCATTAAGTAACTTGTGTAGAGAAAATAAATGATCCAGTTTTATAGAAAAATATTCCTAAAACCTAAAAAAACTTGAAATAATGCACACCATAGCTAGTTACATGTACAAACATTTTTGTTTGCTCGCGTTTGACCACTATCTTACCTGATGGTAAGCGACGATGTGGCCGACGATGGAGCACACTAGCCTAGAAGTAACTTATTCACTTTTGACTTAAAGACTCCGGCAGGGAATTCCACTCCTTAGCTGTACGCATACATAAACCTAACCTCATTTTTCAATATATTCAAACAAGATAATTCCATCCTACATAGTCTCATTTTATACATTACCACTGCTCTCAAAACGATTAAGGAAAATATCGTGAGAAAACCGGCTTGTCGAAGACATGTGACATTCACCACCCCACAGAGCCCGCGTGGTGGATTACGGCCCATACCCTCACATAGAAAAGCGGCTTAAGTCATTACGGAACATAATGAGCTTGATAATGCTTGGGAAGATATGCATATTTTATTCAATCCTAAACTCATTAAATAATTATCATCGATGAGGAATGGCATGCGGTTCCCTTCTTCTGAGAAGCAGTAATACTAGCGAAGGAGGCTGCCGACGAACGCGTGAGGGAACCTCCTCACACCCCAGCCACCGGGACCCCGACCCTGATTTCCAGCTATCGTAGGCGTGGCTAAAGC
Organism: Mythimna vitellina; assembly: GCA_949316375.1. NCBI lineage: Eukaryota > Metazoa > Arthropoda > Insecta > Lepidoptera > Noctuidae > Mythimna > Mythimna vitellina. The sequence continues at coordinate 15,983,570 of OX438706.1, forward strand.
TGGTAACCTTCCGGACCGAGCCCAAGTCGTCGAAGGCGTGTAGTGTTACACGCGCGCCTCAAAGAGATGTTAATAAAACCATAGGGTAAATAAACATAAAGATGTAAATAAACCTGGGCCGATGCCTACTGGGGCCATGAGTTTACTTTCGCAAGGGAAACCTGTGGTCCTGAAACGCAAAGAGCAAAGAAAGAACATAGGTGTGGTTGGAGTCGGTAAAAGTCTTTCTCGCCGCCCGACCGTCCGGTAACCGTCCGGACCGAGCCCAAGTTGTCGACGGCGCGTACTGTTCTACGCGCGCCTCAAGGAAATGTCAGCAAACCGTATGGACCCAGCAGGGTCGAAGCCTACTGGGGCCAAGGGTCTGATTCTGAAAGGAAGACTCTGCCCTGGTACGAAAGGCAACGAAGGAACAAGAGTGGGTTTTTAGTCAGTAAAAGTATGACACTATCTCTCGCCCCGCCCAAGAGCGGGGGAAAAAAAAAAGAAAAAAGTCGGTAAAAGTTAAACACTAACCTCTCGCTCTGCCCTAGAAAAGTTATTGGATGACTTACAACCTTAAAAAGTAACAAATATCATTTGATATTAAACCAATCAATGAAGTAACTAAGCTAAATAATAATGTGAAGTGGTAATTATTTTAGTTTATAAGTTAAACAAGACACAAAATTGATAGGTATACCAGCCTAAAGGGCTAATATAATCAACAGGGCATATTACGTCATCTGCTGGTACCAGACCGTACACCATCTGGTGTTCCCAAAGTTTTAAATTGTAATAGAATAATGTTTCGGTTATAGAATTTCGGGTCTAGTGAACCGTTATGGTTTCAGCGTGATTGAAGATATTGACGGTTATCGCTATTTGATATTAACTTTATATTGATATTACATTGTAGCTTACTCTAATGTACAAGGTTTAATGAACTTAGTAGTAGAAATTGACTGGCCTGTTTGTCTAGTGGTTAGTGACCCTGACTGCTATGCAGAAAGTCGTGGGTTCGTTTTCCACCCAAGACAAATATTTGTGTGATGAGCACGATCATTTGTTCTGTGTCTGGGTGTAATTAATCTATAACATGTATGTATTTAGAAATATATAAGTATGTCTATCAGTTGTCTAGTACTCACAAAATGTTTGTGTGATATAGTAGGCGCGGGCTTGCGGACGGCGAGCAATGGGTAGCTCGCCATCCGACCTTCCGGCATCCGTCCGGACCGAGCCCATGTCGTCGACGGCGCGTACTGTTTCACGCGCGCCTCAAGGAGATGTCAGTAACTGTAGGGGCCCAGCAGGGTTGAAGACTACTGGGGCCAAGGCTCTGATTCTGAAAGGAAGACTCGGCCCCGGTACGAAAGGCAACGAAGGAACAGGAGTGGGTTTTTAGTCAGTAAAAGTCTGACACTATCTCTCGCTCGATATATATTTTTTGCAGACCTTTCTAAGGTGTACTAACAGTACTGTGTAGTACATTATTTTGATCTATCTCGTAGGGCTCAGCCCGCGTTTGCAATGTAAGCGCAAAAAAGTGTTTATTTACAACATCACATTAGGAATCTGTAAAATTATAAGTGTTTCTCTACTATATTTTGTATATAAAAAAAAACGCATCAAAATCCGTCGCGTAGTTTTAATGATCTTTTTTTTTATATGGTGGAAAAATCATCTTATGACAAATCCCGCTCTTAGGCGGAGCGAGAGATAGTGTCAGACTTTTACTGACTAAAAACCCACTCCTGTTCCTTCTAAGCATACATAGGGAAAAACAAAGGGAAGCGGCTTTGTTTTAGAGTCTGTGGTAGTTTGGACCCGCTCGATTTTGGTGCCGCGGGTCCACATGACCACACAATTTATTTTCTGTATTTTCATTGGTCAAATGGACCCACATTCAAATTTAAAAAATATCCATTGTTTAAAGCTACTGTTGGATACAGTCAAGCGCAAAAGTGGTAAGTCAATATATAATCTCGTGCGGAAACGAAGCCCGGGTGTCGCCACTGTGTGGACCGCCCGGAGAACACGGTGGCACAAAATATTATTTAAAAATAGTATACAGTTGAAAATCAGTCTCACTTCATTAAAATATCAATTTCTCTAAACAATGCCATACAGTAATCTAGCCTCTGAGTAGTTCACCTACAGCATAGTCAATCTTATTCTTTCTTCCCTTGGTTTCAGGCAGCCACTTCGATATTTTGATACCGTAAGGAGATTCCACCGCAGTTGAATAATAACCGACATCCTTACTTAATTTATAGAAGTTAAGCGAAGTTTGGCTTAATTTTAATATATTTTTTAATATGGTTGTTCCATACTCGGTGCTCCAAGTATTTGCTAGTGTAGAATTTTCCGACCAGGTCTGAACCTAATAATGCTAGCAAAGAAGGAGGCCGACCGCAGGAGGCAACGGTACTCTCACACCAGCCGCCGGGATTCCGATCCCGATAATCGGCCACCGTAGGCGCTTGCAGACAGCGAGTAATGGGTAGCTCACTGTCTGACCGTCCAGTAACCGTCCGGACCGAGCCCAAGTCGTCGACGGCGTGTATTGTTCCACGCGCGCTTCAGGGATATGTCCGAAAATTGTAGGGGCCCAGCAGGTTCGAAGCCTACTGGGGGCACGGGTAGTATGAAAGTAAAACCCGGGGTCATGGGACGGAGGCAAAAAAAGGAACAGGGTTTTTAGTCAATAAAAGTCTGACACTATCTCTCGCTCCGCCCAAGACTGGAATTTGTCATTAGATGATTTTCCCACAAAAAAAAGGTCTTAACATAATAATCGTTAAATTTTATGATTATGTCACTAGCTGAACTTTCTCCTTGATATAAAGCCAACCTTCATCAATAGATTCTGGAGGAAGATGCGACAAAGCAGTACAAAGTTTTACATACATCCTACCCGTTAGTGTTTAGACAAACCCAGTTCTTTTGCTTTACGCCAAAGACTTCTACAAAAGTTGAAAGAAACACCCCGTTATTTTAACTTCTGGGAAAGTATTTTCCGTTTTGGAAAAAACAACGGTAAGAGAACAAGTTTTATGAAATCAAGCTAATGGCCAGTCTAAGTTTCGTAAAAAAATCGTCATAATTAGATAAGTGTGGTGCGTAAGTGTAAATACGTAATTGTATAAATAAAAAATCTATATTCTCAGTAATAATGTTATATAAATTTATTACATATTTTAAGTCATAAAAATCAAACTATAAGATTCAACTTTCTTCCTTGACTGTACTTATAATAAAATTGGGCAGTGGGTCCAATCGACCCATTCAAAATGGGACTGGGTCGAGTGATCCCGCGGACACTAATCGAGCGGGTCCAAATGACTACAGACTCTTTATACTAGACCGACGTGACGACACAATAAGATTGATAGATAAATAATCTATTGTTGTAAATACGAGTATATTTGTGCTAACAAACTACCATTGTTTCGACACCGTTCTTGACATTTCTCCATTAATAAACGAACTCAGTTTGGCAACTTGCCAATAGTCGGTGAACCCGAGACGAAAATAAATGCAACAACAATTATCGGTTACTGTTACTGTAGTAATAATGTGTGTTTGTTTGTCTATATATAAGATGGAATAGAAACAAGGGATGGAATGTATAAATGATTATATAGAAAGGGGGAACTAAATGATATTTATTTTGCAAATCTATTATCATCATCTTCCTGCCTTTGTCCCGTTCTATTTGGAGTCGGCGCAACGCGTTTTTTTCTTCCATTTTGTCCTGTCACCTGTCACGCTATGACTAATTCTCTTTTCTTTCATATCAGTCCTCACACCCATCCATCTTTTCTATAGCATCCCTCACCATCCACATGTACACTCATAACATTTTTAGTAACATGCGTTTCATCCCTCCTCTTCACATGACGATATCAAGATAAACCCTTTCAACTTTACAGTCACTGGCGCTGCTTTCGAACTTCCTTTAATGTCCTCATTTCTCACTGTATCCATTCTCGTCACACCACATACCCATCTCAAAATTCTCATCTCCGCTACATTTTAATGGAATATACGAGCTCTTTTAGATCCATATTTACAATAACTCTATAAAAGTGTAATTGAGTTACGAGCAAGCAATATTCCGAACCGTTCATATCCAACATGCAGTTAGTTGTCACACATTTGCAAAGCATCTCACGTCTAGCGAGACCGTATTAAATCAATCTAATTTCAATATCATATACAGTAACGTGTCGAGGAAAGAATACTAAAGCAGCCAACGGTTTGCAACTAAATTGTGCATTGTATGATATATTCATCATCATCATAATTTCAGCCGAAAGACGTCCACTGTTGGACATAGGCCTCCCCCAAATGCCGCCACAATGACCGGTCCTGTGCGTCTCGCATCCATCGGATTTCCGCGACCCTCACTAGGTCATCGGTCCACCTTGTGGGAGGCCTTCCAACGCTGCGTCTTCCGGTACGTGGTCGCCATTCCAGAACCTTTCGTCTTCATTGACCATCTGTTCTGCGAGCAACGTGCCCTGCCCACAGCCACTTAAGTTTGGCGATTCTTCGGCCTATGTTAACCTTGGTTCTCCTGCGGATATCCTCATTTCTGACGCGATCACGCAAGGAAACTTCGAGCATAGACCTTTCCATTGCCCTTTGAGTAACTTTAAGCCTTCTGATGAGGCCCATTGTAAGCGACCACGTGTCGGAGCCATATGTCATCACTGGCAACACGCACTGGTCATAGACTTTTGTCTTGAGACACTATGCTATATTGGACTAGAAGACACCGCACAGCTTCCCGAACGCTGCCCAGCCGAGTCGGATTCGACGATTGACCGTCGATCGTATGATATATTATATGACTACAAAAAAACAATCGAAGAATAACACTGATGAGCTTAAGGCGCATGTTCACGCTAAGAAATTTCACATGTCTGCGGCAGATAGACCCAATCCATCATGTATACGATAAGAATTTTGTCGGATCTAGACACAAAAAATTATCGTGGCTTTCCCTCACCTACCCCGCCCCCCTGCCGCACCATAGCAACTTCAAGCGTCGTGTCTAACGCAGACAAGATTTTTTCTTGGTCAGCGCCAAAGCAGTGTCGACTTTTCTTAACGTGTACAAGCAGCCAGTAGGTTTACGAGTAAATAATTAGCAGCTCCATAGTTATATCCATAAAAAACTTTAACGCAGATCCATTTAAAAATAGACGACCTCTTAAATTAAGGGGAACCTATATTTAGTCCCAGCCTTTTACCAAAGTAAAATTATATATGAAAACACACACCCTTTCACAAGTACCACAAACTATAAATAACAAAACTGCCCCCTAGCCAATGTACGACCGTTTCGTTTCGATTCTCTTCCATCGAACGCCTCGAGTAGGCCACGTTCTCGACATAAAGGGTCTTGACAGACAGACAAACAACAAAGTGATCCTATAAGGGTTCCGTTTTTCCTTATCAAGTACGGAACCCAAAAAATCATCATCACCCTAGTCTTTTTCCCAACTAGCTTGCAGTCGGCTTCTAGTCTAACCGGATGCGGCTAATTACCCGGGTTCCCGGGTTTTACATGGAACAACTGCACATCAGACTTCTACAACCCAACTGGGTTGTAGAAGTCTGATGGGTCTAGTAACTACTAGGCAACACGACACTACTTGCATAGACTGCTGAACAAATTTTCTGACGTCTGGCTACCTGTAATGACAGTCAAAGATCTTACGAATGTCAACCGGGACCAATATTAACTGTATGGACTTTAAAAGAGACTTTGACCCCTGAGTTTTTTTTCGGTGTTTCTTCTCAGGGTAGTCAGATAGGAAACACCGGCCTCATCTAGTTAAAAATGACGAAAAAAAAATTGACGTGTAAAAGTGTTTTTTTTAAACTTACTTATAAAATAAATATAATTTATCATTTAATGACTTTACGAGCATTCCGAGACACGGATTGTCAGTAATATCCTAGATAAACTTAAAAAATTACATATGAATATAAAAATTCACATTGCATAGAGACTTGTCCGGATTCGAAACCACAAGCTCATGCATGAGAAGCGGGTGCGGGCTTAACCACTAGACCATCGCGACGTAATAAAAAATAAAATAAAAAAGATTCCGACGCATTGAGAAACTCCTCCTTTTTTGCAGTCGGTTTCAAAAATAGCTGACGAACGTAAAAAAATCATCACATCCTAAACCAACCCGCCTTCGGGAAATAGAATATCTAGGATTTTGGCACACTTCTTTACCGCAGAATTTCAGCGATCTTTTATGGCGTGGAAAAATTAAATGAAATAAGAAAAAGTCTCTTAACGAAGTGGGGCATGCCTGTGTTTAACAGTCTTCTGGGATACATTCGAGGGGTTACCCTATCTTTTATGACTCAGATAGCTAGCGTTTGATTTTTATGCGCTCTGAAAGTTAATTTACTGGGCGGTTTCTACGTCTAATAAATTTTTCGACGCTTTATTCAAGTTTGGTTTTAGACTTTTTTTGGAGATTAGTAATCATCAAATGACTTTTCTCGCTTTATGGTGAAGCGAGAGGGTGCGTCGGATTTTTACCGAATAAAGCCCACTTGCGTCCTTCAGTTGCCGTTTGCAATCCAGCCCCACTAGCCAATTTACGATCGTTTCGTTTGCGTCGACCGTCTCGAGTAGGGCACGCCTCCGATTCCTTTGTTCTGACCACGTAACTGAGCGTTGAGATGACGTTAGAACAAAGCAATCAGAGGGGTGGCCTACTCGAGGCGTTCGACGCAAACTAAACGGTCGTAACTTGGCTAGGGGAGCAGTACCACGGTATCTCTAATAACTCTAACCGCATGCGTGAGGGAACAGACATTCTTACGGCTCAGCCACCGGGAAACGGCATCCGCTCGTCCGGTAAACGTCCAGGCCGAGCCCGATTCGTCAACAGCGCGTAGTGTTCCACGCGCGCCTCAAAGCGATGTCAACATAACTGTAGGAGGGCCAGCAGGGCCAAAACTTACTGGAGCCATGGGTTGACTTCTGAAAGGGAAACCAGTGGTCCTAAAATGGAAAGGACAACTGAAGGAACATAGGTGGGATGTTCGCCGAGTCACGCATTGACTACTTCTATGCGACGATGCGGAAGTGGTGCACATCCTTGGTGCGCAGGGTACGCGTCAGCTCCAACACCATTCTGAGGATGGTGGCTGAGGGATTTGACTGTCACTACATTAACTATTGTTGCATGGTTAATGTAGTGACTATACAGGGTGTTTGGTGCATCGTGTGCCAAATTGAAATGGTCGACGGGAGGATTAAAATTGGTCCAGCCGACCAAAACAGTCGTGTAAATTCTCTAGAAATGTGAATGAGTCACATAAGACTAACTTGCAAACAACGCATTTTAACGGCTTTCAATACAATTATGGCGGAAATACGACTTCGTACAACAACTGTCAAAATACGAAACAGATTTCGGGCCTGCATTCACAACATGAAAAGTATTTAGGGGTCTGAAGGGATAGCAGATGACCCATCCTGTCGACCATTTCAATTTGGCACACGATGCACCAAACACCATGTATAAGTATTTTTATTGTGTTTTAATTAAATTGTTTTGTTTCTGTTTAAAGGCTTCAATTGGATTTTTTTTAAATTTAATTTTATTTTGACATGGAAAGGAAATGAATTGAATTTTAACATAATCTATTTATTTGTTTATGTATGTGCGTATATGTGTAAATTGCAATTAATTGTAGTGTGCCTTTTCGCTTGGCCCTAGAGTGGGAGAAGTCATTAGATGATTTATAGCCTTAAAAATGATATTTATTAAAAATAAATAAAGCCTGGCTGTCATTGCTGTGGGATTGTTCGAAAGAGTTACCCCGACTCTGGAAAACAATGTGCAACTGAAGGAACCCGGGTGGTTTCAGTCAGAAAATGTCTTAACACTTTCTCGCTCCACCCAAAGCGGGACGAGCTATTTGATGACGTCTCACATCAAAAAAAGATACCTTTAATTTTTGTTTAAACAAATCTTTTCAAGTTTTAAATTTTCGTAGTCCTAAAATGTAATATTCATAGAAGACTGATTTAAAAACCATTTCTTTTATATTTCTGCGTGACTCAGTGAGAAGAGAGCTTTAGATGGCAATAAAGATTTCTTAAGTGCTTTTAGTTATATGGCTCAATAATACAAAAATGTTAGCTCTGAGTGTATTTTTAATATTCCAGTATCTGAACGTTTTATTTATTATTCTTTTATAGACTTTGCGAGATCATTACGATTATTTAGATATTATTTGAGTCAGAATTAATACGTCTGTTTAAAACATTTATTTATTTTTCTATTTCACTTCATATCATTACAGCTTTTTTTTTAAGTCTGGAAATCATCTAATGACTTCTTGAGCTCTGGGCGGAGCGGAGGGCGTGTCAGACTTTTACTGAGTATAACCACACCTGTCCTTCAGTTGCCCTTTGCGTTCTAGGACTACGAGTTTCCTTTTCAGAAATTCTCCACGGTCCTAACTAGCGGGCATCGGCCCTGCTCGTGTGAAATTTATTCACGATTCTTCGAGCTATGTCGATAGCTTTGAATTTTCTTGTAATTATTGAAATATTTTTAATCGATAATTTTACTACTACTAGACGGTGAATGTAACGTGAAATAGTAATAATATTATTTTTTTACAATTTTACCAAAAAAAATAACGTTACGACCTTATGCGTAGGTGACCATGATGCTGTTCTCTTCCTGACAGTATCAGGCATGTTTGCTGTGGCCCTCTATGGCTGCGAGATTGTTTAGAAGGGGTTGTTAATTATACACACTTATTTTTAACAGCGTTATTTACCACTAAAAATCTACATTGCGTTCTAAATTACTAAGTCAATTACAATTAAGGAGCTTCTGAATGATTTCTGGGTGGAAAAATAATCACGAAGGCTAAGGCGGGAACGGAGCGGAGCAGCCGCCTTAGCCTTCTAACCTAACCTGCCCGTGTCGAAGTGCCCTACTGAGCTTGCTTCGCTATTAGAGGCTATTTGCGTTGTTAAGGTATGAAATGAAAAGAAATTTGATCACGTGATTAATAAGAAAATGTGAGGCTTGAAATATAATTTCTTGTTCAAAAGAATTATGGCGGCCCTGGAACGCAAAGGGTAACTAAAGGAACTCGGGTGGTTTTCCTCAGTAAAAATCTATTTGGTGATTTGCAAAACATGGGACACAAAAAAGAAAAAAATAAGAAATCGAAAATGAACTGAGCCGCTGATGTGTTGATTATTGTATGAATCGTATCTGATTGATATTCTGCATGGAAAAAATATAGATGCTAATACAAAGTCTAGTTGTATATCCACCTAAAAGTCAGACAAGATAGCTTTTGTAAAAAACACACGTATCTTTATACCTAAACTTAATAGTATAGGACATGCTGACACTAACACGTAGACATGAGATATTATTAGTCGACAGGGAGGCAAGTCACGCAATGTGATATAACAGTAATTAGGCGTGCGATACGTCCATACTAACGACACGAGATCATCTAGGTAAAGACTCCTGCATACAAGCGGGACAACATAACGGCGGCCATTTTGCAGAAGTAGGTACTAGCCACTCATGTCTTCGGATAGTGCTCCACTTCCATTGGTTGTAGCATAGTCGGCCTTCTAATGTTCCCACGGTTGGGGCTCAGGCCTCCTCTTTAGAGAGTGAATGGGCCGTGGCACCACGCGGGCCCAGTGCGGGTTGATGGATGTCACATGTCTTCGAATTTTTGGTTCTAGGACATACCGGTTTCTTCACGATGTTTTCCTTAACTGTTTTGAGAGCATTGGTGATGAAATAAATTACACAAAGTAATGCGCCTGGCTGGGTTTGAACCCGCGACCTACAACTTGTAAGTCGGGGCCGTTACCACTCGGCCACCACTGCTCCCGCTGCTACCCTGGGTTGTAGGGTAATATCTTAATAGAATGGCTTGTTGGTCTAGTAATTAGTGGCCCTGACTTTTATGCCGGAGGTCGTGGGTTCGATTTCCAACCAGGACAAATGTTTGTGTGTTGAGCACGATATTTTTTTCTGTGTCTGAGTGTAATTTATCTGTAATATAAATGTATTTAGGAATATGTATGTATGCTTATCAGTTGACTAGTACTCATAACACAAGCTCTGTTTAGCTTGAGACTAGACTGCGTTGTGTGATAGTTTTGAAATATTATTATTTACGTTTGTATAACGTGACGTAAACTTAAATGAAAAAATAAGTTACAATAATGAAAAAGAAACAAAAACAGAAAAAGTTTAAAGACAGACTAAAAAACGGCTTAATAATATTAAATAGATTGTCATTCATCTACTTGCATGGTATATATGTGTATGTCAGCGCGAGTGTTTGTTTGTGTGTGTGTATGTGTGTGTGTGGGAGCATGTGTACAGGTGAAGTTTGTAATCTTTTCTCATTTTTTTTCATCTTCTTTATACTCATAATAAATCTGTAGAAGTGAAAATTAAAAATATCAAAAAAATTAATGGCAGAGGGTGTTACTAGACAGACACCGAACTCAAAAATTTGATTAAAAAAATTTTTTGTCTGTCTGTTTGTCTCTATGTCCGTCTGTCGCGCGCGTTCATTTAGATAATCAAACACTCTTCAGATTTATAATGTTAGTACCTATAGATTTCGACGATTTTTAAAATACTTGTTGTACGTCAGATTTTTGCGATAGTAACTGTTTACTTAAGTCTTTTGATAATGTGTCGCGTTGATATATTCAGCACGCTGCATGCTTATTACAACTGTATCCAAGCATGAGATGCCCCGAGCATACCACCACAGACGCGGGTTTGCGCATGGAGAGCAATAAGAAGCTCGCCGTCCAGCCGCTTGTTAAGGACCGAGTCTTGAGTTGTGGCTGGCATGTAGTAGGTATAATACGCGTGCGTTAAAGAGATGTTTGCAAAAGCGTAGGGGTCTAGTAGGGCCGATGCCCACCGGAGCCAGGGGAATTTTTGAAAAAGATACCTTAATCCTAGAACGCAAAAAGCACCTGACGAACACAGGTGGGTGATTAGTCGATTAAAAGTCTGACACGCCCTCTAGCTCCACCCTAGAGCGAGAGCAATCATTTGATGATAACCCAACAAAAATAAAATCCAAGCATTCGTCGTAAATGTCCGTGTAAAAATACTTGCAGTATTTTGAGCATCAATTTACCTTTTCCAAGGAACCTGTACGGTATTTTTCCAGTGAAAATCAATAATCATGTAAATAAAAGTCATAAGATAACATTTTTACGCAAAGGAGGTTGAAATCGACATGTTTTTTGTGTATCGAAGAGCCGCATTTTATTTTTAAATCGAATTTGTTTGGGCCAAACAAGTTTTTGTTTTTGTTTTTGAGTGCAGTAAAAAGTGTCAACGGGTTTATTGCCAATATACTACTGGCTAGCGTTCGACTGTGGTTTCGCTCACGTTAATTTAGAATTCGATCAACAAGATTTATTAGATTAGATTAATTATAATTATAAAAAGTCGTGTTAGTTACACCATTTATAGCTCAAGAACGGCTGGAGGCTGAACCGATTTTAGTCATGTTTCCTTTGTTGGATTCGCCTCCGCCTCGAATACTAGAATAACACTATTAAAATTTTGGAAACACGTAAAAAAAAATATCTAGAAAAATATCCAAATACATCGAAAAAAGTCGCAAACTGTCAAAAACATTCGTCTCAGTCATTCCATCGTTTGGTCAATCATTCCATTATTGTTATTAAGGTCTTTTCTACATAGAATGACAAGAAAATGAAATTCTCCATCTTTAAGATGAGAGAAAAGGATAGGTTCACCGTCCAAATTGAATCGCCAAACTTAAGTGGCAGTGGGCAGGGCACATTGCTCGCAGAACGGATGGCCGTTGGGACCGAAAGGTTCTGGAACCGAAAACGACCACGTACCGGAAGACGCAGCGTTGTAAGACCTCCCACAAGGTGGACCGATGACCTGGTGAGGGTCGCGGGAATACGATGGATGCATGACGCACAGAACCGGTCATTGTGGCGACATTTTGGGGAGGCCTATGTCCAACAATGGATGTCTTTCGGCTGAAATGATGATGATGATGGACCCGCACCAAACTATAGCAATTGTAGTGTCGGCAGTACGAAATTAGCTGTGTCAGCTAATATTAAATAAAATAAACTCTTAACACAATGTTTCTCCTGACAACATATACATAACATTTCATGATGATCAGCTCATTGGTTTAGTCGTGAAACTGTAATAAATAAACATACTTTGACATTAATAATATTAGACACTTAAGATTGTGAAGTCTAATCTAAAATGATAATGTAATGAATTTTATTCAGCAAATATTCTTAAACTTCATAGATTACTTGGAGCAGTTTTATGAAATATTGTTTTGCGATATGTCTGCCGCATGCCCATCAAGCAATGGGTTAGTAAAACACTAAGTTGGTGCCCTGAAATCGCACAACGGGGTAGGGAGACCAAGATGGCGGGCAACTTAGGTGTCATTCTTAGGAGCTGGCAAGAAGTGGCTCAAAGCCGGAAACAATAGAAGGAATGAAGGGAGGCCTTGCCCAGAAGTGGGACAGATATAATAATAATAATAATTTAATAGATATAATAAATAGAAAATATTTTGTCCCTCAACTTACTTCGAATAGAAGAGGTTGTCTTTGACTTATTCTAAAAAACGGTTTTATGGACCTGAGAGAAGGTGGATTTAAGTCAGTAAAAGTCTGACACTCCCTCTCACTTCACCCGAAGCGGGAGAAGTCAGTTGATGATTTACTATTCCAAAAACAAAAAATTGTTAATGCAGATTTTGCTATTGTAATGCTAGCAAAACCTCTGCGGTCGAATACCATTCGAACATGACTGTTTAAATTTAGATTTACAATCTATTTTGGGTTGCATGGAAAAAAACAGTGGAATCGTTTTATTTCACAGCCAATCGAGTAAACTTGTTAGTTTTTGCTGCCATGGACCAAATATCGACGCAAAATTCGCACAGCCATTTGTGTTCGAAAATGCTTGCAACAAAATTAGCTTCGTCGCTGGAAACTCACGGCTCACGTACTGATAAAAATTGCAAAACCAGTGCGCATTGATGCCGTGTTCGGACAATATTACAATTAAATTGAATATTAAAATAGGCACATTGCTCGCAGAACGGATGGCCGTTGGGGCCGAAAGGTTCTGGAATGGCGACCACGTACCGGAAGACGTAGCGTTGGAAGGCCTCCTGCAAGGTGGACCGATGACCTGGTAACGGTTGCGGGAGTACGATGGATGCGAGACGCACAGGACCGTTCATTGTGGCGACACTTGGGGGAGGCCTATGTCCAGCAGTGGACGTCTTTCGGCTGAAATGATGATGATGATGATGATGATTAAAATAGGATTTGCAAGAGCGATTTTGGCATAATCGACTATTGTAAAATGCATAAAGGTATTATAACCACACTTGTGTGTTGTATTACCTTAAAAAAATATTTATTTAACGATAATCAGTGTTCTACTAATGAGCAAAGACCTCCCTCCATTATTTCTATTGTTCCCGGCTCTGAGCCAGTTCTTGCCAATTTTAACGTGGGACTGGGCTGGACATGTCTGCAGCATGCCGATCGAGCGTGTTGCCAAATCTGTAAACAGATGTTGTAAAATCGAAAGTTGGTGTCCAGAAATCGCACGATGGGTTCGCGAATGACCAAGAAGGAAATTGTAGGAAGACTTCGATGTCCGTGTTTCTTTAACATATACATAAAAGAAATGAAAAACGGCCAAAGTGCGAGTCGGACTCGCACACGAAGGGTTCCGTACTTACTATTATCTATAAAAACGGCAAAATATCACGTTTGTTGTAAGGGGGCTCCCTTAAATATTTATTTTATTCGGTTTTTAATATTAGTTGTTATAACGGCAAGAGAAATACATCATCTGTAAAAAAAATCTACTTTTCATTTATCACGGTTCATGAGATACAGCCCATAGACAGCCAGACGGACAGCGGAGTGATAGCAATAGGGTCCCGTTTTTATATTTCGTCAAAAAATCGTTAAAAATATAACTACAGATGTAAATATATACAAATATTTTTCTGGCATATACATTACAGACTACCCTGTATCTTTTGTCTATCATTGTCAAATTAATTCAAAGGTTGTCCATAAATATCACTTTTAGCGATAAGGCCATTCATTGTTTTAATCCTATAGTGTATTCATGTGTAATAAAATAGTTACGCTCTTTGACCTATTAGATCATAGCAAATTAGAAAACTGTGTTCACATTTACCAGTAAAGTAAGCCCTTTAGACAGAACAACACAGAATTTCAAAAAACAAAGAATTCGCCTATTTGTAAAAATAAAAGATTATGGTTAAATTTTAAAATAATATCTTAATGTATCAAAAAGTCTAATTTTTAAACCCGGGGGCCTGGGTCAAAGGCAAAGAAGGAACAGCAGTGGGTTTTTAGTCAGTAAAAATCTGACACTATCTCTCGCTCCACCCAAGAGCGAGATTTGTCATAAGATGATTTTCCCAACAATAAAAAAACAAAATACGTCTTTACTTTGCAGTAGCACTGATAAGTCACTATTTTCTTAACATGAATAGACTGCAGTAACATTAAACTCATTCTGTGCCCTGGTAAAGATCATGGTCAGGAGCGAGGAATAATGGCAGGCGGTCACCTCTTTCTGAAAAGCAGTATTAGTAGCGAAGGAGGTGGCCGCAAGCGTAAGGGAACAGACATCCTCACGCTCCAGCCACCGAGACCCAGACCCTGATTTCCAGTCACCGTAAGCGTGGGCGACCAGCCATCCGGTCAACGTCCAGAACGAGCCCGATTCGTCGACGGTGTGTAGTTTTCCGCGCGTGCCTCAAAGAGATGTCAGCAAAACCGTTGGGGCCGAGCAAGGTTGAAGCCTACTGGGGCCATGAGTTTAAACGGAAACGGTTTAAATGGAAACCCGGGGTCCCAGAACACTAGGCAAAGAAGAAACATAGAGTGAGATTGATTCAATAAAAGTCTGCCCTCTCACTCTAAACTAGGACGGGAGAAGTCATCAAATGATTTCTTACCTTAAAAAAAAGCTTCTGTCATTTTTGATGGTCTAAAATAACGAGTTTATCTATGTAAACACTTCAATACAGCAGGTACCATGTCTCATCAAGTTCCAGCCACGTAAGCTAATAAATCTTGGCATTAAAAGGGTTTTCTGCAGTCTCAGGGTTAAGTCGTGCCACGCCGCCGTAGACCGTTGTAAAGTTTAATAAAAATAAACTCGAGAAAAGTGACTTAAGATTTTTGTAGGGCGCTCGAATTTACGCGCTGTTTTACTGTACGAGTAAGTAGCTTTATTTTATTGGTTTCTTTTAGAGTTAAGATTTTAAACATTATTGTGTGTTTTAAATCGAATAATTTCACGATTATTGAAGACACGGTTAGCGTAGTGGTTGACATGAGCTGCTGCACTGCGTATCGCGGGTTCGATATCCGTACCAAATAAATATTTTTGTGGCCTATGAGTTTACTTAGTTGTGAACGCAGTCACGAAACATGAGTATTTCCTAGTGTGGGGCAAAGTTTTATTAAAACAAAGAAAAAAAAATGAGAATAGATTACAAACTTTATCTGCACACATGCTCCCATACACACACACACACACACACACACACACACACTCACGCACACACACACACACACACAAACACAAACACTCGCGCTGACATACACATACATACCATGCAAGTAGATGAATGGCAATCTATTTAATATTATTACGCAGTTATTTAGTTTAAAGAACTCTTTGTGTTTTTGTTTATTTTTCATTATTTTAACTTATTTTTTCATTTAAGTTCACGTCACGTTATACAAACGTAAGTAAAAATATTCCAAAACTATCACACAACGCAGTCTAGGCTCAAGCTAAGCAGAGCTTGTGTTATGAGTACTAGTCAACTGATAAACATACTTATATATTTCTAATTCATACATATTATAGATAAATTACACGCAGACACAGAACAAATGATCGTGCTCAACATAGACTTGGGTGGGAATCGAACCCACGACCTCCGGCATAGTAGTCAGGGCCACTAACCACTAGACCAACAAGCCAATCAAAAGGAAAAGTAGTTATGTTTTACAAACAAAATGTTTTATATTAATGCTTCCAATCATGATTTATTTTCCTCTACAATGTCCTAAGCTTAGACCACTGCAGTAAATATAGATTTAAACCCAGCACTCTAAGCTGATTGCAGACCTCTCTTTGTAATTCTATGGATGTAAGTAAGAATTAAAGATTTTGTTGGAAACCTTTACTGAAGTGGTAATCTTGAACATACATTTATTGATGTGGACAACTTTGTATTAAATATGTATTTTACGGGATTGTTTAAAAGAACTACCGCTATCTTGGAACGCAAAAGGCAACTGAAAGAACACAGGTTTTTTTTGTGGGAAATCATCTGATGACATCTCTCGCCTTTGGGGGTTCTTTGCCTTCGTTCCAGGTCCCTGGGGCTCACTTTCGCACAACCCATGGCCCCAGTTGACCCTGCTGGACCCCTACGGTTTCGGGGGTTTTGGTTACTGGGCTCGGGAGTTTTAGTTGGTAAAATTCTAACACTACGTCACGCTCCAGCGGGACGAGTAATTTGATTTAATTTGCCATTTCAAAAAAGAAAAGTAGCAAGGTAAATTATTTATGTATTTAGAATAAATTATGTTCTTATGTTTGGACAATGACAAGAATTTGTACTTTATTGAAACTTAAAATAGAAAACAACACTGAAGTTGCAAAGATACGAAAAAAACGAATTTCATAACAACTTCTCGAACTAATACTGAACTGCTACAAAAATAAGTTTGACAGACTGAATCTCTCAAAAGCATTTGAATGACACGCATCAGCCAATAGCTGCTAGTATATCTTTATATAAAAAATAAAATAATAATTAAAATAATAAAAACATAATACGAATTTATAATAATAATAAAAAATCAATATTAATTTATAGTAACAAAAAATAGTAGATTAAGCGACGAGGGGATAAAGCAGTGTCTTTAAGTCGCGGGCGGCATGTTGAATTCTCAACGAAACGAAGGTTGCTAAGCTTAATACCGAACGTGAGTGAGGGATTTATACAATTAACTCCCGAGCATCGCGAGGGAGTTAAAAAAGAAACCTGAGTGAAGTGTGGAATTCAATCCCCAAGACAAAGATAGCTTAATCCTCCGTTGCATACTCTACTTTTTACACCATTTGTTCTTATGGTGTCTCAAAAAAAAAAAATTATAATATTAAATAATTTTATTTTATTTTATAATGATAATTTATTTGTTTGCAAAATTATCTCGAATTAAGAGACAATTTTGTCAAACAAATCATACTTTAGATAAAGATAAGTATTATTTCCCACACTAACGTTCGGGATTAAAACTTAGCAACCTTCGTTTCATTCAGAATTCAATATTACGTCCGTGACTAAAAGACACTGCTTTATTCCCTAGTCACATAATCTACCATTATGCATTCTGTCAGAATCAGCATCCGAACCAGTAGATAGTTATTTAAATTGAGACTAGATAGATGGACGGATGCTACTGAACTTCACTTGATGTAATTTGTTACGAGGTTCTACGACACTTGTTGTTGCCAAGTAATAAATTGGTCTTCTAACATTAGAGATTCGCTTTTAGCTTTAGTTTTTTGTTTAAACAATGCAGAATGCATTGTTTAAACAAAAAACTGGAAAAGTGCGAGAAGATTTTTCGGAATTGTATTTTATTTTTTGTGACTTAGGTAACAACAAATTTACTGTTTTCAGATTTATTCCTATACCTGTGCCAAACCTTGCTTTATGCCAAATTTTAGGATTCTGGATCAACGGGAAGTACCCTATGAATTTTGATTCCTTTGAGAGACTTTGTTTTCCTTTTGTTTTCCTTTTGTTTTGTTTTTACGACATAAATGGCCGTATCTTTTTTATTCGTTAACTAAGAAGTTTGATTTTTTCACAGCTTCAAGGGACCGCAAGCTTGAGGATATTGTTTTAATTTCAACTCGATAACTCCACGCGTTTTTGAGATAAAGGCTCTTCACAGACAGACAGACAGACGAGAGGTACGGAATCCTAAAAAAAATATATTATCACAATATGATCAATCTGGTTAATATTACGGTGATAATACCAGTATGATTTTGATCGATATAATTCTTACTTTTATTAATTTATTGAAAATGTATGTACAGTAGTTACTACTACTGGTAAAGAATGTCTTGTTGCATTAAGTATATAGGCGGACTTAATGCAACAAGCCATTCTTTACCAGTAATGTTTTGGCTTATAAAAGATATAGTGTATATAACTTTACTTTAGCCTCCACGCTTAGTCCAGAATATGATCAACCCGTGTGCCAAATTTCATCTAAATCTGTTCAGGCATTTGAGCGTAAAAGAGTAAAAAACATACACATGCATATACCTACAAAATTTCATCTTTATTTTGTTGTATTTCTTTACACTACTAGTATATTAGTGTAAAGAAATACAACAAAATACAATTAAAACTAATAAATCGCACTCACATTTAAGTTCATATAAGCCGTCGCTACATGCTGGCCTTACAATATTATTATGGCGACGTTGGCCAAGGAATATTCCTTATCTCCGCTTACGTGTATCGCAATATCAGACTAACCTAGTTGCATCTGGGTGGATAAAATTATGTAGTCAGTGTTGTACTTCGACACCTAAGTGTATTTCATTTTGTATATACTTATGTACATAATTATACTATAAATACTTGTAGCTAATTATTAGTTTGTTTGACTGGCCTGTTGGTCTAGTGGTTAGTGGCCCTGACTGCTATGCCGTAGGTCGTGAGTTCGATTCCCACCCAAGTCAATGATGAGCACGATCGTTTGGTGTCTGCTTGTAATTTATGTATTATATGTATGTATTTAGAAATATTTAAGTATTTTTATGAGTTTTCTGGTATTTATAACACAAGCTCTGCTTAGTTTGGGACTAGATGATGCGTTTTAGAATATTATATTTTAGAATTAATATCTATATGGACTGCAGGATAACAATCCTGAACACGGAAGTGTCACCGTGTCCCTGAAACACAAAAGACTATGGAAGGTACACAGGTGGGTGTTTTAGTCAGTAAAGGTCTGACATTCCCTCTTGCTCCACCTAGAGCGGGAGAAGTTATTTTATACCTACTCACCGAAAAAAAAGATAAATAAAATAAAAAGTATTTATTTTATTTAAAAAAACACTGCCCAAAGGCGGGCTTTCTTTCGACATTTTCTAACAGTCGACCTTAGGGTGGTACAGAAACAACATGGCAGGTACAATTTCGTAGAAAGAGAAAAAAAAATAAAAGAAACCACAATAGAATATTTTTGTAAAAAAACAGTTCACCAACTTCTTGAAAAATAAATAATTGTAAATGGAAATACAAAGCTAGTCCATCGATTTTGTTTAGCAAATACGATAATAGTTATCTAGCTTTGCGTAAGTGGCATTGCTGATACTTGTCAACTTCGTTACTAAGGTAAACGGAAATACCTTGATTAATAGGCTAGATATATTTTATCTGTCAAAGTTAGTTTACACCCATAGACGGTGAAGGTGTTATTCATTACGTATGACATCATACGGTACCAGTGAGCCAGAAACTTTGTATACATTAATCAGAAATTCTAGTAGATTAATAGAACC
Organism: Mythimna vitellina; assembly: GCA_949316375.1. NCBI lineage: Eukaryota > Metazoa > Arthropoda > Insecta > Lepidoptera > Noctuidae > Mythimna > Mythimna vitellina. The sequence goes on from OX438706.1 coordinate 16,003,312, forward strand.
CACATTAAACGTGTCCATGCAGAGAAAACGTATTACAAGGTTTTAAGACTACGTTGAAGACACGCTTGTTTGAACATGTGGCTTCCCTGGCAGCTCATTAACCACATTATCGTATATTCATTAACTGCTCTATCATTGTTTTAACTTAATTATTTATATTGATACATTTTTTTCTCTCTTATGACATTGTTTTTGCAAGGCTTTTTATTTATTTATTAAACTTCATGCAACATAAAGTACAAAGGCGGACTTAATGCCTATTATTAATTTTATATTATTTAAACCACAGCCACCTTACTTTAAGTTATTGCGATTACATCCATATTTGTTAGTACAATGCGAGCTTACAAACTAGTGTTAGGTGGACTTCCCGATGATGGTGGAAAATCACTATACGACTGCGTGTAGGCGTATCCAGCGAGCCAGCGTCGGAGAGTCCCACCGGTCCGTCAACGCGCGCAGGGTGGTGTTGGGACTGTCGCGCGTACGACGCATGATAAAGGCGCACCGTTTGCGCATACTGGCCACGACGTTAATGTATTGAACGCGCAGATCGCTGTTTGTCCGCTGAGTATAGTTAACGCACAGGCTACAGGTGTAAAAAGACTGACAGTACGCTTTAAAAAGCGCAATTTTGACAGTCCCTTTACACCGTGAAAACCTACGTCAACATGTTGCATCGGACCTGTTTTTTATATTTCTATGCATCGGACAGTCCTGATATAATTTATAGAGATTCTGAATAACTATTTTTTTTCCAAAAACGTATTTCCTGGTACAGATTTTGTGAAATATTCGAGTGAGACGCAATTTTTGAATGTCAACAGATCGTTCAAGCTTTATCTCTCTTTTTCCGCGTTGCCTTTTTATCAAACATTGCGTTAAATATATCAAAAAACTTTTAAACCATAATCACGTTGACGATAGACGGATCGGGAAAGGCCGTTTTAGGCCTTCTGACGAGACCTACTTTAAGTGACCACGTTAGATACTCATGCAGTAGATTTTATAAAAACAAAATATATATATAGTATTTGTCAGCTAGGTACCCATTTTTACCGAGAGAATGAGCTGTTATTCCTAACGGCATAATCAATCTATTATTTCTGAAAGCCATATACAGCAACAATGCTATATGTGTGTGCATTTATAAATCACTACTCTGGAAATAGTGACAGGACAATCTATCATACAATGCGAAAATTACTCACTCTGTTAGCGAGCTTTTACACACACAGTACTGCGGCCTATCACGAGCTCGTAATGCCAAACATTTTACGACCTAAACTGAACTGTTATGCTACTGGCTAATTATTATTAATAATATGATTATTATAGATTGATTTATGTTGATTTTCACGGGCTCTAGAGGAAATTCAAGGCATCTTTCCTAACTCACTGACCCTGTGTAATAATTAGATAGTGTCTGAAGTGTTTCGCTGTGTGTACTTGCTTAGACGTTGGTATTTCAATAATTTATTTATCTTTATTTTTTATTACAATGTAATTTTATTTAAATCAAAAATGTTTTTATGGGTTAATACCTGAAATAAACGATAAACTTATACGTATATAGGGTGTACAGCTCCATCACTCTTTCTCTATCGTACGACTGACTAAATAACATATCATGGTAAGGCCCCAGCTCCATATGACTGTATTTTTATAAGTACTGGTGCACTATTACTGTTTTCGTCTGAGGATATTAAGTCTCCAGGCGAAGCATTCATTCGAAAGGCTGCCACTGAGTAATACATACCAATAAAATGTGGTATTACTTTGCGGAGCTCAAAATATATGAATACGAGAGTAATAAATATTTCTGTGTACCGTACATGCCTCGAATTTGCTCTTTTGCTAGTAAAAATATTGTTATTAGGTACTTTTATTTCTTATGTATACATATTATTTACACTTTCAAAAATTTCTTTAGTTATACATATTAATAAACAAAATAGAAATATAAAAAAATATTATTATGTTTATTAGCAGGATTTTTTTTTATATAATAATTATATGTGTAATATATTTTTTACACGTATAATGCAATTTTAACATAATCTGTACCAAAAGCCCCAGCTTACGGGTCATATAATTAGCGGCTCACGCTTGAACTACGGCACCAAAGTAATTCTGGCAACTAGACGAGGTACGGAGAGCGGGGCACTACGTTCTAATTGGTACGGGGGAGCGGGGTACTGCGTTCTGATTGGTCGAGACATCAGATCTATAATCATATGTGCTGACAGACATGCGTTGCTTGTTATTAGACGTCTAGTGGCTGTAAGGTCGTTGATGAAGGTACATATTATGTCAAGCATACTTAAGCTTGGACTCGCTGGTCGGGTACTGGGCATGAACACTAGGGAGGCGGATTGTGGGCACATAAATGAATCTTTGTATAATAATTTCTGCCAGCGGCTTCGCCTGCGTAATAGGTATCCCATTTCTATTTTAGGATATGGTCTACCCCTATACCAAGTTTCATCGACATCCATTCAGCAGTTCTGTGAAGAAGTAACAAACATCCACATACTCTAACTTTCACCTTTTAAATATTACTGTGATTCTTGTTACCAAGTATAGCTTAGCATAGTCGGCCTTATAATATTCCCATTGTTGGAACTCAGGCCTCCTCTCTAATGAAAGAGAGGGAATGGGCCGTAATCCTCCACCACGCGGGCCCAGCGCGGATTGGTGGATGTCACATGTCTTCGAATTTTTGCTTCTAACACATGCCGGTTTCCTCACGATGTTTTCCTTCACCGTTTTGAGAGTAATGGTGATGAAATCAATTACACAAAGTAATGCGCCTGGCTAAGTTTGAAACTGCAACCTACAACTCGTAAGTAGGGGCCGTTACCACTCGTCCACCACTGCTCTAAAGTAGTGTTACCAAGTGTTTTATTAATATTTCTTGTGTAACTTTTAATCAGGTTAACATAGCATAGCATAGGCGGCATTATAATGTTCCCACTGCTGGGACTCAGGCCTCCTCTCTAGGAGAGGGAATGGGCCGTAATCCACCACGCGGGCCCAGTGCGGGTTGGTGAATGTCACATGTCTGCGAATTTTTGGTTCTAGGACATGCCGGTTTCCTCACGATGTTTTCCTTCACCGTTTTGAGAGCAGTGGTGATGAAATAAATTACACAAAGTAATGCAGGTTAACATGGTTGCAATTAAATTAATAGTTCGAGACTATGTTAATTGTTTTGCCTATCGATATAATGTATCGTGTAGCTTTACAAATAATTAGATTGAATGGTAACTATTTGCACGATCTGAGCAAGGAAAAATAATACGGATGCGAATTGTAACTACGTATATATTCTTTCATATCTGGTCTGATTAAGATTGTATCATTTCAAAAGCGACTGGTGGGATTTTGAAGCTTTTTTTTTAAATTATCTTAACTAGTGCTTGGCTGTGATCCAACCTCATGGTAAGCAGGAATGCAATCGTTGATGGTGAATCGCATTAGTTATTTAAGAGCCTATTCACTGTAACCTTTAAGACACCTCAATTGTAATCGGACGGGAAGACCGCAGCAGGCAAATTGTTCCAACAATTTTGCTCATAAACAGACTTTGTTGATTCGTCATTTATCTCTTTGTCTTTTAACTGATGGAGTTATTAGCGCAGTGGTTAAGCAATTGGTTGCTGCGCTGCGTGTCAAAGGTTTGATTCTCGCAAGGAACAAATATTTGTATGGCCTAATGATAGCTGTTTCGGATCTGGGTCTCTTGTGATGTGAATTTAAATAGAAGAAAGAAAAACAAAAACCACATACACTAACATAAAAAGACAAAAACATTAAAATGAAAAAAAAAGAAACTGTACGAGGCTAAAAAAGCTCCTATCTAAACGTACGATACGATATTTTAAAAAAATAACTCCCATGTTAAAAACATTCGACGATACAGGAGTCATTTCTAGTGAAAAAAAAAGATGATTTTTATGAACAACAGTTACCTTAGCATTATCATATCTCAATATCAAAAGCAATTGTGTCCCAAACCCTTAGTTGACAACGAGGCTTATTTCACGCAGTACAATACAAGGGGCAAGGTTCTATATGATATTGACACGTTCAATCTGGCGTGATGTCTCGAAATCAAACATGGCTGCTTACAAAAGACGCCGATCTGACTGGGTTGCCTTACACTATTATATTGTTTTATACTTATGTCGCTGTAGACGCCCTTGTCTCACACACACACATCTCATAATAACACATCTCAAAAAAGGGTTTTGATCAATATATTGGATAGAGATGTTTCATAGCCTTTGATATAAACTAGGTCATGTCAATCTTTATACTTTTACGTCATCTATGTAAATCTATACCTACTCATAGTATGAGTTTTTTTTTTATTGGTTGGGAAAATCATCTTATGACTAATCACGCTCTTGGGCGGAGCGGGAGATAGTGTCAGACTTTTACTGACTAAAAACCCACTCCTGTTCCTTCGTTGCCTTCGTCCCAGGGCCCCGGGTTTCGTTTTCACACTACCTATGGATAGTGTGAGGAGTGAAGATTTTTATTTTACATTTTTATTTCTGACTAGCTGACCCGGCAAACTTCGTACCGCCTGTTGTGTTAGCTAAACTGTCAAAGAATAACGCCATCTACTGGTGTTACCATAACAGAATAATTCATTTTAAAATGACAATTTAATTACAGATTGCGTTGTATTCGATTCTTTTTCCACGAGTTTTTCCACATTTTCTCACCGTTTAAGCCTTTCCTAGACTATCACAATTGTTTCAAGACCAAAATTTGCCAAATCAGTCTAGCCATTCTCGAGTTCTAGCCAGACAAACGAACAGCTATTCTTTTTTATATAAACAGATGAATAAACTCAAAAACTACCGATTTTAAAAATACATTTTTTAATTGTAAATAGTTTTATTATTTTTCAATGGTGATAGGCTCGCGTTTGACCACTATCTCACCTGATGGAAGGCGACGATGTGGAGGACGGTGGAGCACGCTCGCGCATTTATCCAGTAGAATACTACTTTACCAATGACATAGGGATGCGGGCGAAGCAGCTGACGGAAGCTAGTATTCAATACCGATGATATTATTTGCCGTTTTAAAAAAAATCGGGTCGATCTTCTAGGTTAAGCAACACTTATCGAGGTTGATCCTTGGATGGGTGACCATCTTTACAGCGAGATTTTTCCATGGTACGGAAAGCACATTAAAGCGTTGGTATGCAATGACATTTATAGATCTTTGACAGTTGTGACATATAAACAGAATATCTGAAAATACCTACACAAATATAATACATACAATCTTTTGCCGTCATGATATTAGTATGATAAGGACAGACGAGGTCTATATCTGAAATCGACACGTGTAAAACATACAAAGCAGTCAATTCATGTCACGATAGATGGGTCTATTTCAAGAACCCTTGGCTCCCGATGCTGTATAGAATCAAGAGGTATTGTTCAATCGCCGACCGTGGAGAGGACGGTACGACAAACAATTATGAAATAAGATACAATTTTACTGAAGGTGTATATGTCGTGGCCATGATATGATATGGCCAACTAAAACTAACCAGATCGTTGAATTTTTCCATCCAATGACATTTCCCACTCTTGGGCGGTGTGAAAGGGTGTGTCAGACTTTTACTGACTAAAAACCCACTCCTGTTCCTTCTTTGTCTCCGTCCCAGGGCCCCGGGTATCCGGGGAAACCGTAGGGTTTGCTGACATCTTAAGGCGCGCGTGGAACAATACGCGCCGTCGACAACTTGGGCTCGGTCCGGATGGTTACCAGACGGTCGGATGGCGAGCTACCTATTGCTTGCCATCCGTAAGCCCGCGCCTACGGTGGTCGGAAATCGGGATCGGGTTCCTGGCGGCTTGGGCGTGAGGGCCGGTTCCTCGCACGTGCGGCCTCCTCCTTTGCTAGCATTACTGCTTCGCAGAAGGAGGCGACCGCCTGCCACTCCTCGCTTCGGACCATGACCTGTACTAAAGCCTGGCGCGAGAGATCGTTGCCGCCGATCACAGCCACGAGGACAAGGCGGTGCTCTGCCCAAGCGGGGCACACTTCTACCGTATGCTCCACCGTGTCCTCTGGGCGGGTCCACACAGTGATGACACCCGGACGTTACTTCTGCTCGAATCTGGTGCAGGAACTTCCCGAACTGACCAAGTTCGGTGAGAACCTGCGTCATGCGGAAGGTGAGGACGCCGTGAGGTCTTTCCAGTTACTCCTCACTTACCGCCATAATTATGGCGTGCCCATTTCCAACTATGTTGAGGTTTGCTTTCAATCTAATAGGATTCATCATCATCATCATTATTTCAGCCGATAGACGTCCACTGCTGGACATAGGCCTCCCCCAAATGTCGCCACAAAGAACGGTCCTGCGCGTCTCGCATCCATCGGATTCCCGCAACCTTCACCAGGTCATCGGTCCACCTTGTAGGGGGCCTTCCAACACTGCGTCTTCCGGTACGCGGTCGCCACTCCAGAACCTTTCGGCCCCAACGGCCATCCGTTCTGCGAGCAATGTGCCCTGCCCATTGCCACTTAAGTTTGGCGATTCTTCGTGCTATGTCGGCAACCTTGGTTCTCCTGCGGATATTTTCATTTCTGATTCGATCACGCAAGGAAACTCCGAGCATAGCCCTTTCCATTGCCCTTTGGGTGACTTTGAGCCTTCTGATGAGGCCCACTGTGAGCGACCACGTTTCGGAACCATATATCATCACTGGCAACACGCACTGGTCATAGACTTTCGTCTTGAGAAACGATCGATCTAATAGGATTCAGTAGCAATATTTTACATAAAACAAATTCCTACCAGACTTCCACAATTCAGTAGCTGAGTAAACACAAAACTTCACAATGCTTACAAAATTACCTGTAACCGTTTTGAGCTCCTTAGTTACTCAGTACACAATTGCAAGTCTACCCTTCGTAACTATGTTAGTGAACCTTACTTAACCCAAAAGGTTGAGGTTCTGTAATAATCAGGTTTAATGGAAAACAAAGCGATGTATTATTAAGGTAAATACGGTAGTTTGTTTACAAGTTTAATTAGTCTTTAGACGAGTGTTTTAATTACTGGTCGACCCAGATAGAGGCGTGTTTGCTATGGTACATATATGGCACCTGTTTTACCTCTATATAAGGTTATATCACTTTAAAAACTACGGAAAAATGGAAAAAATATATTTAAAATTCATTCATAATGCGATCAACTAAAGAGTGGAATTCCCAGGTAGGTATGTGTGTTTTGTGATAGCTACAACTTGGGAGTCTTTATGACAAGAGTGAGTAGGTTACTTCTGGGCAAGCGTGGTCCATCTTCGACGTCATTGCTTACCATCAGATGAGAACCTATCAATAATATACACGGTGTCATTGACATCGACGCACAAATGAATACCATGGATCGAGTACATGATTCTGGACTCCCCAGTGGTGGAATTTATTGTCGGCTTTTGCGTAATTAAAAAAAAACGTATTTTTTAAAATTAAACTGTATAAAACCGTTACTCTAACCAACCTCGACGATATTTTTAGTAAAAAGAAAAAAAAAAACATAAATACAGTCTTTATACAGTTTTTGGTTTCATTTATACCACTAAACCAGAATTGGTATGTATTGGAAGACGCAGCTTAAGCGCGGCCTCCATAAAGTTGACAGACGATCTGGTGAGGGTCGCGGATATCCGGTTGATGCGAGATGTTGGACAGGACACTTGGGAAAGGCCTACATCCAGCAGCAGACGTTTTTCGATTGAAATAATAATGATGATGAGATTTTTTTTGGTTAAAAATAGGAAAAAGCTAATCGAATAGCGGGAAGTAACTCAGTACAAAGTGCATAATCTTCCTTATATGTCAAACGACAAGCCTTGATTAAAATGGCTGTTATTTATACAGTTAAAGTGTATTATTTACATAAATATGTACCTTATAGTAATGCTATTCATATAATAGCAAAAGTAACTATTTCAATGTATGTAAATTGTATGTTATGCGCGTATATTTCAAACTGAACAATTAAATCTTTCAAAACTAATAGCTAATGTTTATTCATTGATGAAGCTACAACTGTTAGATAGATGACATTTATCTACTAATGGATTGTTAAGTAGATAATCGTACGTTAGTGTCTATTTTAATTTGCTAATAAGACTTATAACTGCAATAAAATATCAAACTTGTCAGACGGATAGAAAAATATTTATTTGCTGACTTAAGATAGACACAGCACATTGGTTATACTATAAACACAAAGTAAAGTGAGAAGAAAGTACAGAATGCGCTGAGCGTGCCGTTATCGAAACGGGTATCAAATCAGCTATATATCGTCCTATTACGACTCACTTCCTTTTTAATATGATTATTTTTTTTGTGCTTTTGGGTACAATAAACCCTTACAATCAATGTGCTTCTAAATTATGGCTCAGAAGATTGGGGCATCTGTCTGAAAGTCAAATGAAAAAGTTTAAGGAATTGGTTATTATTGGCTTGACATTTGAAAAATACCAATAAGGAACCTTGTGTAAATTGCTGTAAAGGGATAATGTGCGTGAAAAAGTTTTCTAAACGCAAAAATAAAAGGCCAAAGGGATTATTAGAGCTGTTGCATAGTGATTTAGAAACAGCAATGTTTAATTTTCATTGCTGATATCAGTGGGAAAACCTTCGGGTATAAGCTAAAATCTGAGTGTGAGGTTTTAGCTAAATTTAAAGAATTTAAAACTGTAGTGGAAAATCAAATTAATAAGAAAATCAAATGTCTTAAAAGCGATAATGGCGCGTAATATGCCAATAGAGATCTTCAAAACTTCCTACGTCAGTGTGGAATACGACATCAAACGTTTTTTGCATATACACCACAACAGAATGGGATGGTAGAACGGACAATTAGCACAACTACCGAGAAAGCTAGATGTCTGCTTCAGGATAGTGGTATTAATAAGAGGTTTTGGGGTGAAACCATGACTTGTGCAATTTATTTAAAAAACAGATCACCTCTCTCCCACCTACTTTCAGCTCTTGCAAATAAGATGCCTGAGGAAGTGTGGTCAGGAAAGAAAGTTTTTGTCTCTCATTTCAAAATATTTGGAAGCAAAGCTGAAGTACTGATTAAAGTCGATAGAAAAAAGTTTGACTTTAAGGTCGGAACTCACCAATAAAACTAATCGCGTTTTAACGTTTGGCTCGCATAATTGCGTTTAGCCGCTGTCACTAGTGTCACTTGTCTGTATTTTTCTTTTGTTGTATTTTTACAAGTGACACTAGTGACAGCGGCTGGCTAAACGCGATTATGCGAGCTAAACGTTAACACACGATTAGTTTTATTGGTGAATTCAGCCCTTAGTCGGTCGGTAATTAATTAAGGTCGGCTATAGTGAGAATCAAAATTTGTAAATTGTTAAATGTTATCGTTTTATGAATTTAAATGATATACGCAGGATTATAGTCGCACGAGATGCGGTGTTTAATGAATCTATGCTAGCATCAAGTAGTTCCATAAAGGATAACTCGCCTTTTATGGATGCATTAGTACTTGATAACAATGTTACCACTACTACGCAGTCGACTGTACTGGGTGTCCCATTATCGGCTGAAACTTTTAAAGACTCAGCAGGAGTTGATGAGTTGATTCCCTTTATATGTATTATGAGCACGCAATGGAAGTTTGCAACAAAATAAATTTTATTATAATGATATTTCGATACAAAACATATTATTTTGTGAAGATGCAAAATCGTAAATTGCGATTGGGATCTGGGACTGCGTCGAAGTTACGGATAGCTACAAATTGGACACCGTGGCCGCTAAGAAAGACTGAGCAAGTGCGAGAGGGCTACTCAGGCGACTTACACTATTGCGGAAACTGTTTAGTTATAAATTAGAAAAACGGAGGTCCAACTCTTTATCACATCTTTTACAACGAGCTGTATTGTCAATATATTTATAATATAGATATCCTTTATAATCTCACTGCGTAGTGTTATTAGGACATAGGATACTTTTCATACCGGAGCTAATCATGTTAAATAGGTGAATCAATCAGTGAGACTGCGAAATTGCTAGCCGATCCAAACAATCTTTCATCAGTCTTATTCACGACTTTAGTTAGAATTAGCGAGTAATGTAGCAACATTTATCAGTCTTATTGAGTCATTCTATCATTCAAAACTGTCAGTCATGGACCGTATTTATCTTTGAATTTGTATTGAAAGCTGTTCCCAATGCTCTGAGCAAATTCTATCAAATTAGGGTCACAGATGGAAACGATGACATATTGGCTGTCTGCTGCCGGACATTTGGCGTTTAGGCACCACATGTTGGATAAAATGACTGATGGCTTTCCTGATCCCCAGTTTTCCATAACAGTTATAACAGTTGTTATGGAAAAAATCATAGGTTATTTTTATGTCTAGCTGAAAATTTGTGGAGCCTACATAGTGGATCTATCAATTTGATGGCAGTGGATGTGCGGAACTAGTATGATTGATTTTTGACACATAACATGCCTGTACTCTTCGTGTTAGTGGTAGAATATGTTGTGATTGAAAAAAGAAAGAAAATGTTTATTTGGCACACCGGCAAACACAATATCTACGAGATTTTTCGAAAGCTGAAGGAACACAGGTTGGTTTTAGATAGTTTAAGTCTGACACTCCGTTTTGCTCGTCCTAGCGTTAGCAGGAAATCATCTAATGACCTCATTTTTTGATGATTTCCCTCGTAAAACAAATATACACACAATGTGGGTTCTTAGGCAATGGCTGTTGCTCTGGGGCCTTACCGTAACATGTTAAAGTGTAAGTCGGGCAAGCAAAAAAAAACTGAGCGAGTGCGAGTCGGACTGGTGCACTGAGGGAGGTACAAACTTATGTAAATAGTTCAATTCCCGAATGGAGTCTCGAAGATGACGTAACAACAAATTTTCTGTTTTCAGATTTATTCCTATATCTGTACTATAAGACCTTGCTTTATGCTAAATTTCAAGTTTCTGGGTCAGCGGGAAGAGTACCCTATGAATTTTGATTCCCTTGAGAGTGTCGAAATATACGTTTTTTGCGACATAAACGACCGTATCTTTTTTTTCGTTTACTTAGAAGTTTAAATTTTTCACGTCTTCAAGGGACCCTGACTATATGGTTTTAATATCAACTCGATACCTCCACGCATTTTGGAGATAAAGGGTCTTGACAGAAAGACAGACAGACGAACGGACAACAAAGTGATCCTATAAGGGTTCCGTTTTTTCCTTTTGAGGTACGGCACCCTGAAAAGGGATGGAGCTGTATGAAGTATATAACTCAATCCCTTTAAAAGTTCATTTAAGGTCGTAAAAGAGATTGCGTTACGAGCTCATGGTAGGGTTTCTAGAGTGGTGACCGCGTACCGGAGGTCGCAGGAATCCGATGGATGCGAGACGCAATGTATGTCCAATAGTGGACGTTGTATACCTGAAATGAGGCTGATGATGATTGTGTGCCTCTCGGCTGCGCCAAATTGATTCAGTTCAGCGTTCATGCTTTTGATTGCTTTATTCGATTTTAATCTGAAAACTGGCAAGTGCTTTTTCGAATTCCGAAAGCAGTTAATCATAATTCTTATAAAGCACATCGGTGCTTGCATAATTCTTATAAAGCATATTGTTGATATAACCGTACTATTTTCCTTATTCTTTTAAGAGGACTACAGGAACTAATCGCAAGTTTTATAATGCGAAAAAGTATATGATCCACTTTAATAAGTAGAATTAAAAAAGAATGTTATTTTTCAGCATAAATTTCAGATAGTGTGTTCAAAAAATGATATAGCTAAAATCACGGACACGACTCAAAAAATTACTTTTATCGATTAAAACTGGATTAATTAATATACACGCAATCATTCTGATTGTTTATCAGATTATTCTACGAGCAACGTTTTATCACTATAGAGTTTTAATTTTATAATCGAATCAGATCTGTATATTTTCAGTAAATCGCTTAAATGCTTCATATTTTCAAGCCGTGTCTTTGCGAATGTCTTTCAAATTCAATATGCAGTCTGAGAGTGATCGCGCTAGGTCGTGAAGTCCTCTTAAGACGTAAATGAATTGTCAAAAGAAACAACTACCTATGACAAAGTTACCGTCACCGAAATACCAGCGACAAACAAAATTACCTACTTGTATCATAACAAAGGACTTGGTCCTTCCGTTTACAAATTTGGTCCTTTTATACGGAAAACTTGATTGTATTGCCTTGTGTACAATACACAGGAGATATTTCTAGTTAGTTTGTTTTCTCCCCTTGGGGAGGAAAAATACCTGGGCAAGGCATAAAATTAAAGCTTATAGAATTGTATAATAACAAGAGACGAAGAAAGCGAACTTAGACAAGAAAGACCATAAGAATTATGGGCTGATAAAATAATTGAAGTCGCTTACCAGAAATGGCTTACGCTAGCAAACGACCACAAAACTCGATACAGACCATGATACTGGCTTTACCGATAGAAGGGTCAAAGGAAATAAAAAAAATGTATAATGTCTATATATATTTATATATGTATATACAACGTGTTGTTTTTGATATCCCATTACTCAAGGTTTATATTCTTTAAGAAAAATAATAATAAAAGTCCTAGAATATGTGGTCCAAAAATGCATGATTTCGAAGATATCATCAATCATAATTAATTTAGATCAAAAATTGTCATCCGTATGACAAATCTTTACGTTTGTGACGTTGCCAAACTTCGCATTAGTGTAGTAAAAGTGTTAGAAAGAAAAAGGGAGTCAAAGATAGTTGGACGGGTGATAGGACAGAATGGAAGAAAAAAAACGTGTTGCGCCGACCCCAAGTAATATGGAACAAGGGCAGGAAGAAGAAGAAGTCTGTCAGCGAGCTGTAAGACTTTAAGAGGTAGAGAATTAACATTTTTGACTACAACAAATAAAAAAAAAAAAAAAAATTAAAGGGGTTTCCAAACAAGAAACGTCATTATGTATTTGATTTTTTTTGCCCGATTTTAATAGTGTAGTAAGAAACCCTTTGTTTACGAGTCCGACTCTCACTTAGCTAGTTTGTTGTGAACTAAAAAATCTCCTCTGTATTCTTTATCGTTAAAAGCGCAGTGAATTATTTTTCATTTGTCCTAATGCTAGCTTCCTCGTTGGCAGTTGTCACGCGAGTTCCCGTTTGACATTAATTGCGACAACTGACAGAATGTCGGTGGGTAACGAGCGCCACTTCGTGAAAATTTATAGACAAATTAAAATCGTTAATTTGCGCAGAGTTATACAATAATTGCCGCTTCGAAGTAATTTATGCTACATTTTATTATAATCTTATTTAATAGATATCTATTATAAAGAGTTAAATTGTTTTCGTTTAAAAATAAATAAATAAAATGGTAGTTCGCCGCCCGGCCGTTCGATAAGAATTAAACCCAAGTCGTCGACGGTGCACAGTGTCACGCATACCTCAAAGAGATGTCAGCAAACCGTAGTAGACCACTACGGTTTGCTGACATCTAGGACAGGGCCGGTACCCGCTAGTGCCACAGGGATTTCTCTAAAGGAAACCTGGGGTCATAGACTGCAAAGGGCAACTGAAGGAACATATGTGGATTTTAGTCAGTAAAATTCTGATACGACCTCCTCCCACTCTACCCTAAAATCTTTAAAATCAGACAGTTCCCGACCAAATTGTAGTCATGGTATTCGTAGTACGCAGAAAATATTGTAGTGCAAAAGTTATTGCACAAAATCAGGTGCACTCTCACTCTCATTTACTCCTATAGTCCAATCGAACGGCAATTGGACAAAGAGATCAGCTGCAAGACCGGCTTTACGTGTCAAGTAAAATGCAAGCTAATAATGAGAAGTTCCTTAATGGAATACCCAATACCACTTTGGAAATCGAAACTAGGGATCTACGCCTCAGTAGTCACGTTTGCGACCACGATACCATCGAAGCTGTAAACACTTCTAGTATTTATCAATATACCTATAGTACAACAACATATACCAGTAGTATCAGTGGATATATTGAGTGTTTTATGATGGTAAAGGCCATGTAAAAGGGCTAGTTGTTGATAAATTAAACAAACACATTGCCACGTAATCATTCGAAAGAGTTACTATGGCCCAGGAGCACAAAGGGAACTGAAAGAACACGGGTAAGCTTTTTTTTAGGTGGAAAATCATCCAATGACATCCCACGCTCTTGGGCGGAGCGGGCTGCGTGTCAGACTTTTACTGAAAACCCACTCCTATTCCTTTATTGCCTTAATCCCAGGGCCCCGAGTTTCACTTTCACACTACCCGTGGCCCCAGTAGGCTTCGACCGTTCTGGACCCCGACGGTTTGCTGACATCTTAAGGAGCGTGTGGAACAATACGCTCCGTCGACGACTTGGGCTCGTTCGGACGGTTACCAGACGGTCGGACGGCGAGCTAGGTGCGTTTTAGACAGTAAAAGTTTGACATTTCCTCTCGCTTCTCTGAGAGCGGGAGAAATTATTTGATAATTTTACACCCCCCAAAAAGGCAATTTCTGGCGACTGCTACTCTTTTGCATAGTTTATGAATCCAGCAAAGAAGAGACTAAATATCTTAAGTCAGCATATTTTGATAAATGAAAAAACCTTCTGTCTCGGGAGTATTTGGATCCCGAAAAAGAAACCACGAACCGAAAAAGAAACTTCAAGTCATGATGATAAATTAGAATTTGTTTGCCAGCGAATAACAGTGAAATATTATAGATACGAAATAAAAGGCAAGGCAGCAGTTCCCTTAACAATTTTCATAAACAAACAATTGCGGCAACTCTTCGACAAGTTATTATTCTACGCCGTTGAACAGAAACGTTTTCGGTTTTTATTATATTCTTGTTTTGATGGACAGCTATAATTAGTGTAAAGGAAAAATTCGGGGCCGTTTCCATTCGGAATATCGCATAAGGAAGGTCACTCACTTGCGATTGGGTTCTTTGACCAGAATATGTAGATGGTCTTATGACGTGTTGCGACTGTGTACGATGATAATCTGATGTGTAGTGATTTATCGCAGTGTCTAGGTCATATCAAAGTTGATACATGTGCGCAATAATGTGACGATTGTATGTGCAGTTTATGTAGCTACGTCCTAGAAATTGCGTTTCATATAACTATGTAGATGAGAATATTTGATCGAGCCCGTATCTTGCTGTCTTGCTGGAACACCCTAAGTCGTATGGCCCTTGACGTATAAATCACTCAAGGGGTGCTTTTTAGCAAGTAAGCTAGAACTATTAGACCGACGCACACGTGTAACACGCCTGATTTGTACATAGAACGACGTCGCGTGGTGTCGTGATGTGGATCAAGTGTAGCTCTACGAGTTTCCATATAAAATGTATGGAGACCGACGCGCCCAGATCGGCGTATGTGGCACACGTGTGTGCAGTGTAGTTCAGTAGGCGCTTAATTTTTAGTTTAGTATTACATTTTGTTAAGTCTTGGCTGGAGGCATTTTTTTTAAGTCACCATAGGCAAGTCCGGCTAAGCAGATAGCAGCCTCGTAGGTTGACCTATGAGAGGCAACTCATAAAAAAATATTGTTACGCCGTGAAACTTAAACACGCCATATTTTCAATGAAATTAAGAGTAGCATCAAATAATTAAAACGCATTGTTGTGCGAAACTTCTAGAATGGAAGTACGTACCCGGGCCTGGCAAGTTCTAGAAAAGTCCACCATAAAGTACATACCACTATTAATATTAAATAGGGTTAGCACGTGGTGCATAAGAGAATTTATAATTTCCTTGTTTAACAATAGAGTAGAAATTTGTGTGAAGAGAGGGAGGTACATTTTTGCAATAAAAATGATTTATGGCCTTGCGACGTGACTGTATTGTTCTAGAATGACCTTGAAACGTCAGTATCTAGAATTTTCCTGGCTTCGCATATAAATACGAGCTCCCGACCGGAAGTGAGTCAGTTTGTTTAAGACTGCAAAACAAGAGCGATACCTAAGTATGTGAAGTGATAATTCCTAACGATCTAAGCAATACTAAAACGGAACTCTAGTGTTCATTGTGATTTGGTTATTCGTTGATTGGACAAATTTGTTATTGTTTGTAGTGAATATAGTTCCCTGCTAGTAAACTGGCATTAAATTACTCACGTTCGTAACAGTATTATCTCCGTATCCTTTTACCAAGTTAAGGTTAGGGTCGTCTTCCAGTCTAACCTTGATGCGGCTGAATACCTGTGTTTTACATGAAGCGACTGCCCATCAGACCTCCCTCAGTTACTGGGCACTAAGATTCCCCTTGGATAAACTGATGGTCAGACTTTCTAGCGTGTAACTACTTACAATGATTAACTCATCTATCTATTTATACAAAAGGAAAAACGGACTGATATATTAACGCGCAGTCGTAACTATTGGGACTAAGAGCATGAAATTTTGCACAAGGTTTCCTTTTAAGACGTAGGCGAGCACTAAGAAAGGATTTTTCTAACTTCACCTCATAAGAAAATGAAACGGAGGCGAAAGTCTGTATGGAGAACCCCACTTTCAAGCGGTCTAGTAAAAAGAACTTAATAAAGAATGCTGCTCATTTAAATTTAATTTAATTTTACTATTTACTGTTTCTGTTACGAGGAAATTATCTTTTGTCAGTAACAGTTATTGTCGTCATTAATCTTGTCGGTTTTTGTAGTGTAAAACAATTATTGAAAAAATGATGATGGCTGAATGATTAATGATTAATTGATCGTGTAAATAATTGATGATTCTATTCAATAATGCATCAGTTGGTCTAATTGAAATCAAATCCAATTGAATATGTATGCGGATTATCTTTCATGGTTATTCATGGTAATACAGATACCGCTTTGTTTGTTATTGTGTCGTTTTAAAGTGCTTTTTGTACATAAATGAGCTTTGAATTGATAGATTTAGAAAGACAGTGAAGATCGTCACGATTTCAATAGAGGCTTATGTTTAGCGATTCTTTGAGTAATGTCGGTAAATTGGGTTCTCCCGTATATATCTTCTTCCTGATTCGATTACGCAGGGAAACTTTGAGTATAGCCTTCTCCATCGGATGATTTTCAGCCTTCTGATGTGGACCATTGTTAGCAACTACGTTTCAGAGCCATATGTTATATTAACCCGAAGAATTACCATACTTAAGTGGCAGTGTGCAGAGTATATTACTCGCAAAACAAATGTTCGGTGAAGCCGAAAGGTGCCAGCGGCGACCGCATACTGGAAGACGCAGTGTTGTAAGGCCTACATCGGTTCACCTTGTTGAACCGATGTACGGGTGAGGAACGTGGGAATTCAATGGATGCGACACACAGAGGACATTTTTTTTTCTTTGTTTTTTTGAATTGATACAGTGCTTGACTTCGATCCCATTTGATGGTAAGCAGTGATGCATTCATTGAGTGTGAAGCGCACTAGTTTATTAAGAGCCAATTCTCTCTAGCCTTGAAGACACCTAAATTATAGTTGGACGGGAAGACCGCAGCAAGCAAATTATTCCAGTCCTTCGATGTACGCGGTACAAACGACGAAGCGAAACGCTTAGTCCGGACCGTTGAAATTATAACAACGTAAGGGTGGATACTCGCCGTAGAAAAAAGATGGCGGAATCAAGTCATACAATTCCCGCGCACACTCCCCAAAATGCAACCTGTAAAATACCGAAAGGCTGGCTACCCTGCGCCTGTGCTTGAATATTACAACGTACAGCGAAACGAGGCTACGCCGAAAGGTAGACGTGTTTCGATTGAAATAATGATTATGATGAAATAGAGGCTACGGTTGAACACAATACATTTTCAACATTTTTTCTTGTAATTTCTTTAAATATAATGCACCTGACATACTAACCGTATAAAAGAACAGTTGGCTCCACTTAGTTATTTTAAAAATACAGTAAAAGTAATTAGCATGATTAAAATAACCAACTTAAGACCCTCAGGAACTTGGAATTCGATTTACGGAGCAATGCGAATAATCGCATTGATATGCCTTAAAGTATACCAACAGCGAATGTCGCAAAAGTACGCCTGTCCTAATAGAAATTGAAGGCAAATATTGAACGACAAGAGTACTCGTATTATGTGCTTTTATTTCAGGCACTGAAATTATTTATCGAGATTTGGTATTGTTTTCGGTACAATTGGTAGGCACTTCACCTACTTTGTAGGGCTCAATTTCGCATTGTGTTTTCTTGCCTCTTTTGAAATTTCCCATTTCATGCTCTCATTGTATTTGTTATTAAATTACGTATGTCTTAAATATCGACGCATAAACGAATACCATGAGTCCAGTACATGATCTGGACCCGCCAGTGGTGAAAAATTTAATCGGTTTTTCTTAATAAAAATCTTTATTTTAATTTAAATTGTATGAAATCGTTATTCTAACCTAATTCTCGTTGACTCAACATCGCGACAACTCTCAAGACACAGCAGCTGCTAGCATACGAGTTTTTTTTTTTGTTTTTGAGGTGTAAAATCAAAACGCCCTTTAGAATGGAACGGAAGGGCGTGTCAGACTTTTTTCTGACTAAAACCACACCTTTGTCCTTCAGTTGCCCTTTACGTTCTAGGATCACAGGTTTCTTTTTTAAAAATTATTCGTAGCCCTAGCGGGCATCAGTCCTGCTGAACCCCTACGGTCTTGGCGCGCGCACGTGGAATACTATACTATAGAATAAGTAATAGACTATACAGATACACCATTGACAACTCGGGCTTGGTCAGGTCGGTTCCCGGACAACCGGACAACGAGCTGCGTAGCTCGTCATCCATAAGCCTTAGGATCTGACTAATGTCTAGTCAGTTGCTCGCACAGTGTACGAGTATATTAATTAACCTTTATAGCAATGGAGTACGGTCTAAAATAAAATAACAATAAATTGTTTCTGCGTTCTAATGCAAACTTACTGCGTAGTACCGACATTAGTTAGAACGTGCCTCCATACAATAGTACAATAATACTAGCTTTGCCCCCTAATATAATAGTAGCCTTGAAAAAGTACGTACAAACTATATGGAGCTCTATGGAACCATATGGAATGGATGGGCCGTACGACGCATAATGACATCATAAGGAAACGCTATAAGAAAATCCATCTACGAATACTAGTTAATATCGTGGTTACTAGGACAAAATTTGACACTTGCATATCTTTATATATAAAAGCGAAATACGACTCACTGATTAATCACGAGATCTCAGAAACTATAACACCTACTAACTTAAAATTTGGCAGGTAGGTTCCTTATAAGGTGTAGATATCCGTAAAGAACGGAGTTTTACGAAAATCTACCCCTAAAGGGGTAAAACGGGGTTTGGAAGTTTGGTATGGAGAAACAATGTTCTCAATTTTTTTTTTCGAAAAGCCAGACAAGACAACGTCTACTTACAGCTAGTATTTTTGTAAAAATTTCTATCGTCATCTAAAATGTTTACATGCATTCTGTATCAATTGAAGATACGTTTCATTTATACTAATATTATAAACTTGTATATGTTTCTGACAATACTGAAAACATTCTGACTTTTCGTCACATATATTTAACTGCGTAAGCCTAAAGTACTATGTAGACTATAAATGATTTTATATCATGAATACCTATTGCAGGCGAAACCGTTGGCGGAAGTTAGTGCTAAACTAAACTCTTAAACTCTCTTCTCTCTTTTTCTTTCTCTAAGAAGAAGAAAAAGTTCCTATTCAGCATATTTTTGTCCATATAACGTGCTCAAAAGCACACAGGGCTTTTTTGTTTTAGGTGGGAAAATCATCTAATGACAAATTACGCTCTTGGGTGGAGCGCGAGATAGTGTCAGAATTTTACTGACTAAAAACCCACTCCGGTTCCTTCTTTGCCTTCATCCGGGGGCCCCGGGCTTCGTTTTCACACTACCCGTGGCCCAAGTAGGCTTCGACCCTACTGGGCCCCTATAATTTGCTGATATCTCCCTGAGGCTCGCGTGGAACAGTACGCGCCGTCGACGACCTGGGCTGCCTGCTTTGCTAGAATTTCTGCTTCGCAGAAGGAGGCGACCACCTGCCATTCCTCCTCACTCTGGACCATGGCCTGTACCAAGGCCCGGCGCGAGAAATCACTGCCGCCGATCGCCCCCACGAGGACACGGCGGTGCTCTGCCCGGGTGGGGCACACTTCTACCGTATGCTCCACCGTGTCCAATCAATCGACATAGTTCCACTAGGTACTATCAGTTTTCTTTTGTTTATCCAATACGTGTTTAAAATGGAGTGCCCAAGGACTTGCCTTTATAGAGAAAAGCCTCAAGCAATTAAAGAATCGTTAATGATATGATAATTGCTTTAATGTACTCATTGTATGAACATACTTTGGATATAAGGAGCATATTGTTATGAACATTCTGGAGTCAGCCTTAATGTAATTAGTAACTATTGTATTAATTAACATTACCTATGTTGGAGCATAAGAATAAGCACTTCTGCGTTTAATACTAACCCATAAAAAAAGGACATTTGTTGTTTTTTTTTTTGTTTTAGGAAGTAATCTCTGAAAGTGGTCCGATTGGAAAAAAAAATCACCGATAGAGAGCTGCTTTATTCCTGAGTGACATAGGCTATATTTTATGTACGCGGACCAAGCTGTGGGTAAATGCTAGTTTGAAGTAAAGTTTTGTATGTTTGTATTTTTATTTGTAATGAATAAACACAAACTACTGGACTGATTTTAAAAATTCTTTCACCAGTAGAATGCGACTTTATTACTGCGTAACATAGGCTATATTTTATATTAAAAAACAATTCCGTTCTAAAAGTGCAATAACGTAACGCAAAGTGTAAATAGATTAGCACGTCATCTGGTCTTCCGGTAACCGTCCGGACCGAGCCCAAGTCGTCGACGGCGCGTAGTGTTCCATGCGCGCCTCGAGAAGGTTTCAGCAAATTGTAGGGGCCTAGCAGGTTCGAAGCCTACTGCGGCCATGGGTTAAATGAAAATGAATCCCCAGAGGCCTGGGACGAAAGCAAAGAAGGTACAAACGAGAGGATTTTTAAAAGTGTAAATAGATTAATAATAACTCCTCCCACTTATCGTTTTGACTCTTTCTTTAATGTATTCTAAGAAAACTGACAGCATTCTACAGGGCTAAATAAAATTTCGAGCACTTAGCGAAACCATGCCAATTTTTTGAGTATTCATAATCAGCCTAAAATGTTCCCACTGCTGGAACTTAGGTCTTCTGTCTAAGAGAGGGAATAGGCTAGGCAGGCCCAGTGAGGATTAGTGGATGTCACATGTCTTTGATTTTTTGGTTCTAGGACGTGCTGGTTCGCGAGATTTTCCCATTTTGAGAGCAGCGGATATGAATTAAAAAAAAAAATAAGTACCCACAATTATGTCTACACATCATACACATATTGTCCACAGTGTTGACTTTTTTAACCTAACTAGCAAAAAAAGCCTTGTTGCATTAAGTCCGTTTTTGTACAACTACAACTTTATGTAAGGTTTAAATAAATAAATACATTATTTCGAATTGAACCTTGTCCTCTCCTTCAAAAGCAAGACAAATAAACGACCATGCATTTACCTAATTAACACTACATTAACCCACCCGGTTTTATGTGGAAACTGCTAATTATTTGGACGTTTGCCCACCTCGTTAAACAAGAGAGCATTCGTCATGAAAAAAGCTTCAAACCTTTACTAGCAGCTGCCGGCGGCTTCGCCTGCGTGATATGTAAAGGAACATACTCTTCGGGTAAAAAGTATCCTAAGATGTGCAAGTTCAAAACTTAGGCGGCTTAACTGAGTGAAAACGATGACGTCAGTATTTTCTTAACGTGAATAGTTATTTCATATAGCATAGCTTAAGTCGGCCTTATAATGTTCCCACTGTTGGGACTCAAGCCTCCTCTCTGGAAGAGGGAATGCGCCATAATCCACCATGCGGGCCCAGTGCGAGTTGGTGGATGTCACATGTCTTCGAATTTTTGATTCTTGGACATACCGCTTTCCTCACGATGTTTTCCCTCGCCGTTTTGAGAGCAGTGCTGATGAAATACATTACACAAAGTAATGCGCCTGGCTGGGTTTGAGCCCGCGACCTACAATTCATAAGTCGGGGCCGTTAACACTCGGTCACCACTGCTCTTTGACCACCAATGCTATATTTCGTATATACGTAACTAATGTTTGTGTGTTTTTTGAGGTGAGTAATCATCCAATGATTTCTCCAGGTCTAGAGTGGAGCGGGAGAGCGTATCAGACTTTAACTGAGTAAAACCACACCTGTTTCCTTGAGTTACTCTTTGCGTTCTAGCGCCGCTGCGAGTTTCCTTTTTAGAAATAGCCTTCGGTCCTAGCGGGGCCCACCCTACGGTTTTGCTGATAACTATTTGAGGCGCGCGTGGCACGCTATGCGCCGTCGATGACATGGGCTCGATACGGACGGTTAGCAAACGGCTGGACAGCAAGCTACCCATTGCTCGTCGTCCGCAAACGGCACGGGCTATTTTAGAGCATCCTCCTTATATAAAACTAAAGGTTAATCTTGAAATGTCTTAGATCATCCCACATTATTTGTGAGAATTCACAACATCGTAAAAATAGAATGATAAATTGGGAGTGTGTAAATGAGCGTGGTCAAGGCCGAGCGCTAAAATTATTTAATGTTACAAAATTACACGCATTACTGACATGAGTGTACCTGCATACAATGGACCTTTTTAAAGCGAAACTACCAAAATAAATAATTGCAATCTGTCATCAGAATTATTTTTTTGCAAACTTAGTCATTATTTTAACCAAAAGAATCCAATTTTGTCAAGGTTTTATGTAGAGGACAAGGTTCTTTAGATTTATGGTATATTTGTAGTATCTATTCAAAATTAAATCATTTGTATTTTCTACCCTCAATAGGCATTTTTTTTATCTGTATTATGTGTGAAAGTTCTTCAAAATCTACAAAAATGTTTACAGTTTCAATATTCTTTTCTTTTATGCACCTACCCATATTGCCTTTCCACAACCCTTGTTGGACTGGTAGAGAATTTCTAAGACTTTACAAAGGGGTTTTTTTTTTTTTTTTTTTTATTACGGCCCCGGGTTCCGCTTTCACACTACCCGTGGCCCCAGTAGGCTTCGACCCTGCTGGGCCCCTACGATTTGCTGACATCTCCTTGAGGCGCGCGTGGAACAAAACGCGCCGTCGACGACTTGGGCTCGGTCCGGACGGTTACCGGACGGCCAGACGGCGAGCCACCCATTGCTCGCCGTCTGCAAGCCCGCGCCTACGGTGGCCGGAAATCGGGATCGGAATCCCGGCGGCGGTTGGAGCGTAAGGACCGTTGCCTCACGCGATCGGCCGCCTCCTTAGCT
This sequence comes from Mythimna vitellina, assembly GCA_949316375.1. Classification (NCBI taxonomy): domain Eukaryota; kingdom Metazoa; phylum Arthropoda; class Insecta; order Lepidoptera; family Noctuidae; genus Mythimna; species Mythimna vitellina. The sequence continues at coordinate 16,026,706 of OX438706.1, forward strand.
AGCATTACTGCTTCGCAGAAAGAGGCGACCGCCTGCCACTCCTCCTCGCTCCGGAGCATGGCCTGAACCAAGGCCCGGCGCGAGAGATCACCGCCGCCGATTGCCCTCACGAGGTCACGGCGTTGCTCTGCCCAAGCGGGGCACACCTCCACCGTGTGCTCCACCGTGTCCTCCGGGTGGGCCACACAGTGGCGACACCCGGGCGTCGTTTCCGCACGAATCCGGTGCAGGAACCTCCCGAACTTACCGTGTCCGGTGAGGACCTGCGTCATGCGGAATGTGAGGACGCCGTGAGGTCTTTCCAACCACGCCTCAAAGAGGGGACTTACCGCCATAATTGTGGCGTGCCCAGCACGGGGTCGCGACAGTCGCTGTCGCCATTTCTCCATGAGAACTCGCCGGAACTCTGTCCGCCATGCCGCGACTTGTTGCGGCAGCGGAGTTTCGCCCCGGCGTTGCATCTCCATGCGCCGTTCGTGCATGAGTGCAAGGACTGTTGCCTCCAGTTCCCATGGTCGCTGGCCAGCAAGAAGGCTCGCCGCTTCGCGGGAAATCGTCCGGTATCCTCGCACCATCCGTATGGCCATGACCCTGTGGCACGCGTTCAGCCGGGCCGCCGGCTGCTTCCGCAGCCCCGGCGCCCACACCGGCGCGCCATAAAGGGCCATGGACCGAACGATCCCCGCGTAGAGCCTCCGGCAGGAGGCGTCTGGACCCCCAAGGTTGGGCAGGAGCCGCGAGAGAGCAGCCCCAGTCCGATTTAGTTTGGGAGCCAGACGTCGGAAATGCTCGTCGAAATCCCATCGGCAAGACTTTACAAAGGGGTGACCAAACTGTTGCAAACCAGTATCCTACCAAGGTGACCTTGCTAGTTTCAATCCGTGTAGACAGCATTTGTAATCCATGACCTTCAATGCCCTTGGTTGGGAGGTGCGTTTTTCCAACCATCGAACGTGTTTGGTGCGTGGTTTACACCCATGTAACCGCAACACAACCCAAACACATAAACCAAGGTCACCTTGGTTGGAACGCTAGTTTGCAACCGTTTGGTCACCCCTTAAGTCCGCCTTTGTACTTTTGTGTTGCATGAAAATTAAATAAATAAATTAATAATCCACTTTGCATTCTTGTACATTTGTCATGGATTCGAAATCAAGAAAAGAGTATTTCAAATTTAACTAAAAATTATGACCTAGAAAAGAATAGGAAAACTTTTATTCGGGACAGACACAGCACAACAGTTGCATTCACAAAGTATAAGAAAACAAAATTATAGTATACGGCCTCAGCATTTGCTGGGTGTCAGACACCCAGCGCTGATTTTCAGTTGGCACCCCATAGTAACGCACCGTAGTATCTACCAATACACAGTATTCAAATAATTAAGTTCGTATATCGTAGTACACGTTCTATTGTGATTAAATTCACGCACATAGCATTAAAAAACTTCTGACAATACTAAAAATGGCATAAAAAAATGCGTGGAACGACGACTTGTTTGGCATTTGTCACTTTTAAAATTCCATTCCAAGAGTTCTATTTACATATTCAAATGAAAAGTCCTTTTAAAACTTGTCTCAAACGAATAATTATGTGTAAATAAGGTTTTTATCAGCCAAAAATACTAGTTCGTTGCCATAAAATGAAAAAAAAAAGTTTCTGTACTTCAATCGAAGTAAGATAAGACATTTTAATAAACTTTTTTACTGTTAGTTCAACCGATTTCGACTTCTATCCCGTAGGTATAAGGATGGCTTTAAAAGCAAAAGTGGTTACAATACCAACTATTTACTGCAGTCGTATTTTATTATGCTACCAACGCAATAAAAGTCAAAATCGGTTAAACGGGCAGAAAAATGGTTTGTTTAAATGTCAAATGGAGTATAGATATGAGTAAAGGTGGCTCGGAATATCCAGTGTTTTTGATGCGCACAAAACAATTTTAAGCATCAGCGGTGGCAGTTGTGTGGCAGGGCTCAACCTGGGTACCCTATCTTTCACTCGCACTCACCCCGAGTGAGCCATGAGCGTGTGTGAGTTACATCCGTAACATAAACTTTGTTTGACTGGCCTGTTGGTCTAGTTAGTAGCCCTGACTGCTATGCTGAAGGTCGTGGTTTCGATTCCCAACCATGACAATTTTTTTGTGTGATGATCACGATCATTTGTCCTGTGTCTGGGTGTAATTTATCTAAAATATGTATGTATTTAGAAACATATGTATAAATATGTTTATCAGTTGTCTAGTACTCATAGCACAAGCTCTGCTTAGTTTTGGACTAGATAGCGCTATTCACACAAGTCATAAAAGTAAATTAAACGAAGCCTAAAGTATTGTTGACTTGACTGCCTGCCCGTAACGGCACTCGTAACTAACTTCACATATGTCTTTAACTTTGGTTCGACTTGTATAATGTAAATTGCTCCGAAATCTCTAAAGTCTCATCTGACTGATGCGCATTTAAGTTAAATTGACACTGATGAATTAAATACGCGTCCCACTAGATATTTATCAGATATAAATAAAATAGTTAATTGTGATTAATTGCGTTGATTTTCATTTTGTTTTTGCTAAAAAAATATGGGACTTTTTGCCATAGAGAGAGATACAAATGCTCTTGATTATTTACTGTACCATAGCAGATCCTAATCATTATAATAAAAGAACCTCGCATCTTACCCTCTCATTGTCCATCCTACAATGTCTGATGATTTCTAAGAAGACTCAGTGAGAGGTTTATTTGTGATATTGCGTGTTTGTGTTATTTTATCTTTGATGTGTTTTACATTATTTGTATCTAATCAGTGTAATTGGTATGTTATTGTTCTAAATGTTAGCTTATGTTTATTCTACAGCGGTGTATCTTAATTAATTTATTATTTATTAATATATATTATAACACCAAGATTACAATTTACAAAAGGAATGTCAATTAAGAAACGCTAATAGATTTTTATGTCTTATGAACAGCTTTTTGGGTGTGTTCCCAAAATTGCGAAAAAAATGTTTTATCATAAATCGTGAAAACATGAATTGTAAAACCTTACTCAAGGTCAAGGTCAAAGGTCGAAGTTTTTTTATTTCACATAGGCCTACATGGGCACTCATAAAACGTCAGAAGCTAGTGCACGGTTCCAAATTGGTCGTTTCCTATGGAGAAGAACCGGCAAGAAACTCCATGGATACTCTTTTAAAAAAAAAAAATGTTAGAATATTTCTATATTACAGAATAAGTAGATATTATGTAAGGGCAGTGTAGACTGGTCAATATTGTACTAAAAATTACAATAAAAATAATCATAATAAAAAGTTACCTAAGAAAAAGTTACTGAAATTGATTCAGTAGCCGATTTTAAACAAAACTTTCAGGATATAAGTTTATTATACTACATGTTGTTGCATCTTTAAATCAATTTAAAATGGCAATATCGAAACTCGAACGCCATATTCGTTCAGCAGTCACGTAGGCACAAGTCAACATCAAAATTTATATATTCCTAGTCATTTGTGGTCACAAAAGCCGCTAAAAATAACTCAAAATAACAGTTAGCTAGAATATTTTAAGAGACAATCGCGACACGAATGTATAAGGAACCAACACTTTTGCTTTTCAAAATGTCGGCATAATAAATATGCGCATAACAATTTTGAATGACGTGTTCAATAAGTCAGGAGAATTCGTTCCTCCGTCTTGCCATGCATTGAATTTGTGAGTTTGTATGTATTCTTTTTGCCGTATCGAAAAAGGAGAGGCAGCTTTTCCCAGCGGAGTGGAGGAGTTTTCCGAGGCCATATTAATTTTAATACTTATATACTTTTATAATGTAATTTTAGATAAAACTTTTAGGCACCAATAATGTTTGTTAGTTAGATTTAATATTTCACATATATGTAAATTATAATTCTTATGGGAAATAAACATATCTCAAACCTAGAGAGGTTTTGTTTTCTCGGTGGGAAAAGTATTCAATGATCCCCCGCTCTTGGGTGGAGCGGGAGATAGTGTCAGACTTTTACTGACTAAAAACGCACTCCTGTTCCTTCGTTGCCTTTACCAGGGCCGAGTCTTCATTTCAAAATCAGAGCCTTGGCCCCAATAGGCTTCGACCCTGCTGGGCCCCTACGGTTTTGCTGACATCTCCTTGAGGCGCGCGTGGAATGCAACGTGCCGTCGATAGCTTGGGCTCGGTCCGGACGGTTACCGGACGGCCGGACGGTGAGCTACCCAAACTTAAAGAGGTTTGAGATATGTTTTCGTTCATATCTTTTTCTATATTATATTTATATATATACAATATTATATACAAAAACACTTAACTAATTAAAACTATATATCTTTTTTCTAACGATATATTTATTTTTAACAATACTTATAATTACAAGATTCTTTCTACCAGGATTCGCCCCCGAAAATAATTTCAAGGGGACATACTCCCTTAAAGTATCCTATGTACTATTCCAGGACATATTCTACCCATACCAAATTTCTTCGTGCCCAAAAATACACAAATAGACGTACAATATTTCGCCTTTATATAGCTAAGTAGTTTATGAGTATGTAAAAGGTATAAATAAATTGTAACTAGAAAATAATCAAAATTTATATGCAGTTGAAAAATATATGAAGTAAGCAACAGAGTTCTATTTTGATCTATCTAGGTTAATCAATAATAATAAGTTAATTTTAATTAGTTATAATTACTCATTATAATTGAACTTTGCCCTTTGTGAGTGATAAATATATTATGAAATTATCACCGGCTCGTCCAGTGCAAAACGTCCATGAAACATAGATTAACTAGAATTCATCCAATAATACTTTTGCAATGTTGCTTAGAATAAGCAACATCTTCATTCTTTATACTTTGAGGCTGATACATGCGTCATGTTCGTGAACGGCGATGATCAGTCGAGATCTTCCATTTTAAATAATATCTTTATATCATCCAAATTAACAAAAAATTATAATAACTAAGGTACTTAAAACATTAATCAAGATTAGTCATCTTTGAAATGCTTCTGGCTTCTATTAATCTTTATATTTATTTGTCTAAAAGCTATCTATGGAATGTCTTGCACATTCTTCTCTATAAAAATAGATAAAATATATATGTATCAAATTGTACACAAATACATTTATGCCCCTACTAATTAACCCTCGGAAGACAAGGTTTAATAACATAAGCGCGTCACGACTACGACATTAATCGCATCTCTTTACTGGCATAGTCATGAGTCGACAAGACAACGCGGAATTTATTTCATCCTAACGTCTCATTTTATTTCCAAAGTGCTATGAAATTAAAAATTTCCTTAGTACGGTAATACTGTATTTTTGCAAAGTCCATCTCAGTTTTCATCTGAATATTTCGACGGCGGCAAGCCACGGTCTTGTTACGGTTTCCCGATTAATATTACCCATGAATTGGGCCTTATTTACAAAGGGCGAATATAAAACTTTATCTTTCGAAGAATATTACGTCTTTAATGTATTTTGTTTGATAGGCTCATCAACATTTGTTGACATATATTTACATCTCCGTTTTCTGAAATAAAACTTGAAGCCACCTTTATTTTTTCTCTGTTTTTCGCTTCCATCTATGAAATTTTGTAACATATCGGGGCTTGTCAGAAAAAAAAACACGGTTAGCGAGAATTTCCAATTTTTACAGGAAGGCGTGTTTTTCTTTTATAATAAAAACAGTTATTATAATGTGCCAATACACCTTTATTTTTTCACTGTTTTTCGCTTCCATCTATTAAATATTGTAACATGTCGAACCTTTTCAGAAAAAATATCACAAGTGACAGTTCGCAATTTTTGCAGGAAAGCGTTTTTTTTTTCTTTTCTAAAACATTTATGATAATATGCCAATAGTGCCTATTCGAATAGATCAGTATTTTATGAATTGTCTTAACATTTTGAGAATGATATTATCATACATACTTTTTACGAAAGAAAATACCCTTTTCCTGCTACTGTTTTAGTGTACAGAGGTCCTTCCACGAGCCCTTAACGCGACCCTTTTTAAGACCTAAACTGAACTGTTAAAGGGATGGAGCTATACAGTCTATAGCTTCATCCCTCTTTCTCGCTCACACGACTGATATTTTAATACGTCATGGTAAGGCCCCAGTAACGTTAATTATATTATATTTTAGCACACGGACCAGACGCAACAGCCACAAACGCCGCCACGAGAAACTAGAAGCGGCCTCAAAGGAATTCAGCTTCCTATGAGGCGCGCGACAGCCACTTGTGGCCGGTGGCTGCTACTTTTTTTAACCCATACGCGCAGTATCATAATGGATTTTGACGAAGAAGGTTTAAATGCGCGAGTGGCGTGTTGTATCAGCGTTTAGTGGCCAGTGCGGGCCACAAGAAGCGGCGATTTGTAGCATGTAGCGGCTACCGGCGTCAACCGTGTGCAGCGAATCCTTATAAAATGTATGAGAACGTGTTTGCCCGTGTGGCGAACCCTTATTCTACTTGGGTAAACAGGTAGGGCTATGAAAAACGACACCTCATCAAACCCAGAGCCCACTCAAGTGTGACGTAGCTACGACGAGTGTTGGGAATTCAACGGCTTGATTGGCACCCCATTATGTGACGTTGGTTAAGCGTTATCAATGTTATGATAGCCTTGTTATAGATGAAAGGATTTTTGGGTATCTTTTTGTAAAACAGACTTTTTGAAAACTAATATTTTGGATTTCATATTCCCTACCGGAGTCATGATTCCTGATAGCTATAACCAGGGTCTTTAAGTCAAGAGTGACTAGGTTATTTCTAGGCAAGAATACTCAATTGTCGGCCACATCATCGCTTATCATCAGGCGAGATAGTTGTCAAACGCGAGCCTATATATAGACACGCGTTTTATTTTTTATTTTTTGATATGTATACATAATAATGGAAAAAAGATTAGTTCTCGAAAGTGTCATTATAAAGTTTATTTTCGTTTTAAATTGAAAAACTATTAATGTTTGATTTTATCTAGACAGAGCTGAATATAATTCAAAATCCCCTACTACGTCTGTCTGTGCGTGATAATCTCAAAAACTACTGAAAGGATTCTCATTCGGTTTTCACTAATAGACTGAGTGATTCATGAGAAAGATTTTGGTGTAAAATATTTATATATATATAATTCTTCTGTACGTATATTTAAATGATAAATTTTATTTATTTTGCAGACAGGTTTTTTAAAAACACTTTTACACGTCAAATTTTTTTTTGTCAATTTTAACTAGATGAAGCTGGTGTTTCCTAGCAGAGAATACCCTGAGAAGAAACACCGAAACAAACTCAGAGGTCAAAGTCTCTTTTAAAGTCCATACAGCAAACATGTAATGGTCAAATCATATGAGAACCATGCAGGTTGGAGTCTGTGATGGTCTTTTTTTATGTATATTTAAGTGGGTCCCTGGATGGTTTGAAGATATAATTGAACTTGTAGGTGGCACTGCGATCGGGTTCTTAATAAATAGTTATTTTAAAAGATAATTTCAAAGATTTGTAACACACCATTACGAAGCTGAGGCGGATAGCTAGCATAATCTATATCAAATAAAAACATATCATAATGCAATACATGCCTAAATTGTACAAAGGAGATTATCTCAATATTATGCCTATTCAATAAGCGAGATAAAAGAAAATATTATTATCAAAAAGTAGGCAAAGTTACTCACAATTCTCTGGGGCTTCTTACAAATGTAACTAAGAAAGGTAGGTACATATATATATGAAAAAAATCTTTTGTGATCGCGTTCTTGATCTAATCCATGTGGACGTCGAGTCGGATAATTCTTTTGTTGGGTATCCGAAGCGATTTGTCTTATGATTACTTTTTATTTGAAGAAATCAGATGTATCGGAGAATATAATAAACGAAGATTTCGTAACTTGATTAAGGGTTCCGCCCTTAATTCACCAATAAAACTAATCGCGTTTTAACGTTTGGCTCGCATAATCGCGTTTAGCCGCTGTCACTACTTCACTAGTGTCACTTGTCTGTATTTTTCTTTTGTTGTATTTTTACAAGTGACACTAGTAAAAGCGGCTAAACGCAATTATGCGAGCCAAACATTAAAACGCGATTATTTTATTAGTGAATTCCGCCCTTATTCGGTTCGGTTTTGTTTTCGAAAGACAAATCTAATAAAAATCGAATTTTAGGCTTATTTAATTTGTTCACCTGGGGATTCATCAAATGACTTCTTCCACTCGAAATGGAGAGAAAAAGGGAGTGTCAGACTTTTACCAAAACTAAAGCCCACAGTGTTCCTTCAGTTTCCTTTTGCGTGGGTCACAGTATCACTTTCAAACAAACCACAGCCCTCGCAGGCATCGGCTTTAACTGGCACCGTCAATCTCTATACCTATCTCTAAATTATTTTTAAGGAAATTTACCCAACTGAGTAGATTACAGTAGAGAAAGCCATGAATATTTTTTTTAATTATTGTAAGTAGTGATGCAATTGTTTATGGTGAGGCGCATTAGTTTATTAAGAGCCTATTCACTCTAGCCTTGATGACACCTATATTATAATCAGATAGGAAGACCGCAGCAGACGAGTTGTTCCAGTCTTTCGATGTACGAGGTGTAAACAACGAGGCGAAACGCTTGGTGCGGACCGTAGAGGTTTCAACAACATAAGAAATATGAAAATAAAATCTCAATGTCAACAAATAGTAGCTCACATAATAGAAGCGATAAGAAATATGTAACCAAGATTGATGTAACACATAACTTGATTTAAAAGAGTGCAAGAAACTTCATGGAGTTTCTTGCACGTTCTTCTCCATAGAGATCTACGCTTTGGAACGTGCAATTTAGTTTCATATTGACAAATTTAAAAGTGCCTGCAAATAGTTTATTTGAAATAAATTTTTCTGATTTCTGATAGAACTTTCAACTTGATTGAAATAAGTGAAGACTTAGAGTTTTTTTTTCAGTGGGACATCATCGAATGACTTCTCACGCTCTAGGCTGGAGCACGAGGGCGTGTCAAACTTTTACTGACTAAAACCCACTCCTATGTTCCTTCTTTGCCTTCTTTCCAGGACCCCGGGGTTTTTTTTCGCACAACCCATTGAAGACCTAGAATATTGGGGATAATGAACAATATACTAAGACGAGTAAATTTTTTTCTGTCATGAAAACACAAAAGCAAGTATATTTTACAAGATCAGAATGTAATACACAGAAAATACCAAATGAAATATTCACGAAAACAAATTTCTAAAATACAACCAACGTAATAATAATACTGACAGAAACATACAAGGAAAACATACAAAATATTTCAGACAAGGGTTACATAACATACTATAATATTCAATTCCACGATTCGACTGATGACAAAAATCGTACAAGACATACATGTCACACTGGGATTATATTCGAGAGAGATGGAACCCATCTGTATAAGACTTTGTCTGTTTCTGTTCCATATTCAATAAGTGAACTGTCATTACATTTGTGTAGCGGGTGTTCGGATCGATCGACGGGCTGTGAGGCAGACAAACTTAGTCAAGAACCCAATTTGTTACTAAATTGGGTTTTTTACTAAGTTTTCAGTGTTAATAAATAAGCACAGTAACAAATAACATATTCATATAAACAATAGCTTTAGGAGCCTGAGGGTTTTACAAAGTTTGTTGATGATGTTCGTGTACAATGCTTAAAAAATATGTCTCCATTTTATTATAAATACTAGCTGACCCGGAGAACTTCGTAGCGCCATAATAGTAAGGATAAAACGCCATCTACTGTCATTACCAGAGCAAGCTTAATTCATTTTATAATGGCGTTGATGGCGTTGTATTCGGATTCTTATTCTTCGTGTTTTTTTTTTCATTTGTTCTCACTGTTTAACTCTTGCGTGGACAAAATTAGCCAAATTGGTCCAGCCGTTCTCGAGTTTTAGCGAGACTAACAAACAGCTGTTAATTTTTGTATTTATATAGATTTATGGGGAGCAGTGGTGGCCGAGTGGTAACGGCCCCGACTTACAAGTTGTAGGTTGCGGGTTCAAACCCAGCCAGGCGCATTACTTTGTGTAATTTATTTCATCACCACTGCTCTCAAAACGGTGAAGGAAACCGGTATGTCCTAGAACTAAAAATTCGAAGACATGTGACATCCACCAACTGGGCCCGCGTAATGGATTACGGCCCATACCCTCTCCTAGAGAGAGGAGTTCTGAGTCCCAGCAGTAGGAACATTAAAAGGCTGATGCTGCTTATAGATTTATCATTTTATAATTAAACTTTAAAAAACCTCCTCAGTTTTTTAAATGTAGAATTTTGTAATCGTAATTTGTAAATCTTTTTAAAGTTTTAATGGAGCGCCTGCTAAGTACTGCTGATTAAGTTCCTGTTTGAGTTTGCCGCAGATATGCGCCAATCCTTTTTTCATAGCATCATCAACCATTTATATATTCATTTTAAGAATGCGAAGAATACACATAGTTTCAGAAATTATGTACCCTGCGAAGGTATTCTGGAGGTAGGCGGAACAGAGTGTAAAGTCCCGCAAACCTCCGTTGAAAAGGGAGAATCCTCCGACCAGTTGCCCACCAGACATAACATCCTCCGGGTGTTATGTCTGGTGGGCAACTGCCCAATAGATGATTTCGGGCTGTTCTATATGTTCTAATCGCGCGGAGAACTTTAATTTCGCGATGCAGGATTAGTTTTTATGTGACGCCATAGATGTCGCTACGACATAAAATAAAGATTTAAGTTCAAGTGATTTTTAGTAAAAAAAAAAAACTATATTATTGCATTGTGTTTCTTTGAATTAAATTTTTAAAAAAGAAATATTTTTTATAACATAATTTTCACTCAAAATCAACTTTAAATCGTTTAAACGAATATGTAAATAGTTAGTTTTAGTATTTAAAATACTTAGTTTTTTATGTTCATACAAAAATTTGCACACATCATTTGTAAATATCCCAAAGTGCGACGGTTCGATCATTCGATCAGACGATTCGAAACAAAAATATTTCCCTGTATTCGTAATTTTTTGTTCCATTTTTGATTTTATAACAGTATCAAGAACAAAGTTGTTTTTCATAAGTTTATGATTTTTTTTTTAATTATGAGCTCATTCGATCGGACGATCCGAAACTAAAATGCTTCCCTTTTTTTATAATTTTTCTGTTCCATTTTTGATTTTATAACAGTATCAAGAACAAAGTTGTTTTTCATAATTTTATGATTTTTTTTTTAATTATGAGCTACACGAATGAAATTACAGATAGGAAGTAAACATACGAAGCCGAGGCAAAACGATAAGAGCCTCATCAATCTCAGGTGAAAGTTCCTTAAGATTAGAGTAGTTCCCTGATTGATTGATCTGTGCGGTGGAAGAAAATATAGACGAAACAAGAGCAAATATTAGTTAAGAAATATCCTAATAATCGAGGTAAAGAAAATATTTATCGAAATTTTCCAAAAAATATTGGGTATTGGATCCATTTTGGCGCAGAGCTTAAGCAAGTGACGGCTGCGTTGCGTATTGCGGGGTCGATTCACGCATGGAATAAATGGCCTAACAAATCACGCTCTTGGGCGGAACGTGAGATAGTGTTAGACTTTTTCTGACTACAAACCTACTTCTGTTCCTTGTTTGCCTTCATCCCAGGCCCCGGGTTTCAGTTTCACACTACCCGTGGCACCAGTAAAAGAATCATAGGTAGGTTTTTTTTTTCAGTAATAATCTGATACGCCCTCCTACTCGGGACAACGGGAGAAGTCATTAGGTAATTTTCAACCTCAAAAAAAGCATGTTTTGTAACTTTTCAAATCTTAAATTTTATTTATTTTCCTATCTTTTAAAAAATCATTGCCCTGATAAGCATGCTGTTTGACAGCCTGTTTTCAACCTATACAAACTAAGAAATCATCATCATACATTCTGTTGTACCGTTTTATTTGGGGTCGGCGCAACACGTTTTTTTCTTACATTGTGTCCTATCACCCGTCCCGCTATTACTAAATCCCTTTTTTTTCATCCAACTTCTCACACAATCCATCCATCTTTTGGCCTCCCTCTCCATCCATCCACTTGTATACTCATAACACTTTTAGTAGCAAACTGAAAAATAACGTATCATATAAGTAAATAACAACACTCATTAAAATCATGTCAAGCACGCCATTAACATAGCAATACCCGCACTCAATTGGCATATTAAATTCTGATGGCTTATCAGTAGATTTACAAGTTCACATACCATACGGATAACGCGGATAATATCCGAACATAAAATCGAGAAACCCGCCCATTACATTTGATGACGTATCCGTAATCGAATCTGAAACCGATATATCACATCCCTTACATTCCATAGATATAAAAAACCGGTCAAGTGCAAGTCGGACTTGCGCACGAAGGGTTTCGTACAATTATCTATAACTGGCTTCTGCCAGCAGCTTTGCCCGCGTGAAAATAGGTTACTCCATACAAATTTTAGACACCCGTTTCATCCCTTTAAGGGGTAAATCCTGAAAAATCTTCTCTCAGTGCTCGCCTACATAATAAAAAAAGCCTTGTGCAAAATTTCATGTTCCTAGTCCCTGTAGTTTCTGCTGTGCGTTGATATATCAATCAGACAGTTTCTCTTTAATATATATATATATATATATATATATATATATATATAGATATATATACATACCGGCAAAAACATCACGTTTGTTGTATGAGAACCCTATATTTATAATATTTATTATAATATTTTTTGTTACAGCGGCAACAGAGATACATCATCTGTGAAAATTTCAACTGTCTGGCTGGTGACAGACGGACGGACAGTGGAGTCTTAGTAATAGGGTCCCGTTTTACTCTTTGGGTACAGAACCCCTAAAAACCAGCTTGTGTCTACGGCTTCGAATGTGATATTATGGAGTGGCGAAAAATATTTGCTTCGAGAAACAATATTTGCTTTAAGAAAAAATATTTGCTTTGATAAAAACATACGAGAGTACTTAATACGTTTTCCCTCTGTCGTATGTTATGAGGAAATCGAATACCCGAAAATATTCCTCGAGGGTAATAAATTTTAAAATTATTTATTTATGGGAATTTATACCCCTTTCAAAAATGTGGGCCAGATGTAAAGACCTTTGACTGTGTTTGAAAGGGTTGAAAAATTTAAAAAAAAGGCTTTACCCTCATCATGTATGTTATTTAATACTTTTTTTTGGGTCGTATGAAGTTACTAGCTTCTGCTAGCGGCTTTGCCCGCGTCTAAGAATACAATTATAAAAGCAACATACTTTTGGGATAAAAAGTATATTATGTGCGTTTCCACGAATCAATAAAATTTCATTTATAGATTATTTTTTTAATTTTATTTTTTCTTTTTCATCCAATTTAGCGCGAAAAACACGCACGTGTGACGCCTCTGAAATAATATAACAGCCAAAAAAAATCTACTATAACAATTATATACATACACATAGTTATCACGGTACGGTATACGTAAGGTTGTCTGGTAGATATCGCTGTCAGAGATAAGACTGCCTTTGTACCCATAAATTTAAGTTAGTGTAAAAGTTTTGTTACTATTTTTGTGTACAATAAAGTTTATTCTATTCTATCACAAAAATATATCGCTATATTTCAAAACGCAAAGAAAATCGACAAAATACCAGCCTTTGTATGACACACATGTCTTTCCCGTGTATGTGTCTCCTTTATCTTCGTTTTAAGCTTTTGTGTACAAACAAAATGTCATATCCATAAAGCTACTCTTTTAAGTTCACTGACAGGCGACATACAATAGTATACATTATTTATAACATTTATTTTCATTCCCTTTGACATCTGAATCTTATAGACTTTTAAAATTCCTCTACAATTGAATACTGTCTCCCGCATCTTTTCTTACTGCTCCGCTGCCGTGGATCGTAGCGTGATATTAAACATATGTTAAACCTTCCTCAGTAAATCCACACTAATAGAATTTTTCAATTTGAACTAGTTGTTCCTAAAATTAGCACGTTTAAACGAACAAACTCTTCAACTTTACAATATTAGCACACTAATATTATAAAAGCGAAAGTTAATGATATTGATATGCCTTTCGTACCAGGGCCGAGTCTTTTTACGGCTTTACGGTGGCCGGTAATCGGGATCGGAATACCGGCGGCGGTTGGGGTGTATTAAGTGTGTATTGTGTGTTTGTTGCTTCTTTACGCTTAAACGGCTGAACGGATTTCGATAAAACTTGGTACACAGGTAGACGATGTTCTGGAATAGCACTATAGGATACTTTTTATTCCCGTAGTAACAAGACTTAAAATAATTTTCTACTATTAGCAGGCGAAGCCGTATACAGCAACTAGTATAGTAAAGATATTAGAGGAAGTCTGAACCTGGTACCAGTAACTAAAAAGTTGAAAGGATATCGTTTGTCTTGGTACGGTCATGTAAAGAGGAGACGTAAAACGCGAATTGTTAATTAGCTTTACAGCTATTGTAGTTATTCTTATTTAGGAGTTTGATTTTTTTTTGCGGTCGACGATAAAGCGCGCTTACCTAGAAGTAACCTATTCATTCTTGCCATAAAGATTCCCGGGTAGTAGCCATCAGGAAACACAGATTCCGGCAAGGAATTCCACTCCTTAGCTGAACGCACAATAAATGTTCAATGATTCTCATCAATACTCTATCATCCATCAGTTTAATCAAGCATAGCCCTCCCGAACTCTATTTTTATCTAATATATTGATAATACGATATAATATTACAGAATCGTACAAAATTTTCGGGGATACAAATTTTTCATATGTCACCTCTCGCCTGTCGTCGGCTTTGCTAGGTAGACGACGAAACGTGAGTTCTTGGATTTGATTTAAAAAATAAATCAGGTGCCATCTGTATTTACAAGAATATTTCCTTGGAAGCGGTAAAACAACGCTGTTATGGAAAACGATGTACATTTAACTTATTTTCGCATCGACGGTAAATTCCTTAAATTTTTTGGGTGACATAGGTGGCTACATTCACTGCAGCATCAGTGGAACTCATTAACTCCTCTAAAGTGCAGGTATATAGGCACACGGCGCAGTTCTCAGTGGCTCATGTTCTGACCATCGGCACCGCACTCACGTTGAGTATCCGACGGGTCCAATAAAATCCCATTTCGCCAAGTTGTGTTTGAAGCCTACCTGGGTGCGAAAACGATTTAGTACTATCTCTAAGGCCAATGCAATTCAAGACCAGGTGGCAGATGTTTTTGAGGTACGTAATACAGGGAACGTCGTTCTCTAGAACCATCTATAAAAATATGGCTATGAGCCCGGTAAGTACTAAGAGATCCATTGAACAAAAAAGTATTATCACAATTACAAGAATTCCCATATCCCTTGTACGAGTTTCCTTTTGTAAGTACCTACGCAATAGTCATAACTTGAAAGGGCTTCCAATAATCATAAAACCTTTTGGAATTAGACACGTACTACCTTGAATGGGAGTCTGCCATAAAATGGAATGTTTCGGTCAATAATTTAGTATGGAGCAATTTGGCTTCAGTGATAAAAGCGGTTTTTCTGAGAGGGCTCGTCAGATGATGTTGATGGATGGAGAGGGAGATGAAAGAAATCGATGTCTTTAAAGATGGTTTGAAAACCGCATGAAGTAAGACTAGTCTAGCGTGATGAAGGATTGGGCCATAATCGCAAGCAGCCTTGAAAGTGGCAAAAGTGAAAGAGGAGGCCTTTATGTAGACAAATATTATAGACTGATCGATTGATTGAGAGACGACCTTCCTGGTCGGAGCACTGCGAATGCGCAAACGTCGAACCGCTACTGCGCCCATAGTTCGAGCTCTTACTGCTCAACTCTTTGAGTACTCAGTAAAATAAACCGCGGGATTTATTTTTATATTTATGATATCGGGACTTTAGCTACATTTTCTATACCTCCTGTATGTATCTATCTATTGTGGTCTGGTTTCCGCACTTACTCCTTGGCGGACCATTGTGCTTGAGCCATCGCGGCCTTCACTCCAACCAGCCCACCTCACTCCAGAAACAGATGAGTCTTTTCAGTTTGCTCAGGGCAATGAGTGAATTCGGTGCTCTCAAGGTTCGTGTTTTTATTTCGTTGACGGCTATGCACTCGAGGAGCACGTACGCGACAGTTTCCTCTGACTCCATGCATCCTCTGCATGCAGTGTTTTTACAGTGAGCAGTGTCCGGTGACACCACCTGTATTATCAACTCTATATTACTTACTTCCACGAATTTTAGTTAAATATAGGTACCTACTCGATGAAGAAGTTGTTGAAGACTTGACTTATAAGTAGAAATCGGAAAAAGTGAGTGAATAGGTTACTTCTAAAAAAGCGTGCTCTATCGTCGATCGCATCATGCTTACCATCAGGTGAAATACTGGTAAAACGCGATCAATAATTAAAAAAAAAATAAGCGACATTCTACAGCATACCTTTTAACCATCACTTTATATATTGATTAAACAAGCTATAATTTTAACCCCATTTCAACCAGTTACATTTATGTCTTTTTTTTTCCGGTGGGAAAATCATCTTATGACATCCCCCGCTCTTGGGCGGGGCGGGAGATAGTGTCAGACTTACTAGTTACATTTATGTCTAAAGTAAATACAAAGCAATCCGTATCATCCTTTACAAGTTATCTTTTCTTTTTTACAGTTTTCTTTTCCTTTACAATTGTTGTTCTTTTCACTTGAAACAACAGATATTTACAAGTCAGATATAGCAAGTGATCTTACGGCCGGTGCTTGCTTACATTACAATTGCTAAATTCGGAATGAGATGCCCCGTTGCTTCTCAAGCGGTATTGGCAATTTTGTGGACAATTTGTTCATTTATGCAAATGTTCATTTAAATACTTGAATATTGTTGGTTTTCGAGGAAAGTCTTTTTGGGTTCAAAATATTGCTATATTTGTGTACCTGTCTTACTGTATGGATCAGAATGTTGGACTGTGAAAAAGATGAATGAAAAAAGATTGTATGTAGCGGAGATGAGAATGTTGAGGTGTATGGTAAAGTGAATAGATAAAATGAGAAATTTCTATATTAGAGGAAGTTTGAAAGTAGCGCCAGTGACTGAAAAGTTGAAGAGGATTCGTTTGTCTTGGTATGTTCATGTAAATAGGAGGGATCAAACGCATGTTACCAAAATAGTTAATTAAGAGTATACATGTAGATGGATGGAAAGTAAGAGGTAGTCCAAAGAAAATATGGATGCATTGTGTGAAGAGTGATATGAAAGAAAAGGAAGTTAGTGATATAAAAATACCACGGGACAAGGGCAGGAAGTTGATGAAGATTGTTTTATTTGTCGGTTCAGCATTCATGAAATCTGCCTGATTTTTTTTAATGATATCTATTCTTTATAAAATTACAGGCTCGGCATTTAAAAGGGTGGCGGGATGGTTTCAAAGTGTCGTCGCACATGGGCCACATGCCACAGCCACAAACGACGCCACGAGAAGCTAGAAGCAGCTACAAGCCACTTATGGCTACTATCATAGTTAAACTATTAAACCGATTTTGATGAAATTTGGTACAGAGCAATCAATTTGCTTGTTGCAGTCTTCCCGTTCGGTTAAAATTTGGGTGTCTTCAAGACTAGAGTGAATAGGCTCTTAATAAACTAGTGCGCCTCACCATCAACGATTGCATCACTGCTTACCACCAGGTGGGATCGCAGTCAAGCACGAATCCCAGAACATAACATATGCTAATTTTTATTTGGCATCGATTTCGACTTCGCGTTCGCCATAACCAGTATTCCCGCGCACAAAATTGTGAGCAAAAACTAGTCTAAAAATAAATTCAGCATTATTCCAGAAACTGCTAAAAGGCTAAATTATTCCATTTGATGGTCAGCATTAAGTTAAATATCGTATCTTACTTCTACATTAGTAGGAACATGACCGCTCATGCATTTTTCATTTAATACATTTGTAACGCGGCCATCGCTGACTTGTCGTAGTACTCGACCTTAAGTTGACCCTTAATACCGGTAATAGTATAGAACTAACTTGTGCCATTGTACATTGTACCTATATTTATTTACGTATTTGCTCATTCATTGAAGTACTGATTTGAAGTTTGGATTAATGACAACAGGGTTCATTTTATTTTTGATGTGTTTATCGTCATATGACTTATTTCACTCTGGATTGGAATGACAGGGCGCGTCAGAATCTAATTGACCAAAACTAACTTCTGTTGCTTCATTTATCTGTTTTATGTAAATAGAGATTTAAAAATGGTTTACTTTTATCAGGTTTTCACCATCTATACGGATGATATATATATGTATATTGTTTTTGATTGCTGTTTACCTTGTAGAGAGAAGTCATTGGTGTCCTAAAAAACAAACCCCGGCTTAGTTTAGGCACTGGGTCTCCTACAAATTACCATTATTATATTACCTCGATATTTAAAGTTTTGGTTTCCTACTAAATAACTAATATTGAGATATTGGAAAGGTTCCAAAGTAAAACTTGACTTTGGACTCATAGAAATTTACTGGCCTCAAGGCTAATAGAGGAAAGCAGTGTAAGACACACAAGGCTCAGAAAGCACAGTGTCTCCTCTCTAACCAGTATTTTCCAGATTCAACAGAATCAGAGACCCAATAAATAAAGATCATTTATAGGAGTCTCTTTCGAGCTACCTTAAGAAATTCCAGTTTGGAGGTAGGCGGAACAGAGAGTAAAGTCCCGCAAACCTCCTTTGAAAAGGGAGGATCCTCCGACCAGACGGTATGTTATGTCTGGTGGGCAGCTGCCCAATAGATGATTTCGGGTTGTTCTATATGTTCTAATCGCGCGGAGAACTTTGATTGCGCGATTCAGGATTTTCTTATGTGACGCGATAGATGTCGCTACATCACTCCCCTCCGGCGATCGGAGATCGATGGTTCTTGATGCTTCTTGATGCGTGCCAGGCCAGTGGTAGGTTGGTTCCAGTGAGTCGGAACCGAATGCCGCATAGTTCTCGGTGAGTCGGAACTGTCTGCGGTGATGCCCCAGTGAGTCGGGGTGGTGCTGTCCCAGTGAGTCGGGATGATGCTGCAGGCTCCAGTGAGTCGGAGTAGTGCTGCTGGCTCCAGTGAGTCGGAGCGGTGCTGTGCGACGTAGTGGCTTGACTGCTTGCGTCGACCAGGAGAGGTTCTTCATTGCTCTTCATGTGACTGGCCGAAGGTGCAGTGTGCTTCGCCAAGGTCGCTGATGAGGCTGAGGGTGATGACCAGGTATGACCATGTAGGCATGCTGGTGGTCAGGATACCCTTTATAGCCGTGGGTGCTGGCTGTATGGCTCGCTGCTCGAAAGCTTGAGGAAGTGATGATGACGTCACGAGGTAGTAGCTGCACGAAGGCTGCGCTGACGTTCTTTGTCGAGGGTCACCAGTTTGGAGGTAGGCGGAACAGAGAGTAAAGTCCCGCAAACCTCCTTTGAAAAGGGAGGATCCTCCGACCAGACGGTATGTTATGTCTGGTGGGCAGCTGCCCAATAGATGATTTCGGGTTGTTCTATATGTTCTAATCGCGCGGAGAACTTTGATTGCGCGATTCAGGATTTTCTTATGTGACGCGATAGATGTCGCTACACCAGTACAGCCAATAGAGTGGCTCATTGTGTTGAACGCAGATCGCCATAATGCAGTCGGAAAAAAAAAGTTTCCTACTGTTTTTGATGCTTGGGGAAGATAAATAAACATTATTATTATTTGCCCGCTTTTTATATGGTGGTACAATGGCGAGAACGTTTTGAGCGCTGTTTTTTAGACCACATGAGAATTTTAGAACTTCTGAACTAAATAGTTAATTACTTCACACAAAACATGTTTTATTCGTATATTCATACGGATATTGTTTGTTTAGCTATACAAGGAATGAAAGATTTGTCGACACAACTGGTGTAATAATACGGTTATTTTTAGATATGAAGGCTAAACGTCTTATGTGTGGATAATTAGCATTTGTAATGTTCTGTTTTTTAACCCGACTGAGATTTCATACATCGCTTAGTTTCAGTGTATATAACAATATAAAATGGAAACTACAACTTTTATAATAAGTTATCAACTTGCATTTTAATATTCAAGTTGTACCGATAGCGCGGGAATTCGATGGATTTTTTTTAGGTGGCAAAATCATACAATTACATCTTGCCTCTTAGGTGAAGTGAGAAGGTGTGTCAGGCTTTTACTGACTAATAACCCACTCCTATTCCTTCGTTGCCTTTCATACCAGGTACGAGTTTTCCTTCCAGAAGCAAACCCTTGGCCCCAGTAGGCTTCGACTCTGCTGGGCCCCTACGGTTTGCTGACATCTCCTTGAGGCGCGCGTGGAACAGTATGCGCTGTTAGCGACTTGGGCTCAGTCCGACGGTCGAACGGCGAACTACCCATTGCTCGTCGTCTGCAAGCCCGCGCCTATGGTGGACGGAAATCGGGATCGGAATCCCGGCGGCTGGGTCGTGAAGGCCGCTCCCTCGCACTTCCACGTGCGGCCTCTTCCTTTGCTAGCATTACTGCTTCGCAGAAAGAGGCGACTACCTGCCATTTGTCTTCCCTTCTGACCATGGCCTGTACTAAGGCCCGGCACAAGAGATCGTTCTCTTGTCGTTCTTCGTCTCTATCGTATGCTCCACCGTGTCCTCCGGGCGGTTCACACAGTGGTGACATTCGGATGCCGTGAGGCCGTCCCGGCCACACCTCAAAGAGGAGACTTACCGTCATAATTAGGGAATCTGATGGATGCGAGACGCACAGGACCGGTCATTATGGAGACACTATACTATTTCTAAGTGTGGACGTCTTTCAGCTGAAATGAAGTAACTTTGGTTGTATGGACGGTGTGTGTGTGGTGTAGGTACTCACTGGGTAGTGGTGAATAAATAAAAGTCCTTGCTGAATCTCCAGGTATATTCCTCACACACAACACTACAACACTGTAAGTTAGAAGGCGCAAGCGAGCTAAGTACAAGCACGTATATTACGATTATAACAGCTAGAATAGTCTTTGCAAGTCAGCTATGAGTTAGCGCGGGTAGGTGTCGACAACTTTTTATCGGCGCGAGTGCACGTATGTCTTTCTAGCAGCTTAGGTCGTGACTAGTGAGAAACGAATATATTGGATGAATATAATAACGCGGCGGTAGAAGAAAAACTGTCGCCGGCGCGTCATCGACAATGCGTGTGTCCAATGCGTCACGTCATTTTATACACGGTGTTTAGTGTTAGTGTATATGTGTGTACACATGTTGGAAATATATATATAAATAAATATGTATGTGTAAATAGATAGATGTAGGCGATTCATATATTTATTGTTTACGTGTAGTGTGTAAACTGTGTAAATATATGTGAGTCGCCTACATAACATAACTGATCGATAATTTTATGACTCTTCAGACGAATACAAAATTATTTTTCAGCTTTAAACTCAAACTGTTTTAGTAATGACTCGCTGAACAAAACTGACTGAGGTTGAGTACCCAGAGTGCGTCGCCCCGTCGAGGCACCTCGTGTAGGCTATTTCGGCAACGAATGAGGTAATTATGGTCAAATAACCCATCAAAAGCGAGTCGGACTCGCACGCGAAGGAGTGCGTACCATAATCCTCTTTAATTTTTAACTGACTAAAATAAGGAGGAAGCTTGCTATACATTTTCTGCCAGCGACTTCACCCATGTGAAATGAGGAAATATATATGCTTATCTCGCTTAGTGATAAAGTAAAATTCTACTGGGAAAGAATTTTTAAAATCGGTCCGGAAGGTGTTGTTTATATTCATTACAGATAAAAATACAATTTTTTTCTCTTTGTAATACATATTAGTTTAGATTAATATTTATGATATGATATGATATGCCTGGATCTTTTTTTTTATTTGGAAAGGTATCAGGTATTAAGGGTTTAAGGTCAAGATCTGATGATGGGATCCTGGAAAAATTTAGGAAACTCTACAAAAAATATAGGCAGGCTTAAAATGATTATATTAGATAGGTTCCTTACTGCAAAACTTGCACACTATTTAGGATTAGCTAGACCAAACAGTAAAAAAAAAACTTTTAACAAAATTACTAACAAAAATGGTTCCATTGTTGTCCGAAAATTAAACAATTTATTTATTATTATTACTATTATTAAAATATTACAACCAATTAAAATTCGAAAAAAAAAACACTAAAAAGTGCAAAATAACTTTGAAAATTGAAAACTATCTCTGAACATTTTAACTAATAACTGACTGGCTCATGAGATACAGTCCGCTGACATACAGACAGTCAGACTGACAGAAGAAACAGGCTCAATAATAAGGTTCGTTGCGCATACAGAAACAAATTACACATGCGTCCACAATTACCGTATTATTACACGTGTCGCTTTTTTGTGACTCGTACGAGAGAACTTTAAATAAAAAACAGGCAAGGAAGCAAGTGCGAATCGGACTCCGCACTGAGGGTTCCGAACAAGCTTAACTATGAAAATAGTTCCATTCCCGAATTGAGTTACGAAGATTTTTTCGAATCGCAAAAAAGTTGTTTTTGTGACGTAACTATAAATTTACAGTTGCCAGATAATTTTCTATACTTATGCTGTAAGACCTTACTCCATGCCAAGTTTCAGGATTCTAGGTCAACGGGAAGTACCTTATGAATTTTGATTCCCTTGAGTGTGTCGAAATATACGTTTTTTTGCGACATATGCGCTCGTATTTTTTTTTTTCGTTAACTCAGATGTTTGATTTTTTCACAGCTTCAAGGGACAGCAAACCTGAATACATGGTTTTAATTTCAACTAGGTATCTCTACGTATTCCCGAGATAAACGGTCTTCAGATAGGACAACAAAGTGATCCTATAAGGGTTCCGTTTTTTCCTTTTGAGGTACGGAACCCTAAAAACGGAATGTAAATATATATAATAGAGGCTTGTTCTACCTTATTGTTTATATGTTTAGCAGTCATTGTGTTGAGTTACTCAGTAGGCATCACTATATATTATAAAACAAAATATGTCTGGCCGACTAGTGTTAGTCTAGTGGTTAGTGGCCCTGACTTCTATACCGAAGGTCGTGGGATCGATTCACAAGACAAATATTTGTGTGATAAGCACGATAATTTGTTTTGTATCTGGGCGTAATTTATCTATAATATAAATGTATTAAGAAATATATAATTATGATTTTCAGTTGTCTAGTACTCATACCACAAACTCTGCTTAGTTTGGGACGGGACTAGATGGCATAGCAAAGTGCAGTGATGGCCGAATGGTAAAGGACTTACGAATTGTAGGTCGCAAGTTCAAACCCAGCCAGGCGCATTTATTACTTAGTGTAATTTATTTCATCCCCACTGCTCTTAAATCGGTGAAGGAAAACATCGTAAGGAAACTGGTATGTCCTAGAATAAAAAAATCCAAGACATGTGACATTCACCAGCCCGCACTGGGCCCGCGTGGCGGATAAGGGCCCATTCCCTCTCCTAAAAAGGAGGCCTGAGTCCCAGCAGTGGGAACATTAAAATGCTGATACATAATTCGCTAGTACATGATCACATTAATGTCTATTATA
Organism: Mythimna vitellina; assembly: GCA_949316375.1. Classification (NCBI taxonomy): domain Eukaryota; kingdom Metazoa; phylum Arthropoda; class Insecta; order Lepidoptera; family Noctuidae; genus Mythimna; species Mythimna vitellina. The sequence goes on from OX438706.1 coordinate 16,050,312, forward strand.
TAGAATAATAAAAAAAAAGTTTTAAATTTTTCAATAAATAAATAATTAATCAATGTCATAAAATGACATCAAATAAAGACTATTTTTTTGTCTAAAGTTAGACAACTTCTATTCAAATTTTTAAACGACGCTAGACGATAAAATTAATACATAATTATGTTGCCTGGTGTGTTTTATTTTGACATGTAAATGTCAATGTCTATTAGTGGTGTTATAATAACTTATATTTTAAAGGCAAAAGTTTACATGTATGTATGTTTGTTACTCCTTAACGCTCAAACAGCTGAATGAATTTGAATAAAATTTAAGCACGAGAGTAAAACATGTCCTGGACTATCATATAGGACTTTTTTTATCTTGAGACTTTGTCCCCCCGAGATAATTTTTTACTTGCCACTGGCAGAAGCTACTGTTAAATTTTTCTATCTATGCTTATTAATATAATGATCTTAAGAATTTGTTTGTTTTGTTTGAGCACGCTAATCTCAAGAACTATTCGTTTCAAATTGAAGAAATATTCAAGGCTTTGATAGCCTATTTATCTATAGATTATACCGTCACACTACGACCTACGGCAGCGGAACAGTAACCAAAGAGGTTGCTAGTATAAAATCTTTTTTTTACAATATGAATGTGAGTACACTGTAGACTCCGCGAATTGATAGGTTACTTCCTATTAAGACTCAATTTTTGTTACGAATATTTTGATTGTACTTTTTAGTACAATATTGACCAGTCTACACTGTCCTTACATAATATCTACTTATACTGTAATATGGAAATATTGTAAGAACAACAATTTTTTTTAAAAGAGTAACCATGGAGTTTCTTGCCGGTTTTTCTCCAGAGGAAACGACCAATTTGAAACCGTGCACTAGCTTCTGACTTTTTATAAGTGCCCATGTAGGCCTATGTGAAATAAAAAACTTTTGACTTTGACTTTGAAAATAAATCTATATTACCCAATTAACAATTATATTGCCCATAAAATCATTAACACTGAAGATCCACCTCAAAGCACAAAGTCTGATGGTTTGCCTCACGGCGCTTTCGTCATTACATGACGCTAACAGAATATCTAGCATCAAAATCGGCTCACTTGCTAAAGAAATGAAAAAATAAAAATAAAGTATGACACTGGAACTAGTTTAATAAAATATCATTTTATTGTTTTATTGGTGTAAACCAGTGCTTGACTGCGATTCCACCTGGTGGTAAGCAGTGATGTAATCATTGATGGTGAGGTGCACTAGTTTATTAAAAGCCTATTCACTCTAGCCTTGAAGACACCTAAATTATAGTTGGACAAGAAGACCGATGCAAGCAAATTGTGCCAGTCCTTTGATGTACGCGGTATAAACGACGAAGCGAAACGCTTAGTCCGGATCGTTGAAGTTTCAACAATGCAAGGGTGGATACCCGCTGTACGTCGGGTTGTCCGATGGTAGAAAGGAGATGGCGGAATTAAGTCATGCAATTTCAGCGCAAACTCTCCAAAATGCAACCTGTAAAATATCGAAAGCCATTACTATTGTTCCACGCGCGCCTCAAGGAGATGTCAGCAAATCGTAGGGGCCCAGCAGGGTTGAAGCCTACTGGGGCCACGGGTAGTGTGAAAGCGGAACCCGGGGCCCTGGGACGAAGGCAACGAAGGAACAGGAGTGGGTTTTTAGTCAGTAAGAGTCTTACACTATCTCTCGCTCCTCCCAAGAGCGGGGATGTCATTAGGATGATTTTCCCACCCAATAAAAAAAAAAAAAAAAAAGCCATTACTATAGACTAACCATTTTATGAAATTTATTTCAATAGAACCTTTTCAATAGACTATCAATTTTATGAAATAAATTTCATATAATGCTTAGTTTATTGAAAAGGTTTAATTTTGATGGCAACTATACTTGAATTCAAAATAATTAAAATCCATCGCCGCCACCTCAATCAAGTATCGACTTTATAGTTGTGAGTTTTAAATTGATTTTTAAGTGGACAATTGTAATACAAAGTTACTATATAGATTTGGATTGCAATAGAATTTGAACTTTGTTATGTACTATATAGAATTTGTTATTCCAAAGAGATAGGTCATTCAGCGTTTGTACATATTTGAAGAAAATAAACGCTAAAAATAACAAATTTACCAAGGTAAACAATTATGTTATTATGAACTTGGTTTTCAAGTGATTAATTATTAGTTTTGTATGCAGCGTTCATTAAAGTCTATTTGCTTGAATTGAATTGTTGCAGATTTTTAAAGTAAAAACACTATGATATTGCATTACGCATGGAATTAAAAGGTTTTGTTTTTATTTATTTATAGGAAACAATGTCGATGTCGTGGCCAGATCATAGAATTGTCAATCCACGTTTGGCCTACTTTCTTTAGACCTTATCAGAGAAATCCTACATCAATGATATGGCCAAACGAGCATTGCCATATCATCAAACGTTAACGTTTAAACGATCTGGCCAGTTTTACTTGGCGCCAAGATCTAAAAGAAAATTTCGAACCAGAGCGCGAGCTAAACGTTGCTCGCCGTCCGTAAGCCCGTACATACGGCAGATTATGTGTGCTCTAACTTGACAAGTAAATAATTTGAATACTAACGAAGGTCTTAACTACCAGACGTACGTACTGAGTATTACCCTTTAAGAGGGTAGTTAACAGACGTCTATCGTCAAAGTGAGCATAGTTTAAAAGATTATTATTTCATCCAACGCAATGTTTAAAAAAGAGGCAAAGCGATAAAATAGAGATAACACCAGAACGGTCAGTATCAGTTTGACACGCCCCGCCTTAAAAAAAGAACATTTTGTCATCGTGCTCATCACACAATTATTTACCCTGGGTGGGAACCGAATCCACGATCTTCGGCATAGCAGTCAGGGTCACTAACCGCTGGACCAACTCCACTGGTCAAGAATAATAATAATATCCACAAGATATCTGTTTCCAAAATATCTCGAGAAAGATGTATAATTTAACGCCATAATAACGTAAGAGCTGAGCTGAGAGCTGCTCTTAACTAAATTAAGTAAGCAATAATAATAACCATTAAGTTAGATCTAAAAATATCGAATGTTGATGTCGAAACAAAAACTTGAATGCAGACTTCCTGGGCAGACGCAGGTATAAGAAAACAATAGACTGTAACATAAATGTAGTGTTTATGACCTGCAAATGACTTCAAAATGTCTGCATTTTATTTAATATGCTAGTCTTTGTACCTACTCTTAAGTTTTTGCTAAGCATTAATTCTTTAACTCATTATGCAACGTGGTCTTAACAGCCGTAGGTCATATCGCGTGTTGTAAGATTAAATAATTATAAAATCCTAAATAATATAACACCGAAACAAACTCAGGGTTCAAAGTCTCTTTTAAAGTACATACAGTAAGTAAAGGTGTGTTGAAAAACGGCAGTACCTTCGTCCATTTAAGTACCGTAATGTGGGGTTACTCTGGCCCTGAAGTACAATTTTGGCTCAAAACTTAAGACATTTTGTGTCTCGTGTTTATTTATTTATATATACTTTATTATATACCAAGATTACAAATTTTTAAAATGAAATTGTAATACAAAAAAAAAACATACAATTGGCGGCCTTATCGCACTCGGCGATTTCTTCCTGGCAACCCAGAATGGATAGAGACTGCCTGGACACTAAATGGGGTTATAACTAGATACACATACGTGTTCCTATTGGTTAATGAGCATGAGCCAAAGTAATATCCCAGAGCCGAAGTAACCTGACGTTACCAATAACTTTTGCATGAATATCACACAAAGAAATCAAATTTAAAACAGCATTTATGAAGTCTTTAAAGTCACAAATCAAAAATTAATTACCATAAGAAGCGATGCAAAAATTCCAACGTTTTTATTGATACTCGCACTGACGATGATCAATCATATATCTATTTTGGTACTGAACAGCGACTGTATGACATCATTTGTCTATTTCTGTTATATCTTGTTTATAATTCAGCTAATTATAGTTGGGGATTAAACAAGCAACGCCTTCATAACCGCAGCGGTAATGAGGAAGTGAACATTTACATGTGTAATGGTTGTCAGCATATTACACTAGGCAACCATTTTTTTTTTTAATAAACTTACTCGGAAACCCGCTCTCATCCCTACACCCCTTTTAGGCACACAATTCACTGTGTGGAAAAAGTGCGCAAGATTGTATGATCACGCGCGTCCACATGAATACATACACATGAAAATATATCATTTTGATACACGTGGGAATTTGTCACTGTAGCATTCGGCTCTTTAACATCCTCGCCTGCGGCTCGGGTGAATTCCGCCTCGGTCGTTCCAAATTCTTAAAAACTCAATGCCACATTTTCTTACATAAGTAATGTATGTCACTATGGAAGTTTGAACTACAACAGTAGGTACATCAACTCATAGTAAGGCCGTGTAGTGGGAGATTACGGCCCACTTCTTATCACAAAGCAGCCTAAGTCGAGTGGGAACATTATGGGTTGATTATAATGAGTAAGTATGTAACACACAGTTTCAAATTAGCCGTAGGCAAGTATTGTAGTATAATAATGCTGAAGATTTTGTGGTATTTCCAAACGTCACGTCTATTTCGATATGGCAATATTTTTGTTTTTTTTATTTGTATGTAATCTGCGATCAATCTAGTAGATTCTAACCAGTTAGGTTGTAATAGATACAAATTTTGTTGAGCTAAAGCCAAATCCCCAGTCCAGTCATATAGAACATTTGCTCTTTTCAGCCGATTGATTGGGTTTCGTACTTTTCAATGGGTTGGGATGGACCATTGTTTGGCTTCTTCAATGACAGTCTTCATATCTATGTACTCATGTATTTCAGTATTACTTGTGAACCAGGCTGCACAGCTAAAAATAGTCACAAAGAACGCTAAGCGAAAACGAAGTAACAGCGAGGGCGGGTAAAACAGGGCCCAGTTTTCAAAGAAAAGAGAATAGATAATTAATTATTGGAAACCACGTCTTTACCTACCACTTTATATTTTTAAAACTCACAGTTTTCCTAGAAAATTTAAGAATAAAAGTCTAAAAAGTTTTCTCTTAGGGCCGACGCTGCGTTAAGCGGGCGCCCCCGCGGTCCCATACAAAAGTGCTCCATCGCGGATCGCCGCGCGGGCATCTGTCGCGAGGAACCGCACCCCGCACCCTTTTTGCTACATAATACATTAAAGTTCTCCATCGACACGACTACATGCACACCGTTGTTGTAGGTTGAACTAGCGACACCGCGCACGTAATAATACGGTTTTTTCGGTAATCCGGTACAGGGACCGCCGACACACGCACGACGTCACGCGTTGGGTGCCCGCGAGGGCGTCTGCTTAACTACAACCTGGGGATCTTTAACTCAAGAGTGGAAAGGTTATTTCTAGCCAAAAGTATGTATCGTAGGGAATTATGAAATTTGAATTTGGAACATTAAAAAACACAATAAGGGAATTAAAATGTATGTACATCAAACAAAGTTTATTCAAAATTCAAACTGGCCATTATAAAAAAAAAGAATTAAATGTTGTAAACTCTCTCTAAAAAAAAAAGAGAAAAGAAAGAGCATTATAGAAAATTTAAAGTTGAATAAAAAAAGAACTTTAGATTAGTGAATTTTGTTTGTTTCAAATCTCAAAACATGTCCAGTGATAGTTAAGATTACCTTGTAAATAATACTTATATTTCTCTAATACGTAATTTGGTTTTCGGAAATTCTCTTATAATTATGATGACGAATACAGATGGTGTAAAAAGTAAAGTATCAAACACGGGGATAACGCTGTCTTTGTCTTGGGCGACTTGAATACCTTACTTCAGTCAGGTTTCTATATTAACTCGCTCGCAATGCTCGGGAGTAACTTATATAAATCCCTCACTGACGTTCGGGATTAAAACTTATCAACCTTCGTTTCGTTCGAAATTCAACATATCGCCCGCGACTTAAAGAAATTGCTTTATCCCTTAATCACATAATCTACTATTATCTCGGGAGTATGTTAGCTTGGTACAATTTTCTGCTTTCCGTTGGCAGAAAACAAAAAAATCCTTCTCAGGGTTTAGTCACGACAATAATAAAGCTATAAAATCATTGTTCACTACAGTCATTTGATGATGTAAGTGATCTCAAGACAATGATGATTCGTTAAAGACTACGGAGTCTACAACGAATTATTCATGGCTAAATACGAATATAGCCATGCATAATCCTTATTGCAAATGCGAAAGTCACACTGTCTGTCTGTTTATTACCTTGTTACGCTTTAATGGCTAAACGGATTCTTATAAAACTTAGCACACGGTGTACACTTTGTACTAGATAAGTATATAGGATGCTTTTTATTTGCGACATTGTTTAAACGAGTTACCATAGCTTTGTACCGCAAAGGGTAAGTAAAGGAATACTATAATCTACTGTAATCCACGTAGAGTCGGAGGAGATTTCGTCTGTTTTTAAATGATATTAAAGTTGTCAAAAAATTAAAAGCCCGTTTTGACATCTGTCAAAATGAATCCTTAAATACGTAAAAAGAATACTTGCAATATAATTCCATCGTATTATTTAACGCGCCAAAAAAAAAATGTATTTTTTATTTATCCCGCTAGCATATTCACTTCATATAACAAAATATTTTCCAAACAGGCGAACCCGCAAACAAAAGCTAATAAGTTATATGTCATCAAATATTAATGATGTTCACTACAAGTCATAAGTACGTATCAGTCATATAAATCACCGGTTTATTATTAGTTGTATGATGGACAATGACTAGTTCGCCATTAAACGTGTGATTATAAGGCCGGTACTTTCAAGGGCTGAGCTAATATACGTCCAAAATCTTATTTAACGTGACTTGAATGGTAAACTAATTCACAATGAGTATCACGCATAAATCAGAAATCATAAACATTTATTTCAAACTTACTTCTGCCAGCGGCTTCGCTGCGTGAATGTAGTTTCTCCATACAAATTTTGGACCCCTGATTCACCCCCTTAAAAGTTAAATTTTCGAAAATCCTTTCTTAGTGCTCACTTACGTCATAAAAGGAAGTTTTGTGCAAAATTACACACTACTAGACCCAGTTTTGGCTGTGCGTTGATATCAGTCAGTCAATTTGTCATTTTATATATATAGATAATGTGAGTTTTTTTTATAATTTCATACAAAAATGGTTATAAGTAATATTACAGAAAATACAAAACATAAAGAAACTAATAAAAACTCTAATTTCGTAAAAAGAATAACGTTCCTTTAAAAAAGTTTATTTGAACTTATAATTCCAAATCACTTCGAAGCAACCCGTTTTAAGAAATGGCAATTTCATAGGTAAAAACCTATTATAATGATAATAATATGACAGACGTGTTATCACCTATAGATGATCTGTGCCATTTCTTTATTGATTATTGCATTACGTCGTGAGGAGGCGCCGCCAAGACCCACCTAATTGAAGTTGAAAGGGCACAGTGTGTCATTCTCAAGGTTTTCAGTTCTTGTATCCTGCCGTCGACCTCTTTATGGAATGGGATGTTGTGGTAAACCTTTCGTATTGGGTTCACTGCTCTAAGGACATTCCTTATTGCAATTCGACCCGAAATTCTAAATAGATAAGCGCCTGAAAGGTGGGGTATGCGGAACGCAAATTTTTGAAGCTGTGCACTTACGTAATTGCTTTTTCTTCCTTGGACTTTATGTAAACAACAAACTGAATAATACCCTCAATGTTAATGGATGACTGACGAATGAAGAACCTCAGAACGAATAGGGTATTTTATCTATAGAGCAGTGGTGGCCGAGTGGTAACGGCCCCGACTTACGAAATGTAGGTCGCGGGTTCAAACCCAGCCAGGCGCATTACTTTGTGTAATTTATTTCATCACCACTGCTCTCAAAAACGGTGAAGGAAAATATCGTGAGGAAACCGGCATGTCGTAGAACCAAAAATTCGAAGACACGTGACATCCACCAACCCGCACTGGGCCCGCGTGGTGGATTACGGCCCGTTCCCTCTCCTAGAGAGGAGGCCTGAGTCCCAACAGTGGGAACATTATAAGGCCGACTATGCTATGCTATACTCTATATGAGAAAAAATCTAAAAATATATTATTAAGATAGCTTAGATAAAATGCAGTCGGTAAGTGTTAGTTTTAGTTGTAGCCACCATGTTATTACGTCATTCGGCTGTGTAAACTAAAGTGACAGCAGTCAACTGTCATCAGTTGGCTATACTGAGCGAATTTGTTTACACAGCTAACTGACGTCACGACCAGAGTAAATATGGCGTCCACTGCTTTATAAATGTTGGTCAAATACGCGCGAAATTTAAAAATATAAATTTTAAATGCATTTTTAGGATACTTAGCGACTGAATAAAAATTTTGTTTTTTTTTTGTGGTTTTTTAGTACTGTAGAATCTAATTGAAACACTTTTCAAAAATTAGTGTAATATTCTATTGTATAACATATTTCTAACATAAGAGTTATAAACGAACACCTTGAAAGAACCAGCTACTGAACCGATATTAATTTATATTTTAAAAGACACATTTTTTTAATCGTAAAACAATCAACAATTATTTAAGGGAGAAAAAAAGTTAAAAGATAAAAAAAAAATTAACTGCGTCACTGAGGTGTTTGTGTGATACCAATTTTGTCCTGTCTGAAAGCTGGGTAATCGTCAGAAAAAAACTGGAGAACCCGATTGGTATTTTCAAACCATCCAGAGATCCTCAGGGACGCAAATATACACACAAAATTTCAATAAAATCGGTCAAGCCATTTAGGAGTAGTTAAGTGACAAACACACGTAAAGAAGGATTGTATGTATAAAGATATAGATTAAAGAATAGAATACAATAAACTTTACTGTACACCAAAATAGACTGAAGATGGAATTAATGCAACAAAACATTTTCTATAATTCGACCTTTTAACCTTTGGATTTTAAAACACTACACTGTGGTAGGTAAGCAACAATAAATTAATTAAACTTTAAAATAAAATTTATTATCATTAAGATTAAAATTATAATGCTCGTAAATACATAATATATATGCTAATAAAGTCATAAATATACTACGATAATATCAAACATTATAATTAAGAGTGTCCTTTTCGAGGTACATTTTCATATAACCGCTCTTACGTGATTATGATGTTATTACACATTTTTCTCTAGATATTTTGGATACACAGATATCTTGTGGATATTATCTAGGCTTCTATAGAAATCAAAACATGAACTTGTATGAAACTTATCTAGTCAAGACCTCTGAAAATCTGCTATTTTATTTGAACACAACCCTCCCTATTATACTCATATTATTAAAAATATAAAAAATCATATTATTAAAAATATAAAAAAGTACGTCAATAGAAGCACATTTAATCGAGATTCAGAATCCCGACAATTTTTTTTTTTTAAATTTAAGCGTTTAAAAAAAAACATGCATTATTTTCTGGAACAAGTTGTAGAATCACCTCGTTTACGATACCCTAACTGGCTGGATAACTATAAAGTTTTTGCTATTCAAACTCTGTACACTTTCTTCTGTTATAAAAATCTTGACTTATTACAACTTCAATTTTAGAAAAAATAGTGCTGCCAGAAAGCTGATGTGAGAAATCCTGTATGTGCCTTACCGGGTATCTGTCAGGAATAGTGCGAGCGTTGAGTGCGCGGTAGTCGCCACTCGGCCTCCATCCGTCATCCTTTTTCTTAACTAAATGTAGGGCTGAAGACCATGGACTGTCTGATCGCCTAGCAGTTCCATTTGTCAGCATATCTTCGAACTCCTTTTTAGCTATTTTTAAACGGTCTGGATCCAATCGTCGGGGCTTACTTGAAACTGGCGGGCCAGGTGAAGTGTTTACGTAATGCACCGTATTGTGCTTGACCTCGCGCTCTGTACCTGCAGGTCGCACCACCTCCGGAAACTCGCGCAGCAGCTCGTGAAACTCTGAATCGCCAGCAATAGTCTTGACGGACGCCACGTCATCTGGTATTCGCATGTACGATGCGGGCACGGTGAGGGTTGTGGTGCCATCTATCAGCCTATGGTTGCGGCAATCTATAACTAAATCATAAAAGCTTAAAAAATCTATGCCATGAAAATATATGGCGTAGTCCGAAGTCCAAGTTTAACTGTATCGGGCCGTATATATATACTGTTGATGGCTGACCCATTCGCAGCTGTTAAGCCGTATTTTGTGCTCGTGCATGGTGTTCTAACTGCTGATCGAGGAAAAACACATAAGTCGGAACCGGTATCTATTAAAAACAACATTTTTGAATGGCGGTCCGTTACAAAAATACGGCCTGGTTGGGTTCCGCAGTGGTAGGCCGCTACTTCCGACTGCTCGTGGAGTTTTCCGACGACCACTGGCAGGGTTGGTGGCATTTCCTTGCTCGCGGGCCATACGTATAATGATACCAACAGTGAGGGTGGTTCTCTGGCAGCTGACGTGACTGCGATCTAGACCTACTCCTAGTATTTCTACGCCGCGATCGCTGACGGGGGCATTCATTACGAACATGAGCTGCACTCACCTGCTGACTCAGCAAAGCTACCTGCCTGGTCAACTCACTGATTTGGGTTACCATTCCTTCGATAAGGGTAGACGTACCCGGGGCCACCGCACTGGCCACCTGCTGGACGCTTGTCGGCGCAATTTCGTGGACCTTATTCGCTAGTTCTAGCATTTTATCCTTGTCGGGGTCACCATTTGGCTTCCTTATCTCCCACTTATTTGTCCCGGACTTGGCCAATTTGTCTTTCTCAGTAATCAATTCATCTTTTAATTTCTTCAAAGCATATTGTAATTGAGTAGGTTCACTAGTAAAGTTGAGAGCGCTCTTCCCTGTGGTTATATAAGTCAAGAATTCTTGAGTAAAGTGTCGTTTCCTAAATCCAGTAAAAGAAGGTATTCCTATAGACATCGGACCAATATTACCAAGCGACTTTGTCATCAAAGCTTGTGCCATTTTGGAGACGTACTTAAATGTGATAGGGTTAAACTCTATTTGTTCCTTTTCCCCACGTCTCTGAAAAACGCTATTTACTTCCTTTCTGTTATGCCATTTCGGTTTACTAGTAATTTTCTCTAAAATATTCAGATTATCGAGATAAGTTCCAAACATCGAATGAAACACCACTTCAGATGTCTTGAAGGGATCTGAGTCACTCCTCATTCTCATCTTCAAACCTACTTTATTACAAAAGTCAGTATAGAACTTTAGCATAGGAGCACCAGAGAAACTCCACTGTACATTTTCTCTATTCCTCCAAAACACAATGAACATTAGTAAAGAGAAATAAATCTTTTGTGTGGCTCTTGCAGTGGTTAAAAGTAATATATCACCCAATTCTTTCATAACTCCTGACACATTTCCAGGGTGGCTGGCTTTCTTAACGGCATTAATAATTTCCGTCGCCATTGGAAGCATTTGGAGGCTATTTGCCAATGCAGATTTAAGCTTATCAAAAAATTTATCCTCCATAACTAGTAATATGGCTTGCGTTAACGGCCCTAAACGGCGCAATACTCCCGTTCTCCGTTCAGGAGCAAGTGTTACACCCTGAAGGAGTGCAATGTGTTGATTTGTTAAACCGTATTGAGAAATATTTTGTGTGTTTTCCTGCTTCCTAGTAGTTAGAATGAGTTTACCTTCACGTGTACTTTTAACCCCCTTCTTTGCTACAGAGTCTCGAACCTTAAATCTTGTTACACCAGTTCTAACTTCATCATAGAAGGATCTGAATAATGTTATTATTTCAACAATCGGTGTACAAATTAGGAAATTAATTTCAATTTTACTGCTTTTTATTTTATCTACTACAGATCGTACTGAAATGTCAATGCCTCCTATTTTGGCAGTATATTCAAGGAATCTTAGATGTCCTGGCTTGTCGTTCTCTTCTTTATGGAGGCAAGTATAAACTGTCATTAGAAATCCTGCTATTTCATCTGATAGGTCTATGTCAATTACGTTGTTGGAAATATCTGTATTTATTGCTTTTCCTTTCTCGGCACCCAATTCATTGATTATAATGGTTATTATTTGAACAAGTTTCTCTATCTCTACATCCCTCTCCTTCATTGTGTTTTCTTCCACTTCCATTAATGATGTTCCTGGACTCGACATGATGATTTTGCTCTAGGAAATTTATTTTTATTTTTCTAAGATTGATATGATTAAGGCATATAACCAGGTACCTGTCCACGCGCCCCATATACCGAAGACAGCGATAACCACTCCATTCGGCTTATTTGAGTTTCCTTTCATGACCTTTGGTCTGCGAAATGCGGCGCAGACTTTTCAAAGGTTTATGGATGAGGTTCTTGCCGGACTGGACGACTTCTGCTTTTGCTATTTGGATGACATTCTCTGTTTTTCTCCCACTCCAGAGATGCACAGAATACACCTGCGACAGCTGCTAGATCGCCTACGAAAGTATGGAGTATTGGTGAATTCGGCTAAGTGCGTCTGGGGACAGCCGGACGTGACTTTTCTTCTCGGCTACCATGTTTCTGCTTCAGGTACCCGCCCGATGGATACTAAGGTACAGGCTATCCAGGAGTTTCCGGTGCCCCAAACAGTAAAAGAGCTACGAAGATTCCTGGGCATGTTGATTTTTTATAGGCGCTTTATTCCAAACGCAGCTAAGGCTCAGGCACCGCTTAACGCTATGCTGACTGGAGGCAAGACCACGAAGAATCAACCTGTACATATGACGCACACGCAGCTAGATGCGTTTACCGAATGCAGGAAGGCACTTTCTAACGCTACGCTTTTAGTCCACCCGCGTTCTAATGCCGAGCTTTCTTTGATAACAGATGCTTTTGATGTATCAGTAGGTGCCGTGCTGCAGCAACGAGACGGTGAGCAGTGGGAACCACTGGGTTTCTTTTCCAAGAAGCTAAACTCAGCCCAAAAAAAATACAGTCCCTACGACGGCGAGCTGTTAGCAGTGTACGAAGCTATAAGGTATTTTCGTCACATGCTGGAGGCACGAAACTTCGTTGTCTTCACAGACCATCACCCGCTCACGTACGCCAAGGGTCTGATTCTGAAAGGAAGACTCGGTCCGGTAACGAACGTCCTGACCGAGCTCGAGTCGGGAGTGGTTTTAGTCAGTAAAAGTCTAACACGCCCTAAGAGCGAGAGATGTCGTTGGATCGTTTCACATCTAAAAAAAAATACATAAATACGTGGGCCGTACCAATCCTTATTATCTTTTATCTCTTTTAATACATCTTTAGACTGGTCTGTTGGTCTAGTGGTTAGTGGCCCTGACTGCTATGCCGGAGGTCGTGGATACAATTCCCAGGCATGACAAATGGATGAAGGGGAGTCCAAAGTTTGTATTGAGAAACCTACATTCACGCGAGTGCGGCCGCGGGCAGAAGCTAGTATACAATATTTTTCTTCGATTGTTACAAAAAAATACATTTCTCTTCTTCATCCAGCTATATGATTTTGTCTTTACAATTTATTTGATTCATCACTACCAATACAACTCACTTCCACAGTATTACTCGGATTTTTTAGTACCTCAACTATTTGTGGTTCATCAGACCAATTTTCAGTGATTTTTGTGGTTGATCTTGATGCGTCGTAATGACAGAAGCAAAAAAACAGCCGAGGGCACAGGGAAATGATGTTTCGTTGATTGAAATGGTTTAGTAACGGATCAATATTTATTGATGCCATTACTAGACAATCTCAATCAACGAGATAACGTGATACCGAGAAATCGTCTCTACTTTTTTTTTAAATGAGAAACCATTAAATAAGTTCATTTAATGGTTTCTCATTTTAATGGTCTCTTTTGACTAGCCTGTTGGTCTAGTGGTTGGTAGGCCTGACTGCTATGCCGGAGGTCGTGGGTTCGATTCCCATCCAGGACAAATATTTGTGTGATGTGCAACGGTCATTTGTTCTGTCTCTGGGTGTAATTTATCTCTAATATGTATGTATATTAGAAATTTGTAAGTATGTTTATCAGTTGTTTTGGATTCACCTGGTAAGCTTTTGACTAAAAGCTTCGTTAGAGTTCAAAAAACATCACGAATAATAGAAAATTACAATATAAATAAAAATGTATCTATTTTTAATAGGTAAATTTTAATGAGCGTAGCCATGTGCTCGCTAGATGGAGCTGTACTCAATACTTTTAGTTTATTTTGTTTTTAATGTATGGGAGCATTATTGAGTTATGTAAACGGTATTTGCTAAAATCGAACATTCCACTTCATTGAAATTAGTCAAAATTATTGCCTCAAAATCCACCATATTCTGACTATTCATGACTAACTACACAGGTGGTCTGAAAGTTTTCAACCTGACAAATAAACGCAACGTTTTTCTTACAATTTATTTTTATTTTTTACATTGTCTCCTAGTAACTCTACACCCGTTCAAAAAGTGAGACGGTGCGATGTCTTTGAGAAACAGGAATTTTCTTTTTCTGCATCTTACATAAATTCACTCAAACTACGGTCAAATAACAACTGCGCGTCCAAACAAGATGAAATTTTGGAGAGTAATCCGAGTTTCCTAGCGTGATCCCATCAGAAATGAAGATATCCGCAGGAGAACCAAGGTTACCGACATAACTTGAAGAATCGCCAAACTTAAGTGGCAGTGAGCAGGGCACATTGCTCGCAGAATAGATGGTCGATGGGGATGAAAGGTTTTGAAGCGGCGACCACGTGCCGGAAGACCCAGCGTTGGAAGGCCTCCCGCAAGGTGAACTGATGACCTAGTAAGGGTCGCAGGAATCCAATGAATGCGAGTCGCACAGGACCGGTTACTATGGCGACATTTGGGGAAGGCCTTTATCCAACAGTGGATGTATTTCGGCTGAAATCATGATGATAAATAGAAAGAGGTTTTTGTATACAAAATAATTCCGCAACTTCAGCTTAACATCATTTTGACTGGTGGCCCTCTTGATATCGAAGGACAGCGCATTTCTGACTGTATATGAAAAGATTATGTGATGTTGACTGTATATGAAAAAAATCAGCAGCATAAGAAGAAACTGTTTTAAATTTCTGATCAATCAAGAACATAGATATATCACTGAAAGTGAAATATTAGATAAGAAGGAGGATTGTGAGAGTTGAACAAGGAGAAAAGAGTATGATTCATACTAGTATACAACTTAACGTCCGTAAGTGTATTTTTGGCATCATAGTGGGCCCCTAACAGTTATGAGTTTACATGTGGATAGATGGAGAGGGAGAGGAAGACCAAAGAAAAGATGGATGGATTGTGTGAAGAGTGATATGAAAGAAAAGGAAGTTAGTGATAGCATGACGAGTAACAGGGCAGAGTGGAAGAAAAAAACGTGTTGCGCCGACCCCAAATAACACGGGATAAGGGCAGGAAGATGATGATGATGATAGTGGGCCCCTAACAGAATACCAGCGCTGCGTTATTTATCGTTTTATATAACTTTCTTTCTTTCTATTCAGAACGAACAAAATTTCTTCTTGTGAATTTAATTACGCAAATATATTTTGTAAAGGTGGTCGCGTTTACTCTCCGACCTCTTGATATTATCTGGTTTAATTCGGTTCATTTCTCCAGTATAAATATAATTAAATTCACTCAAGCTCGCGGGTTGCTCAGGGCTGTTTTCCGGTGATCACACAAAGATCTTAACCCCTTGTAATTATACAAAATTAGACTCGAGCCCTGGATTAAATTACGCGAAACAGGAAAACATCTGGAACGCAATTAAGATCTTTCGATGTTTCAGTAAACAGAACTGTAAGTACAATAAAATCTAATTATTCAGGTTCGCAAACCAGTTTTAACTTCGTAGCAATAAAGGATGTACTAGAAAACCGTGTTGAAAACAAGATCCAGTCCAGATTTAATCGAATTCTGCTTGGACGGCAAACTTGAATTGGACTGCTTGATGTACTTACCAAGACTATACACCATTAATTTTTAATTAGAACAAATACTTAAAGGGTTTATTAGAAAAGGTCTTGTTATTATTTAAGTAAAATCTCAATTAATAATATTCATAAACAGCAAAGTTATTAGCGTTAGTTTATTTCCCAAAATGTCACTCAATTTATGGAAATAATGTTCAGGCTATTGATCATGAATGAATAAATGCCGGTCAAAATGAAAAAACAACTGCGCGTAGTATTTTCTAGTAACAATTGTTATGAATAATTGATTCAATTATGAATTTATCAACTATGATAAATATTCGTGGTCAATTTAGGGATTTCGTTTTGTTAACTTTTGACTACATAAATAAGTAACGGGTACGGATAGAAACCCATTTTTTTTTTTGTATTAATTAAAAAATAGTGCTGTATACCATACACCGTAGACGCGGGCTTGCGTCCGGCCGTCCGGTAAAGACTAAGCCAGTTTTACGTGGCCATATCATGAAGTGATCAATTTCTAAGATCTGGCCACGTACTTAATAAGATGTCGAATTGTTTGATTTCGGATGAAACGTACCGATTACGATTGTTTCACTTTTATAGGAAAAACATAATATAGCGACATCTATGGCGTCACATAAGAACTAATCCTGCATCGCGCAATCAAAGTTCTCCGCGCGATTAGAACATACAGAACAGCCCGAAATCATCTATCGGGCAGTTGCCCACTAGACATAACACCCGTCTGATCGGAGGATCCTCCCTTTTCAACGGAAGTTGTCGGGACTTTACCTCCAAACTGGTGACCCCGATTAAAGGACTGGAACAATTTGCCTGCTGCGGTCTTCCCGTCCAAAAAACTTTACGATATAATTTGGGTGTCTTCAAGGCTAGAGTGAATAGGCTCTTAATGAACTAGTGCGCCTCACCATCAATGATTACATCTCTGCTTACCATCAGGTGGGATCGCAGTCAAGCACTGGTTTATATCAATAAAAAAAAAAAATAGAATAAAATTTTACACAGATAATAACGCGCATAAAAAAAATCACCCACATCTATATAAAATTACTTTTAATGACATCATCTTTAAAAAAAAAACATTTCCTGATTTATTTACATAAAACTGGCTTATAATATACATACATGGTTTTGTTTGACTTTGTACCTTATATTATCTTAATGCAACACCAAAAGCTACATGTAGCAAATATGGCATCACTCTTAATATGCACATGGAAGACATACTACGCTCTGTTCAATTTCCGAAACCTCACAGCAGTAATTGGTGGTAGATGGAACCGCAATGGGACGAGCCAGCATCTAAGATCGCGTATCTATGTTCGTCTATGCATACAGTTCGGTTATAACCGCACACTACGCATAAACGAACATCAGTAATGAAGATATCCGCAGGAGAACCAAGGTCGCCGAGGAATCGCCAAACTCAAGTGGCAGTGGGCAAGGCACATTGCTCGTAAAACAGTTAGTTGATAGAGCCGAAAGGTTCTGGAGTGGTGACCACGCACTCTGAGACGCCTCGGAAGGCCTCCCACAAGGTGGACCAATGACGTGGTGAGAGTCGCGGAAATGCGATGGATCTGAGACGCACTGGACCGTTCGCTGTGGCGATACTTGGAGAGGTCTATGTCAATGACGATGACGATGATATAAATGAATAAATTATTTATTGGCATATCTAGCATTTTACAATACTAGTGAGGCCCTGACTCCTGACCTAGGCTTAATACCTATGTCACAGCAGCAAGTATCTTCTCCCAGTAGAGAAATTGCATGCAATTTTTGTACACATAACACCTATGTCACAGAAGCAAGTAAATCCTCCCAACAGGGAAATTGCATGCAATTTTTGTATTTGCTAAATTAAACAATTTTTTGCTGTGGTAAAAAAATTTAAAAGAATTAAAATATCTTCTACATAGTCCATATCACGTAGGTATAGACAGCAGTCTACACCGGACACTTAAAAAATAATTAGCTGAGTGAAAGAGACATCAATACACAAATTGTTAAATTGTCGGTCGCAATCCAGCGACCAACGTTAGAATTTCCGCATTGGAATTTTCTATTTTTTTTTTTCTAGTTAAGAATGTGTAACTTGTTTCAAAATTGAACGTAATTTCCAGCTCAATTTATTCTTTATCGACTCATTAACATACAAAAATAAAACCATTTAAACACTGATGAATATTTTCACAAATTGTGTGTGTTAAGTATGACTCAAGTCCTCACAGTCATTGAAAACATCTTCATATAATATCCGTAGTTATCATAAATTTTATATTCCCATTATACAATAAAACTCGTCCCCGAAAATCTTCCGCTAGTACTATAACCCAGTTGCGAAAAGTAATAAATGCAGATATTAAAAAAAACGACCTTCCTTTATGTTCTTTTGATACCGAACGGAACGGCGATGAAGGCGAACCGAGTAAACACAACTGTTCGAGATTTGCTGAACTGTAGGTATTGGCAGATAGATAAGGATTTTGGTATTCAGTTAAAAGGATTTACGAGTATTTTTGTTGATACTAAGCGATATGCAAGTATTTTTGGTAATGCTTATCGATTTACAAAGATTTTTGGTGATACTAGGCGATTTGCAAGTATTTTTGGTAATATTTATCGATTTACGAATATGTTTGGTGACACTAAGCGATATGCAAGTATTTTTGGTAATATTTATCGGTTTACAAGTATTTTTTTTGATACTAAGCGATATGCTAGAATTTTTGGTAATACTTACTAATTTACAAGTATTTTTTGTGATACTAAGCGATATGCAAGTATTTTTGGTAATACTTACCGATTCACAAGTATTTTTGGTGATACTAAGCGATATGCAAATATTTTTGGTAGTATTTATCAATTTACGAGTAGTTTTGATGATACTAAGCAATATGCAAGTATTTTTGGTAATATTTATCGATTTACGAGTATTTTTTTTGATACTAAGCGATATGCAAGTATTTTTGGTAATATTTACCGATTTACAAGTATTTTTGGTGATACTAAGCGATATGCAAGTATTTCTGGTGGCACTAAGCGATTTACAAATATTTTTGGTAATACTTATCGATTTACAAGTATTTTTAGTGATACTAAGCGATTTGCAAGTATTTCTGGTGGCACTAAGCGATTTACAAGTATTTTTGGTAATATTTATCGATTTACAAGTATTTCTGGAGATACTAAGCAATATGAAAGTATTTTTGGTAATATTTATCTATTTACAAGTATTTCTAGTGATACTAAGCAATATGCAAGTATTTTTGGTAATATTTATCTATTTACAAGTATTTCTGGAGATATTAAGCAATATGCAAGTATTTTTGGTGATGCTTAGCGATTTTCAAGTTTTCTTGGTAACACATATCGATTTAAGAGTATTTTTGGTAGTATTATACTCCATTCGCGTTAAGATTACACAATTAAACAATTTTTTTACCGTCTTTTCAACCGATTTAACGTTTATAATTTCTGGTTTCTCAAAAGTACTTACGTTTATTTCAAATAGACCAATTACAGGAAATTTTGAATTCTCAAAATGTTGGTCAGTCAAATATCAGTGAAGCTAAATTGCACGTTCCAAAGCGTAGATCTCTATGAAAAAGAACGTGCAAGAAACTCCATGGACACTCTTTTAAATCATATCACAATAAAGATAAGTAATAAAAAATAAAAAAGTGAGACTAGACTTGGTAGTGTGACTTGGTATTTAGCACATGTTATTTTATAGCATAAATGTTTCTTTTTATGATATAAACTAGTGCTCGACTGCGAATCCCACTTGATGGTAAGCAGTGATGCAAAAATTTATGTTGAAGCATACTAGTTTACTATGAGTAAATTCACTCTGCCTTTGAAGACAATTAAATTATAATCGGATGGAAAGACCTCCCGTATTATAAGAATATATTTTCCAAAATGGCTATTGATAGGAATTTCAGAATTTAAATTCGACAAAATGTCAAAGATTTATCCCCTCTTAGAGCAATACATTTTATCAGAGTCCGGATTATGGTAACAGGAGTACAATTTATTAATTTTATGACTCATAAAAGAACATTTTCAGTAATAACAAGTTTAATTACACTAATTAAAGTCCTAATTACTGCGAATTTTCTTCTAAAAGCCCCTTATGCCCCAAATAGTTCCAATCTGATACAAAGATACAATTCACGTTCTAGAAATATACAAATAACGTTGATTCGGTATATGTGTTGTATAAATAGGTTTTGTGTTCCAAGTCTAAGTGATTAGGTACAGGCGAGGTCAGATTCATCCGATTTTTTACCGGTACATAAGTGTAATTAAATCAAGTCGGATCCATGTATCAGCATAGTATATAAGCATAATCAATCATCCTTATAATGTTCCCACTGCTGGGACTCGGGCTTCCTCTCTAGGAGAGGGATTGGGTCGTAAACCACCGCACGGGCGTAGTGTGGATTGGTGGATGCTATGCACAATTGCAAATCGTTACTAAACTACTTGTCGACTTAAATCACGACACGTACAAGTACTGGCTAAGACAGAAAATACAAAACACAAAGAAACCAATCAATACTTAATTTCGGAAAAAGAATAACGTACCTTAAATATAAAGTTTATTTGAACTTATAATTCCGAGTCAATCCAAAGATTAACACACAACATTAACACTTCAAAGCAACTCGTTTTAAAAAACGGCTATTTCATACTTTAACCCCTATTATTATATGTATTATGTGCACAAAAACATTTTAAACCTTGAAAATGTTATTATAACAAAAAAATAGATTCATTTGTTTCCATAAAATAATCTTATTATTTAAAAATGAAGTGAAGAAAAAGTTTTTCTAAACCAACTTACATATAATAATTTCATTTCCATAGATGGCAAGAAATTCAAGTGTTCATTAGCCTGCGCTGATTTCTTGTATGGTAAGCAGCAAGCTTTCTTTACACGTTTCGTTCATGAAGTGTCAAAAAATGCTGAATTTAATTATTCATTAGGCACACATTTTTCGCACGGCTCATCTCGTTGGTTAATCCGTCTAAAATTAGGATATACTCTTCAGGAGTCACTGACTGGATGATTTAATCATTACTCTTTTTTATATACTGTAGGTATATTTACCTCTTAGAGATGAGACCTGAATCTCAGCAGTAGAAACATTATAAGGCTAGCTATGCTAATTAGGAACGCAGGTTCAGGTATGTACTTGTGAACCTGCGTGAATTTCAAAATAAAATAAAAAATCCTGCGTGTGCTTTTATACAATAGGTGATTGAGAGAACAATATTCTGAATTTGCACGACGAAATATTCGATTTCCAAACTTGTTCTATTTTCAAATCATAAAATGAATAATTAAAAGACAAATGTAAAATGAGTCATTCAAAGATAAATCATGTAAAATGAGTCATTCAAAGATAAATCATGCAAAATGAATTATTTAAAGTTATTATTTCGGTTCTGTGGGGGCTGGTTCTTAGCCAACATCAAAGTGTAGTCTCACCGCTACACATGAAAGAACCTTTTTATGATTTGAAAGCTGTAACCGTCAGATGAGTCCTCTTTAGAATCTTCCTGAACACTTGAGCCGATATTTCCAAATCCTGCGGTTGGTACACATTTTGAATTTTGGAAATAGAAATTGTTTTTTTTTTAAAATAGATATAAACTAGTGCTAGCGCATAAATGAATAAAAACGTCGCTACTCATAAAACCGTGTGTACGAAAATATTCGTCATCAGAACATGTGTAAAACTATTCATGTAACGGAACGTTGTAATAAAATATACGACCTTTCCGACCATTTGTACTATGAAATGCTCGGGAACACTTAGTTCTCCGCTGAAAACTCTTGTAGCCATAAAATGCTGCAACTGTGTTTTATAATGGTGCTATCACTTAGTTTCAATGTACGTACGTCCATTTATATTCTATATATAAAAGGACAAACTGACTGCAAATTTTGCACAAGGTTTAATTTTACGACGTAGGCGAAGCATTAATAGAGGTTGTTTCAAAATTCATCCCCTAACGGGATGAAACGAGGTCCCAAGTTTGTATAGAAACTATGAGAGGATTTACCAAAATTCCCCCCCTAATGGGATGAAACGGGGGTTCCGAGTTTGTATGGAGAACTAGGAGAGGATTTTCTAATATTCAACACCTAACGGGATGAAACGGGGGGCGTTTTGTATGGAGAAACCTATTTTCACGCGGATGGCGCCGGTGAAAGAAGTTAGTTAGTGTATTCGTATACACAATTAATTACTAATTAGTACAAATACTTAAGGGGCTTAATAGAATAGGTCTTGTTATTATTTAAGTAAAGTCTCAAATTATTCTTTGTAATATTTGCTTACATCCCAAAATATCACTCAATTTATTTAAATATTGTACAGGCAATTAATTATAAATGAATGAATGGCGATAAAAATGGAAAAATACTGCGGTTACTATTTATACAATTATGAATTTACCAATAATAACATTTTTTTTTTTCAATTCTTTATTTTTAATTTCGTGGTTAATTTTGGGATTTTGTTTTTTTTTTTACTTTTGACTACACAAATATGATCAGGAACGACTCCGTACCCGTTACTGATCATATATATGTAGTCAAAAGTTAAATTAGTACAAAAAAATAGGGGTGTATAGTAGGCCAAATGGTGCGTACCCAGTACAGCGTGGTCTAGCGGTCACCTCAGGATGTTAAGCTACCTATTTAAATTTCTATGATAGACGCCAATATACCGAAGGGGGTCCAGGCCTCTCCTGGAAAATAAACCTAGTTATAAAAAAAAATAAACAAAATAATAATAAATTAATAAATAAAAAATATATATGAAAAAGTAAGTAAGTATATATTATATATATTTATTCTATTAATTTTAACAATTTTTTTTTTAATATGTACATGTCTATTTAAAGGCGTCATTTTAATGACTCACAACACTCTTACAGTAACAAGAAAGAATATGTCTTACATTTTGCAGCAACTAGAGCTGTGATGACACAGGCCTATTCAATTCTTAAGGAAGCCTTGTAACTCTTCCTCCCTTTTATAACTGTAGTATAGTGATTACTTTACTCTTTCATGGAGTAATTAAAAAAAAAGGATATTGTTTACGAAACAAATTAAATCTTAATTTGTTACAAATTATTATTATTTTATTTTTTTACTTCTGCAAATATTTTTTTTTTAGGTTTTGGGCTAATTCTTCCATATTTCAACACTAATTTGCACATCTTTCGGCTTAAATGAATATTTTATGTAAGAACAACACACCTGAGGCACTAAAGAAGAAGCTGGACAGCACCATTAGCATCGCGCATGCGTATTATTTTTCAATTTACTTTATCTTTCGTAGTGGTGCGGAAAAGTGACCCGCGAGTAACCGGTCAACCCTCGTTTTTTTATTTCTTCGTAAGTGTATTGAAAAACGTCATTGCTGCATTCGGCTCCACAACACCCTCGCCTGCGGCTCGGATGAATTCTACCTCGGTTACAATAATAAATTTTCTTCACTTGTATCAAGACATACTATTTTGTTGTTATCTACAGAGTCGAGTCAATAAGTCATTTTATATTATAAAGTTATCTTCTTCATCCTTATAAAAAAAAAAATTACATAATCTCCTATCACACAAACTTCCCTAAAACCAAAATCTTGTAACAATTAGTGAATCTCGAAGGGCATAAATCCTGGTCCAATATCCTCAGAAAAATTATACATCTAACACAAAAGGCGCAAAATAATCATAAAATAAATTCATCTAAAAATAAGTCTAAAACTACGTGGCAAATTATTAATCGGACTAAATATAATCTACCTAAATCTAATATTACTAAAATTATACATAATAACAGAATTTTTTCAAAACCTAGAGACATTGCTGAAGCTTTTAACAATTATTTTATCGACAAAGTACAAGGGAAACTCGATGTGACTAGCAAACCCAGTTATAACAAAATTGATACCAATAATAAAACAATGTTTATGGCTCCTAGTGTACCACTAGATATAGAAAGGATCATAAATTCATTAAACAATACAAATAGTGTAGGATATGACGGTATAGCTACAAAAATAATAAAACAGGTGTCAAGAGAAATAAGCGGTCATTTAAGTCACATAATTAATCTAAGTATTAGCGCAGGTGTTTACCCTGATGCATTAAAAACATCAATTATTAAGCCACTTTTTAAAAAAGAGAATAGAGAAAGAATGGAATACTACCGACCAATATCATTAATTCCAGTATTTTCTAAAGTATTTGAAAAGTATATTTATAGGGAACTTTACAAATTTATAGATAAACATAATATTTTGTGTGAGGAACAGAAAGGATTTCGTTTACATAGGACTATTAATATGGCGATATATGATTTTATACACAATGTTATTAAAAATGTAGATCACCGAAACCCTGTATGTGGCATATTTTGCGACATGACCCAGGCATTCGATTATGTCCACTACGCTACTCTGTTAAACAAGCTCGAAGCCTACGGGGTTAGAGGCAATGTCCTTAATTTACTTAGTTCATACCTACAAAACAGAAAACAAATAACTGAAGTCAATAAAATTAATATAGCTACTAAACATGAAGAGACATTTTGGTCCTCAGAGCGTAAAGTATTATTTGGGGTACCGCAAGGCAGCGTCTTAGGTCCCTTTATATTCATTTTATACATAAATGATCTACCAAAATCTATTGAGCGACCAATAACACTTTTTGCGGATGATAGCACGATTACAATACCTTGTAAAAGTATAGTTACGTATGAGAGTGACATTAATAATAGTTTAAAACAGACGGTAAACTGGCTAGATTCAAATAATTTGAAAATAAATTTGAATAAAACGAAACTTATCCAATTTAGACAACAGACCTCTAGTATTAACTTGAATATACACTATAGGAATAATACCATAGAAGAAGTTGAAAGTACAAAATTTCTGGGTCTACAAATAGATCAAAAATTAAACTGGAAATCCCACATTGATATTTTGTGTAAGAAAATGAGTAAGTCTGCATATGCTCTACACGCATTATCAACCATAATCAACATAGATGCACTTCTTACTGCCTATTATGGAATAGTAGAGTCACATTTGAGGTATGGTATCATATTTTGGGGAAACTCTACCGAAAGAGAAACCGCCTTCAAGGCACAAAAAAGATGTATTCGAGCGATGTTTAAGCTAAAACCTACCGATAGTTGTAAACCATATTTTCAAAATCACAACATATTAACATTGCCTTGTCTGTATATACTAGAAGTAGCTGTGTTTGTGAAGACAAACCCTAGTCGTTTTAAACGCATAGCCGATGTATTTCCCCGCAACAGACGCGATAATAGCCTGCTATGTCAGGAGCCAGCCAAGACAGCACTTATGCGCAAAAGTGTCTACTGCATGGCTCCAGTCATTTATAATAAGATGCCTAAGAGTTGGAAAGAGCTTCCATTATCATTATTTAAAAAAAAACTCCGAAGCTTTTTAGTGGTGAAATCTTACTATAACTTAAGTGAGTACTTAGATGAGAAAGTGTTTTTAAGTTAGTTTATATATTTTAAGTTCATTTAATTATTTTCTTTGTATTTCTTGTTTATACCTACATCATTGTGTATTATTTTAAAATTGTACGTGTTTAATGTTATATTTTGTTAAATTTTGTCTTTTGCATGCCTACATGGTAAAATATGGCTGAACTTGTTACCTATATTTTTTTTGTCATCTTTTACTGTTACCCATATTTGCAAAATAAAACTATCTTTATCTTTATCTTTATCTTTATCTCAGTATGATTCAAAACCTCGTTAAAGACGAATTTAATCACCGAGAGGCTTCTAATAATTCCTGCTCAAACGGTATGACGATATAATCTGTGTGATTGGGGCGGATTGGGATGTTCGTGGTCTGTTGCGAACCCACATAACTCCCAAAATGGATAGCAAATAGATTCAATAAAATCTGTGCCAAATATTGTTTGAAACTTAGGTCTAGATATCTGGACTATAAAGTAATTTTTTATTAGTAGATGACGGGTGATATTCACCAACCCGTATTGGGCCCATGTGGTCGATTACGGCCTATTTCCTCTCCTAGAGAGGAGGCCGGAGTCCCAGCAGTGGGAACATTAAAAGGCTGATTATGCTGATAAGCTATATCTCTGAAATGGATAGCACAATTTTACACGATTGCTTCAAAAAACCCCTTATAAAGTCGCGAGTTTTTTAATATGGTCGAGATATACCATTTTGAAATCCTCATAATGAGCTCTTTAATTTGATACCCATACTAAAGTACCCAAAAAAAAATTTTTTTTTCTCTACATTATAGCGTTCTCACAGTCGCTGTGTTTGTTTTTTTTTAACGCTTGGGTTATCTAAACGAATATAACGATATCTTAATTAGGTAAATCCGTTCAACGGTTTGGAAAATTTGAGGTGATAAGAATATTACATACATACAAGATACGTAAAAAAACATAACCCTTCTTGCAGCCGGGTAAAAACTCATATCTCTAGCCTTTTTCTCAACTAGCTCGGGGTCGGGTTCCAGACTAACCGGGTGCGCTTGAATACCCATGTTTTACGTGGAGCGACGGCCTATCAAACCTCCACAACCCCGTAAATGAGTTAATATATATATATAAATATACCTACGCACATTTCCATTCCATTCTTTATAAGATCTGATATTTCAAAACTGCACATATTACAACTTTTATCTGAGGAATGAATCGAAATTGCGGTTTAGCAGTTTTTGCATAAAAATAAATTATGTCAAATCACCATATTTGAGTATTATTCTAAAAAAAAGAATTCTGATGATTGCGTAACCGACCTTTAAAATTATTTTAAACTCTCGAAAGTGTATTTTAAAATACTAGAATACTGGCAAAATTTAAGTAATATTAATGTCTAAGGAAGACAACGTGGCCGATGATCTAGTGAGGGTCTAATAGATGTAAGACGCACAGTTCCAGTCGTTGTGGAGACATTTGGAAAGGCTTATGTTCAGTAGTCAGTGGACGTCTTTCGGCTGAAACAATGTGGATGATGACCATCTAAAGGCCAGTTTAATCTTCACAGCTATCCAATAAATCTCTGAGGGGCAGAATACCATCGGCAATCACAGTGAATGGATGAGCGAACGCTTTCATAGTGGAACACTGCACCGGTTTGAAACGTCCCTGCATTGTGTGCAAGCGTTTAAACAGGACAGTTACTAGAGCCAGTAAGGCAAGTTTCGAAACTTGCCTTATAGCAGTTTCGAAGAGTTTTCGCTATCGCAAACTCCTCAAAACGGCTACAAGCGGTCTATATGTAGTTTGCAAACCAATAATGTATGAATCGATTCAACAATATATACACCTGTAGAATAAAATGCGGCTGATGTAGTTCGTGCGCGTTTGAACGGGAGAGTTACTGGCACTAGCTCGGAATAGTTCAGGCTATTCATCCTGGTTAGTTATGAGATCGAGGCTTATATTGAAATTCCTGGTCTACGTGGAATCAATAGAGCTACTGAACTCTGAGATTAATTTACGTATACTTCAATAGACGAGAGATATCTGAGTTGAAGTTACCTTGTTGCTCTGTATATGAGGTAGCTTGAAGAAAACCATTGAACCACATAATTACTTGTGCAAAGTCCTTGAAGATCATGCCTTCGATGTTCTTAAATGTTCGCTTAGAACTTAAACAATAGATGTTGTTAAACAATTCCAATCGGGGTCTAATCAGCTTTAAAGAAGGGAGAATTTGAACCCAGCGTTTGATGTAATGACCGAAATAATTCACAAGCTCAATTTTATGCCATAAGCTGGTAATGAAAGTGATCATTTGAAAGGGACATAAAAAGAGCAGTAAAGACCCAACCAATTATGTCTTTAAATTGAATATCTGCATACTTAGTAGCCAATCTGAAAATCTCTTAACCGACTGCGGACCCGGGTTGGCCGCTGTTAAAACAATCTGGTCAAATGGGGCTTCCTCGACCTCTCTTTAGCACAGTGTCGAATGTGGAGCCGCTGCACAAGATATGCGTCACCTGCTTTGCTGCCTATCCTGCACAACCACCTGCACTTTTCGGGATATATACGAGGCCAAAAACAAAGCTGTAGAGGTTGCCAAAAACTGTCCAGAAAAAAAATTATTCTAGTACATCAACACAAAAAGAAAAAAATTGAATATTAAATTAAGAGTGTGTCTTTTTATACAGTTTATCAACTTTCTATGCATAAATTGTGGTCCAATATTGTTATTTTGGACAAAGACTAAGAGCCCACTCAGTAGACTAAGATTGACTGCATGAATTAATTATCCTGTGATATAACGAGTATATGTTTGCATATACGCGCGCAGTTGACATTTGTGAAATTAATGGAGTATGTAATAAATATAGTTGACTAACAGATGCCTGCGGCTTCACCCGCGTGATAATAGAAAAGTATCCCAAGGGAACATAATCACAGTATAAAAAATATCCTATGTGCTATTCTAGGACATGGTCTACTCGTGTACCAAGTTTAATTAAAATCCGTTCTGTAAATTTTTCGTGAAAGTGTAACATATATCCATATATCCATACATCTATATACATCCATACATCCATTCATCCATACATTCATACATTCATACATCCAACATACATACATACATTCATAAATCCATACATTCATACATTCATAAATCCATACATCCATTCATCTATACATAAAAAACTTTCTCGTTTATAATATTAGTAGGATATTCGATTTTCAGAGAGGTGCATATTGAACACTTCATCTCGAGAATGATATAGCAGTAGTGGCCCAGTGATAACGTCCTCGACTTACGAGTTGTAGGTCACGGGTTCAAACCCCGCCAGGCGTATTACTTTGTAGAATTTATTTTATCACCACTGCTCTCAAGACGTTGAAGGAAAACATTGTGAACAACCGGCATGTCCTAGAACCAGAAATTCGAAAACATGTGACATCCACCAATCCGCCCTGAGCCCACGTGGTGGATTACGGCCCATTACCTTTCCTAGAGAGGAGGTCTGAGGTGGTAAGATCATCTTATGACAAATCGCGCTCTTGGGCGGAGCGGGAGATAGTGTCAGACTTTTACTGACTTTGCCTTCGTCCCAGGGACCCGGGTTTCGTTTTCACATTACCCATGGCTCCAGTAGGCTTCGACTCTGCTGGGCCCCTATGTTTTCCTGACATCTCTTTGAGGCACGCGTGAAATACTACGCGGCGTTAACGGCTTGGGCTCGGTCCAGACGGTAACCAGATTGCCGGGTTGCGAGCTACCCATAGCAAGTCGTTCGGAAGCCCGCGTTTACCGTGTTAGTCAGGGTCAGGATCGAGGTGGTGGAAAAGCGAGTCTGTTAATGATAAAGAAAAATGCGTCATTTGTCGTCGTTCAATGAAATACGTTTGTAGGTAGGTATTAAATTTGATTATAGTAGTTTGAATTGTAGTAGAATTGGGTGTAGCATTCATACTCCACCCTAGAGCGTGAGAAGCCATTGGACAATAACCCGCCTCAAAAAAAAAAACTATTTCAACAACTGTGGTCGACGACAGAGCACGCTTTCCTAAAAGTAACCTATTCACTTTGGTCTGGACGTGTTAGAAAGCTGACATCAGAACATTACCGACCTGACCTTTGACTATCCAATTATTATAATGATTGTATTTATCAACAGTATCATTACGGTGTAAGAGTCTGGCCGAAATCGCTTGCGAATTTGGCACCGTACGTGCGTACTGAGATGACAAACGAATTAGATATATGTACTTACTACATAGTTTTGGCTCTCACCTCATTTGAGTTTAGTCATATTTACTTTGAGAAATTTGTTTATTTTGGATCCTGTTATGTAGTTTTAGATTTAGTGACAACTGCTACGTAGTAGCCTAGCATTTTGTTAAACTGGCCCTATTTGGCAAAGCCGTTGTTGTTTTTATTGTTTACAAACTTCTGCCAGTGGCTTCGCCCGCGTTGAAATAAGTTTATCCATACAAACTTCCAACCTCCGTTTTACCCCCTTAAACGGATTTTACGAAACTCCATTCCAGTTTCATAAAATCCGTTCTTAGTGGATGTCTACACCCTGTAAGAAACCTACCTGCCAATTTAAAGTTTGTTGGTGTTATAGTTTCTGAGATTTCGCGATTTATCAGTGAGTGGTATTTTGCTTATATATATATAAATTTAAGTTTTTAAACATACCGGTAATTATGAAAATTTTGCGATGATAAGACACGCAATTGATTCCTGATTGAGTTGTGCCTGTTCTAGATAAACGTGTTTTTTTTCTCCAGATTTCGTAATACCTGTAATTACTTCAATGTTTTGCACCTTTTTCATTTATATCCTTATATTTATATACATATTCATACATATTGTAAAAGTCCCTCACCGCGTGATTGATTTTTGGGAAAGGTTTAGGTTATAATAAACGCATATTATAAGTAAAGAGAAACCAAGAATTTCCAAAGTCGGTGGTCAAAGATATTTACTACAGCTTAAAAAACTAAAATTCTTGTAGGCATTCGTCTAATTCATTGTACGAGTAATACTTTACTGTCATGTTCGTACAATGCGAACGTCTTATACTGAGTCACTTTAAGAGTGCTCAACCCGAGTTATATTTCTATACAACCGCTCTTACGTGTCTAAGACGTTAATACACGTCTTTCTCTATATAATTTGGAAACACTAATATCTTGTGGATATTATCTAGGTTTCCATTTAAATTAAAACGTAGATTTATGTTTTAATTTAAATGGAAAACTAATCAAGTAAAGACCTCTGAAAATCTGCCATTTTGAGTGAACTTTGGACCTTAATAATGTTCTCATAAATTAAAAAAGAAATATATGTATAAAAACCGCACATTTAATCGAGATTCTGAATAACGAGAGCTTTGTACAAAAATTTTTAAGCGTTTAAAAAGAAAACGTATTACCTGGAATAAGTTTTATACGAGAATGCCAACTGAGCGTTCAGGCGTTACATTTCTTTTTTCGCGTTACCTCTTTCTCCAACATTGCGTTAGATGAAACATCAAGCTTTTAAACGATGCTCACGGTGACGATAAAAGGATCAAGAAGGGCCCTCTTAAGTATTAAATGTTCAATTTGAAATCGAATAAATCTATAATTTAATATCGTCAAATGTGATTGTAATGGTTCAATAAATTTAATTTTACATTCGGAAAATCGGGACCTTAATTGAAAAGATTTGATTTTTTTGATTTCTATGAAACGTAGTATTAAATATAATTGATTGTAATGAAGATACTTAGATTTGGATTTTTTTTTGTAATTAATGAGTAGAAGGAATATTAACGAAAGCCATTTATTTTATTGCAGGGGCCTTAACATGAAGTTCTAAAATGTCAGACTAGCGAGCGAGAAAGAAGGATGGAGCTATCATCATCATCATTTCAGCCGAAAGACGTCCATTGCTGGGATAGGCCTCTCCCAAGTGTCGCCAGTAGGTAAGTAAGTTTTATTAGACACAGCTATAACACTTGCCATGTCAAAAATAATAATATAAAAAATTTAACCTACACTGATGACAAACTAGCTGTATGAGAAAAATTTATTGGCGTTGTACAACCTCTAAATATTAACCGAATGTGGTGATTTTTGGTATAAGAACACTGTGCATAAGTGGTATCAAAAATTCGAGGAAAGACAAAAATCTGAACTTTTAAAAACATGAAACACTCTACAGAGCTCCATCCGTTTAACATTTCAGTTTAGACAGTCAAATGGATCGCGTTAAGAGTTCGTGGCAGGGCTGCTGTTATTTATTATAAAATAATGACTATAATAATTTAATGTGTATTATGTTTTTCTTATTGCAAGTTCAACCTTTGTAGATATGCTATCCATTCAGATTTATTACTGCTATACAATTTTTAATGTCATATGGTAATAAGACCATTATTATCTTTATACAATGATTCTTCTATACGTGTGTGTGCTACTTGACTCCTCCTAAACGGCTTAACTGATTTGGATGAAATCTGTGTATATTTGAGTGGGTCTCTTGATAATTTGAAAATACAATTAAACTCGGTACGTGTCGCTGCAATCGGTTTGTCAATTTTTTTTTTTGACGAAAAGAAAGCTTTTGGGCAGGTCAAAGTCTACTGGGACCGCTAGTTTTTTAAACATAGTTCTCATATTAATAATAATATTCACACAACGCCGTCTAGTCCCAAGCTAAGCAGAGCTTGTGTTATGAGTACTAGACAACTGATAAACATACTTAAATATTTCTAAATACATACATATTATAGATAAATTACACCCAGATACAACAAATGATTGTGCTCATCACACAAACACTTGTCCTGGGTGAGAATCGATCACAGCAGATAGCAGTCAGGGCCACTAACCACAGGCCAGTCAAAATTAA
The DNA here is from genome assembly GCA_949316375.1 of Mythimna vitellina. NCBI lineage: Eukaryota > Metazoa > Arthropoda > Insecta > Lepidoptera > Noctuidae > Mythimna > Mythimna vitellina. The sequence continues at coordinate 16,082,706 of OX438706.1, forward strand.
AGGTAATAAATAATATAGCGTTTTAATGATCTTAATGTGAGAACACTGATTTATACTTCTCAAATACTTGATTGACTTGATTTAAATTGGGTTTGGCTAATAATTACTGTAATATTTCACTACATCATTTATGTTTATCTTTACATACGTTTTTTTTTTTTATTGGGTGGGAAAATCATCTTATGACAAATCTCGCTCTTGGGCGGAGCGGGAGATAGTGCCAGACTTTTACTGACTAACTACTCCTGTTCCTTCTTTGCCTTCGTCCCAGGGCCCCAGGTTTTACTTTCACACTACCCGTGGCCCCAGTAAGCTTCGACCCTGCTAGGCCCCTACGATTTGCTGACTTCTCCTTGAGGCGCGCGTGGAACACTACGCGCCGTCGACGACTTGGGCTCGGTCCCTCAGCATGCAGTCGCGGTCGCTCAATTTTTTTTTTTAAATATGGTTTTATTTTGTAATTTAAAAGTCGTGGTTAGACGTTTTAATTTTATTTAGGTTTCCAGAAGCAAGTCCAGTTAAGTAGACGACAACGTCATATGTTGACATACGAGAGGCCACTCATAAATAAAAACCAGTTTATTATAATAAAAATTGTTGTTATTATGCAAGTAAGGTTGTCTGTACCTACACGCAAATATTACGTTCATATTACTCACGCCGTACCTCATCGCGGCTGCGGTTACCAACGGGTCTGACCCATGACCCAAGCACCGGAAAATGGCCAGGAAAATAACATGAAACAATATACGCGAGGCGAAGCAATTTGTAAAGTTATGTTCTAAAAATACTTCCCCTTAATGGAATTCTTTCAAAATTATTTTATTTTATTAGAGTTTGGAAGGAGCTATATTGATTATTTTATAGTTATCCATTATCATCTGAGCATAGCATAGCATAGTCGGCCTTATAATGTTTCCACTGCTGGAACTCAGGCCTCCTCTGTAGGAGAGGGTATGGAACGTAATCCACCACGCGGGCCCATTGTGGGATAGTGGATGTCACATGTCTTCGAATTTTTGGTTCTGGGACATACCAGTTTTCTCACGATGTTTTCCTTCAGCGTTTTGAGAGCAGTGGTGATGAAATAAATTACACAAACTAATGCGCCTGGCTGGGTTTGAACCCGCGACCTACAACTCATAAGTCGGGGCTGAGTTGGTTATCATCTGAGACAATACACCAATCACTTTTATAATGTTCCCACTGTTGTGACTCGAGCCTCCTCCAAATTGGATGGATTTGGCCAGAACTTGGATACATTATATGCCTTCGATTTTTTTTTAGTTTTAGGACATTGATTATCATGACGTTTTCCTTCACCATTATAGCTTTAGCTATGAATGGTCTGACAGATCTATGAGGACTTTCAAACTCTTCAAAAAGGATATCTACTAAAGGACTTTGGACTTCGTATCTTCGTAACTGAAGTACTGAATAAGGGCCAAAATTGCGTTAAGCGGTCGCTCACGCGGTCCCATAAAAAAGTGCTCGGGCACCCGTCGCGAGGAGCCGTACCCCGGGCCTATTTTGCTACGTAATAATACATTAAAGTTCTCCATCGACATGACTACATGCACACCGTTAAATTTGAACTAGCGACACTGCGCAGGTAATAATCCGGCTTCCGTAACGGGGACCGTCGCATACGACACACGCGCGATTTCACGCGACGGGAGCCCGTTGCGGGCGCACGCTTATCGCAGTTTCGGCCTTAATTTAATTGGCTTTTGCATATATGTAAACACTAGCCAGCGGCTTCTCCTAAATAAAAGTAGAAAATCATCCGAAAGATACATACTCCCAGTAAAGCAAGTATCATATGTACTATTCCAGGATATGTTCTACACGAGTACCAAATTCATCTCTATAAGTTCAACCGTTTGAACGTGAAGAAGTAATAAACAGACACACACATACGTACGAACCTATCGCCTTTATAATGTTATTGTAGGCACGTATAGGTATATTTTATTATTTATTTATATTCGTATGCCAATCACAGTCGTGCCAGACAGTTTGGCTAATAATGTTCAGAGTTCAGACAGAGTTCGTTGCATGCGCTGAATTGTGATCGCGATCAATTTGGCAACATTCTAACAATAACGCTCCAATGTATGGACTATGCGTTAGAGATAAACCAACTATTCACCGACTATTCGGAAAGCCGACTAGCTGGTAATTAACGAAAATATAATAATAATATTATTACATATAATGTTATTGAAAGTAAGCTTCTCCATACAATTTTTTACCCGCGTTTCGTTTTATTTATTAGGAGATAAAAAAACTTAGGCGTTAGCAAGAAATGGCTCAGAGTCGGGAACAATGCAAGTAATGGAACGATTCCTTTATCCAGCAGGACGATATAAGTAAAAACGAAAATATCAATAACGATGAACCGACCAGTAGGGTGAGCCATTTGAGCGATGACTAGTTGCGCTTTCGGCCAAGTCCATAGTCAGCCCATCTCTAGAAGGTTGTCAGAACATCAATAGATGTTGTGGTGGGTAAGTGTCTTGTGTGTCTATTATTATCTACCGTTTTGAAATCCAAATATACTCAAATGTGATCAGACAGAGATAAGAATAGATAAAAGAAACTAGTTGCTTACATTTTATCAGTCAAACCAAAAATAGTTGGCCGCCAACCATTTTGTGCACAAATATTTACTTTGGTTTAGTCAAACACATCTATGATCTATCGTTGATAAGCTGGGATTTGTCATAATAATGTTCTGAGTTCATGTAAAACAAAATAGACCTAAATAATATGGTTAAAAGAAATGTTTTTTTTTTTCTTCTAGTCATAAAATGTATCCGGCTCGAAGGACCGTTTACTAGAAATACGATAAATTTTATAAGATTAGGCCCGCGACTTCGCCCGCGCACATAAAATAGCCTATGTCACTCAGGAATAAAGCAGCTTTCTATCGGTGAAAAAATTTCAACAATCGGACCAGTACTTCCAGAGATTACCTCCTACAAAAAAAATAACATTACCTCTTTATAATATTAGTGTAGATAACTCCATAAAGCAAACTTGTGACTGATGCGAGTGAAGTAAATGTTTTTTTTAGGTAGGATATCATCTAATGAGTTCTCTTAATCTAGGGTGGAGAAGAAGGACGTGACAGATTTTTACTAACTTAAAGCACACCTATGTTCCTTCAGTTAGTTGCCTTTTACGTTCCAAAATCGAGTTTCCTTTTCAGACGTTTTCCCATGGCCCTAGCAGGCATCGGCCCTGCTGGAGCAAAAATTCGAAGACTTGTGACATCCACCAATCCGCACTGGACCCGCGTGGTGGATTACAGCCCATACCTTCTCGTAGAGAGGCGGTCTGAGTCCCACCTGTGAGAAAATTATGTGCCTATGTTTTTTCAGTTACGTTCCAGGACTGCGGTCACCGGATTCAATCCCCGTTGAGATTGGCCACCACGATCGAAATTCGGTCGAAAGAATTATTATTACGTGGTTACGTCAAAAAGATAAAAAACTCGTTTCGTGTATAAGTAATTATATTTAAAAATAGTTTTCTTAATTTTATTCATACGATGTGCCGGAGTTTGCAAGTTACCCAAGGTTGCGTGTTCGTTCTGGTGTAGGTAATAATTAAGACATTTTAGCAACGGTTTTTTTTGTTAGTGCAACGGAGAATTCACTGTCTACTGTAATAAGAGTTTGGCTTCAACACCAAGACTAGATCAACAAGTCAGTAATGAATGTTAATAATATTAGTAATAGATTATTTTCTTTTACACTGAGATAGTACATACACAGGTGGTCTGAAAAGTTTCCGACCTAACAAGATACAAGACATTTTTCTTAGAATTTATTTTTCTTTTTAGGGTTCTGTTTTTCTTTTTGAGGTACGGAACCCTAAAAAGAAAAAGATCACTTTGTTGTTCGTCCGCCTGTCTGTCTGTCAAGACCCTTTATCTCTGGAACGCGTTGAGGTATTGAGTTGAAATTAAAATCATATACTCAAGTTTGTGGTCTCTTGAAGTTAAGAAAAAATCCGGCCGTTTATGTCTCAAAAAAATGTATATTTCGACTTACTCGAGAAAACCAAAATTCATAGGGTACTTCCCGTTGACCCAGAATTCTGAAATTTTGCATAAAGCAAGGCCTTATAGCACAGGTATAGGAATAAATATGTAAACTGTAAATTTCTTGTTACGTAACAACAAAAAAAAAAATTGCGATTTGGGAAAATCTTCGTAACTCAATTCGGGAATTGAACTGTTGTCGTAAGTAAGTTTGTACGGAAACCTCAGGACACGAGTCCAACTCGCACTTGCCTGGTTTTTTTTATATTGTCTTCTTGTAACTCATTTCTCTCAGCGATGCCCCCATCTCTCTAACCCTTTCAAATATTAGTTAGCGTTTTTCTGTGCAAAATAATTATTCACGAAGTTTTCCTCCGCATTTGACGGAAATCTCTACCCTCCGTGCGCAATTATTAGATGAGGGAACAAAAAGAAGTTGCTTGAGGCTAGATATTTTTTTAAATTATTATTGATAGGCTTGCGTTTGACCACTTGCCTAGAAGTAACCTATTCACTCTTGACTTGAGTTGACCCCTAGGTTGTAGCTATCAGGAAACACAGACTCCGGCAAGGAATTTCACTCCTTAGCTGTATGCATTATGAATGTGTTCCCAAAGTGTGTAGATCTGGTGATTAAGGTGGATGATCAAGCAGTTCAAACCGTAATTCATAGATTTTCGCCGATTCACCCACGTATATGTGAATAAATATATAGAAGTCTCTATTTATGTATGAAAGTATGTGTGTATTATGTGAATCTTTCAAATTGTGCACTGGATTCTACCCTCTATTGTGATCTCTCTCTATCATCCAATGCTTTTGCGATTCAAAAAAATCTTCGTAACTCACAGTTTCACGATATTTTCCTTCACCGTTTTGAGAGCAGTGTTGATGAACATTACACAAAGTAATTCGCCTGACTGGGTTTGAACTCACGACCTATATTATATGTAGATATTAAACTATGTAATAAACTGCATTCAAAACTTTATCAATAAAGATAAAACTAATTAAAGGTTTTCCAATAATTAGAAAAGTTTAATTAACTTAACTTATTAATATGGTTCAAGTCACATTATTTTAACTAATAGCTCACACATTATTTTATGAATGGTGTCGAGTAAAGTTCAACAAAGCCATCTGTTATAATGTATCTGAAATCTGTCTCGAACAAGTAAATACAATTTTGGATAGAATCCACACTAATATTATAAATGATAGATTGATAGATGTACTCTTTATTGTACACCAATAATAAAATGACAATAAGAAGCGAAGTGATGTGATTATGAATGTGAAAGATGTGGGGTCTTGGGTTCGATTCCTGCGTCAACCAAAAATGGTAAATATAAAGCCTTTGGTCTTGCATCTGATTTCTCTCTGGTCGTATGGTACCGTCCTATTTGACTATGAGAGCAAAAAAACAAAAATGCACCTGTGTTTACATACTATAGATAACTCTGTCTGTTTGTTATGTATTTGCATCGTAACGGCTGAACATATTTGTACAAAAGGAATGCACACGGGTAGACCATGTCCCCGGATGGGATATAGTAGCATACATACTTTCCCAGAATTATGTTTACCTTTAACGGTCGGAACGTTGGAAAACCTTTAATTAGTTTTCACACTAATATCACACTAATATTATAAATGATAGATTGATAGATGTACTCTTTATTGTACACCAATAATAAAATGACAATAAGAAGCGAAGTGATGTGATTATGAATGTGAAAGATGTGGGGTCTTGGGTTCGATTCCTGCGTCAACCAAAAATGGTAAATATAAAGCCTTTGGTCTTGCATCTGATTTCTCTCTGGTCGTATGGTACCGTCCTATTTGACTATGAGAGCAAAAAAACAAAAATGCACCTGTGTTTACATACTATAGATAACTCTGTCTGTTTGTTATGTATTTGCATCGTAACGGCTGAACATATTTGTACAAAAGGAATGCACACGGGTAGACCATGTCCCCGGATGGGATATAGTAGCATACATACTTTCCCAGAATTATGTTTCTTAGGATTAATTTTCGACAATCACGAGGGCATATTCGCGAGCCAAAGTTAGTATATAATATACTTGTTGTCCTGGCTTTTTATTTTGTTAACATCTCATTTGTTGATAGTTGTAATTATTCATATTTTTCTTGCTTTTTTTGATATATAGCGTCTTTTTGTAATTTGAATGTGAGAACATCGTAAACTCCGCGAATATTACGACTCATTTTTTTTTACTATAATTATTTTTATTGTGCTTTTGGGTACAATATTGACTGGTCTACACTGTTCTTACATAATATCTATTAATACTGTAATACGAAAATGTTGTAATCAACCACTTTTTTAAAAGAGTAACCATGGAGTTTCTTGCCGGTTCTTCTCTATAGGAAATGACCAATTTGGAACCGTGCACTAGCTTCTGACGTTTTATAAGTGCCCATGTAAGCCTATGTGAAATAAAAATATTTTTGATTTTGATTTGATTTGATTGATTTGCTTCTCCCGTGTCTTTGGTTACTGCTCCGCTTCCATGGAGCATATTGTGGTGTTACTTAGCTCATTCTTACAATTCATTATTAGCCTCGCTATCCTATACAGAAAGTTTTTTCCAGTCCGACTGGTAGTTCCAGAGATGATCGCGTTAAAACAAAAGTAAATAACTCCACCACTTTATTGTGTACTAGCGTCTGCCAGCGGCTTCGCCCGCGTTATGTAGGTTTTTCCATACAAACTTTGGAGCTCCGTTTCATCCCTTTAGGGGCTGAATTTTTGAAAAATCGTCTCTTCTTAGTGTTCGCCTTCGTCACAAAAAGAAGCTTTGAGAAAAATTTCACGCTCCTAGTCCCACTAATTTCAGCTGCGCCTTGATATGTCAGTCAGTCAGTTTCTCCTTTTACATATTTAGAGAAAATATGTATATAAAATAGAAAAGGTTAGTATACCTATGCCTATATCTGAGTATGGTTTCCACACTTCGTTCTATGCAGAGTATTGTAGGTGGGCTATGGCGGCCATAACCTAAGGTGGGCTTATTCCAACCAGCCCACCTCTCTCCAAAAACAGATAAGGCCTTTCAGGTTTTTCTTGTGCGTATTTCAGTGACACCCTAGATAACAAACTAATAGTGGCTGTAAGAATGACGGCGACCTCAACAATCAATTACTGATTAAATGACCCGAAAATGATGAACACCGTTCGAACAAAAGATAGAGACATGATGGCTGAGAAATACAGAATTCATACGGTGGGTTTCTCTTCTTTTTAGGGTTCCGTACCACAAAAGGAAAAAACGGAACCCTTATAAGATCACTTTGTTGTCCGTCCGTCTGTCTGTCTGTCAAAATCATTTATCACGGGAACGCGTGGAGGTATCGAGTTGAAATTAAAACCTGAAAAGATGTCAAATCGAAAGATCAAACTTTTGAGTTAACAAAAAAAAGAGACGGCCACTTATGTCGCAAAAAATGTATATTTCGAAACTCTCAAAGGAATCAAAATTCATAGGGTACTTCCTGTTGACCTAGAATTCTGAAATTTGGCATGAAGCAAGGTCTCATAGCACAAGTACCTTTAGGAAAAATCTGAAAACTGTAAATTTGTAGTTCAAAATCTTCATAACTCAATTCGGAAATTGAGCCGTTTTCATAGGTAAGTTTGTACGGAACCTTGAGTACGCGAGTACGACTCGCACTTGCCCGGTTTTCTTATTGTGCATAAGCTCGCGCTTGACCACTACTATCTCACCTGATTGTAAGTGAAGCTTGTAAAAGTAACTTATTCACTCTCTATGATAAAGACCCAGGAAACACAGACAGTTTTAAAAATTGCGTTGCAATTCTGAAAAGCAAAATTGCGCAGTTGAGGATAAAATCATATTATTACTATGATGATGGTTTCAAACGTACAGTTTAATAACGGATGTAATTTATTGATAATATGTATGTACTCGTATTTAGAAATATATATGTGTATTTTTATTAGTTATCTAGTACTCATAGCAGTCACAACACATGCTCTGCTTAGTTTAGGACTAAATTGCGTTATGGGAAAGTTGTGGAATATTATTATTATAAATAATAATAAAATATGGTGTACAAATAAAAAAAAAAAAAGTAGAAATAGTGGTCATAATAGAAAAATGTATCAGAACACCCAATACGATTTTTGTTAAACCAAACAAGTAGGTACAATAATAAAATTATCTATGAAAAACATAACAGGTTTTTTGACTCTGTCTAATGCAGATATGTTACGAACTTAAATACAACGTCGGGCTTAAATAAAGTTAGGTAAAATTCGAATGATAATGTTGGTACAGTGCACCGCAAACTAAAAGGATTTAATTAAAAGTGTACATTAGAAGTGAGATCACTTTGGGAGATACTGTATCTCCTGCAGTACGGTCATATGTTATTCACTCTGTAGTTAAGCGTTCTGAACCAAGTGAATACTCTAAAAAAAACGCAATATGCATTCGCCGTGGCCGAGATGGAATTCACCCGAGCGGTAGGCGAGGGTGTTATGAAGCCGAGTGCTACAGTGATAAATTTCCACGTGTATCAAACGACATTTCTCAATACACTTACGAAGATATAAATGAACGGAGGTTGACGCGTGAATCACTTTTCCACACTAGTGCGAAAAACAATAAAGTAAAGTAGGGATAAAAGCGAATTTTCGAGTAAGTGTATTGAAAAAGTATTTCTGCACAGCCCATTGTTAGAAGTTCAGTTGTTACTGTAAGTAGTTGCAGTTGCACACTTTCTTATAAGTAACTTGTAGCTTACATTACTAAACGATATTAATTTTTTTTTGTTGTGTTTTGAGGTAAGAAGTCAACAAATTTTGGTGGGAGATGAGTGAGAGGGAGTGTCAGAATTTTACTTATTAAAACCCACCTGTGTTCATTCAATTACCCTGTGCATTCTAGGGCCACGTTAAGTTTTTCGAACAATACCGATTAGTATTCATCCTTTCACCTTTTGAAAGATTGCTAATAATTTTAAAGATTTTTTTTTAGATTTGTCCTTACATTTAGACATTTAATTGCATCAAAGTTGTCGTGGCCAGATCTTACAATTGATCACTTCATGATGTGACCGGCCATTTATGAAATGGTCGTATTTCATGATATGGTCAACTAAAACTGGCCAGATCATTTATTTAAACGTTGACGTTTGAGGATATGTCAATCCACGTTATTCGCACATGCGAAATAAATCGCTTTTAGTAAAGAATGTCTGTCGCCGTATTACATCACGAAAACAAAGCGAAATCTATCGGTGGACAACATAACTATTTGACGATATGATCAGCCATGTTTGACCAAATCATGAAGTAATCATGCGTGCTATACTCATTATTATAGTAATAATAAAATGTTCATATTGTTAAACGAAGGGTGTTCATTGATTTGGCTTGCCCATATCATGGTGTGACCAGCTGACAAGGTTCTATGTCAAAAAATGCCACCATTTCATGATATGGTCGGTCATATCATTAAATGATCAATTATTAGATCTGATCACGATAAATTCAAAGTCTGGGTGACTTTGAATTTAAAAGGCATTTGTTTTTGAATTTTTAACGTACTCGAACATGTTCGTTTTAAGTCATATAGAATGACTTAAAACGAACATGTTCGAGTACGTTAAAAATTACTAGACTTAAAATCATATTGAAATTTTGAATTAGATCTCTGTAATTCTAAAGTCTTGAATCCTAGTAATGGGAAAGTTATAAAGATGATTATGCTTGTGTACCTATTTACTTATCACTCAGTCCCGAACTATCAAGTGATGACAAAATATCCACAAAAGAAGCGAACTTTCGTCCGGAACTTCAGATACTTCAGTTTTATTACTTCCTGGAGTGTATAGGTGCGGAAAACTACGGTAACCAGGAAAATATTGCAATATTGAACTCTTTACTTTCAATATTACAATATGTTCCTGATAATAGAAAAAATATTGTGAAAGGTAGTTTTTTTTTTTATTGGTTGGGAAAATCATCCTAATGACATCCCCGCTCTTGGGCGGAGCGGGAGATAGTGTCAGACTCTTACTGACTAAAAACCCACTCCTGTTACTTCGTTGCCTTCGTCCCAGGGCCCCGGGTTCCGCTTCACAAAAATATAGACTTTCTTGATAATTATTTGTATTTTCAATTTCAAATAAGAAATTATTTATATTAGTTTTTGCCCGCAGCTTCACATGAAATATAGCCTACGTTACTTAGGAATAAAGCAGCTTTCTGTGAATGAAAAAATTTTAGCAATCGGACCAAGTACTTTCCAATTACCGCCAACAAACAAAAAAACCAAACTTTATTTCTTTATAATATTACTTTATAGGAAATTAATAAGCAGAAAAATTGAGATCAGGGAGCAGGGAAGATGATTATAATAATCTCAGAACATCATCATCTTCTCCTCTTGTCCCATATTACTTGAAGTCTGTGCAACATGTTTTTTTCTTCCATTCTATCCTGTCAACAGTCACGCTATCATTAAATCCCTTTTCTTTCATATCACTCCTCACACAATCCATCCACCTTTTCTATGGCTTCCCTCTCCCATATTCTATATTCATAACTCTTTTAGTAACATGCGTTTCATCCCTCCTCTTCACATGACGATACCAAGATAACCGACTCCTTTTCAACTTTTAGCTACCACAGCAGGTCTAGCCAAGTTACAACCGTTTAGTTTCGAATCTCTTTCTGAATTCAGTAACGCCTCCGATTTATTTGTTCTAACCACGTGACTTAACATTGAGATGATTTCATTCACATACATTTGAATTTTTCTACTAGCGTTAACGATTATAGATTATCAACTTGGCGGATTCCTTTGATGCGCTCATTATTCACTTCATCCATTCTCGTCACTCCACACATCCATCTCAACATTCTCATCTAATCAATAATAATATTAGTATATATTAAAAAAAAAAATGGATCCGTACCTCAAAAGGAAAGAACGGAACCCTTTTAGGATCACTTTGTTGTCCGTCTGTCTGTCTGTCAAGACCCTTTATTTTGGGAACGCGTGGAGGCATCGGATTTAAATTAAAACCACATATATTATTCAAGTCTGCGGTCCCTTGAAGCTGTGAAAAATCAAATTTCTGAGTTAACGAAAAAAACAGATACGGCCATTTATGTCGTAAAAAACGTCTATTTCGACACTCTCAAGGGAATCAAAATTCATAGGGTACTTCCCGTTGACCTAGAGTCCTGAAATTTGGCATGAATCAGGGCCTCATAGCACAAGTATAGGAAAAATACTGAAAACTGTAAATTTGTAGTTGAGTCAAAAAATCTTTTTTTGCGATTCGAAAAAATCGGTTAATTGTAACTCAATTCGGTAATTGAACTGTTTTCTTAGGTAAGTTTGTACGTAAACCTGAGTGCGCGACTCCCACTTGCCGGTTTTCTAAGAAATAAGAACTAAATTTACGCGGTCGACATTACTTGTCGCACGCGTAGAATTAATACATATAATATTTATATTACTGTTATATTTCTTCCAAATCCGTTCAGACGTTTGAGCGCGAAGGTATATCAAAAATATACTAAAGTAGGAAATTATCCCAAGGGAAACAATCCTTGATCATAATTTCCTACTTTCATGCAGGTGAAACTGCTGGTAGGTGATACCTTAATGGATAAGACTAAAGCATGCAAGAATACATTTCATCCACACTAATATAATAAAGAGGTAAAGCTTTTGGGTGGAGCGAGAGTGTGTCAGACGTTTACTGACTAAAAACCTGCTCTTGCTCCTTCTTTGCCTTCGTCCCAGGGCCTTGGGTTTCACTTTCACACTACCCGTGGCCCCAGGAGGCTTCGACCCTGCTGGGCCCCTACGATTTGCTGACATCTCCTTAAGGCGCGTGTGGAACAATACTCGCCGTTTTGCTCGGACGTGGCACATATATATTTTTTTAGTTATGTTTTTGTAATGCAAAATGTTTGTATTATGTTAGTTTTAAGTTTGCGCCTTTTCCGGTAAATAAAATGTTTTTCTTTCTTTCTTCTTTCGTTCCGTCAACGACTTAGGCTCGGTCCGGACGGTTACCGGACGGTCCGATGGCGAGCTACCCATCGCTCGCCGTATGCGCCGCCTGCGGCTACAGTGGCCGGAAATCGGGATCGGGATCCCGGTTTCCGGTGGCTTTAGGAGGTAATTTCTGAAAGTATTCGTCCGATTGCTAAAATTTTTTCATAGATAGTAAGCTGCTTTATTCCTGGATGACATAGGCTATATTTTATATACGCGGGCGAAGCCGCGGGCAAAAGCTAGTCCTTAATATGCAAATGAAACACTTCACCTAAATAAAAATAAATGGAAATGAACCAATTCTGTTAACAAATGAAACAATAATTGTAAAAGGTTAAGACAATACTAACCTTCAAAAGTAGGATCGTTTAACGGCCACACAGTTACACAAAGAAAGAATAGTATTATTTCGATACAAAAAGGTTTATCACGTCAACGTCTACGTCAACATCATTTAACGCACTTCATCCGTAACGTATAAGTACGGTACTGATATCTACGCAAGCACACACTAACACACTAGTCACGTTATCTAGATTTATCAAGAATTTATCAGGATAGGTAAGTGTTATCCTACGTCACCGCTTTTAGGGACGCAATGAGTATATTTTGCACTAGTGCGGGAAAATGCTCCGGCTTGCCCCCAAGCCTATTCAATTAAACACCATTATTACACCAGGTTAATCGCTGGGCAGTTCCCTAATTTGTCTGTCACTGGACAGCTCCACAATAATCGACCTTGTCACGCAAGCATACACTAACACACTAGTAACGTTATCTAGATTTATCAAGAATTTATCAGGGTAGGTAAGTTTTATCCTACGTCACGGCTTTTAGGGACGCAATGAGTATATTTGGCATTAGTGCGGAAAAATTCTCCGGCTTGCACCCAAGCCTATTTAATTAAACATCATTATTACACCGGGTTCATCGCTGGGCAGTTCCTTAATTTGTCTGTCGCTGGACAGCCCCACAAAAATCGACCTTGTCGCTTCGATAAGAATCCGCGAACTATTTCTCACACTAATTTATTACTATATATACTATTTATATCTATGTTTATGATGTTTTTGATAAACGTGTGTACTAGTCATTGCAGTCTCTCAGTTCTATAACGATCTCACCTTTGGCTCAGGCGTAAATTCCACTTCGGCTGCAGTAATAACGCTCGCCGATTTGTATCAAAATTTAAGCGACTTGTATTATAAAGTTTCGTTAACCTCAACTACTTATGTTCACTAGACCAGTAGCATACATAATAGCGTTCACTAGACCAGTAGCATACAGTATTAACAAAAACTGTTTCAAATTTTTAAAGCTAAAAAAAAAGGGGGCAAAAGTCACTTGTAGCGATAGGGCGGTTAAGTGATAAAAAAAACTAGAGAATTAAAATTATGAAACAGAATTTACTACAATTTGAGTTGAATTATCAACGTTTCCTGTTTCTGTTTTTAAAGCGTCTGCAGTTTTTTTTCTATGATTAAAATGGTTTTTTTATTATTGTTATACAAGTATATTTAGTAGAAAAGAAAGAAGAAATGTTTATTCGTGCCTAATACAATCGCATAAACTAAAAATACACAATGGAAAAAAAAGGGCCAAAACGGCACCTAAATCAGCTTATGCTGTTGATCGTGTTCACACAGCCATTTGTCTTAGGTGGGAATCGAACCCACGACCTGTGGCATAACAGGCAGGGCCACTAACAACTAGACCTACAGGCCAGTCAATGACTTAACCTTTTGAGTAGCGTAATCAGAGACACAATACAAAGACAATGACCGAGCCAACGCCGCCTTTCGCTCGGGGTTTAATGAATTAATATATATACCAAATATTTTTTTTTTCAAATGCTCAATATGAAATTTTAATATATTATATATACATCTCAACTAATAAATATTATAACTCAATAAATATTTAAACAAACTGAAAATAATATTATGTACAAACTGGTAGAAAAAGAACTCATAGGGCATCAAAAAATTCGTCCACATCGATGTCAATGGGAAAAGTGCCCAGAACGCTGGCAGCAATAAAATAATTGCATGCAAATTCCCTATTCCATTTTTCTAAATTGAAATTACACATTCGTCACAGCATTTTAAAAAATTGGAATACATTCTTATTTCTTTATCAGAACTCGTAAATGGAGAATGCTATTCGTTTCTGACCGAGGCAATCATCGTCAAACGTATTTTATTAGGTAGTTTGCTGATAAAAGCCCATTTGAATCACATATTTGTTTCCATTATGTTAAGAGAAAAGTAAAATAGTGTATCGGACCACAGATGGGAAAATATACAGGCCAGTCATACATTACAATATGACCGGCCGGTTGGTCTAGTAGTTAGGGTTCGATTCCCACTGGGACAAATGTTTGGGCAAGGAGCAGGATCATTTGTTCTGTCTGGGTGTAATATTTTTTTTTTTTTATTGATATAATCCAGTGCTTGACTGCGATCCCACCTGATGGTAAGCGGAGATGCAATCATTGATGGTCAGACGCACTAGTTTATTAAGAGGCTATTCACTCTAGCCTTGAAGACACCTAAATTATAGTTGGACGGGAAGACCGCAGCAGGCAAATTGTTCCAGTCCTTCGATGTACGCGGTATAAACGACGAAGCGAAACGCTTAGTCCGGACCGTTAAAGTTTCAACAACGTAAGGGTGGATACTCGCTGTTCGGTAATATATCTATAACTAGCTTCTGCCAGCGGCTTCGCACGCGTGTAATTTAATTAGGTTACTCCATACAAACATTTAATCTCCGTTTCCTTCCCTTAGAGGGTGAACTTTGGAAAATCCTCTCTTAATGGTCGCCTACGTCATAAAAGGAAACCTTGTGCAAAATTTCACGCTCCTAGTCCCAGTAGTTTCGGTTGTGCGTTGATATGTCAGTCAGTCAGTCAGTTTTTCCTTATATATATATATAAATATGTATGTATTAAGAAATATATATAATATACTCATAATATAAGCTGTGCTTAGCTTGGTACTAGACGGCATTATGTGATAGTTGTGAATTATAAAAAAAAAACCATTTCACATTAAATTACAGATAAAGTTCAATAAATGAGATAATTGCACAACCGACATTTTCCGCGTTATACAAAAGAGAATGATTCAGCACGAATGTGAAGTCTTATTAATGACATTACAGTAAAAAGTGTAATGAATATATTTAAACAAGTTTTCAATGAAACTATTTTTTTCCACAACCACGGCACAACGCCGTCTAGTCCCAAGCTAAACAGAGTTTGTGTTATGAGTACTAAACCACTAATAAACATACTTATATATTTCTAAATACATACATATTTTAGACAAATTACACCCAAACACAGAACAAATGATAGTGTTCATCACACAAACATTTGTCCTGAGTGGGAATCGAACCCACGACCTCCGGCATAGCAGGCAGGGCCAATAACCACTAGACCAAAAGGCCAGTCAAATTAATACTCATCAAGACCATTCCAAAAAGCTCAAACACGATAACCTTTATATGAGTTCATCATCAGATCTCCACGGCTCCATGTCATAATACTCGTAATTTTGCATTGTGATCTGATTTACACATACATGAAAAATATCAGGTCAATCGGAAACCGGGAAGTAGGTCAAATTTAATTTTCAAGATTTGATCACATACAAACGAACGTCGGGACAAGTGAAGCTAAATAAAAAGCTTGTAAAATGACATATTTTCTTTTATAAATCAAACTAACTTTGAAATAAAAGTAAACTTACATTGAAATAAAATCAAATCAAAATAAATTAAATCGATATTAAATCAAAATCAAATTTAGATGAAATTAAAATAACACTAAAAATGGAAATTAAAAATCGACAATATCTTTACTAATATTATAAAGATGTAAGATTTGTATTTTTGTTTGTAATAAATAAACCCAAAAACTATCGGATCGATTTTAAAATTCTTTCTTTAATTTGATTGAATTTCACTGAGTAACATCAGCATATATATAAGGTGTTAAAAAATTAACTTTAAGAATTTCGAGGGGACATTGTACTCCTCATTATGATCAACTTTTACTATGGGACCAAACCAGAAATAGCGAAAAAAAAATCAGTTGCTCCATACATTTTGACGAGTTATGCGAACATAAACGTAGGAACAGCTGATTTTTTTTCACATACACAAACACACACACACACACACACACACACATACGTAGTACTAGTAGTACTTCATAAGGTAAGTTACTGATGATAGTCAATTTGAATCTCAAATTTGTTTACATTACTTAAGGCTGAACTAGTCGCGGGCTCGAACTCGCTGATGGGCGAGGCCAAAATGTGCGCTGTCTCATATGACATTGTGTCTGACAGCGGTAATATCAAATATGAGATTAGACGCTAGTCTATGTGCACAACTTATTGTTCGCACGCAAACAAACACCGTTGAGTAGCACTTTGGAAAATCAAGTTTTATAAAAAAACCGCTTCATAAATTAATTTAAAAAAAAATTGTATAGAACTCTTCGGTACTAAAGTTTTGTCTGTACCGACTTCGTTTTGAAGATTTTGTACGATTTTTGTTATTTTTTTACACTTAATGTTGCGTTAAAATCATCAAAGACCAGAACTTTGTTGGCTCATAACTTTTTAATGGCATTTTTTTTTTGTTTTTCTGTTTCCGTGCAGACAAAATTAGTAACATAATAAACCATATCATATTTTATTTTGGATGAATAAAGTTAAACTGTGGAGTAATACCTCCCAAAAATTTGTATGGAAAAACTATCGACTAGTGTAACCTTAAGGAAAAAAGTAAAATAGTTTCGAACCACAGACTAACCCCAGATTATAGATGGCTGATCCTTTATAAATACTTCATAAGGTACTTCACTGATGAATGTCCATTTGAATCTCAAATTCATTATTTTCCATAATGTAAGGAAAATAGGGTTGGACTACAGATGGACCACAGATTATATATAGAACGCCAAAGCTATATAAATACTTCATAAGGTATTTCACAGACAAATAACTATTTGAATCTCAAATTCATTTTCATTATGTAAGGGGAAGAGTAAAATAGTATGTCTGGCCACAAATTCTAAAGCGGTGTTCCAAATTTGAAAAATTCTAATTCCAAATGAAACTGAACAAATTAAATAGCCGTTCACTCACGAATTTGTTCCTTTTGTATTATTTCAGTGAGTGCTTATAATTTAATAATTGTGACTTAACAATATTTCTGTGATTCGAGTATAATAAAGAAAGACAAGACGTTCTCATATATTATTCAAAGACTCACGTTTGACCATTATCTCACTTGATAGTAAGCTGTGATGATTGTAGTTATTTGTGTTTATAACCGTTGTGCTGTTTCTGTCCCGAATAAAAGTACTTCTATTCTATTCTATTCAAAATTGGTTGATTGATATACTTTTTATAGTACACCATAAATAAAATTACAGTACGGAATTAAAATTTATAGGGTATCACAATCGGCGGTCTTATCGCTCGTTCTTGGTGCACTATTTACATATATACAATTCATAACTAATAAAATACATATAATACAAGCAATATACAACAATTTTTTGATGCTTAATAATTTATTTTTCTGTAAATATTATTATTTTTAATTTGTATATATACCTATTAAGTTTTTAAAATTTATTAGATTTGATTTTTATAAGCAAATAAAGCACACCTAGATAAAAAAAAAATCATACAAACAATATATAACATATATTTTAGATATACTTAATGACGATCAAGAGGAGAGGTAGTAATCCTTGATAAACCATATTATTAAAAGTAGTTAACGTTTGAGCTTGCACCGACACAGGCAAAGCATTCCACAGCCACATTACAAATTGATTGGAAATCAATATATATATAATAAAATCAGGAGCAAGAACAGCTATTTATATTTAATAATTTCTCATCTAATGAAAAAGACACACAAAAAACGCGAACAAAAGACGCTTTCATTAAATAAACTGGGCAAGTACGAGTCGGATTCGCACACTGAGGGATCCGTACAAACTTACCTATGAAAACAGTTCAATTCCCGAATTCAGTTATAAAGATTTTTCCAAATCGATTTTTTTTTGTGACCAAACTACAAATTTACAGTTTTCATATTTCTTCCTATACTTGTGCCATGGAGACTTTGCTTCATGTCAAATTTCAGGATTCTAGATCAACGGAAAGTACCTTATGAATTTTGATTCCCTTGAAAGTGTTGAAATACACGTTTTTTGCGATATAAACGGCCATATCTTTTTTTCCGCTAACTTAGAAGTTGGATTTTTTTACAGCTTTAAGGGACCCCAGACCTAAATATATAATTTTAATTTAAACTTGATACCTTCACGCGTTCCCAATATAAATGGTCTATGACAACAAAGTGATCCTATTTTCAGTTTGGGTTCCGTTCTTTCCTTTTGAGGTACGGAACCCTAAAAAAACTCCTAGTTTAAAATTTTGTCATCTCAAACCGATGAAAAGCGAAACGAACTTCATCCACAGTCAATATTCATCGGTTACATCGTCTAGTCTTAACTATTTGTTTTTCGTAGAAAAGATAATTATAGACAATACGTAATTTTAATGTACAGGAGTCATTTATGAGCTGCTCAATGTCAAATGATTCATTATTGGCATCTCTAACAAGTCGAAGAAAATACTTGGGTATATTTTATTAATCACTGTAATAAAGCATTAACCACACGGATGTAATCCAGCGTCCCAACAGAGGTAACCTTGCTTGTTGCGATCTGTGTAAACAGCAGATGGCATCCAAATTTTGATATGGCCTTCAACGTCCTTGGATAGCAGGTGTTTTTCCAACCGCAGTTTCGACTGCAATGACAGATTTGCGAACTTGTTGGCGAGTGGATTAGACCAGTGTAGCGGCAAAACAATCCGTGGATGTAAACCCAGTACAGAAAAATAAATTTGAATTTTTTATTTCACATAAGCCTGCATGGGCACTTACAAAACGTCAGAAGCTAGTGCACGGTTCCAAATTGGTAGTTTTATATGAAGACGAACAAACAAAAATACTGTATGTGTGAGGTACGAATAAACGATTTTTCTTTCTTTTTTTAACGGTTGCCCTTTTAAAAAAAAACGGTTGATCCTAAAATATTTCCATATTACAGTATTAATAGATACTATGTAAGGATAGTGTAGACAATATTGTACTCAAAAGTACAATAAAAAATGAGTCGCGATAGGAAGTAATCTAAGAATTCGAGGTGCCTAAAGTGTTCTCACATTCATATTACAAAAAAAGAGAAAAATAAATAATTACAATTATCAATAAATGAGACGTTAACAAAATAAATTGCTAACGAATTTAAGTGTTCCCACCAGGTGACCTATGTTGGAACGCTGGATTACAACCGTGTGGCCCATAGTTTATAATAAAAAGGCTAAATTTTGTTTGTATGTGTATGTGTTTGTTACTCCTTCTGGCACTCCCTTTTGCTTACCGAGGGGGAGAAATGATCAGGTGATTTTCAACCCACAAAAAAGATTGGAAATTCTTACGAGATAAAACAAAAATCATGAACATTACGAGTAGGTACTCACACTCAAGATCGATAATAGAGTAAGTGTTTTCAGAAAAAATCGCTTTGACCTTTGAAAAAAGATTATTTGGAAAGGCAATCTTAACTTTGTTATAACAGTTCGCTTTTTCTAATCTTAGCAGATGATAAATAGAAAGATTTTATTTTATTTTCACCCGACTACGGCAAAGCCAATGGAGGGTTATGATTTTGACAAGCTATGTATGTATGTGATTATGTTCATCTGTTCCCTCATAGCTCCTAATCTACTTATCAGAACTCGACTGATATGAGGTATCGTTAGAACCGCCTTAATTGTCCGCTGCATAGGCTACGTGACGTGTCACAAAACTCGATATGGCGCCCTCTAGCTGACAAAAAGTAATGTGTTAAAAAATAAAATTGGAGATAAATGCGCCGTGTTTGGTATCATTTGAAAGGGCTTCACTTGAACATTGCCAAAATATTGCTTAAATTTAAAGTGTCGCCCTCTAGCGGCCCAAAAGGAATGTGTTAAATTTAACACCAAAATTGTTTAAATAAAAATAAAGTAAAAAACTACAAACCGACTACGACAAAAAAAACGACGCTGAAAAAGTATGAAACAAGACTTTCATACTTCGAATAGAACAAAAAGAAAAACCGTAGTCACACGTTATTAAAGTGTTTCGGTTGGTACCTACTAACGTGTGACTGCGGCTTTTCTTTTTGTTCTGTTCGAAGTATGAAAATCTTGTTTCATACTTTTTCAGCGTCGTTTTTTTTTGTCGCAGTCGAGTTTTAGTTTTTTATTGACTGTCCTGTTGGTCTAGTAGTTAGTGGCCATAACTGCTATGCCTGAGGTCGTGGGTTCGATTCCCACCCAGTACAAAAATTTGTGTGATTAGCACGATCATTTGTTCTGTGTCAGGGTGTAATTTATCTATAATTATGTATGTATTTATAAATATATGTATATCAGTTGTCTAGTACTCATAACACAAGCTCTGCTTAGCTTGGGACTAGACGACAATGTTATTATTGTTATATATTATTATTTTAGTGTTTTCTGATGTAAAATAAGCCTAATTCAAAGCCGGTGAAAATACTGTAACCATATAGGTAATAACAGTTTTGAGCCGTTTGGGGTCGAAACGCTTAGATCATGGGGCCCGAGTACGCGTCTCATTTTTGAGGAAATTGCACACCGACTGACCGACACTGTGTATGACCAGAGGGCTGGCTCGTTCTTCGTCCAAATAATTAGCATTGCCATTCAACGTAGCAATGCTGCCAGCCTTCCGGGCACATTTGCGGATGACAGCGATGTGTACTTCGACGCCTGAATGTATTTTGTATTATATGAACATAGTTTTAGTATAAATACTTAATTTAGCCAATATTTAAGTTTCTTATGTTCTTACTGGCTGATGCAGAATCAGCGATTAATGCCATGAATCAGAATCAGAAATAAACAGTACCTTTGTGCTCTTTTATTAGTTTTTGTTCTTTTAATTTTTAAGTGTTTGTGTGTACATAAATAAATAAATAAATATATTAACTATTAAAACCCCAATTCATAGAATGTTACAGTAAATGCTATTTAAAGTTTTCGTCTGGTAGTCTCGTGTTAGGAAATATTAAATAGAATTATTTGTAAGTATTAGTACAAAACGTAAAATTCGGAACTACTACTTAAAGTCCTCTCAACTTTAGTTTGGTCTTCTTCAGAATTATTATTATTAAGTTCTCTTAATGATTTGATATTTTTCATAGTATTTATTAGATCATAATTTTAGCATATTTATTATTATAAATAACTTATTTTTTATTTAATTTTTTCTGTTTGAATTATCTGTTATTTGTTTATTGTGCAAGCCTACCATAGTGTTGTCTTTTTAACCCAAAGGTTGACTGGTAGAGAATGCCTTGTTGCATTAAGTCCGCCTATGTACCACTACTGTACATGAAGTTTAAATAAATAAATAATACAATAATACACTTATATGAATATTTTGTAATACCAAACTGCCATGTTAGAGCTTAAAAAAGCTTCGTGTTATGTAGGTAACTTTGGTTTCCCTGCGGTTATCTTCTTTCCTGATTAGATCACGCATGGAAACTCTGAGCATAGACTTTATAGCTAGTTAGTTCTATATTTAAGAACTAGATTTCTGTAGAGAATAAAAGATTTCAAAATCTACGTTTTCCAACTTGCATAAAGTACTTGGAAAGGACATCATAAAGTTCTAAAAAATATATATGTAATACTTTGATTCATAGTCTTCCTTTTTGAGCAAATATATTTTTCAATAAATAAAATGTCTGTTTGCGTTTATTGTTTGTGTTTCAAGTTTTTATCTAAGCAATTACCAACACGAAATTTATACCTGTCTATAGAGAATATAATGATTGTAAATAACGTACAAATACTTTTTTTATTAACCGTACCTTTTTTTTGAGATATTCGCATTTTTTAATTTTCGATAACAAATTTGGTAAATCACAACGTCAAAATGTCAAATCATAGGTCGCCTAAATTAAAAATTGCCTTAATTTACGTAAATACGTGAATTTATCGATGACGTACGTCCCCCCGTCCGCGATCTATTATATATATATATATATGTGTTCAAGTGTAATAATATAGGAGAAGAGGGGTTGAAAAATGCTTAAGGTTATCGTCTAATACCCCTTAATTAATTAATAAATTATAATAATGATTTTGATTAAATTATTTTTAATGTAATTTTTTTTTTAGGTGACGTTGGGTGTGTTAATGGTTTAAACACATGGAGTAAAAAAGTTAAAATCATGGAGGTATATTTTATTTCATTTTATTCTTTTGCTTGCAATAAACGATTACTATTATTATTTCGTTTATTCATTAATATTTACATATAAAATGTATTTTTAAATACTTATCTCAACAGAAAATCAAAAAATCATTTAAAAATATAATTTATATGTAATAAAAAATATTAATAAATAAACGAAATAATAATTCTTACCATATACTGACGAAAAGTTACTAAAAGTAAACTATTCAACGTACGTATTATATTTATGATAGTATATATCTTTACGTTGTATGTTATATTATTTCAATAATAACTCTTTTGTTTTCCTATTACTCTTACACACGGTGTCTACATCTCCTTTTTTCCTACTCTCCTTTCGCGGGAATGTTCGAAGAGATTTCTGTAGAAATAAGCATCACCTTTGTACCTATTTTTCTCTTGTCTTTTATTATTTATGTATACATGAATTATTAAATAAAAAGATCAGCCGCTCCAAAGGCATCATCCAATACCTTAATAGAGAACCATGGGTAGGCTTAAGAAAGAAGCCATTTTGCGCAGATATCAAATAAATTGGCTTATGAGCAAAAAATATACTTTAGAACTTACAAATTATGTTTTTAGTCTACCATTTACCTAAGTAAGTGTCAACCATCGGAATTAATTACAAACGCTAATTTTATTCGAACATATCGAATAAAATACAATGCATTGAATTATAACTAAATGATTAACATCGAATAATTCAACTAAAAAGAATTGGTAATGGTGAACTGTCTGGCTCAAAAACAAGGTTAAGACTGTATAATTATGATATGAGTAATAAAGTATTTCTTGTACAGGATAACACCTGCCATTGCACCCGTTAGTTAATGTCAAAAATCCTGCAAACCAAGGACAAATCACTGAAAAAAAAATCACTAGAGAAGTCCATTATCATTGGTTTTTACTTAATTTCAAAATCCTGGCTGAATAATCCTTTGCGTATTTCTGGCATTCTATATTTAAAAATTTTGCTTCAAAAATAATTTTCTCAATAACTCACTGTCAGATGAGTTTTAATTTAACACCAAATTTTATTATTCATTTGAAGCATGTGAATTCTAATTCAAAAATTGTACGAAATGACCTTAGCCGCGAAGGTAAAAACAATTGCTTTTTTTTTTAGAACGAAAAACACGTTTCATGCTGTATTTATAGAAACGGCGTCAGTTTGCAAGTATTATCGTTTTCAGACATTGTAAATTTAAATTCTTTTGTATGTAAATTTACATAATCCGCGTCAAAACAAGCCACGTACGTTTGTACAGCTGAATCCGACAAACCAGCAAACAGGTAACGATCATCGCATTCAATATAACATTTTTAGAACATAATATAAATAAAACATAAAATATTTTTGATTAATCACTTTTGAAAACCGGTTAAACCTGGTCGATCACGAATTCACAAAATACTTTTTTTTCACTTCACTAAAAACTTCACTTTCTATCACTGTTCAGTAACTTCACAACTTTCCGAACACTGGATTCGATTTTCAAATTCGAGCGCGCGAAATACGTAAGCGATTTCCCGCGTAAACAAAATGGCGATGTGTACGCCCCCCGCAACGGTGCAGAGCAGACTGGCTAAGTAAAGGTGACGCTTCATATGATTCGATCACGTCGTTGGGTTATATATTTTTGCTACGAATGTAACCTTAACGCGACCGGTTTTAAAGCCCGTTAATATAATAACTGCCAAAACTAACACAGAATACGAGTAGTTATTTCCATAATTTTGTGGAACAGGTATTTTTCGCTGCGCTTAAGATTGTTACGTGGTGCAGAGTAACGCAGCTTTTTTTTTAATTTGACTTTTCCTGTTCAATCCTCTTAGAGCTATTAATGAATGAATTTGTAGTTCTAGGAGGACGTTTTTGGCAAGTATCGCTTCAAATACGATTTTTTAAAATAATTATGTAGTCAAAAATTTCAATGTTTATTTATTTTGCAACTCGGTCTTTAATTAGAAGAATTGATTATTATAATTTATTTGTTTTGCATTTTGGCTATATGTTTAGTATGAGTGAGAAGTAAAGCAAAAAAAAAACTAGAAATTAAAATCATGATGGGGTCAAATATTAAAAAAGTAATTATACGTCTTGAGAAAGTCTCGTAAAAGAACAAATCAATATACCAAAAAATTCGAATCTTCCGTGAAACGTTTTATTTTTTTGGGGATAAAATATATACACAATAGTAATCTTACTGTTCGTCATGTCAATCAGGATAAGACCTTATTTCCATGGCTATTGAAGCGAATAATAGACTTTTTGGGAGAAAAGCGGGAATATTTGTATCTTTTAGCTCCCAATTCATTGTGCTGCCTGTGAAATTCAATGTTGTAGTTACGTACGTAAAATACTCTGAAAAATTCACTAAAACTATTTTGTTAGTCCTAGTAAAAGGTTTAAAAAGAACTTGTAATTTAAAAGTCTTAACTTCTCCCGCAAACTTATGATATATTTATAACAAGAACAATCAAAGACATGTTATACTTACGTAGGCGAACATGAACGCGAAGCGATGCGGTGCGAATGGAACAAACAATAAATACTCTATTTCGGTGGCCTTCGTAACCAACCACACGTGGGTGCGGAGCAGCGACGAGCGAAGCAAATCGGTCGCGATCTGTTGGTTTGATATTTTCACACAAACTCTGGCGGTGCGGAGAGTTGTTTTATATAAATGTTTCATATAAAAAAAAAAACTAAAAATATTCTAGATTTTTTTTCATTGCATAAATTTGATTAGTGCCTTATAACTGGAAAAAAATGGATTATAACTAAAAATGTTTTTAACCGACCTCTAAAAAAGGAGGAGGTTCTCAATTCGGATGTTTGTATTTTTTTTATGTTTGTTCGCGCATAACTTTGTCGCTTACCAACCGATTTGAAAAATTATTTTTTTGTTAGAAAGGGTATACTTTCCAAATTATCCCATAGTCACCAAGTTGGGATCTGATGATGGAATCTGGGCGAGATCTAGGGCAATCCTCAAATATTATACGCAACCGTATGGTGATTTTGGTATTTTCATCGAAAACTTAAGCATTTACAGTCAAAAAGTAACATTTGATGAAGTGGAACTGATGAAGAAGACCAGAAATGGTCAACGGAACTTCATACTCCCATAGATATCACAATGAAGATAGTTAAGCGATATGATAATACAGAGAAATGAATGATTCTGAATAGTTACGTTGAAAATGTTAACATCGAAGTGATCTGATGATGATGATGGAGCCGGAAGGTAGACACAGCAACTTCATAATAAAACAATGTAACCTAGCAGTGTTTTGGGTTAAATAGAATTGTTATGAGAAATAGGCACTCTGTTTATAAGTGTATCGCAACTAAAAAGTGTGAAATAAAAAACTTTTTACAAAAAAAATATAACCGACTTCACTAAAAACACTAAAACGATCAAAATAACTTTAATTTCGGAAGTCGGTGTTAAACAAGTAACAAACAATACCTACCGAAAAACACCGACTTCCGAAATTAAAGTTATTTTGATCGTTTTAGTGTTTTTTTAGTGAAGTCGGTTATATTTTTTTTTGTAAAAAGTTTTTTTCATATAACAAAGTAATAAAAACTTGATTCAACATTAACCCGTTTTTTTTTTTATTTGATCACGTCTGACCATAAAAATTCAAAACAAAATTAGTATGAGACTAATTTCAAAGTCAAGCAATAAATAATAGAGTAAAGAAAGAAAGAAAATATATTTATTTGGCACACCATGATTCATAATTCAACAAGTTGATTTGCAAACTAAAATTAAACATTAAAAAAATGAGAAATAAAATTACAGAAGTGTACAGAACTCATTTGCAAATGTTACATTTCATATAAAAGGTCAGTTCGAACGTGACCAACATAAAACAGGTATCTCTTGTACTTTTGAGATTACATAATAAAAACTACTTTCCTCACTTTTAAAAATAACGTGATCTGAGATTGGAATTTCAAAAGATTTCGAAAATATCTTGAGATATTTTTTATCACACTAAAAACACAGTATAATTAGAGGCGCAAGTTTGTAAATGTGTGTGTGTGTATATGTCGTGGCCAGATCTTACAAATGGATCGATTCACGATATGGCCAAGTAAAATTGGCCAGATTATTTTAAACGTTAAAGTTTGATGATATGTCAATCCTGGTTTGGCCTACTTTCTTTAGACCTTTTATTATCATAGAAATCCTACATCAATGATATAGCCAAACGAGGATTGACAATTATCATCAATCGTTAACGTTTAAACGATCTAGCTACGACATATATATGTTTGTGTATTACTCTTTCACGCTGAAACTACAGAATGTGTTTGAATAAATTTTGGCTCATAGGTAAATCATGTCCTGTAGTAGCACATATAATACTTTTTATAATAATAATTTTTATTCAGATAAAAAATACCCATTTTTTAAATTAAAATATATCACAACGCAAACAATACATGAAAATCGAATAAAATAACATCAATATGAAACCTAATAAAAGATATTAAAATTAGTAAGACAGTCAATAAATTACAATCAAAATAAAATAAATTAAAATCAAACTGAATAGAATAAAATAAAATTGAATAGATTAAAATCAAATTGAATATATTAAAATCAAATTGAATAGTTAGGACAGTTTTCTACTTTTATGTGGTTTCTGCGTGAGTTTGTGTACGTTTGTGACTCAGTCAAGCTTAAACTACAGAATGGATTTGGGTGAAATTTGGTACACGGATGGAACATGTCCTGGAATATCACATAGGACACATTTTTATCCCGGGAAAATGTTCCCTTGGGACAATCTACTACTTCCACGCGCGCGAAGCCGCTGGAAGTAGCTGGTAGAAGTTTAAAAGGCTTACAGTGTAAAACTTCATTGGAAATGTTTATGATTTGAGAATTTCGAAAACATATTAATCACTCTGATATTAGAAAGGTGAAAGTTTGTATGTAGTATGTGTGTGTTGTGTACATATCAATATTATTGTTTTGTTTTAAGTATTTTAAGTTTTACTGACATTGTATTTTTGACATTCGAATTTATTGAACATTTTATTAGTCTATTTTATTTTATTATTCTCGTATATTATTAATATTTATTTTTGATGAAAACTAACGTAGATATAAGAATTTCTAACAGAAGTTGTGGACCAAATGTTGTCTTATTAATAAATTATTATTATAATAAACACACATACTGAAAGTAATCCATTCAGAAATAGTTACTGAATCGATTTCAACTATTTAAAAAAAGGTAATTTTTAAAATAATAGGTTTTTTATTTGCCACAATAAAATACCTAGTTTGATCAATTCTTGATTAAACTTGATTGCGTCACTAGCGTGTTTGTGTGGGTAGATACCAATACCGATGCGCTGCCAATATAGTTCGTCCACACCCATATTGTTTGCTTACAATTAAAACAATTGTGCATTGGAATTGCATAATTGATTTCCGCCAAATCCGTTTCATCATTGGACCGGACATAAGGGGTTGCGCCACCGGTACAAGGTGGACATCTCATCCATAAGTACATACAAAGCGTTTTGGGAACACATATTTTATTATGCCTACAACTAAGGAGCGGAGTTCTCTACCGGAGTCTGTGTTTACTGATTGCTATAACCTAGAGGTCTCTAAGTCAAGAGTAAATAGGTTACTTCTAGGTAAACGTCGACTCCATCGTCGGCCATATCATCGCTTACCATCAGGCTAGACTGTGGTCAAACGCAAACCCTATCATTAAAAAAAAAGTACATCATCATCCATCACCTGACCACCAAGCGTACGGCAATGCACCACTGGTACATGGTGGTGGACATCCCACCTATTACGTTTTGGGAACACATTCATTGTGCGTACAGCTAAGGAGTGGAATTCCTTGCCGGAATCTGTGTTTCCTGATGGCTACAATCCGGGAATCTTTAAATCAAGAGTGAATAGGTTACGCATTTTGCATAAATTGCTAGTTAAAAATTAATTAATACTTTGATCGAAATTTTAAAAAAGTTTTTGGGACAAAAGCCAGGCAGTATGTAGGTATATCGGATGTGCTTTTGTGAAAACTCGTTCGTTTCTAAATTTCAAAATGTTAAATTAATTTGTACAACAAAGAGCCTTGATACTCACGTTATGCACAGTTTTATTTATAAAACCGCATCAAACCACAATTTTTCGCATCAATTTGTATTTAAAAATACTTTTAGTTATGCGATTGTATCACTGCTTACAATCAGGTGAAATTGCCGTAAAAAAAATAGTACTATCAGTACCCGTTACTGACAATATTTGTGTATGGGCACGCCAACATTATGGCGGTAAGTCCCCTCTTTGAGGCGTGGTTAGAAAGCCTTCACGGCGTCCTCACCTCCCGCATGACGCAGGTTCTCATCGAACACGGTAAGTTCGGGAAGTTTCTGCATCGGATTCGTGCGGAAGCGACGCCCGGTTGTCCCCACTGTGTGGACCACCCGGAGGACACGATGGAGCACAATATGGAGGACTGCCCCGCTTGGGCAGAGCAACGCCGTGTCCTCGTGAGGGTGATCGGCGGCGGCGAACTCTCGCGTCGGGCCTTCGTATAGGCCTTGGGACGGAGCGAGGAGGAGTGGCAGGCGGTCGCCTCCTTCTGCGATCTTCTCGCGTGATCGCTGAAGGCAACGGTCCTCATGCTCCAACCGCTGCCGGGATTCCGATCCCGATTACCGGCCACCGTAGGCGCGGGCTTGCGGACGGCGAGTGGATGGCTCGCCGTCCGACCGTCCGGTAACCGTCCGAACCGAGCCCAAGTCGTCGACGGCGCGTACTGTTCCACGCGCGCCTCAGGGAGATGTCAGCAGATCGTAGGGTCCCAGCAGAGTCAAAGCCTATTGGGGCCACAGGTAGTGTGAAAGCGAAACCCGGGGCCCCGGGACAAAGGCAAATAAAGAACAGTGGGTTTTTAGTTAGTGTAAGTCTGAAACTATCTCCTGCTCCGCCCAAGAACGAGAGTAGTCATTAGATGATTTTCCGACCTAAAAAAACCATATTTGTGTAGTCAATAGTAATAAAAACGAAATCCAAAAAATGTCGACGAAAATTGGTCATAATTGGTAAATTCATAATTGAATCGGTCATTCATAACAATTGCAACTAGAAAATACGACGCGCAGTGTTATTCCATTTTTATTGACATTCATTCATTTATAATCAAAAACCTGTACAATATTTCCATAAATGGAGTGACATTTTGAAATATAAACAAACGCCGCCAATAACTTTGCTGGTTATAAATGTTATTTATTGAGACTTTACTTAAATAATAACAAGACCTATTCTAGTATCCCTTTAAGTATTTGTACTAATTAAAAATTAATGTTGTATATAAAAATCTAACTACTGCCAGCGGCTTCACCCACATGATATTAGAAAATTATCCTAAACCATTCTAAGACAAATTTACCCGTGTGCCAAATTTCATCCAAATCCGTTGAATAGTTTCCATTCAGTTTAAAAAATATTTTAAAATACACTTACTCGAAAACCCGCTCTTATGCCATCGCTTTTAGGCACGCAATAGACTGTTTTCCGCACTAGTACAGAAAAGTGCGCATGCTCTACCCCGCCACAATTTTATTCATTTATCGTATCAGGCTGGGCGTGAGTCGACTCCCACAAGTCGCCGGTCAAAACCCCGTTTATTTATTTCTTCGTCAGTGTATTGAAAAAAGTCATTTGATACACGTGCAGATTTGTCACTGCAGTGCTCGGCCTCATAACACACTCGCTTACGGCTCGTGCGAATTCCGCCTCGGTTGCAATGGTAAACATTCTGCACTTGTATAAAAATGCACTATTTATTTTTTATTGTTGATAGGGTCGCACTTGACCACTATTTCACCTAAAGGAAACCGACGATGTAGTCAACGATAGAACATGGTTACCTAGAAAATAACCTAATCACTCTTGACTTAAAGAGCTCCAGCTATCAGGAAACAGAAACTCCGGCAGGGAATTCCACACCTTAGCTGCAAAATGAATGTGGCTAAAACGTTTTAGGCGTATCATGGGTGAGATGTCCATCATGACCTACAGGTGGTGCATGTATTCGCCTGATGTTCCGATGATGCAACGGGCTTACGACTTTTTCTTTGTCTACGACGAAGTTAAACCGACAATTAGAAAGAGACATCCGACATAAACTCTTACGTCAACGTCCATCACGCCCATATGCCATAGAAAACGGAGTTTTTGCAATAGAGAAACCGACAAATTTATTAACAATTTTATTGTTATACTCGTACTTAATTCGTTTGCTGCTCTACGGTCCCTTAAAGCTGTGAAAAAATTAAACTCTCAAATCTGAGTTAAAGAAAAAAAAGATACGGCCATTTATGTCGCAAAAAACGTATATTTTGACACTCTCAAGGGAATCAAAATTCATAGCGAAATTCTCGTTAACCTAGAAACTTTAAACTTGGCATGAAGCAAGGCACAAGTATAGGATTAAATCTGAAAACTGTAAATTTGTAGTTACATCACAAAAAAAAACTATACGGAGTCCGACTCACACTTGCCCTGTTTTTTTTTCATACATGTTTTCTTGTTGACCGTGTTTAAAGAAATAAATTATAGAAATGTGATGTAACTTGTATTGTTTATTTCATCACAACTGCTTTTATAACGGCGAAGGCAAACAACGTGAGGTAACTGGCATAACTAAAAATTCAAAGATATGTTTCATCTACCAACTCACACTGGGCCTACGTGATGGATTGTGTCCCTATAGATGGAACATTAAAAGGGTGGTTATACTAAATTATAGAAAGAAAGAAAGAAAGATAGGAAATGTAAACACATGGCATACAAACATTACTTAGGTCTAAACGAAACAAAGGAGAAGCAAAAATATAATTGTGTGAGGCACACAATTTAGGTACGGCTGCGACCAAATAGATCCACTTTAGCATTAATGTCGGATGCATGACAACCTGCCACTGGTTTTAACTAAACCTGAGGTTGTGACGCAACAGACAATTCAACTATCTGGCAAGGTCTCATCATAAGATCATGACATTGTCACATCATCAAGGCGTCAAAATCAACAAGACTGTTGGACATACGCCTCCCGCAAGTGTCGCCATAACAACCGCTCCTGTGCGTCTTGCATCCATCGGATTCCCGTGACCCTTACTATGACTTCGATCCACCTTGACCATTGAAAGGTCTAATAAAACAAAAAACAATTAGCACTTCGGAAAACCATTAAATACTCGTAGATTTAATATGCTTTCACATTTGTACAAAGTCCGAAGCACTTTGTGGGTCTGTGTGCTGACTCTTAGAACGGATATCCTCTTCAGACTAAATGTGTGCTCACCAGCCCGAATGTTTGTTCCTGTAATGGCATCTAACATAGACCATTGTAGTGAAATATGTAGTGAAGTACGTAGACTATGGACCAACCAAAATTAACTCGTCCTGATAAAGCGTTTCGCCTCGTCGTGTTTACCGCCTACATCGAAGGATTGGAACAATTTGCCTGCTGCGGTCTTCCTGTCTGTTTATAATTTTAGTGTCTCCAAGGGTAGAGTGAATAGGCTCTTAATAAACTAGTGCGCTTCACCATCAACGATTGCATTACTGCTTACCATTAAGTGGGATCGCAGTCATTCATATTTTAGTAGAATTGAGTTGTACGAGATTGATTGAAGAAGTCACCATGGCTCCGGAACGCAAAGGGCAACTGAAGGAACACAAGTAAGCACGTAACAGTTTGATACTCCCTCTCAATCCACCTAGAACGGCCAACCGCTCTAGGTGGCCAAAACCAATTTTGTTGTTGGTGGAATAAAACCAATTTTGTTGTTGGTGGTAAAAAAACAATTTTGTTAAGTGTTGTGAAAGCTCCTTCAAAAATCGGTTGGACAAACTAAATCTCACTAAACTATTTGAAACAAATGGCCAACAACATCTCGGGTCAGCTAATAACTGCTAGTGTATCTTACCAAATAATAATAACAATAAAACATTACCTTTGAACTTTTAATGCCCTCGCATTCTACTAAGTTCAGTGACAAATCGTTCACGGTCCAAGCGGTGCGATTGTGGGACGCGTTGTCGGTGCCAATTAGGCAAGCCCAGTCACTAGCTTCTTTCAAAAACCTAGTCAAAGATCATTTCCTTTCACTCTAATTGCTATCCTGCCTCTACCTAAATTCAGTTCTTCCGTCACTAGCCCACCTTATTGTTCTTTGCGTTTTCCATCTCTTTGTATGAAATTGTGTAACCTATAATATTTATATATATATATATATATATATATAATAATTATATATTGTCTTTTATAGTCTAGTATATAATTATAATCTAATATTCACCACCGCAGACTACCCCCCTCTTTCTATTTAAAATTCTTACATTCCACCCTAAGGTAGATATCGCTGTCAGCGATATAACCGCCTTTGTACCCATAAATTTAAGTTAGTGTAAAAGTTTTGTTACTATTTTTGTGTACGATAAAGTTTATTATATTCTATTCTACAATGCTGATTATGCTATGCTTATGCAGATCCATAACAAAACGATTTGAATTGTCAAATACATATATTACCAGAATCAGAACATAAGAATAAGAAATTATTTATTCAAATAAGACTGAGGAAAAGTACTTTTTCCTTGTCGAAATTTACAAAGAGACTTTTCCTCATAACGCCCACACGTAATCGTAACAGACCTACTAAGCACACAAAATAAAAAAGATCAAAGTAAACAAATCAAAACACGAATGAAACACTACAAGAGACCAAATTACGCATTTCCGCATACGTTCCAGCTTTCAAACAAATCCGTATAAAGCTAATAATTTTTCTTTAACGTGGAGTCTGAAACAGAATCACCGTACAAAGGGAAAATGGTTCGCACACGTGCAAAGTTAAATATAACGAGAATGTCCTGAAATTGTGAGGAAAATGGTAATCGGGACATGCATCGAGTTAAGGTAGGTGCGTACATTTACAAAAACACGGTAGCTGGCATTTGTCTTCCTTCCTTTTTATTCTTTTTTTTTTTGGTTTCTTTTGCTTAAGTATTTTAGTGATACTTCTTGAGTTGTATAAATATATAATAATAATATAATATTATAATATTCCACAACTATCACACAACGCCGTCTAGTCCCAAGCTAAGCAGAGCTTGTGTTATGAGTACTGGACAACTGATAAACATACTTATATATTTCTAATTATTTTTCTTAATTATTTTTACCCAGACACAGAACAATCGTATAATGATCGTGCTTATCACAAGCATTTGTCCTGGGTGGAAATCGAACCCACTCTTGTTCCTTCGTTGCCTTTCGTACCAGGGCCGAGTCTTCCTTTCAGAATCAGACCCTGGGCTCCAGTAGGCTTCGACCCTGCTGGGCCGACGACCTGGGCTCGGTCCGGACGGTTACCGGACGTTCGGACAGCTACCCATTGCTCGTCGTCCGTAAGCCCGCGCCTACGGTGGCCGGTAATCGGGATCAGAATCCCGGCGGCGGTTGGGGCGTGAGGACCGTTGCCTCACGCGATCGGCCGCCACCTTTGCTAGCATTACTGCTTCGCAGAAGGAGGCGACTGCCTAGGTCGCCGCGTAGGTAGTCACTCTATTCAAAAACAGAGTTATTGATCCTCATCCGGTTAGACTGAAAGCCGATCCCGAGCTAGTTAGAAAAAAGAGAAATGGTGACTTTTTGAGTTGTATAAAGAGCGCGATACCTACCAAAATTTGTGTCATTTCGAACATATTCTTTAAATTCTATTTCACCTTATAATCTAGTTTATCTAGATCAGGGTTAGGGTTACTTTTTAATTATGGAAGAAAAAACCTTTTCCTGAAAAATCGCAAATAGTTGTTTATGACGTTCTTCCTAAAAGTCTCTATACAAAACATACTTTATTGTATACTAAAATACACACACCTTTCCAAAATTATTTTTCCTTAAAAGCATTCTTTTGTAGCGAACACAATTATTTATTGGAAAAACAATATTTTTCAAAAAAGGAAAGTAGCTTCTGGGTTTCGAATTCACTGATTCAGTGGAAACAATGAAGAGTAAATCTTATTGTAAGCATTTTTGTAACTTGCTCGTGTGGGTTTCTATTGAGTTAATAAACTTTTGATGTTTTCCAAGGTTATTAAAGTCGGAACACGTGTAATTTAAATTTATTCTATTTCTGAGGACAAATAAAAACCAAGATCGTTAGATATACCGAGATGCAGAGCTTGTAAGACCATGAAAAAATATTTAAAAAAAAAAACGAAACGGAATTCCGCACATTTTACATTTTGTATAACAAATCATTGTCACAGTTAAGCACGTTTTTCTAATTAAAAAGTTAGATCATTGTATTGATACAGAATATTTTAATTTTATTTGATTAGACAGATGAAGAATTGCCAAAATTAAGTGGCAATGGGCAGGGCACATTGCATGCAGAACACATGGTCGATGGG
The DNA here is from genome assembly GCA_949316375.1 of Mythimna vitellina. Classification (NCBI taxonomy): domain Eukaryota; kingdom Metazoa; phylum Arthropoda; class Insecta; order Lepidoptera; family Noctuidae; genus Mythimna; species Mythimna vitellina. Next base: position 16,117,694 of record OX438706.1, read on the forward strand.
GTCGAAAGGTTCTGGAGTAGCGACCACGTCCCAGAATGCGTAGCGTTGGAAGGCCTCCAATAATGTGGACCGATGACCTGGTGAGGATCGATGCATTCGAGACGCACAGGACCGGTCGTTGTGGCGACGCTTGGGGAAGGCCTGTGTCCAACAGTGGACGTCTTTCGGCTGAAATGATGATGATGATGAGATAGATGATACGGTCATATTCGAAAAATAGTGGTTATCTGGAAAGTTTTCCGGGAGTTTTGAAAATAATAATTTTATGGATTTTGATGTCCTCTTTCCGAATTTCAACTTTGCCACCCCGTATTTTTGTGATATTGAAAAAATAGCGCCAAAAAGCAATTATTTGGCAATATCTCCTTTTCGATTCATTGGAAAAATAGCGCCAAAAAGCAATTATTTGGCAATATCTCCTTTTCGATTCATTTCATGATAAAAACAGTTATATAAAAAATGCCGATACCGATTAACAGAACTCCCGGAAAAATTTTCAGGTCATACTACCAAATGACTGTATTAAGAGTGCATATTTGCGGAATTCCGCTGCGTTTTCCCGCTCGGAATTGTCCATAGCTTTTAAACTACTTTTTGAACAAATGAAACAGTGTCGTCAGCACGAAAAGTTTTCTGTTTTCCAGCAACGGTAAAAACACTCTGTTTTGTTTGTTTTCGTGTTTTAATTTCCTTTATGAGCTAAACTTATTTAATGACTGTAGATTCGACATTATAAAAGGTCACAAAAGGACAAACGAAAATTTTTATTTTAATAATTAACCGAGAGCAATGATTATGTGAAGAGTGATATGAAAGAAAAGGAAGTTAGTGATAGCATGACGAGTGACAGGGCAGAGTGGAAGAAAAATACGTGTTGCGTGTTGCGCCGACCCCAAATAACACGGGACAAGGGCAGGAAGATGATGAATTAACCGAGAGCAATGCTGTACTAAGTTACGCTAAGTTTATTTAATTATTATTGTAAATTATTGCAATTTAGCTTCACTCTTTTGACTGACCGACATTTTGACAATTCAAAAATGTCTATAATTGGTCTATTTGAAATAAATGTTTCTGATTTCTTAAAAAATATAACTGCCTTTTGAATTCGTACTTTTTTTACGTTTGAAACTAAAACAAAATGATATCGAGCTCAAATTCAAATTAATTTATTTTTTTAGGCAAACAGGACTTTTTCGAGGCTTTTCGTACATTGACTCGTCGCTTCATTACACGTGTAGCCTAAAAACCCAATGAGAAATAGCAAAAGGCGGGGCTTTGATAACTTTGCTTTTTTTTTTCATTTCCGTGTGTTGTTTTATCAGTTTCCTTCTTACTCCATACAGGGTTTTTTTTTTTTTTTTTTTTTTATTGGGTGGGAAAATCATCCTAATGACATCCCCGCTCTTGGGCGGAGCGGGAGATAGTGTCAGACTCTTACTGACTAAAAACCCACTCCTGTTCCTTCGTTGCCTTCGTCCCAGGGCCCCGGGCTCCGCTTTCACACTACCCGTGGACTCCATACAGGGTAAAAAGTTATTTTTACTCCATACAGGGTAAAAATAACTTGTTAAACAAAATACCAAACCTTTAAAAATTTAATTTGAATTTAGAAAATTAACATTAGGAATTGAAAACCTCATATTATTCATTATTAAACGACATTTGACGTTACATTACAAAAAAAAAAAACTTGAAAGGTGTTTTTTTTTTTTTTTTTATTGGGTGGGAAAATCATCCTAATGACATCCCCGCTCTTGGGCGGAGCGCGAGATAGTGTCAGACTCTTACTGACTAAAAACCCACTCCTGTTCTTTCGTTGCCTTCGTCCCAGGGCCCCGGGTTCCGCTTTCACACTACCCGTGGCCCTAGTAGGCTTCGACCCTGCTGGGCCCCTACGATTTGCTGACATCTCCTTGAGGCGCGCGTGGAACAATACGCGCCGTCGACGACTTGGGCTCGGTCCGGACGGTTACCGGACGGTCAGACGGCGAGCCACCCATTGCTCGCCGTCTGCAAGCCCGCGCCTACGGTGGCCGGAAATCGGGATCGGAATCCCGGCGGCGGTTGGAGCGTAAGGACCGTTGCCTCACGCGATCGGCCGCCTCCTTAGCTAGAATTACTGCTTCGCAGAAGGAGGCGACCGCCTGCCACTCCTCCTCGCTCCGGAGCATGGCCTGAACCAAGGCCCGGCGCGAGAGATCACCGCCGCCGATTGCCCCCACGAGGACACGGCGTTGCTCTGCCCAAGCGGGGCACACCTCCACCGTGTGCTCCACCGTGTCCTCCGGGTGGGCCACACAGTGGCGTCGATTTTTCTGATGAGAAATGCATTTAATTTCCATTTTAACATACTTTTACGTTTTGTGTATTTAAAACTTGTTTTTAAATGACATAAACTAGTACTTGTCTGCAATTCTACCTAATTGATGGTAAGCAGTGATGCCATCGTTGATGGTGAATATATAAGAGGCTTATTCACTCTAGCCTTGAAGACACCAGACTTCCTTTATTATTTTTAAATTCAGGTTTTAACGTGACGATGGATACGACAAAAACTAGAGTAATTTTCGAATACGATTTCCGACATGGTACAAATGCAGCAGAAAATGTTCGTAATGTCAATTCCGCTATTTCTCTTGCTCATCCCAACCGACTACTATTTTGTCTGCGATTTGATCAATTTTTGCAAGGATAAAATATTTCTTCCCAGAAAAGTACAGGAATTACAAATTATTTTCACACATTTTGTTGAGTCCCTTTACCAGGAGTTTTATTACAAAGGTTTACTTAATCATTTAATTAAATGAAACACCCGTCTAAACGGAGGATCCTCCCTTTTCAATGGAGATTTGCAAGACTTTACACTCTGTTCTGCATCCTTCTAAATTGGTGACCCCGACGTGATCTGAACACACAACCTTCTGATTGGTGGTCGTGACACATATTGATTTACGGATTTACGGATTTCTCATAAATAAAACCCTCTCAGTTCAGCTTGCCATTGAATAACTTTCATGAAAAAGCAATAAACTTAAGAAAATTTGAATATCCGCAGACTACCTTGGCACTTTTACTTTAAGTTACTTCTGTTAAGTAGGTAAAGTTTCCATTATGTCCTAACTCCCCATAAATTATCCGCTTTTTCAAAGCCGATAAAAACCAAAAGATTGATGTACTCTTCGCCCTATTCATTTTATTTAACTGCGACCTGGTACTTTACTATGACCTGTGGAGCTATACACCTTATATAGCTCCATCTCTTTAACAGTTCATCACCACTGCTCTCAAAACGGTGAAGGAAAACATCGTGAAGAAATCGGTATGTCCTAGAACCAATAATTCGAAGACATTTAGCATCCACTAACCTGCGCTGGGCCCGCGTGGTGGATTACGGCCCATTCCCTCTCCTAGTGAGAAGGCCTTAATCTCAACAGTTGGAACTTTCAGCTAACAGTTCAGTTTAGATCGTCAAAAGGATTGCGTTAAGAGCGCTTGGTCGGGCTTCTGGCCCTTGCTTTAAAAAAGTCAAGAAAATATTCGATTCTCAAGCAACCCTGAATTTACATTAAAAAAACTGGGCAAATGGGAGTTTGATTCGCGCCCTGAGGGTTCCATACAAACTTACCTATGTAAACAGTTCAATTCCCGATCGGAGTCTCGATATTTTTTTCCGAATCGCAAATTTTTTTTTTTTTTGTTACGACTTAAAAACAATTTTACAGTTTACATATTTTTTCCTATACCTGTGCTATAAGACCTTGCTTTATGCAGAATTTCAGAATTCTGGGTCAACGGAAAATTCCCTATGAATTTTGATTTCCTCGAGAGTATCGAAATAAACGTTTTTGAGATTTTTTCACAGCTTCAAGAGACTGCAAACTTGAGGTTTTAATTTCAACTCTTAATACCTCCACGTGTTCCCGAGACAAAGGGTCTAAACAGACAGATGGACGGCCAACAAAGTAATACTATAAAGGTTCCGTTTTTACTTTTTGAGGTACGGAACCCCAAAAAGGAAACCTTATTAAGTCAAAAAACATCTACATAAAATAAAATGGCTTCTCAAAGCCGGTATTTTTTGAATTTTATTGGGAAAAGATTTTTATCACTGACGTAGACCTATTGAAATACGAAAGAAACAATACCTTAGACACTGCTTTTCTTGCGTAATATTTTTGTAATATTGTGTAACTGGTTAGACATTGTCGTTAATGGACTCTAAAGTCCAAGTTAGTTTTATATATGTATGGAAGTCTAGACTTCGATACATATTATAAAACTCAATTCTCCACCACGTATGTCTGTCTCTATCTTCTATTAATTTCGTGTGGATGTTCTGAAATTATATTTTTTCTGACCAGCTCCTCTAGCCAAGTTACGACAGTCGCCGAATCTGGTGGACGGCTAGTTCGGCGTTCGCAGGAGGCGCTTCACGGTGGACGCCATCATGCGCGTGCGAGCTCTCACGACGGGGGATGCGGTGTCCCTGGGCAGGTGTGTCGTGGCGGTGTCTTTGGACATCACCAACGCCTTCAACTCCCTGCCCTGGAGTAGCATTAGGAGGGCACTCCGGTACCACCAGGTGCCCGACTACCTCCGTCGTGCGATCGAGGCCTACCTGAAGGACAGGTTTATCATCTACCCCAGTCACCAGGGAGAATTGAAACGGCGAGAGATGTCGTGCGGTGTTCCGCAAGGATTGGTACTAGAGCCGCCTTTGTGGAACATCGGGTACGACTACGTGCTGCGCGGTGACCTCCCCCACGGGGTCAGCGTGGTCTGTTACGCAGATGACACGCTGGTCCTGGCGCAAGGAGAGTCGCACCAGGCGGCGGCCGAACTTACGACACGCGGGGTTGCGACAGTCGTTGAGAGGATTCAGCAGTTGGGACTTGAGGTGGCTCTGCACAAGGCCATGTGTTTTCATGGCCCTCGGAACGCGCCTCCACCGGATTCCCAAATAATGGTAGGAGGGGTTCGCATCGACGTTGGGTCAACGATGAAATATCTGGGACTCGTCCTCGACAGTCGGTGGAACTTCGTGGAGCACTTTCGACGTCTGACTCCCAAACTGGAACGGACCAGAGCTGCCCTCAAGCGGCTCCTGCCCAACCTTGGTGGTCCAGACGCCTCCTGCCGGAGGCTCTACGCGGGAATCGTTCGGTCCATGGCCCTTTACGGGGCGCCGGTGTGGGCACCGTCGCTGCAAAAGCGATCGGCGGCCATGCTGAACGCCTGCCAGAGGGTCATGGCTATCCGGATGGTGCGGTATCTCCGCACTTCTCATAGTGTTGGATAGCATTTAACGAGAAAAGCTGTAGACTACATAATATCACGCTACAACTAATAGGACCGGAGCAGTAACCAAAGACGCAGGTAAAACCGCGGGGGACAGCTAGTTACAGATGAAAATTATGTTTTCAATTCACATACTCAAAAGCCCGCTCTTATCCCCACAACTTCTTATCACACACACAAGGCACTAAATTTACTGTTTTCCGCACTAGTGCGCTTAATTTAATGTTTTCCACACTAGTGCCGAAAAGTGCATCCGGTCGCCTCCGCCACAATGGATTGTATTTATCGTATAGCACCTATTTATTTATTCTTTTACAAAAGTATTGAAAAACGTCGTTTGGTACACGTAGAAAGTCACTGCAGCACTCGACTCCATAACACACTTTCTCCACTCGTATCAAAATGTACAATTAAATCCAATTTCATTCGTATAAAAATCAGGTCTAATAATGAAAAAGCCAAGTTATATTTCTGAAAATGTAATCATGAACTTCAAAACGACATTTGGAGACGGTCCATGAAAAGGGTACTTATGAAACATAAAATACGTCGTTAGGGAGGCCGTACGAGAGCATGCGATGTGAAGAACGGGATATAAAGAAATATATTTGACTTGGTAGTCAATAGCTTATGGCTTCACAGTAGAGGCCCTACCACGACCTTTAAACGCTTGTTTGGCAATGACTGCTTCTGCACATGTGGCCCCCTGGTAGCTCATAATATTTTGTAAATGTATCTATTGACTGCTCCACATTTGTTGTAATATATACTTTTTTCTTTCTAATACATTGCTTTTGCAATATTTTTTTTATTTATTATTATTTATTTTGTTAACGTATCATTTATTAATAATTGTAATTATTTATTTTACTTGCTTTTATTTATATAGCCTCTTTTTTATAATGTGAATGTGAGAACACTGTAGACTCCGCGAATTCTTAGGTTCCTTTTTATTATGATTATTTTTATTGTACTTTATAGACCAGTCTACACTGTCCTTACATAATATCTACTTAAGCTGTAATATGGAAATATTGTAACAACATTTTTTTTTTTTAAAGATTAACCATGGAGTTTCTTGTCGGTTCTACTCCATAGGAAACGACCAATTTGAAACCGTGCACTAGCTTCTGACGTTTTATACGTGCCCACGTAGGCCTATGTGAAATAAAAAACTTTTGACTTTGACTTGACTTTGACTGATTCTGAACAAACTATGTTCAGGTTTCGCATATACAAAAAATATTATTGTATCGGGTGTATAGCTCTATCCCTCTTTCTCACTCGCGTGCCTGATATTTTAACACATCATAGTAAGGCCCCAGTTCAAATACTGGTACATGTATCTGGCACTTTGGGAGTTTTTCTCATGTTAGAGATAATGTATATTGCTTTTCTCGAGGCTGGTAGAAAGCGCCTAGAGCGATAAGACCGAAGAATGCAGAAATATTTCTATTTCCATAAACTTGTATCTTGTTGTTGGATCATAATAAAGTGTGATTTTATCATACTAATAATACAAAGGCGAAAGATTGTAAGTATATCTGATGGAGTGAGAATACTTTTAACTTTAATAATCATAATTTAATTATGTGCGTGCTCTAGGACGAAACGGGAGGGTGTGTCAGATTTTTACTGAGTAAAACACACCTATGTACCTCCAGTTTCCCTTTGCTTACAGAGGTCGACCCATGGGCCCTAGTAGGCTTCGGTTTTACTGGGCCCCTACGGTTTTGCTGACATCTAGAGGCGCGCATAGTACATTTCGCATCGACGACGACTCGGGCTCGGTCCGGGCGGTTACCGGACGGCTTGACATCGAGCCACTGGTTGGGGTTGGGTGTAAATGAGTGGACTGTATTTCTATAAGCGATAATATATTGCCGTTAAATCAAAATTCTAAAATACAATGATCCCGTACAAACAGTAATAAATTTAAAGATTCGAGAGCGTCGTCCGTCGCGTGGGTGTCCATGAAAGCGAGTTTCTGCGGTGCGCTGGACAACCGTGTCCCGCCCGCGTCTTTGTTCCCCGCTGCCGGTGGGTTCAATTCCCAACACACCCCTCGTTCGTCATCCGCATCCCGCGCTTACGGTGGCTGGTAGTCGGGATCGGGATCTCGGTGGCTGGGGCGTGAGGATTATCCTTGGGGTATGGTTCCGTTTATGATTCGTTTTTTTTTGCCTGCCTTTTGCATTAAAATGTGCCTAGGTCAATACGAAATTTAATGTCTCAGCCAGATTTACATATACTTTTACATCTTAAATTTTTAAAACTTGTGAAACTCATATAATTTTCCTACTAAATACCTAAATTAATTCTTTGGTTTGCAACAGGGTATCTCTAACGTCCCACGCATTGATAGAAGTCCAAACCAGTCCACTAAAGATAGACCTACAATATAACGTGGTTCAGTATGACTGGGAGTCCAAACCAGTCCACTAAAGATAGACCTACAATATAACGTGGTTCAGTATGACTGGGAGTCTAAACCAGTCCACTAAAGATAGACCTACAATATAACGTGGTACAGTATGACTGGGAGACTATTACGGCCACAATAAGCGGAGAGCAATCTTGGTAACAATGACCGCAGATTCCAATAACGCAATACGTATCGCTACGTGATCGAAGTTATATGTATATCGTGGCCCAATCTTAGAGTTGATCACTTCATGATATGGCCAACTAAAACTGGCCAAACTTTAACATTTGATTATATGTCAATCCGCGTTTCGCCATATCACTGATGTAAGATTTCTATGAAAATAAAAGGTCTAATGAAAGTAGGCCAAACGAGGATTGACATATCGTCAAACTTTAACGTTTAAACGATCTGGCCAGATTTAATTGGCCATATCATGAAGCGATCAATTTCTAAGATCTGGCCAGACATCTACATAGTTTGATATCTAGAATACTACCAGATTTGAGATCTATATTGATATCATCTCCCTAGCCTTTCGCCAACTAGCTTTTTTTTTAATGTGGAAAGTCATCCAATGATTCTTCTTTCTCTCGCTCTAGGGTGGAGCGGGAACCCGTGTCCGACTTTTAATTACTAAAATTAAAACTATATTCTTTTTTTGCTAGCGTTCCAGGACCCCGGGTTCCGAAATCAATCCGTTGCTCGTCGCACACGCCTACGATGGCTGGAAATCGTGGTCGGGGTCTCGGCGGCTGAGGCGTAGAGGATGTTCGTTCTGACACGCGTGCCCAACTAGTTTGGAGCCGGCTTCCAGTCTTAACCGGATTGCGGCTGAATACCCGTGTTTTACATGGAGCAGCTGCCTATCCGACCTCCAAAACCCAGTTACTGGGCAACACGATACTTCTTGGATAGAGTGATAGTCAGGCTTTCTGGTATCTGACTACCTATAACGATTGTCAACCACCTACGAATGAAAAACCGAGACCAAACAATTAACGTCTTTTCGCGTAGCGTACTGTTCCACGCGCGCCTCAAGGAGATGTCAGCAACTGTAGGGGCCCAGCAGGGTCGAAGCCTACTGGGGCCACGGGTAGTGTGAAAGCGAAGCCCGGGGCCCCGGGATGAAGGCAAATAAGGAACAGGAGTGGGTTTTTAGTCAGTAAAAGTCTGACACTATCTCCCGCTCCGCCTAAGAGCGAGATTTGTCATTAGATGATTTTCCCACACAAAAAAAGACAAACATGAAAAAGTACATATCAATTGAAAAATTCACACCGCTGAGCTCAGCACGTGGAGATCTACCATCAGCTCAATACGGCTCAGCACCATATACTCGTATGTACACGAAGCGTAATATACCGTAGTTAGTTAAAGCGAAGCTGAGAGAAGCTAAGCTGAGTAAAACGAAGCTGAGAGAAGCTAAGCTGAGTAACACGAAGCTGAGAGAAGCTAAGCGGAGAAAAGCAGTGAAAAATGGCAAGTATTTTCATTGAAGCGGAGCGTGGCAGAGAGAATTTAAGCTTCATTAAGTACATCATTTCTTTGTTTTCATAATTATAGATATATATATTGTTTGTATTATACGCAATTTATTAGTTTATGTATTGTAAATAGTACACCACGAACTACCTGCGTATCTTTTTTCTCTTTCTGTGTCAAATCCATCCAAAGGTCTGCAAAAAATCGCTTTTAGCGATAAGACCGCCGATTGTGACAACCTAATAATTTTAAGTTTCTAATGTAATTTGTATTTTTGGTGTACAATAAAGAATATATCTATCTATCTACTCTCAGGTTCGTGCTCTCTGCTCGGTCTCCAATTCCTTTCTGACCAGCTCGAGGTCGCGTGGTCATTCATTTTATTTTTAAAGTCCGCCCCACTCCACTGCACTTACACTGTTTCCACTACTGCGGAGTGGAGATTACAAGTACTATGATTGGCTAATTCACGGTCTGCTTCTTTCAGCTCCGCGTTCGCGCACCCTTAATCGTGACCTTTTGGTAATAATTTGAGAGTGCGGAAATACACTTACATGGCTTAGATGAAAGTGCTTGAAACATACTTTTGTGGTCAGAAACCTTACTAGTCGTGTACACATAAAAATTCGTCACAATATATTGTGTCTAAGGACGTCTACCTTTGTGGTCTTAAAGCGACCGTACTTAACCCTCGAGCACCCTAACCACAGGTATGAGACATTGTTACAGAGCATAACCATTGAAGTGTTAAAATTGGTTGTTTCTGACAAATTATATTGTTGTTAAAATAACAAAATCCACACAAATCTATTGGTTAAGCAAAGCTTGCCAAGGTTAGCTAATAGATGGGTGACCATCTTAAACATAGCGAGATTATTCTGTGCCTCGCAAAGCAAGTTGAACTGTTGTCTCCGATGTCATTTGAAAAACTTTAACAAGTCGTTACGGATGATCAGAATCCAAAAATAACACCAGTAATGCTAAGAGGTATTGTTATCCACTGGGTTGTGGAAGTTAGATAGGCAGACGCCTCATGTTAAATACTGGTTCTCAGCTGCATCCAGTTAAACTGGAAGCAGACGAGAATTTCTGAAAAGAGATACTGTGATCCTAGAACCCAAAAAGCAACTGAAGGGCACATGTGGGTACACCTCTCGCTCCCTAAAGAGGGATAAGTCATTAGATGATATCCCACCTTAGGAAAAAAGAGCAGAGAGCAAAGATATTTCTACAAAAAAACCGGGCAAGTGCGAGTTCGACTCGCACACTGAGGGTTCTCTACTAACTTACCCATGAAAAAGTTCAATTTCCGAGTTAAGTTACGAAGTATTTCCGAATCGCAAAAAAAGATTTTTTATGTGATATAGGTAACTACAAATTTTTAGGTTTCAGATTTTTTCCTATACTTGTGCTATACCTTGTTCCATGCCAAATTTCAGGATTCTAGGTCAACGGAAAGTACCTACCCTATCAATTTTGATTCCCTTTAAAATGTTAAAACACAAGGTTTTTGCGACATAAACCGCCGTATCTAATTTTTTTTGGTTAACTTTTAAGTTTGATTTTTTTTCACAGCTTCAAAGGACTGCAGACCTGAGTATGTGATTTTAATTTCAACTCGATACTTTCACGCGTTTCCGAGATAAAGGGTATTGATAGACAGACGGACGGACAGCAAAGTAATCCTATAAGGGTTTCGTTTTTTCCTTTACGGTACCCAAAACATTTCCGGGAACGCTATATAATCGTTATTTTTCTTTACCAAGCTAGGAGCAACTTTTCACTTCATAAATGATACTGGCAACTTGATTTTATAAAATGTGCAGAGGATTTATTTTGAAATTGTTCACGTCTGCAACAATGAAAAGGTTTTATAAATGCTCATGTCCAACCTTGGTAAGATTAGTGTCACCGTTAGCAACCATTTACAGAGAATTTACGTCATATGGAGCTGTAATTCTTGACAATCTGCTGCTTCTATACATTTATGCGAATAAATTGTTTTCTTAACTTTGCAGTAGTGAATTTGTAAGCATTTTCTTTGAAACTGAAAACATTTTTAGAGTAAAGAAGATATGGAGAGCAGTGGTGGCCGAGTGGTAATGGCCCAGACTTACGAGTTGTAGGTCGCGGGTTCAAACCTAGCCAGGCGCATTACTTTGTGTAATTTATTTCATCACCACTGCTCTTAAAACGGTGAAGGAAAACATCGTGAGGAAACCGGCATGTCCTAGAACCAAAAATTCGAAGACATGTGACATTCACCAACCTGCAATGGGCCCGCGTGGTGGATTACGGCCCATTCCCTCTCCTAGAGAGGAGGCCTGCGTCCCAGCAGTGGGAACATTATAAGGCCGACTATGCTATGCTAAAGAAGATATGTTTTCGAACTTATTGTGTTCGGAGTTCTTTTAGCATAAGATACTCGTTTTGTGTACATTTTTTTGTAGTTTAGAAAGAACAAAAAAAAAAATTAAAAATTTTAAAAGACCCCCGACACAAAAAGAAAGTAAAAAATAAGTTAATAAATTACATTTTCAGCTGAAGAAGAGAGACCTAAGCTGCTAAGCTAAGCAAAAAAAACCGCACCAAATTATAGCTTAGAACCATCTTGATTACGTCAGCTTTCAAACAAAAAAAGCCGCATCAAAATCGGTCCATTTGTTTGGGAGCTACGATACCACGGACAGACACACAGATACACAGACACGTCAAACTTATAACAACCCTCTTTTCCGTCGGGGGTTAATTAATGCATGAAATAAAAACGTACGAATATCAACGTCGGCTATACAAAAAGCTCGTATAGTGCTCTGCTACTCCAATATAATAATGCTTTTATTAATAATGGGTTATGTTGGGACTGCCGCGCTTTTGTAGTGCGTCGGGGATGTTCGCGGAAACAGGGGTGCCTGATTTTTACGCTGTCTTGCGAACACGAACAGCATCCCTGATGCGGCGGGTGCGCGATAGTTCCAACACCCTGGTAGCTATTGAGGTCGACAGGATGGACAGCCCGATAATGTAGCACTGGATGACGACTCATCGTACGTCATTTAAATATATTAAATAGTTTTGTCGTTTTTGTATCTTTAATTTGTTTGTGTATCTGTAATATGTTTGTGTAAATGTAATATATTTGTGTAAATGTAATTTGTTTTTGTATGTGCAATGTTTTATAGACTGATTGTCCGAAATAAAAATTTATTATTATTATAATTTAAAATTATTTCTAACTGCAGTGGTCTTCCCGACAGATTATAATTTAGGTGTTTTCAAGGCTAGAGTGGACAGACTCTTAATAAACTAGTGCGCTTCACCGTCAACAATTGCATCACTGCTTACCATCAGGTGGGATCGCAATTAAGTGCTAGTTTATATCATTAAAAAAAAAACTTGTTTATCGTGGGAAATAATCAAATAACTCTTCCTGCTTGGGGTAGAGCAAGAGAGTCAGATTTTTATTGAATAAAGCCCACCTATGGTCTTTCAGTTATCTTTCACGTTGCAGGGCCACGGTAACTCTTGTAAAAAATCTCGCAAGCCTGGCAGAAATAAATATTTTTAGCTTAAGGGCCTACTACACTAAGCGATATTCAGCACACATTATTCAGACTGTCTTATTTTTTATTCCGAGTAAGACCGGTCTAACCCTTATTACTGAATAAAACTGTCGGACTCTGAATAACGAGTTGTATAATAGGCCCTTTAAAATATAACCCCTAGTGTGCGGGGGGTATTATAATCACGTAATTGCGCGTTTTTAGTAATATCACAAAAAAAAAAAAACGAAAATATAGAGTAATATATACTTTTATATTTCGTTCCCAAAAAAAAATCATTTTCTTAAAAAACAAACTTTTCTTGACAATAACTGCTTCGTGATTTAAAGAATTTTTTTATTTCAAATAAACCAGTTACAGGCACTTTTGAAATGTCAAGAAGTCAGTCAGAAAAAATGATGCTAATTGCACATTCCAAAGCGTAAATCTCTATGGAGAAGAATGTGCAAAAAACTCTGAACACTCTTTTCAATCATGTTTTGTAATTAAGTACAAATATCTCTGTTGCATGTTTCTTGTCACTATCATATGAGAAAAATGTAAATAAAGTAAAAATAAAAACTAAATATAAATATTAAAATAGCAACTGGCAGCTAAGAGAAGACTAGTCTCAACTGACAGCGCCCGTTCACGAACATGACGCGAATATTAACACCACTCAGCTCAACCATTTTGAAGAGAACGGAATGATCCAACACATGCTTAATTTTATTTTCGTATAGATAGAGTAGTGTTTTTACGTCTCAGCCTTACCTAGGTCTAGCAATTAAAGAAGAGCCCGAGATTTTTCTCCAGTAATTGGATTTTTCCCAAGCGACCTTCGATTGTTAGCACTGTGCGGTTTTAACAAGAAACATTGTATTAAAACAGAGCTGCAGCAATGTTTACTTTATTATTAAGTGCTGAGCTTTTTTATTTTTATTGAACAATTCATATTTAGAAGAACCTTAACTAACTGTAATATATTATATATTATACCTGTATATATCAAAAAAAAAAAACTAAAAACAAAAAAAAGAACAATCTGAATTAATCTTCTTCTTTTCGAGTCTATGATAGAATTCTATCTATTTTATCCTGCCCTCTGCTACTTAAGTTTGGCATATAGTTCACACAAACTAAAAGTACATAACTACAATTACCCGGCGCGTAAGTCAGCCAAATATTTTGCAGTAGGGGCGCGTGCACAGTTTCATACTTTTTTACATGCGCGAACTTGCTGCACTACGAAAATCTGTAGCCAACATACGTGCCAGTAACTATTCCTATGTATGTGTACGCCTTTACTTTAAAAATAAAAGATACTCTTTAATTACAACTAATAATTAAAATAATTTGTAAAAAATTATAAACCCCTCATTTTCGTTTCATGGCTCTTGTGTCAAATGCCGATAGACAAAAAATATACTGAGAGCGTCTTAAACAAAATCTAGTTAATTATGAAAAAATACAAAAAAATCATCTAGAAAGAGTGAAATAAAATAAATGTTAATGGCACTTTAACTTATAAAAATGTATGGTTAATCCTTTTTTCTCACTAGTATAACTTTATTCCGTATTTACTAGTGAGAGAATAAAAGTTTCTTTTTTTAACCAATTTTAATAAGACTGATCAGCCAAATATCCTCATTTGTTTTATTCACCAAATCCATGTGCACTATACGATGCTACGAAGAGTGTCCATGGAGTTTCTTGCACGTTGTTCTCCATAGAAATCTACGCTTTGAAACGTGCAATTTACCCCCAAATTTCTAAACTGTGTACCTGTAACCCACCGGTGTTTTCAGTTTCCCTTTGTCAACTGTACTGTGTGTTTTACAACAGTAAGTCTGACACGCCCTCTCACTTCACCCTAGGGCGACGTTGGATGATTTCTCACACCAAAAAAAAAAATTAAAACTTACCTGCGGTCTCCACGAGGTAGATACATATAGTCATAGTCGGCCTTATAATTTTCCCACTGTTGGGACTTAGGTCTTCTCTCTAGGAGGGGAAATGGGCCGTAATCCACCAGTGCGGGTTGGTGATGTCACATGTCTTCGAATTTTTGGTTCTAAGACATTCCGGTTTCCTCACGATGTTTTCCTTCACCGTTTTGAGAGCAGTGGTGATGAAATAAATTACACAAAGCGCCTGGCTGGGTTTGAATCGAGGTAGGTACACGTAATGTTATTTAATATGTACACTGATTTCTGTCTGCCTGTAGGTAAGTCTGAAGTCTAGACATTACGCATGTCTTGATTCCGTCGCCCTTTTCTAATATCTTACGTGTCGTGGGAAGTCTGGTTAATTTTGGGCCTGTCTTTTAAATGTCAACCTACATTAGTCAGTTGTTTCTAACATTAATTATTATTATTTATTTATCTTTAATTTTATTTTTCTTTATTTATTTATTTATTATTTTTTTTTTTCGTTTTATTTTTCTTTTTTTTTTTTAAGGTGGACCGATGACCTGGTAACGGTTGCGGGAGTACGATGGATGCGAGACGCACAGGACCGTTCATTGTGGCGACACTTGGGGGAGGCCTATGTCCAGCAGTGGACGTCTTTCGGCTGAAATGGTGGTGGTGGTGGTGGTGGTGGTGATTTATCTTTATTCCAAAAAGGTAAGTAACTTATAAGATAAGCCTCACAAAACCGTTGCAATGGTTTGACTGTGGGGTCGGTGAGTCTCTAGACATACTTAAATGTACTTAAAATATTTCAATGAATATTATGTTTTAAGAGGGACTCGGTCCGTCTACCGTCAATGTGAGCATGGTTTAAAAACTTTGTTATTTGTTAAAGAGGCTACGCGAAAAAACAGAGATAACGCCTTAACGCTCGGTTGACATTCAGCAACTATTGTCATTCACTCGAATATTTTACAAAACTAGTTCCAGGATTTTTTTTTAAACCCGTACAAAAATTTTAGAAATTTTCATTATTCAGAATCTTGATTAAATGTGCAAACGGCCTTATCTTTTTTTTTCGTTAATTCAGATGTTTGTTTTTTCATAGCTTTAAGGGACCGCAGACTTGAGTATATAGTTTTAATTTCAACTCGATACTTTCACGCGTTCCCGAGATAAAGAGTCTTGACAGATATACAGATAGACGGACAACAATGTGATCCTATGGGTTCCGTCTTTCCTTTTGAGATACGAAACCCTAAAAAACATTGTCTGTTGAAGATCACAGTGGCAAATAAAAAGGTCAAATGAAAAGTAAGCTTCCATTTCTATATATATCTATATGAAGTTGTAACCATCAATGGGTCTCTTTTACAGCTGCTCGTTCACAGCATTTCACGCACGCCCAGCTGTTTACGATGGTTCTTCCCCGTTCATATTTCCCTGGTATTGTATTCTAGAGTTTTTATAACATCGTTGCCATCAAAGATGACTGTATTATGCCATAAATTCTTTTCATTCCTTGCCTTCTTTTCAGTTTATTTTTGGTGCGAAGTGTTTTCTGCTGTTTTGTAAATAATTGCCAGAAGCGTAGCGTCGACTTATTTAGACGTGGGCATCAGCGAGGCCTTTTTCATTCATATATTAGAAAACGAGACAGCGACTGTCTCAACCCAGTGTTCCACCATATCGTTGTTTACAATCAGGTGAAATTGTGGTCAAACGCGAGCCTATCAATTAACTTGCATGAGGCCGCTATGGGTGCGAGGCCGTGGGCGAGAGGCCGTTTTGCCCATGCCTAGCTACGCCCCTGATAATGGCTAAACCTGGGATGATAAACGACGAATTTGGAACCGTGCACTAGCTTCTGACGTTTTATAAGTACCCATTACTTATAAAACGGCAGAAGCTAGTGCACGGTTCCAAATTCGTCGTTTCCTATAGAGAAGATCCGGCAAGAAACTCCATGGTTACTCTTTTAAAAAAATTGTGTAGGCCTAGGTGAAATAAAAATATTTTTGATTATGATTTTGTCAAAAAGAATCGTAATACTAATAACAGTCTTATGACAAAGATTTCAATTGTAAAGATCACGAATCAAAGTGAATGGGTCTGGAGGACTTATCTTGTATTCTATAGCCTTATTAGACGAGAACTTGAGTCAATGAGTTTTTTTTTTGCCTGAATTTCTTTGAGTGAAGTTGAGTGGTTGTTTTAATTATTGGGGAATTCTTAGTGGAAATTCCGATGTAAAATTTGTGTAGTTTAAAGGTCAACACTGTTTCATTCTACTTTCGAATTCGTGAGTCGGAGTTAGGTTAGGGTATTACTAACTCAAACTGGCCAGATTTAAAATTTAACGTTTGATGCCATGCCATATCATTGATGAAGAATTTTTATAATAATAAATGGTTTAAAGAAAGTAGACCAAACGAGGATTGACATATAATCAAACTTTAACGTTTAAAACAGTCTGGCCAGTTATCGAGGACGTACATCATATTCTGGTGGAATGTGAGCGGGGCGAACGCCTCAGAAGAAATTTGTTTAGCACTCATATGATTGAAATTGGTATTTGCAATAGTATATTAGCTTAGCCAACATCAGACGAAGCAAGACTACTTTACAAAATGTACTACAATCATATTTTAACATAAATTTTATAAAATCCAAAATCTGGCTATGATGGAGCGACATAGTCAATATTGACAAAGCTTCAAAATGTAATTATCAAGAAAATAAATATATGCCCGTTTGAAATCTAAAATTAAAGTATCAAATAACACATAGCACATAGTTTATGTATCTCAAGTGTCTTTCAACTGATCAATATGTGGAGTCATTGAAACAGGCATGTACATATGGACATCCCACCCATACATACATAGCGTTTTGGGAACACATTCATTATGCGTACAGTTAGGAGTGGAATTCCCTGCCGGAATTTGTTTCCTGAGAGCTATGTATAACTTAAGGGTCTTTAAGTTAAGATGAATGGTTACTTCTAGGCAAGCGTGCTCCATCGTCGGCCAGATCATCGCTTACCATCAGGTGTGATAACGTTCAAACGTGAGCCTATACATAATAAAAAAGGTACGATCTCCGTAATATGGAGCAGAGAATTTTATTGATTACCTCAGCGAAGCTTGCCGAGAAGGCTGACGCGATCCATTTGCTACAAAATGCAAACATATTAGAACGGTATATCCTCATTCTTATGGAAATAAAGTGAGCTGTGTTCTTTATTCGCGTGAGTCGGTCCTCACGCCCCAACCGCCGCCGGGATTCCGATTCCGACTTTCAGCCACCGTAGGCGCGCGAGCTTGCGGACGGCGAGCAATGGGTGGCTCGCCGTCCGACTGTCTGGTAACCATCCGGACCGAGCCCAAGTCGTCGACGGCGCGTACTGTTCTACGCGCGCCTCAGGGAGATGTCAGCAAATCGTAGAGGCCCAGCAGGGTCGAAGCCTACTGGGGCCAGGGTAGTGTGAAAGTGAAGCCCGGGGCTCTGGGACAAAAGCAAAGACGTAACAGGAGTGTGTTTTTAGTCAGTTAAAGTCTGACTCTATCTCGCGGCCCCGGGTTTATATTATTTATATTCAACGGAGATATGTGAGATTACAGTCTGTTCCGCATACCTCTAAAGTAGACTAGTACACCATGTCCTGAAATAGACAGGATACTTTTTATCTTGAGAGTATTTTTCCTTGGGATCATTTTCTGCCACCACGCGGGCGGAGCCACAGGAAGCAGCTAGCAAATAAAAAAAAATAATTTTCGAGATAAATTTGTCAAATATTTTTGTAGAGTCGTACAGGGCTCGCCGAGCCGCAATCAAAAATGTATGACACTACTATGATATGTGTATTAACTACTACTTATACTTTTGAGGTATGTCGCCATAATGAAAGAAAGTCTATTTAACTAGACGCTTCGAATGACACCTATTTCAAATCTGTTGGTACCCCATCTGTTGTCATTTTTGGGGATAGTTTTACGCAATGCCCTTTATCAAATAGTTTTGTAAAATCGTACAGGGCTCGCCGAGCCGCATTCAAAAATGTATGACAGTACTGTGTTATGAGTATATTTAAGGTCTAAAACACTTGGGTTAGGTTTAGGTTAGGTTAAAATATAATGTTTTATAAAACCCAAACCCGACACTTTTGAGATATGTCGCAATAATAAAAAAAAAACTATTCAACTGGCGGGGGACACTTTTACGCAATGCCCTTTATTGTACCTCCGTATATGCAAAAGCTTAGATTTGCTGAGTAATTACTAGCAGTCAGCAAATAGTCTGTGTTTGGACTACTGTCTAACCACAGACTATTTGTTGTCCAAACACAGAGTGATCCCAATGATGAAATACGTAACCGATGAGAGGCTCTCAGTTCTATAACAGCTAACAGAATTCCATTAGACGTCATTCACATTTACGCTCGCACTTAAGAATTAATGAACCTTCGTCTTACTATTACTTAAGGGAGGTCAGGATATTATCTCGCTAACTAGATTTAATCGGAGAATCGCCAAAATTAAGTGGCACTATGCCTACTGCGTAGTGTTAACAATAGTCGTTGGGGCCGAAAGGTTCTGTAGCAGCTCCGCACACGCTTCATTTTAGCCATGACTCCACTTTGAACATAGACTTCCCCCAAGTATCGTCAAAATGCATCCGTTGAATTCCCGCGATCCTCACCAGTTCATCAGGTCACCTTGTTGGAGGCTTTCCAACGCTGCGTCTTCCGGTACGCGGCCACCTCTCCAGAACCTTTCGGTCCCAACGCCACCAGTTCTGCAAGTAATGTGCCCTACCCACTGCAACTTAAGATTGACGATTCTTCGAGCTTTTTTCGCTTACGATATTCTTTCTGAAAATGCTCGCTTCGCTATTTGAAAATGGAATATAGATTCCATTTTCAAATATCACGGAAGATTTTGTCAGTTAATGCATACATACGAAACTTTTCCATATTTTATTTGTATGTAAGTATAGCTCGACATCTGGCCGGGCGGACACTAGTTTGGCTTCAGTTACGTGTACGGTTGACACATGTCCGGGAAAGCTAGACATTTTAAGCTCTAGGTACAGCACTGTACGGCAAAATGCTTACATCTGATATTTGTAAAGCTACTATTCGAATATTTATTTACTATAATAGGGATAGCAAAAATATAAAAAGTTTTCTTTATACCATATAATAGAATAATTAACAAATATGATTTTCAGAATTCTAATAATAATAAAATATTAGAATTCCGAAAATCATATTTTGTAAGTGCAAATATGTGTAGTAAATTTATCTTTTATATAAAAGAAGAAACTGACTGACTGACATATCAACTCAAGCCATTGGGACTTGGAACGTGAAATTTTGCAAAAGGTTTCTTTTCTGGCGTAAGCAAGCACTAAGAGAGGATTTCCCAAAATTCGCTCCCTAAAGAAATGAAATAGGGGTCTAAAGTTTGTATGGAGAAACCTATTCTCATGCGGGCGAAGCCGCAGGCAGAGGCTATTTAAAAATAATCAAAAATGATTAAAATAATATCCTATATCACGTGACTGAAGACTCCACTCCGACCGCGTTACGTCGTGGTATGGTTTTTCTTTTTTAATTGATACAAACCAGTGCTTGACTGCGATCCCACCTGATGGTAAGCGGAGACGCAATCATTGATGGTCAGGCGCACTAGTTTATTAAGAGCCTATTCACTCTAGCCTTGAAGACATCAAAATTATAGTTGGACGGGAAGACCCCAGCAGGCAAATTGTTCCAGTCCTTCGATGTACGCGGTATAAACGAAAGAAAAAAGAAAAAAAAGCGAAACGCTTAGTCCGGACCGTCGAAGTTTCAACAACGTAAGGGTGGATACTCGCCGTTCGTCGGGTTGTCCGATGGTAGAAAGGTGGTGGAATCAAGTCGTGCAATTTCCGCGCACACTCTCCAAAATGTAACCTGTAAAATACCGATAGGCTGGCTACCCTGCGCCTGTGCTCGAGGCTTCGTAGATTGGACTTAACCAAATCTGGATCCCTTTTCTCACTAAACAACTTGTCAAACGGTCACGTTCGTTGGTAATCTTTGATCAATGCCTTTCGCTGACAGTTTGACAAAAGTAAGTTTATCACATTGTGACGTAATCAAGATCATCTGACAGCTTTGGGCGTTTAGGAGCGAACACCAAACTAAATAAATCTGATATTCATATTTGAAATTATGAAAACAATTTCCAATACATATTTTCTATTTATAAAATGAAAATAGTAACATTCAACATTTGCTCTAAAACATGAATATACCTTATTGTATGACAATTCAAAATTGCTTGTAAAGGATTTATTAGGATGAAATAAATGCCTTATTGATTGAGCAGTTTTTTTTTAGGTTGGAGCGAGAGATTGTGTCAGACTTTTACTGACTAAAAACCCACTCCTGTTCTTTCGTTGCCTTCGTTCTAGGGCTCCGGGTTTTACTTTCACACTATCCATGGCCCCAGTAGGCTTCGACCCTACTGGGCCCCTACGATTTGCTGACATCTCCCTGAGGCGCTTGAGGAACAATACGCGCCGTCGACGACTTGGGCTCGGTCCGGACGGTTACCGGACGGTCGGACGGCGGGCTACCCATTGCTCGCCGTCTGCAAGCCCGCGCCTACGGTGGATTGATTGAGCAGTAAATATATTATTTTATGCTGAAGTGAGCGGTTTTATTACAGTAAGGTCTTTTTTACATAGCATGGGTAGGAGGACAGACAGCAGGACGAAAATATGCATCTTTAAGAGGAGAGAAAAGGATAGCTATATTATATTATACGAATCCGACAGTGGTAACCCGCACCATCCTACAGCAATTGTAGTGTACCTAGTTATTACAATGACTAATTCTCTTTGAGTCATTATACACGCAATCTATCTATCATTAAATTCATTAAGCAAGAAAATGGGAACACATCTTACAGCTAAGGAGTGGAATTCCCTGCCGGAGTCTGTTTCCTGATATCTATAACTTAGGAGTCTTTAAGTCAAGATTGAATAGGTTATTTCTAGGCAACCGTAGTCCATCGTTGACCACATCATAGCCTACCATCAGGTGAGATAGTAGTCAAACGCGAGCCTAATTTGCCTGCTGCGGTCTTCCCGTCCAACTATAATTTAGGTATCTTCAAGGCTAGAGTGAATAGGCTCTTAATAAAATAGTGCGCCTCACCATCAATAATTGCATCTCTGCTTACCATCAGGTGGGATCGCAATCAAGCAGTGGTATATATCAAGTAAAAAAAAATCTACACTAATATTATAAAGAGGTTTTTTTTTTAGGTGGGAAAATCATCTAATGACAAATCCCGCCCTTGGGCAAAGCGGGAGATAGTGTCAGACTTTTACTGACTAAAAACCTCCTGTTCCTTCTTTGCCTTCATCCCGGGGCCCCGGGCTTCGCTTTCACACTACCCGTGGCTCCAGTAGGCTTCGACCCTGCTGGGCCCCTACAGGTGCTGACATCTCCATGAGGCGCGAGTGGAACACGCGCCGTCGACGACTTGGGCTCGGTCCGGACGGTCACCGGACGGTCGGACGGCGAACCACCCATTGCTCACCGTCCGCAAGCCCGCGCCAATATTATAAAGAGCTAAAGTTTGATATTTTATTTGTAGGGGGCAATCTCTGAAAGTACTGGTCCGATTGCTACAATTTTTCACCGACAGAAAGCTGCTTTATTCCTAACTGTCATAGTCATATTTTATGTACGAGGACGAAGCTGCGGGCAAAAACTAGTAGCCTGCGGGCATAATAAAAATATAAAAATCTCTCGTCAGGCAACTTCCATCAATCTCTAAACCGACAGGAAATAAGCAATCAAATCAAAAAAGTGATTAATTTACCGCTCAAAACGATTCGACACCTCATATCATTAGGGAAATTGACACGACATCCAAATTTAGCGCCGTCAGAAGGGACAAAGTGGGGTCTTATAAAGCTTCTAATTAATGACAGCGGCAACGAATCCCTTTTTACTTTGTCTATGCCCTTCAGTAATGTTATTAGGCTGTGATGATATCGTGGGTAGGTAAAATGTTTTTACTTTTTTGTATTTTTTAGGGTTATGTAGCTCAAAAGGAAAAAACGAAACTCTTATTAGGATCACTTTGTTGTCCGTCTATCTGTCTGTCTTTTTGTCTATCTGTCTGTCAAGACCCTTTATCTAGGGAACGCGTGGAGGTATCGAAATGAAATTAAAACTATATATTCAGGTCTGTGGATGGGTGGAAAGGAAGAGGGAGGTCAAAGAAAAGATGGATGGATTGTGTGAACAGTGATATGAAAGAAAAGGAAGTAAGTGATAGCATGACGGTTGACAGGATGGAATGGAAGAAAAAGCTTGTTGCGCCGACCCCCAAATAAGATAGAACAAGGGCAGGAAGATGATGATGGTATTCAGTTCTGCGGTCCCTTGAATGCGTAACAAAATTTAAGTTCTAAGTTAACGAAAAAAAAAGATATGTCGCAAAAAACGTATATTTCGATACTCTCAAGGGAATCAAAATTCCTAAAATTTGGCATTAAGCAAGGTCTTATAGCACAGGTATAGGAATAGATCTGAAAACAGTAAATCTGTAGTTACATCACAAAAAAAAAATGCATTTTGGAAAAAAAAGTGGAGACTAGTCGGGATATGAACTATTTTTATTGGTTAGTTTGTACGGAACCCTTAGTGCGCAAGTCCGACTCGCACTTACCCAGTTTTTTTTTTTGTTAGCTCGGAGGCGGTCACGGCCTACCTGCCTAATTAGATTGTGTTTTAGATGCCGCCATTATTTTAAGACGAAAATAGTAGGATGTCGGTTGAGTGTTTCGAAATTATTTTTAGGTATATTATTATTTATTTAGTATTTTTTATTATTGTTTTTTTCATGGCTTCAATAATTCGCTGTTTGAAAATGGAATCGAATTCATTTTTATTTTTTCAATTTCATTCGTCTAATGCGTGTTGGTATTCAAAATGATTGTAATTTTCAGAATGTGTATATTGTGTATATATACATTTGCTACCAAATACTGCAAAAAGATTACAATGTAGTACATCCGGATCCTAATGGAAAACAAAATGATGGTATATCGTAATAAACCCACTCTGCGCAGCCCACATTGAGGAGGAAGTGACAACATTTCATATTTTGTCATATTGTGTGAATGCTTCTTAACTGCCTAGTGGTCACTGGATACAGGACAAGGCACTTTGAGAGCCCAGTTACCCACGAAATATAATAATACCAAGCGCTACCAAGGCGCTGCTGGCCTTCCTTGAGGAGCTGGGGTGGATAGAATGACACATTTGACCGACTCGTATACAAAATGCGCTCTTTAGACATGGAGTTGCGGACACTATCCCTACAATACAATACCGTACTAAAACCAAAAAATGTCTTCACTTGACACTGACTAAATTTACAAACTGTGTAAAACTAAACGAAGAAAAAAAAAAGTTATTTTCGATACAAGTGGAAAAAGTTTTTCACTGCGACCGAAGGGTGTTATGAAACCAAATGCCGCAGTGACAAATTTCCATGTGTATCAAACCACGTTTGTCTATACACTTACGAAGATATAAATAAACGGGGGTTGACGCGCGACTCGTGGGGTTTGTCTAGCGCCGAATTGTGGCAGGGTCGAGCGCACGCACTTTTCGGCACTAGTGCGAAAAATAGTAAACTGCGTGCCTAAAAACGGTAGGGATAAAAACGGGTAAGCGTATTGAAAAATGAATTTGTTTCCATTTTCAAACAGTGTAACTACTACTGCGTTACGTTCGTCGTGCTACCTACACCCGATAACACACTAGTAGCACCGCATCCAAGGGCAGGAATCACAAAATATACTTTGGTAAGCCAAAGTATGTTTTATGATGACTGGCCTATTGGTCTAGTGGCTAGTGGCCCTGACTGCTATGCCGGAGGTCGTGGGTTCGATTCCCACCAAATCCAAACCAAAGGGACAAATGTTTTTGTGATGAGCACAATCATTTGTTTTGCCTGGGTGTAATTCATATATAATATTATGTATTTAGAAATATACAAGTATGTTTATCAGTTGTCTAGTACTCATAACACAAGCTCTGCTTAGCTTGGGACTAGACGGCGTTGTGTGATAATAGTGGAAAAATAAATAAAAATGATATGGTTTCGGTTAGTACGTAACAGAAAGCTTTCTAATAATCTTACCATAAGTGTAAATACTGCATGACACTGAGGGAATAACAGCTCCAAATATTTGATCCAATCGTGGGCAAATAATGGGTCCAGCAAACATTGGGGTAAGCCAAACTTGTAATTAAAGACAAACATAAGGATATCAAGTCCCCATTTATATGTATTAAATAAACACCTTTACGTCTCAAAGGGAAGCTCAATTATGAATAATTACCCAAGGGTTCTATTTGCGCACGAGCAGGAATAAGCTGTGGAGCGCTTGACCTTAAGCCTCCGATGTCCGTCAATCTGTCAGCGGGCTGTATCTCATGACCCGTTATAGTTAGACAGCTGTGTTCGCATTGTATATTTCTGTTACCGCTACAATAACAAAATAATAAATTCAAAATTAACCCCGGTTTAATATTGAATGTTTTATAATTCAAAAAGAAACGGTAAATCACTTAGCTGGTTTTTAGTACATAGCTTTGCTTAGTTATTATATTATATTATAATTATTGTATCGATAAGTATTTTTGAAAAATCAATAATAATATGTTGGTTTATGTTATTGGAAGTTTTATAATAATTTTCAGGATACTCCGTTTGTAACTAACCGATTTATTTTATTTATTGGGGACTAAACACAGTTACATGCTAGAGAAAATATAAAAAATTCTTAAAAATGTACACTCCTTCTTGAAAATGAGCATCTTTTTTTTATTTTTTGCTTTAAAATGAATAATCTTTATTGGTACTTACTAAGATATTGAGTATCAAACTGCACATTTTAAACTTTGATAACTTCAGAATGACATCTAGTATATAGACTCGTTAAAAAATTAAAGGCCAATAAAAGGTCAATAAAATAATAATTAGGGGTCCGGTGTAGTAGTAACTATTTTAATAGTAGCTACACTACACCGGACAAGCCGCTAGGTAGTCAAAATACAAATGTTAAAACGGGCCTTTTATTTTATGATAACTTTAGCGATATGACAGAAATATCAAATCTAAAGTAAACAATGAGTAACCAATTTTAAAATGCAAATCACATGTATAAATATGTATTACTTTTGAATTCTACAATCGCCCTCTATTGCTGTATTTATACTTATAGGTCAATGTCGAGGGAGTTGTATAAATTATAACTTTTTAATTTGCCATTTACTGCTTTCACGAGTGTGAGTAATTTTGGGGACTGAAAACATTATAATTGTCCATTTATATTTATTTTTAACGTAGATCTAAAATTTTAAATCCATATATATAAAAGCGAAATACCACTCACTGATTAATCACGAAATCCCCGAAACTATAACACCTACAAACTTAAAATTTGGCACGTAGGTTTCTTATAGGGTGTAGACATCCGCTAAGATCCGCGAATTTTTTGAAATTCACCCCCTAAGGAGATGAAACGGGGGTCCAAAGTTTGTATGGAGAAACCGACATTCAGGCGGGCGAAGCCGCAGGAAGAAGCAGAAGCCTCTGCTTCTGCTAGTCTTTTATAAATTTAATATAATCACACGAATATTATAAAGGCGAAAGTTTATGAATGTGTGTGTTTGTTACTTCTTCAAGCGCGAACGGCTGACCTAATTTGGATGAAATTTGGCACACAAGTAGACCTTGTCCTGGAATAACACATAGGACTTTTTAACCCACGAGTATGTTTCCTTGGAATAATTTCCTACTATTACGCTTGTTAAGCCGTCAAATAAAGAAGGAATGTGAACATTGTGAGTTTGTGTGAAACGTAATCTCTGGAGAGCAATGAAGCGTAGCATTCTGGGTGGTATATCTAACGATTTTATATTCAACTAGCTTTTGCCCGCAGCTTACGTCCGCATACATAAAATATAGCCTATGTCACTCAGGAATAAAGCAGTTGTCTATCGGTGAAAATATTTTAGCAATCGGACCAGTATTTTCAGAGATAACTTCCTGAAAAAAAAAAAACTTTACCTCTTTATAATATTAGTGTAGATGTATGTTAGGCTTATAAAAAATTGTTATTTGAAAATTAGATCAATAGTATAATGGTAGTATAAAAGTAGTATAATATTAACCGATCGTTATATCAAATAAAATTATAGATTCAGTCGTTATACCCTGTAACTATTTGAGATTTTGTCATCATCATCATTTCCTGCCCTTGTCCCATATTATTTGGGGTCGGCGCAACACGTTTTTTTCTTCCATTCTACCCTGTCAACCGTCATACTATCACTAACTTCCATTTATTTCATATCACTGTTCACACAATCCATCCATCTTTTCTTTGGCCTCCCTCTCCCTCTTCACCCATCCACATGTATACTCATAACTCTTTTAGTAACATGCATTTCATCTCTCCTCTTTGCATGACCATACCAAGACAAACGATTCCCCTTCAACTTTTCAGTCACTGGTGCCACTTTTCAACTTCCTTTAATATATTCATTTTTCACTTTATCCATTCTCGTCACAGCACACATCCATCTCAACATTCTCATCTCCGCTATATGCAATCATGCATGCATAATTACATGCAATTGCAATTTTTGCATTTTGTAATTATATCATATATATTGTAATTATATCGTTGCAGCAAGGCTGTAAAAGTAACACTGTTCCGGGCGTTTTGCCAATCCTTTTACACGTGCAGTCTATGGGTCAATTATACGCAGAAGACAATCAACGCCCTGCGCGTTCAATATAACAACGCTTTTAGGATGTTAATGCGGCTGCCGCGGCATTGTAGTGCATCTGGCATGTTTGCGGACGCGCGTGTCGATGGTTTTCATGCCATCCTGCGAAAAAGAGCTGCGTCACTGCTATGTCGTGTTCGCGGCAGTAGCAATGGCATCCTTGGCGTGGTGGCGGGACGAATGGAATGCCCAATGTTGTGGCATTGTGTTCGGTTACATGTCGGGAGGAATGTTTGATTGATAATGTTTTCTTTGATTATTTAATGAGTTTGTCCATTGGTTATTATTGTTTTAAAAATTATTATGTATTTTTTCTATGGGCCTCTGATGCCTGATAATAAATGTTTATTATTATTATTATTATATTATTTACTTTTTCTGGGTGTAAATATATCTGATAGAATCAAAAACTTCACGCTGGATTCAATAACGGTGACCATACGCGTAAGGAATAAGGCTACCCGACTATAATGGGATTGGATGGGTCACGTCAGCAGATTACATACAATCATAATTATTATAACTTAATTTGATCCCGACAAGCCCTCGGACTTGTAACTTGTACGGCGTTACGCACCCGCCAGTGATACATGGTGAACATCTCATCTCTATGTACAAAACGTTTTGCGAATATATTTATTATGCGTACAGCTTAGGAGTAGAATTCACTGCCGGAGTCTGTGATTCCTGATAGCTACAACCCAGGATCCTTTAAATCAAGAGTGAATATGTTAGGTTAGGGCACATTATCGCTTATCATCACGGAAGATAGTGTTCAAACGCGTGCCTATCGATAATAAAAAAATGGGTGCCTGAGGATCGACGATGCCACCAAGGCCGGCCTAGAAAAAAAGGTGGTGGTAAGACCCAGACGCTTAGCGTAAGTGTGAAGTGGCTAGGAAAAAAAATACCTGGGGCCCTAGTCTGCTATTTTTATTAATTCGTCATTACAACACGATTCCAATGTCATTTTGCTAAA
The DNA here is from genome assembly GCA_949316375.1 of Mythimna vitellina. Lineage (NCBI taxonomy): Eukaryota > Metazoa > Arthropoda > Insecta > Lepidoptera > Noctuidae > Mythimna > Mythimna vitellina. The sequence goes on from OX438706.1 coordinate 16,146,219, forward strand.
AGTTCGTAATCTGCTAATTCATAATAGTCGATCATTGATCGATCAGTGGTCTCTTAATAGAATTGCGGTACGCGCTGTTTTGTAACAAATTAAAAGAATTGATTACACAGTGACGTTTTATTGCTACCAGTGACTGATCAAAGGAACTGTCAAAATTTTAGCAGATTACCGCATACGTCAGACATTAATTTGTCATTATGCACGAGATTACCATTCTGTACCATTTCGGAGTGCCAGAGGTTGATCATTGGAAAGTCATAATGACGCCATTATATTAGTAGATTACCAAACTTGTCAAAATCAACCATTATGAAATCAATGATAGACCATTCTGACACTACTGTAATAGCAGACTTGAGGCCCTGGAAGAATTTGGCAGGGGTCTTTGGCCAGCGGTGTAGGCTAAATAAAAAATTAAAATGAAATCTATCGCCATCGCCATAATAATAATCCTTTTGACCGAATTTCGATCAAGGTGGCCAGTCTCAACAGAGATTAGCCATGTACGCAGGAGATTTATTATAGTGACCAAAGGCGTGCGTAAACATAGGTGTACTCTCTGTTCCTTTACCTTCATAGCTAAATACTATATTATGTATCTAATCTATATATTATGTAAGTAACCCGAACAAAACTGGGGTAGGACCGCAAAACGTTTATTATAATAATCAAATTCTCGTTAACCATAATATTCCACCTATCCGTAACCTATGAAGATACAATCTTATTTATGATGTGTACACAAAAGGGCGGTCATGGTCAATGTACCGAATTTAATGAAGCATGGAACGGTTGGGTAATCTGGGGTCACAATAGAAAACAGACTATGTATGACGATCATGACGGTGCTATTGACTGACAATAGAATTTTGGGGTTCAGCCAAGTAGATTGTAGAGTTTTTATGATGTATCTTTAAACGATTTTTATGTGGTATTGAAGTGAAAAGAAATGTCCGGGTCAGTCTACTATATACTAAGATCCCAGAGCTGTCTGACAAAACTTATTTTCACATGGATGAAACCTTAGGTTCTAACCAGCGTCTCATGTGCTTTGAATACCTGTGTACTTGTGGAGCTCCTCCTTGGAGCCCCTGGGCAGGTACCAGGTGAGAAAGGGAACTAAAAATAAGAGGAACTTAATTTTTTATGACTGACAGACAGCGTTGATCTTGGTCTATTCGAGGGCTCTTCTCGATCCCTCTATCGTCAACACGAGCATGGTTTAAAAGCTTGTTATTTTTCCAACGCATTAAAACGCTATGTTTGATAAAGCGACAACGCGAAAAAAGAGAGATTACGCCTAAATGCTCTGTTGGCATTCGGTAAATTCCGTCACTCGAATATTTCACAAAACTTGTTCCTGAAAAATTTTTTTTTTAACCTTTTAAGATTTTGGAAATTGTTTTCCTTAATTTCTTTAAAAATCTGTATTAAATATGCAAGGTTTCTATAAATATATTTTCTTTACTTTTACACGCAAAACAGCAGTTTTTCCGAGGTCTTTATTGTGTTAGTTTTACACATGTTTTTATATCAATAAAAAGTTAGATATTAACCACAAGAAATCTGTGTTTCCGAAATATAAAAAAGTTGTAATAACGTCAAAATAAGCGTCATGTAGAGCAGTTGTATGAGAAAAGTATCACGGGTTGGGCTGTCTTAACCGGGCTTTTTTCAAGATTTTTATTATTACGCATTATTATTACGCATTATTTTCGCCAGAAATGAAACCTAGGTTATGAGTTAGAGGACAATACGAGGAAGCAATAGCAAACCAAGTCTTTAAACCGTAACCGAACGAAGATACCTATACAAGCATTGCTAGTACTTTTTTATCAGGCGTTTCAAGTTTTTCTTATATTATAATTAAGGCTTGCCACTTGAGGACGACTGGAGGACTCGAGTTCTTTACAAAACTAAACGTCTTATATCACACCCGGCGTTATATGCTAAAGCAAGGGACACAGAATAACTCATTAGAAAAACCGTGTAGTATATTTAACAATGAGAAACTAAAGCTATCAAACACAGAGTATTTTTATTTAAGAAAAATAACGCCTGATAAAAAGCCATAGTCTCTAACTTCGTTCGGTTAAGGTTGGTAGACATAATAATTTTTGCTTTTGATTTTTCATAGAGTCCTTTAAGATATGGCCTAGATTTCACTATTGCTGAAAAGAAAAAAAAACATTAAATTATAAAAGGACTTTTACAAAATTCTGTAAAACTTATTCCATAATTTATACTTATAATAAATCTGTAGAAGTGAAAATTCTGTACATTGAAAATATCAAACAAATAAATGGCAGGGGGTGTTACTAGACTGACACCGAACCCAAAATTATGGTTAAAAAAGTTTTTGTCTGTCTGTTTGTTCAGGCATCACGCAAAAACTACCGGTTCGATTACGATGAAACTTAGTATAATTATTCATTAATATCCTGGGCACCACACTGGGTACTTTTTAGCCCGTAAAACTATATACAATAAAAAACAAACTTAATTTTGTGGTTCGATCCCTAGACCCAATTACTGTACCAACCGCAAATAATAAGTTTGTCGTAGGTTACGTCACCCGCAGTGGAGTTCACTAAGGGGCGTTGCACACGACGAACATAATAAATAATTTTTCATATTTTCGTATCTCAAAAAACCTAATAAAAACAATTTCGACTTCTACGCGGACGAAGTCGCAGGCAAAAGCTAGTTCCCCATAAATGACCTAGGAATCTAGCCCAGGACCCACCCTCAGTAGTTCCTCGTAGTTGCCTGTTACGCACGAGATTACGAGGCAGTTAAAAACTTTTATACTTCCATTAATACCACGAACATCCATAAAGAGCAAAAAAAACCTCCTTTTCGATGTCAAAAGTCTAAGTGAAGGAATACGATTTTTTAAGTGCACACTATTTGGCACTTGCTTGGAATTATATATTTTACGATCCCATAACTCATTGTGGATACAGGATCCTAAGCTTTTCTGAGCCTGTAGTTTCCCAGAAATTTATCTCAGTGAGTAAAATATGTGTAACCCGGCGAACTTCGTACCGCATAGTCAATGAATGTAGTACATATATCTTTCGATACAGTCAACCAATTGTGATGAAACAAAGTCTAAGTAATATATCAAGTTACACACAATTTTATTGTATAAAAATTATCTACATTGATTTTGTACATTTTACGTGATAAGCACACAACTAAAAACTTGAGCACACAAATAAAACGCCCAGGGTTAAAATTTTCCAATAATATACTGCGAAATATTCTGGCAGTTAAATAGATAGATTTTTTAGAATGGGAAATCAGATTTCATAGAAAGTAAGAAAGTATTTGATTTTTACTGACTTCAACCCACCTGTGTTCCCTATGTTGCCTTTTGCGTTCCAGGGCCGCGATCACTGTTTTGAATTATCCCGCACCAAATACCAAATTCAGAAAATGTCACATAGTTATTTAAAAAAAGGAGTTACATCTCTTTTGAGGTTACGTACGGAAACCATCATCAAAATGATACCCCCTTTATCAAAGATATTATAATGTGATAGGTTTACCCACAATCTACGAAAGGACGCCACAGTAAAAAACAAATGACAGTCTCGCAAATCAAAAGTAACATATTCGCAAGAGTTCCATTTTCGAATTCTATTTTTTTTTTTCATTCTTTTATTGTAATTGGCCAGATCCAGAGACTTTCAGTATGCCCCATGTATATCACTATATATATACTCGTAAATAGCCTAAATAAACTATTTCTTTTTGTAATCATAAGATACTAGAAAAACATATTTCTATTAAACGGAGATAAATAAGAAGTTGTTTGACAAAGAAATGAGACTATTACCGAAACTTGAAGACAAACAATCTTTGTTCTGAAAGAAAGGCAATTTTTGGCAAACACGCTATATTTATTGGCTATTCCATCTGGCGATTAAGTATGTAGATATTGAAAAACTGTTTGTTCGTAACTTTTATATTGATAGACTATTCGTTTTCGTTTTAGGATCGATTCATACTAACCGAAATGGCAGCAGCCAGCAGAGAAGCGGCGAGCATTTTTAGAATAAAATAATTTTAATTCATATTTTAAAGCATAAATAGTCGCTAGTTTGATTACATTTACTATTTGCTATGAATATAGTATAGTCTCTCAATTGACTAAACGTCATGTTTATAAAAATAACAGACTGCAAGCTAACTCCCTTTCGTATTTCAAACGTCGTCAAGTTGCATACTAAGTATAAGACTGTAAGTGTAAAACTTTTGTAATTGTACTTACGATTGTTTTGAACAATGAAACTAAGAAATATTCAAGTGAGTTGTTATTTCTAAACTGGTGCTAATAAAGGATTTTGGAGTTGGATTACATGATATCCTTAAAAGACCAGTATAGCTTGAGAGGTTCAAAACGGACGCGCGGCCGCCCTCGGCACAGCGAGTAGTCAAGCGGCCGTGCGGGTATATTCCCAGTCAGCCCCACATGGATTGTCAACAGGTAGCAATCGGGAATTAAATTCCCAGTCGCCACCGGGTGGCAACTGGTAAGTTATTGCCCTCAATTCTAATTGCTGTACATTGCAGCGTGGATCGTTAACCAATTTTCGATGACTCGGCTTCTTCGTGTTGCAGCCCTAGGGCCTTTAGGGTCTAGTGAGTGTAAGTGGATATGGAACCTGGATAATTTTTAGACAGTGTTTGATCAGCTTAGATAAATGAATAGAAAACCTACAAATACCAATCTTCCTACAACCGCTATGGGTAGACGGGGAGAGAATGTAATATTTATACAGACTAAAACTCGCTCATGTTCCTTCAGTGGCCTTTTATGTTTCAAGGCTACGGTAAATCTTTCGAACAATCCCTCAGCCTTAGCAGGTATCAGCTGTAGTAGGCCCTATATCCATATTGCTAACATCTCTTTGAGGCGCGCGTGGAACACAACGTGGTGTCGAATCGTATGTGGTCCTTATCGGGCAGCCGGAAGGCGAGCTACATATTGCTCGCCCGTGAATTGCCGTAACGAACGACTCGGTTTAGCAACACGTGAATTGCCCTGCGACTCCGTCTGGCTACAGTAGAGTCTCTTCTATAATGATTCTGCATAAAAGTCCGTGTTGCAAATGAGCCCAGTTATATTACAAGAATTATGGCCATCTAAAGGAGGGACTAGACAAGCATGGACCCAAAATAATAATATCTAAATGTTAGTTTGAAACTACGAGTACATTGGGAGTCGCTAGTTTGGACCAAACGACCTACACTCGTTGGGTCCAAACAAGTGACATAATGACGTCCGGAGCAGCAGTGAACCCTTAGCAATTTGCCCTACTTTTGAAGGGTAAACTTTAGGCGCGTAAATTATTTTGTTTTTTGGATATTTGATGAGATGAGCCACGTTTGGCTTTATAACGTTTTTTCGAGTAAGGCCTTGTGTCGTCATTGTACGCTTGGTGTACACCTGCCCCCCTAGCCAAGTTACAACCGTTTCGTTTCGATTCTCTTTTCGTGGATCGCCTTGAGTCGGCCACGCCTCCAATTCCTTTGTTCTGACGTTATCTCAACGCTCAGTCACGTGGTCAGGACAAAGGAATAAGAGGCGTGGCCGACTCGAGGCGATCAACGAAAAGAGAATCGAAACGAAACTGTTGTAACTAAATAACCTGCAATCGTTAACACTAGTCGAAAACTAATCTAATGTATGGGAATGAAATCATCTTAACGTTAAGTCACGTGGTTAGAACAAACGAATAAAAAATTTGTAGCCAAGTTCACATCGTTCAAAATGATAGAATGAATTGTTATCGTTTCTACAATGTTCAACGCTACATCCTTTGTTATTGTAGAACGACATTATAGACCGAGCGGCCGACTCAGGCGCTTCAACATGGCTACCAATTTATAGTTTTCTACAATTGCTGGCACCAAGGCGATACCGATTGGAGAACGGAATTCGACACGAAACTCCAATCTTGCAGTGTCCAATTTAAATGACTGCGTGCGAAATGAAGGCGCGCTGTTCGGTGGGCTCGCGTTAGTTTGGGCCCATTAGCTGGCTTGTGTGGTACCATATCGCGTTCTTTTAACCTTCTCCGAACAGTTCGAGCGCTCACAGATACTCCGTGGAAGTCGCGAAGTTGGTTTTGTATCTCAATGGAGGTAAGGTGACGATTTCTTAAGATGGTCGTCACGATGAATCGATCCTGCCTTTCAGTTGTGACCCGAGATCGTGGCCTTCCTTGGCGACGAACAAAGCCGCCAGTCTCTAGGTACCTCCGATAAACATTTCGGACCGCAGATCGACTTAAATTAAGTTGAGCACTCACGTTTCTTTGGCTGTGTCCGGCCTGAATAAGTGCCACAGCTTGGGCGGCGACTTCAGGTGAAGTATCCATAGATTATTGATAGAACCTCACCTTAATGTTAAGAATAAGTAATGTTTGTTGCAAAACCAAAGATATCAATCACTTTTTCAAGAATTAAATCCAAGTAAACCAATAAAACCAAGTTTTCTTAGTATTCGATTGTTTGATATCAACAAACAGGCTCCAAATTGTCTTTTGTTTCTTTAAATTCTGTGTTCGAAATTCAAAAAAAGACTATTGAATGAAATTGTGAATGTGCCAGGTTCAAAACTGCATAAAAACTTTTTGCTCGACCTAATATAAAATTTTAGCTAGGACCAAACGAAACTGAAAATACAAGGTGGGCCAATAGATGTGTCCAGAAGTGTATAAAAGCGAAATACCACTCACTGATTAATCACAAAATCTCAGAAACTATAACACCTAAAAATTTAAAATTTGGCAGGTAGGTTTGTTGTAGACATTTACTAAGAATGAATTTTCCGAAATTCAACCCTTAAGGAGATGAAACGGGGCTCTAAATTTTGTATGAAGAAACCTACACGCGGGCGAAGCCACTGGTTGAAGCTAATATAGTATAAATAAGCTGTGTGAAAACAGTTTACTGTAAGTTAAGTTTTATTTATTTATGTACACACGGAAACTATAAAATGAAAAGAACAAATACAGATAGAAGAGCACAAAGGTACTGCTTATTACAAATGAAATTTCTTCCAGCAGACCTGCTACAGGAGTGTTAGATTATTGTTGGATTTTTCTTCCTTTTGTAAAATTATTACTATCGCATTTAAGAAGTTTTTGCTCTAATACAGATTTGCCCTAACACTTTTAATCTTCGAGACCCACGTTAAAAATAATCTTGTACAAAAATAAACTTCAATAGGTCCACCTTGTCATGAAAAAGTGTCGAACAAACTGGTTCTTATTAATGTTAGAAATTTTTAATTAAAATCCCGCCAAAGATTTGGAAGTTGCCTTTGATGAAACGAATGAATTTTTCGTTTAATATCTTAGCTGATGAAGACTATAAAGGAATTTATGCAGATGCGTAAATCAAAATTCAAGGTGTAAAAAAAGGTATTATAAGAAAGTAGGGAGAGAGGAGATATGGGGGTATATTTTGGTTGTAGTTCGTCTTTTCTGATGGCCAACTCTTAGAAGTCTTTAACTTAAGGATGTATAGGCTACATGCAGATATGTCATCATATGCATGCACGACGGCTTCTGGCCAAAGTCTCCGATCGATGTCTGATAGGGAAATGATGGCCGTTACAAAATCTTTGTTTCAAGAAGCACAAAAGAAGAGTTCTTGGAGGATTTTGAGGAGGTATTTCTCCATCAGTGGAATGTAATTGACTTAAAAAAAACTGTCTTTTGATATACTATTTATTTCTTTATTGACATACGAATTATTCACTAGATCAGCACATTAAAAAAAAAATACAAAAGGAAAAAAATCTGGACAAGTGCGGGTCGGACTCGCGCCCTTAGGGTTCCGTACTAACTTACCTATTTGCGACATAAACGGTCGTACCTTTTATGGGTACATATTAAAATCTCAAAAATTAAAGTACCTATGGGTAAAATGTCAACATTCAAAACACCAAAAATTTAAATATTGAATGACCCTAATCCGAAAATCAAAATAACGTTAGTTTATAATGTTGAATGGTTAGATAACCTACGTCCAATTATTTAATCTACAAAAGTGACATCGAAATACCTAAATATAGAAAGTACAGAGTATCGAATGTCCTAAATATAGAAGTATAGAGTATCGAATATCTTAAATATCGATATTTATTTATTGTGTTTGTTACAGGGTAATTTGATAATTTTTATATTGCGAAAACCTGAATAATTAAAAAATGGTAAAATAAAATCTGCGAGCAACTTGGACGTAGCGTTCGCCGGCCGCTCTCGCGGCATCGCTTACTTCGCTCGCTCTGCTCAAACGCGGTAGGTCACAGTTCTAACCTAACCTATTTCACCCATTTCAAAATAATGAATCTGCCTGCGACAAGATAATTAGAGAATGGTGAAAACATTTCAGCCGGAGGTTGTGGGTATGATTAACTAATTAAAAGTGTATTTAGCGCAATGTTAGTAGCAACTGGTGAAATGTGTATGTATTCCAAACCAACACCTACAGATACAGACCTTTGTAGTCTAGAGCCGTCATGTTATGACTACCTCAGAGGGTGCTTATCCTATCAATATCTCTAGTTGCCTTTGACGTCACCCACAGATAGAGGTACCTGTTTTGCCACACTAAACCGAATAGGCGCTCATATTAGAACTATTTCAGGTAGATTAAGCTCAGCTGCATATGCAGTAAGAAAAATAAGGCAATTAACAGATGCAGCCACAGCTAGATTAGTTTACTATGCTTATTTCCACAGTATTATGTCTTATGGCATTTTGCTGTGGAGATCTGCAGCTGATGTAGACTCAATTTTCATATTGCAAAAGAGAATAATAAATTGGCACTGGTTTTTCTTTATATCTGAAAAGTATTTTGTATATTCGTAAAAACCTACGACTTTTTAAAATCAGAAGCATAAATACGCGTACTAAACACGAAATTGTAAGGCGGTGACTAAACTTAGCGAGGAAATTTCAAAAGCGTATTACAAGTGAAAGACTATGTCGAAGACACGCTTGTTTGGCAGTGACTCCTTATGCACGTGCGGTCCCCTGGTAATTCATAATATTGTGTAAATGTGTCTATTAACTGCTCCATTTTTGTTGTAATGTATACATATTATTATTATTTTTCTAACACATTGCTTTTGCAATATTTTTTATATTATTAGACCCCAACCACCTTAATTCTTTAGTAATTTATTTTCTTAACGTCTCATTTATTGATAATTATTTAATTATTCTTGCATTTTTATATACAGCTTCTTTTTTTATAATGTAAATGTGAGAACACTGTAGACTCCGCGAATTCTTAGGTTACTTCCTATTACGACTCACTTGTTTATTATGATTATTTTTGTTATGCTTTTGAGTACAATATTGACTGGTCTACACTGTCCTTAAATAATATCTATCAATACTGTAATATGGAAAAATTATAAGAACAACCATCTTTTCGATAGAGTAAACATAGAGTCTCTTGCTGGTTCTTCTCCATAGGAAACGAACAATTTAGAACTGTGCACTAGCTTGTGACGTTTTATAAGTACCCATCTAGGCTTATGTGAAATAAAAAAATTGAATTTTGTGTAGTATACCATTTTTTTTAGGAAATTCCTTTTTTTTAGGTTTTCGTACCTAAAAAGAAAAAATGAAACTTAAAGGATCACTTTGTTGTCCGTCTGTCTATGTGTCTGTCAGGACCATTCATCTCGGAAACGCGTGGAGGTATCGAGTAGAAACTAAAACCATAGAAGTACTCAAGTCTGCGGTCCCTTGAAGCTGTGAAAAATCGAAGTTAAGGAAAAAAAGAAAAGATACGACCGTTTATTTCGCAAAAAAAAAACAAAATATTTCGAACCTCTCAAGGGAATCAAAATTTATAAAGTACTACCCGTTGAACTAGCTAGTTGAGTCAGCTATTCTAGACTGGACAATAAAATGATTAAATAATAATAATGTATATTGTATGTTAATTAAGATAAATTAAAATTGCAATGCTTGTAAAAGGCTGCTAACTCAAAAGTACTGACATGATATTATAAAAACATTGTAAACACTTAGTTCGCAATAAACGCTTTGACTTTGACAGAATCTTGTAATTCGGCGTAAAGCAAGATCTCATAGCACAGGTATAGGAATAAATCAAAGCAGTAGATTTGTTGTCACAAAAACAATTTTTTTATTGCGATTCGGAAAAATCTTCGAGACTTCTTTGGGGAATTGAATAAAGTAGTCCAATTATATAAATCATAGGTAAGTTTATACGAAATCCTCAGTGCGCGAGTCTGAATCGCACTTGCCCGGTTTTTTTTTTGTTTAAACTTTGCTACTTACTAAGAACTAGGTATTTCTGTATCTTGGGTTCGTGCAGAAACATTTAAACTCGCATACACAAGACAGTCAGACCTGAAACAACTATCTGCAGATTATATAAATAGGTATGTGTTCCGTGCGGGAATCGTACCCATGTCACGCCGCGCAACAGCCAATCGCTCAGCCACTGTGCCATCGGTAAATAAATATTGTTAGATTAGCATCTTGTTAATGTCCTTCATTTGACTCGAGATCAACGCTCTGTGGGTCATTTACAAGATAATTTTGATAGTATCTTATGTTTAGTTTTAACTCAGGTTTTCCTCAAACATCAAGTTTTTGTCAGTAATTATATTTTTAGATTGGTTCTTGATACAATAAGAAAAACAAAACAAAACGGAACCTTTAAAGGATCATTTTGTGGTCCGTCTGTCTGTCAAGAACCTTTATCTTGAGAACACGTGGAAGTATCGAGTTAAAATTAAAACCATATTCATCAATGACAATGACATAATTCAAACTTGTAAGTTAACGAAAAAAAAGATACGGCCGTTTATGTCGCAACAAACGTATATTTCGACGCTCTCAAGGGAATCGAAATTCATAGGGTAATTCCTGTTGACCTAGAATCCTGCAATTTGAAACAAGGTCTCATATATGTAGCACAAGTACGTATAGGAAAAAAATCTGAAAACTATAAATTTGTAACTTTGTCACAAAAAAGAAATTTAGAAAAGCACGGGCTTGCGGACGACGAGCAATGGGTGGCTCGCCGTCCGACCGTCCGGACCAAGCCTAAGCCGTCGACGGCGCGAAGTATTTCACGCGCGCCTCAAGGAGATGTCAGCAACCGCAGAGGCCCAGCAAGGTCAAAGCCTACTGGGGCCATACGCGATGCGAAAGAGATCCTCGGGGCCCTCGAACAATGGCAATGAAGGAACAGGAGTGGGTTTTTAGTTAGTAAAAGTCTGACACGTCCTCGCGCTCCACCCAAAGGCGGTGAATGTCATTAGATGATTTTTGCATCCAAAAAAAAAAACTTTCTTTCTTCAGGTACCTCGACTTTGTAAATTAGCAACCAATATACTGATAAATCTTATCTTACTTTTTTTATCATTTCCCGTTTTTCCCTAACCCCGAAATGAAATTTTCGACCAATATGACGCTTGGTACTTAGAAGGCCAACAAAAAAGGGTCCCTTCTGATATAGGCTTTCAACAGTTTTTGTTGTTTTAGTAACAGCTGGGAAAGATTTATGTTTCACTAGCTTGTGGCAGCGACTTCACTCGTGTCTCGATTAGAAAGCCTTATCGTATATGTATACAGGAGGAAAACAACTTTCTTTTATATTGGGTTCTTTGAGGTTGAAAATCATGGAAATGATATCTCCCGCTCGTGGATGGAGCAGGGGGAGTTTCAGACTTTTACTGACTAAAAACCACACCTATGTTTCTTCAGTTGACTTTGCACTCTAGGACCACTGGCCCTTTTGTCCCTAAGGGTTTGCTGACATCTCTTTGAGGCACACGTAGAACAACGCGCCATCGAAGACTCGGGTTGGGTCCGGTCGGTTACCAAATGGCCTGACGGCGAGTTACTCATTGCTCGTCATCCGCAAACGCACGCCTATGGTAGCTGGTTGTCAGGGTTGGTGTCTCGCCGGCTGGGGTGTGAGGATAGCCGTTCCCTCACGCGTGCGGCTGTCTTCTTCGCTAGCATTATTGCTTCGCAAGAGACAATCGCCACCTACATCTCCTCGCTTCGATCCATGGCCTGTACCCGGGCCCCGCGCCCAACTTTACCTTTACCTTTTTTATATATAGATAATCACGTGTTTGAGGCCTTTTCGAATTGGAATCCTCCTACATTTTAGATAGTGATGCAACAGAAGTGTCTTAACGGAAGCGAAAACGGAAACAAATGTCAAAAGTAAATCTTTGCGGACGCGGATGCGGAAACGGAAGCAGAAATGGTAAATACTATGAAGAAAAAGCACAATTTTATTTTTTTTAAACAACAGAAGGTCGTAATCACGTCATGAGGCGCGGTGATGCGCAGAGTGAACCAAAAAAATATAATAATAAAGAAACTCGTTGCAACACGTTTGTGTACCCCCCCCCCCGCGCTGTGTCTAGTCGTCCACGCGTCCCGCACTCCCGCGCTCTTCGCCGTATTCTTCTGTTTAGAGTTCTGTTATACATTTTACGGAAACAGAAGTTAAAAAGCTTGCAGAACTTCTGCAGAAGGGGAAGCAGAATTCTGTCGCAACACTAATTTTAGATGAAATAAGCTACTTCTTAATTGTGAGTGGCTTGTCAAATCCTGCTGAACCTTTAAGATCTTGAAAACTGGCGTATCACAAGCCTAAATCGTGACGTCTGATCAAACGATTTTCATATAATCCTGGGAGAAAGATTCTGCTACTGTAATAATACTGCTAAATCCTAGTATAAAATAAACATTAGAAAATTTTATTCAATAAAATATATGGGGTGAGTGAAAAGTGGTGGTGTTTTTCTGTTGGTGAAAAATTTCTCTTTGGGCTTTTTAATTTATTAGGTGGGAAAATCATCTTATGACAAATCCCGCTCTTGGGCGGAGCGAGAGATAGTGTCAGACTTTTACTGACTAAAAATCCACCCCTGTTCCTTCGTTGCCTTCGTCCGAGGGCCCCGGGTTTCGCTTTCACACTACCCGTGGCCCCAGTAGGCTTCGACCCTGCTGGGCCCCTACGATTTGCTGACATCTCCTTGAGGCGCGCGTGGAACAGTACGCGCCGTCGACGACATGGGCTCGGTCCAGACGGTTACCGGACGGTCGGACGGCGAGCCACCCATTGCTCGCCATCCGCAAGCCCGCGCCCACGGTGGCCGGAAATCGGGATCGGAATCCCGGCGGCGGTTGGAGCGGAAAGTTTCAGCCAGTCGGTGGTCGAAACTAGAGTTTGGTTTATTGTAATCGGAACTGGAGGGGGAACTGAAACCGAATCAGGAGGCGGAGGCAGAAGTGTTAAATGAAACACTATTAGATACGGTAAGCCACTTCTGCCGGTCAAGCCGATTTGGATGAAAATTTGTGCGTGCATTTAAGTAGATCCCTGGATGGTTTGAAAATAGAACACGCTAGGTAGCGCGGCAATCGGGTTCTCATTTTTTTTTATAACTATTAGCTAGCTTTCAGGCAGGACAACGTATGGCGGGACCGCTAGTAATATAGTTTTTACAAACTTACTGTACACGATGGGACGAAATATGTTTGGTACATAGTTGAGCTGCGTGTTGCGTGTTTGATTCCCATTCCGATATATTTTTACCTAAGGCATAAGTTTTTACCTAAGGCATAAGTTTTTACCTAAGGCATAAGTTTTTACCTAAGGAATAACTTTTTACCTAAGGGATAAGCTTGCACTAACTTCTGCCAGCGGCTTCGCCCGCATGGAAATTAACCCAAGAAGAATCCAATATACTACCAGGATATAAAGTATATCTACTATGTCATATTTCCAGGACATACTAAATATCTAAATCTTTTCGTTCAGCTGTTTTAACCAAAGGAGTAAAAATCCGGCCAAGTGCGAGTCGGACTCGCACACCAAAGAGTTCCGTACCGTCCGTAGCATAAAATCACAAAAAAAAAACACGTTTGATGTATGGGATTAAGTGGAGTCATTTAAATATTTATTTTATTCTGTTTTTAGTATCTGTTGTTATAGCGGCAACAGAAATACTTCATGTGTAAAAATTTAAACAGTCTAGCTGTCACGGTTCAGATGCAGTCTGATGACAGACAGACGGACAGTGGAGTCTTAGCAATAGGGTCGCATTTTTACCTTTTGGCTTTGGTTTTTTTTTTTTAAGGTGTGAAATCATCCAATTGACTTCTCGCGCTCTGGGTGGAGCGGGAGGGCGTGTCAGACTTTTACTGACTAAAACCACACCTGTGTCCTTCAATTACCCTTTGCGTTCTAGGACTACGGGCTAGGTTACGGGCTTGACGCAAAGGTCGCTGCCGCCAATTGCCTCCACGAGGACACGACGGTGTTCTGCCCAAGCGGGGCACACCTCTTAACTTTGGTTTTGACTTTAACTTTGGGTTCCAAACCCTAAAAAACACAGAAACACATGCATATATATAAATTTTCACATTTGTAATGGAAATGTGAATTCAGAAACAATTCCTTAGGTAATGAAAATAACAAAGCAATTATTCTTCGCACATTTTCCTTTCATCTTCATGAAAATAATCCTTAGCATAAGCATAATCAGCCTTTTAATGTTCCCTCTACTGGGAATCAGGCCTCCTCTCTAGGAGAGAGAATGGGCCGTAATCCACCACTCGGGCCCAGTGTGGGTTGGTTTTGAATTTTGAATTCTGATCTTCAAATTTTTGGTTTAAAGACATGCCTGATTCCTCACGATGTTTTCCTTCACCGTTTTGAGAGCAGTGGTGTTGAAATAAATTACACAAAGTAATGCGCCAGAACGCGCAACTCGTAGGTAATTCGGGGCCGTTACTACGTATTCGGTCACCACTGCTAAAAAAATAATCTTATCAAACATATTTGTTTTTTTTTATTAATATTGTTTTACTAAATGCATAGATACATGAATGTACTCGTATATTCGATACCTACAGCCAAAATGCGCTTTTAAAATATTTTTGTGTCTGTCAGAATGCACTTTTAAAATTTATCGTCTGCCAGTCTGTCTATATGTTTTGGCTAATCTCCGAAGCGGCCGAAGGTTGATGAGACTTTTACTGGCAGATAGCTGATATTATAAGGCTTATATTTTAGAAAAAGAATTAGGGTTCCGCACGAAAAAAACGAACTTCTTGATTCAAATTCAAATTCATTTATTAATTTTGTGAACAAAGTTGAAATTGTGACCTTATGACATTGGTCTGTTATACGAGTCTAACGCGAACGAAGTCGCGATCAACAGCTAGACTATAACAAAAAAAACCCTATAAAAACAAATGTCATTGAAGGCAAAGATATTTTTTTTATATTAAGAGGGCTCTTCCCCACTCGCTCTCCTCTATCATCAACTTGGGAGCATGTTTTAAAAGCTTGTTGTGGATCACGCAACAGGCAACGGCAACGTGAAAAATTAAAGATATCGTGTGAATGTTCTGCTGGCATTCGATAATTCTGTCATTTACTCGAATGTTTCACAAAACATATTCCAGGAAATACGTGATTTTTTTTCAAAAACCTTGGAAATGTTTAAAAAATTATGGAACGAAATTTTTTGAAAAAAAAAAGGCGAGAATAAATTTTCATCTTTCAGATTTTTTTATATTTTTGATTTCTGTGAACCAAAATTAGGAAAGGCCAAAACTCACGCAAAATAGCGATTTTCAGAGGTATTTACTGGATTAGTTTTATACAAATTTATAATTCAATTTCAATGGA
Source organism: Mythimna vitellina (assembly GCA_949316375.1). Classification (NCBI taxonomy): domain Eukaryota; kingdom Metazoa; phylum Arthropoda; class Insecta; order Lepidoptera; family Noctuidae; genus Mythimna; species Mythimna vitellina. The sequence continues at coordinate 16,161,957 of OX438706.1, forward strand.
GATGTTTTTATTTCTTTTTGGTAAAATGAATACATAAAACACTAAACTAATTAAAACTATATATACACTAAAATAAAAAACTACTAGCTAAAATATGGCGTCATAAAACTCCTCCGCATCGCTGTCGACTGAAAGTGTGCCCAAAAGGCTGGCGGCATTGCCACGTTGTATGGCAATGCTTAATCTCTGACCGAGTAAAAGCCAGCCCTTGGGTCACGCGTCATGGAAATGTAGATAATATCCACAATATATTTGTGTTTCCAAAATATCTAGAGCGTTTGTATGGAAATGTATCTCTGGTTGACCGCTCTTAATATTATTGTTATAGCAGGCACAGGTGTGTTTTTGTTAAGTAATTGCTCAAAGCTACATAAAAGTAACAAACAACACGAAAATTCGTAGAATCGTAACTAATTTGTTATAGTCCTACATTAATTGTTTTTCGTTTATTATAAAAGATTAAACATAAATACGGCTCGTAAAATGTTTTTGGACTAACAAAACCTTATTGTTACTGACAACATTTTTATTTTATTTCCTTTAATTCACTTATAAATTTATTAATTACATTTAAATAAAAACAGTATCCCGCCGGTATCGGGAACAGGGTCCAAGCTACCGGCGATCAGAGCTCCAAAGAAAGGAACCTCCTAACAATACGAGCCGTGTCCAGGAGGGTGGTACCTCTGAATCAAGCCCTTGACCGAGCCGCCTAACGCGAGCCTCCTAAGATGTTGGTCGAGGCTCTTGGCTATTAAGCCATTGGCTGATACGACTATCGGTACAATGATCGCTGAGTCCACATCCCACATGTCGACAACCTCGCGAGCCAAGTCTATATACTTATTTGTTTATCTTTCTCGGCTTTGAGGTTCTCGTCAGGCGGAACGGATATGTCAACAATCATTGCACGCCTGTCACTTCGGTCCACCATCACTACATCAGGCTTATTGGCTACAATAGTCCTGTCAGTGATGATGGACCGATGCCAGTACAATGTGATATCGCCATTATCGAGAACTGGGTCGGACACATTTATTATTTTTTTATTATTATATTCCAAAGTTATTTTAATTTTGAAATTCGCCTTATCAAATTTTGTTTTATAGTGCCTAATCGCTACAAAGCAAACTTATTAGGATGTGGGCAAATTTCTTTATTTATTTCCCTTTAAATAAATCCCAGTTTAAGTAGGTAGATATTTACGTGGGTGGGATAACGTCAGTAAATATCTGACAGTCCCTTTGAGTTTCGCTTTCACTGTGGGAGGAGTAATTAGACGATTTTGTACAATCAAAAAAATATAGATAAGATATACTTATTATTTACGTTGTTTATATAAATCATTAAATAATGTTTGTTATTCATTTAAGGGTAAACGCCCTGAATTTAATGGAGAGGGTCCCTCTTTCCATTCCTCTGGGCCGGTCATATCGATCACATGCCTAACAGTTCATGAGCGTCAACCAAAATATGGGTCCGAAAAATGTCAGACGACAGGGTTAGTTCTTTTTTGCCCAAAACCGGGAGGAACGGAGATACAGTACGTTAAAATATATAAATAGGTTGGACATTGAAGTTGGTGTTACGACCTCTAAAAAATACGCAATACGCATTCGCCATATGATTCTTAAAAAAAAACTGCGCAAAAATACGCCAAACGTTCAAAGTAGAGCGAGCCAAACATTTCGGCCGTACTGTATTAACAAGATATATTTTACCATTTTCCATAAACAATTTTTTAGATAATTTCAGAAAATCATCTCTCTCGTGGTTCATTGTATATTTATTAATACTGTAACATAATATATATCACATAATATAATCAATGGTTTTTATTATAACCTACTCTAGAATCTCATCAAAATGGGTACCCGAGATAGTTTCTCGTTTCAAACGCCTACGACTTTCATCCAAAAATAAAAGATTCATTCTCCTCGGTACCTAGACATCTTACATAAAAATTTTATTGGATAGATCATAACGATAAATGTAATAACATTCCGTGAAATAAAACCGTGTTAAAAATACTTTTGTGCAAAAAGAACTCAATCACCAAACGTGCAGTAAATCGTGATAATTTTCAAAGCTGTGTTCAGGACATTATTGGTACCAATAATACACTGTCTAGCCTACAACCCAAAACTCAAATTTAAATGGTGTTAATAAACCCTTAGCCATTACCAAAAAACACAACTCACTCGCGAAGGTGTTTCCTACAATCTGAACCAACATTTCTTCGAAAGATTGTTGAGCCATAATTTCCCAGCCAAATACATCTATGCCTTCGGTTATCATGAAGTTATGGATAGTGGCAGCGAGCAAGTATCCGCCCGAACTGCCGACAAATCTTTCGTAAGCCGGAGTATCGTATATTAACGCTGCACGACCCCAGTCGAATCTGTGGGTAACCGAAATAAGTTTAGAACTTGCTAGTGACATCTGTTATTGAGTAGCAGAACGAAATTATTCGTATCTGTAAAGTTGATAACAGCGCCATCTCTGTACCATAAATTAAACGACACAATTCAAACGAGACGCAGTGGGGAGTGGAGCGTTTCTGTACTTACCAAAAAGTTCACTCGATAGATGGCAGGAGATTGATATAATTCTAAACTTACTTGTGTATTTGTAGCCGAGGTAAAACTTCAAGTTCTCTGTGTAATTCTGGCCAGCGTCTGATGTGGTGTCCCACGGGGTGTAAAGGATCTCTTCCTTCTTCAGGAAGTTGGCGAAGGATTTCATCATGAGGTGGCACGTTGACTTGCCGGCGACGTGCAGCTGTGACTCTGGCTCGTTGATGAGCAGCAGTTGCTTCCATTCGAAGCTAGATGGCGTGGAAATAATAACGTGTTAGCAAAGCCAAACTGTGTAAAACGTGCTCGGAAACATCACAATATCACACACAATATTTTCTTATAAGTATCAAATATTTTTTTTTAAGATAAATAACAAAAACAATTTTAGGTTACAATAATTTCGAGGCATGCGTTTTTTTTTTTTAATTTTTTGTTTAATAATTTGTAAAAGTGTTATTTATTTAAATAACCAATTTAAAAAAAAATACATGTGCTTTAAGTATATGATATTTACTTTAACGTGGTATTTATTATTGTTTATTTAACCTGATATTTATCTTCTATTTGTTACCATTTATAGTTGAAGGGTAAAATTTACAAGTCCGTCATAAGACCTGTCATATTGTATGGATCAGAATGTCGGACTGTGAAAAAGATGGATGAAAATAGATTGCATGCAGTGGAGATGAGAATGTTGAGATGGATGTGTGGTGTGACGAGAATGGATAAAGTGAGAAATGAGTATATTAAAGGAAGTTTGAAAGTGGCGCCAGTGACTAAAAAGTTGAAAGGCAATCGTTTGTCTTGGTATGGTCATGTGAAGAGGAGGGATGAAACGCATGTTACTAAGAAAAGTTCTGAGTGTACAAGTAAAGGATGGAAAGGGAGGCCAAATAAAAGACGGATGGATTGTGACAGGAGGGATATGAAAGAAAAGGCAGTTAGTGATAGTGTGACGGGTGACAGGACAGAATGGAAGAAAAAAACGTGTTGCGCCGATCCCAAGTAATATGATATAAGGGCAGGAAGAAGATTATTTAGCTACATTTGTAAGTTGCCTTTTTGGGCAAAACCAGGGTCCAATTACAAATTAGCTGTAGTTTATCATAAACTAGCAGCCGCCAACGGCTTCGCCCGCGTGAAACTAGAAAAATGTTCCAAGGGAACATACTCCTGAGTCCTATGTCCCATTTCAGGATATGATCTACCCGTGTGCTAAGTTTCATTGAAATCTGTTCAGCCGTTCGAGCGTGAATAAATGACAAACACACACACACTCTCGCAAACTTTCGCCAGTATAATATTAGTATGATTTTTAAGTCATTTATTTATATACCTACATAAATAGTTTGTTATTCAATAAATGTTAACTAATTTTTCGAGATTTCTACAATCGCATCAATGTATAAATAATTATTTAATTATCTAACTAAATTTAACGTGATTAAAACTAACTTACAAAATAAAAGCCCTAAAGAACTAAAAAAGCAATCTAAAGTACGGCGTCGAAAAACTTCTCCGCATCACTGTCGATTGGTAATGTACCCAAAAGACATGCGGTATTGCCCCGCTGAATGGCAATTTTGTTATTTCCAAAACCAACTCTATTAATAATCCTTCATTTTTAGAGTTTCGTACCTCAATCACTAAAAACAGAAACCTTATAGGATCAATTTGTTGTCCATTTGTCCGTCTGTCAAGACCCTTTTTTTTCAGGAACGTGAGGAGGAATTAAGTTGAAATATTACAAAGTACTCAGGTCTACTACCTTTTGGAGCAGTGATATAATAAAGCTTCTAAGTCAACGCAATAAGGTTTTTTTTAGCGCATATTTCGACGCTCGCAAGGGAATCAAAACCAGAAGAATCATGAAATTTGGAATAAGCAATGCCACGCCATGTAGTGTAAAGGAATTATCCGAAAACCGCAAATTTGTAGTTAATAATAATAATAGAGTTGTCGACATGTGGGATGTGGACTCAGCGATCATTGTACCGATAGTCGTGTCAGCCAATGGCTTAATAGTTAAGAGCCTCGACCAACAGCTTAAGAGGCTCGCGTTAGGCGGCAGGATCAAGAGCTTGAATCAGAAAGTGGACAGTTTTTTTAATTTTTATTGGAATATTTAAAAATATAATTTATATGATACTTATTTATTTCAATATGGAATCTATCAATACATAAAACACTTAACATATATACACTAACTTATATATACACTTAAATAAAAAATCTAAAAGCTAAAATATGGCGTCAAAAAACTCCTCCGCATCGCTGTCGACTGGAAGTGTGCCCAAAAGGCTGGCGGCATTGCCACGTTGTATGGCAATGCTTAATCTCTGACCGAGGTAAAAGCCAGCCCTTGGGTCACGCGAAGTGTCTACTAAGCGTTTGGATAGTTCTTTGAACAGCTTATGAGCACTTGGACCCCACGGCCCAAGAGTTTCAACCCCAAACGGCTCAAAAAGATAACTGCCGACGAGATTGTTATATTTCCGCCGCTTGAGGTTCTCCGCAGCAGCAGCGGCAGCACCAGCACAGCACGAAGAGCTAGGAAGATGGGATGGCGCAAGAGTGTCGACACAGGTAGCGTCCCACACTAAAGGCCTACCCATCTTCCATGGAAATAAAGACATACCGTCCGGTCTCTTACCATCGTCGCGTGCCAGGCCATGAGGTTCCAAAACAGCCGGAACGCCGACGGTGACAAGGGCTCGTCGGATGATGTCGTTAATATTCGCGTGCCGTGCTATCCGTCCCGCGCTTCGACTGCATGACAGGCCGTGGTGACCTAGGCTGTTGACAACTTCGCCACAGTGGCAGCGATGAGGAGAACAGCAAGGAGCGCCTAGGCGTAGGGCAACAGCTAGGCGGAAAGTAGTATCGTCATATTTATATGTTAAGTTAAATGAATAAACGGAATAATAATAATAATGTAATAATAATATTTATCATATTTTTTAATGTTTTTTTAATGTTTTTTTTTTTAAGAAATATTTAAAAATGTAATTAATATGTGTAAATAATTTAATAAATGGAATAATAATAATGTTTTTATTGACATAAAGAGACTGATACATATTCAATTGAAGCCCTGACTCTTGATCTAGGTGGTACCTATGTTACAGGAGACAGTGTCTTCAATCGTTTGTGGAACATTAACAATTATCTATGCAACAAAATTAAAATTAAAATGTATACAATTACTGCAAACCTGCTCTTCTGTGATAAGTGTATGTGTACATGTGTTGGGTATATGTGTGTGTGATGGTGTGTGGTGGTGTGATGCTGTGTGTTTGATGGCGTGCTTCTCTGTGTGATGATGTGAAGGTGTGTTTTTCTGTGTGACTATGCTTGGTGGTTGTATTATGAGTCATATCGGATATTGTTGTCTACCTTCGTCTGTATGTAATCTAGACTTTTACCTAACTCACAAAATATTTAGGTATTTTTTGTGATTGTACGGCTTTTCGCGTATTCAACTCGCACTTGACCGCATGTTTTTATTTTACCTAGGTTGGTAGTCCTTGTACAAAAATAAAGAGACTGATAAGGGGGCAACTAGCTTTTCGTACCGTCACAAACCCTTGGGAATTGAGTAAGAAAGTGCCTGTTGCTTTAGACATGGGGTCTTGGGAAAAACCTTTTTGGCTTAGCCAGAGGTAGGTACTTACAAATACATATGGGTGACACTTATGTATCACAGGGGAGGATACGATAATCGACTTATGGAGTAAGTGAAGTTATACCTTTTATATATTTATTAAGAGGGCCCTTCCCGAGCTGTCCATCGTCAACGTGAGCATGGTTCAAAAGCTTTTTGGTTTATCTTACGCAATCCAAAGTAATGTTGGAGGCAAAGAGGCAACGCGAAAAAAGAGAGATAACGCCTGAACACTGCTGGCATTTGGTAATTCCATCATTCGAATATTTTATAAAACTTGTTCCAGGAAATGTGTTTTTTTTTAACCTTAAGTTTTTGAAAAAATAATTCATAGTTTAGAATTTCAATTAAATAAAAATTTTGTGACGTAACTACAAATTTACAGTTTACAGATTTATTCCTATACTTGTGCTTTGGGACATGGTCATGCTTTATGGCAAATTTCAGGATTCTAAGTCAACAAAAAGTAATCTAAAGGTTTTGATTTCCTAGCGAGTAACAAAATATGTGCCCCTTCATCATCATTTCAGCCGAAAGGCCACCACTGTTGGACATAGGCCTCCCCCAAGTGTCGCCACAATGAACGTCAGGCACGTTCATTGTGGCGACACTTCGTCGTCATCGTCACGTTTACGTCTCGCATCCATCGGATTCCCGCAAACTTGGCCACAACGGCCATCTGTTCTGCGAGCAATGTGCCTATTGCCAATTAAGTTTGACGATTCTTCGTGCTACGTCATATCTTCATTTTTGATTCGATCACGCAAGGAAACTCCGGGCATAGCCCTTTCCATTACCTTTTGGGTAACTTTAAGCCTACAAAGTCTACTAGCCTTTAAATGACAAACACGGAGCATATACGGCCTGGTGGGTTACCATGACGTTCAAAGTAAGATTGTTTCATTCTTATTTTAGTGTGGGTAAGAGACAGAGCTATACAGGTTATGTAGCGCCATCTCTTACCCACAATGGAATAAGAATAAAACAATCTTACGTTAAACGTCATGGCAATAACTCAGATTGTGTTCTCTTAGAAGTTTGATTTTATCATTTCTGCTTGGAGTAGCGGACTTGAGTGTTTGATATTAATTTCAGCTTTATACCTCCACGCGTTCCTGAGAAAAAGGGTCTTGATGGACGGACAACAAAGCGGACCTATAGGGTTTCGTTTTTGCCGACTTAGGTACCTAAAACCCAAAAATCTATACTTATAATAAATCTGTAGAAGTGAAAATTCTGTACATTGAAAATATCAAAAAATATGAGTAAATGAAGGAAGGGTGTTACTAGACCGACACCGAACCCAAAAATGTGATTAAAAAAATTTTTGTCTGTCTGTCTGTTTGTTCAGGCATCACGCAAGAACTACCGGTTCATTTACGATGAAACTTGGTATAATTATTCTTTAATATCCTGAGCACCACACTGGGTACTTTTATCCCGGAAAAGTGTAAACAATAAAAAACAAACTTAATTTTACGGTTCGATCCCTAGACCCGATTACTGTACCAACCGCAAATAATAAGTTTGTCGTGGGTTACGTCACCCGCAGTGGAGTTCACTAAGGGGCGCAGCACACGGCTAAGATACTATAATATTTTACCTTAAGATATAATATCGCTCGCCATACAATTCAATGGACTATCACACACGACGAAGATAATAAATAATATTTTATATTTTCGTATCTCAAAAAACTTAATAAAACCATTTTCGACTTCTACGCGGACGAAGTCGTGGGCAAAAGCTAGTAAGTAATAATACGCTATCTCATACCCCTGATAAATACGAATATTCTACACGTCTTTTGTACTTAAAGTAACAGTATTTCATATATGTAACACAATGCTGAAAATAACTATTGTTGATAAAACTCTCCCATTTTCCTTTGTGTTCATAGAAATTGTATTCATAAACTTATCTGTAAGTTGTCATTCAAATGTCCGAAAATAATAAACATTTGGGCTTTCAGTCCTTATCAGATTTATCTATATTTATTCAGCCAAGTACGTACTTACGTATGAAATGTACCACTTGACATTATTCTGTACATTGAATGGACGAGTATGTTCTTTTTTTTAAGTTGGAAAATCATCTGATGACTTTTTGCGCCTTAGGGTGGACCGGGAGTGCGTGTCAGGCTTTTAGTGACTAAAAGCCAATCCTATGTTCCATTTTCGCGTTCCAGGATACCGGGCTTTTCTTTCAGAAGTCAACACATGGCCCCAGTAAACTTCGACTCTGCTGGGCCCCTGCAATCTAAATTCATAGGGTACTTCCCGTTAATTCTGAATCCTGAAATTTGGCATAAAGCAACATCTAGGAAACATAGTATAGGAAAAAAACTGTTTTTTTTTTCATTTTTAGTTACATCCCAAAAAAAAACTTTTTTGTGGTTCTGAAAAATCTTCGAGACTCGATCCGAGAATTAAACTGTTTTCATAGATAAGTTTGTACGGAACTCCCAGTGCGCGAATCTGACACGCACTTGACCAGTTTTTTTTTAAAGACTAACCATTTTTTTTGGGTTCTTCTCCATAGACAACCAATTGAAACCATACTTCTGATGTTTAATAAGTTCTATGTAGGCCTATCGTCACCAGCCTTTTTCTCAACTAGCTTGGGGTCGACTTCCAGTCTCACCGGACGCGGCTGAATAAATACCCTTGTTTTACATGGAGGGACTGCCTATTAAACCTTCACAACCCAGTTACTGGGTAATACGATACTCTTTGGATAGACTTGATGGTCAGTCTTCGGCGTCTGACTACCAGTAACGACTGTCAAAGATTTACAAATGCCCATGTAGACCTTTGTGAAATAAAAACTATTTAGATTTTTATTTCCCATCCCAAAAAATAAAATTAAGACCATCAAATACACGCACGCTGGTTGTGAGTACATACTAGCTGAACCCCTGAGTACCTAAGTACTTATCTACAAATGAGCAAAACCAGGTGAGTGGCAAGGGGGCGTGTGCATGTCCGCGCGAGTTGCGCAAAATGCACACGATCGGGCAAACGGCCGTCAGTTTTAAACTTGTGAGATACGCGATACGTGATCGTAAACAAATTTAAAATGCCGTGTTGTTCAGTGGTTTCATGCAAGAACCGAAGCGATAAGAGAAGCCTGGGTCATCATGGAATCTCTTACCATATGGAAGTACAAGTTTAATACTATATTTATCTTTAAAATCAGTAAAAACAACAAATCTTATAATATCCCTTGCTGCTACTACGTTATTTTTGTTTTCAAATATCAAGGTGACTGTATTAATCTTACAGTAAATACATTGCTCTTTAACCACTACTTAATTTTAACGCTCAGTAACGGAACAAGCAATGTAAAAATAACATAACGATACTTTATCAGTGCGGTGTATTTCATAATAAAGCCGCTGTTAGTTGCGGCGAGTTAATGATGTGCCTGTATGATCTACTAATATAGACTATCGACCATAATATCGATTGGTTGGATATTCAAAGTAAAATAATGTAAATATTTTTATTTATTTTGATTATTTTACAGAGTTGTAAAGAAATAGCATAATTCAGAATTTAACAACGACTTTTGCTTAAAATAAGGCAACATGTTCTAGCTCTTTATTTGTTCTCTTTATTTAACAAGATAGAAATTTTTTTTCAAAACTTTATTTTGTTAGAAAAAAAATAGTACAGTATTTTTTTCCTAACAAAAGTCTTACATGGTGAGGTTTAGCAGTAAGTTAGGTAAAATGATAATACAATGTTATTTTATGTTTTCAGTTTCCCGAAAGACGCAATTTTAATAAAGCAATGGATTGATGGAAGGCCACCTAATGGATTCCCTAAAAAAATATAGTACTATATGCTCATTCCACTTTCAACCAGAAATGCTTTAGCCTGTCAAAAAAAAACGCAGTCTTTTTGAATGGGCAATCCTTAAATTAAGACTAGACCTGAGTTAAAGTTTTTTTAGTAACTGAAAGGTTTTTCATGCAATAATTCATAATATAAGTTATTAAAATTTTCAGGATTTTAGAGGACCAGGACATGTACTTGGCCGATTTTTAGTATTTGATATTGACGTTCTGAAATGACGTATATAATGGCCTTATACGGGTAAATGGTTAGTTTTTGGGTTTTATGAAAACAAATGAATAAATAATTAATAATTATTATTATTAAATTATTATTATTAACATTTTATGATTTTGTTTTTGGGACCCAAAAGAAATAGCACAACAAAAAAAATGGAAAAATCGATAACTTTTCTATTTAGTCAATCACTAGCGTAAATGTAAAATAAATTGCTTTTGCATAGCACATCGACATTTAATGTGTGCGTAAGTTGCACGGTGCATGGAAAATACACGCTGTTTTTAGGGAGGTAAGGTTTATAATTGACTGTGTAGTACGGACTGATTTATGATTTGCGGATGTGTGCGCGACTGCGTAAATATTACTGCAAATGTAGTAGTTTCGGCGGTGGTAGGGAAACTGGAGACATCGTGTTCCGGTACAATTTTTACTACTTAACCTATCTCCTCCTTTCTTATATCTATGAGCAAAACATTACAAAAGCAGTTCATTATTATCATAAAATTTACATTTCCCAGTAAATTAACCAGACATGTGAAACGTTTTTATAATTACGTAAATAGTAAAGATATTAAAATAACAACCTCTTTAACAAAATAGCAGTATCTCTCCTTCGTTTTACTCCACAATCATTTTTGATTAAATGTTCTTCTCCGAATTTAGTCATTCATGCTATTTCGCTTTGAACCGTTTTGTCTCATTTCAGGATTTCAGGAATCGTTTTAGATTGACGCAGAACAGTTAAATTTTTATTTTATTTTATTATTTTTGTTCTTTTAGTTATATTTTATTCCAGGAAAATAGATGATCACATAAATGAATTATAAAAACGAAATAAATTAGATGAGGATTATTGTGACTTTTATTATGATTTATTTTAATTTAAGTTCTATTCATTTGTTTTCTTGTATTTATTTTAATTTGTGTGTCATTTTTTATTATTTGACATTGTGATGTAATCATTATTTGACTAAGTATAATGTGACATTCTGTATATGACTAGTAAGAATCCCTTACGAATATACTTCTATGACAATTATGACTATGATCTAAAAGCTACGTATCACACTAATCTATATTTAGATAAAATTTGTCACAGTTAGTCCATTATCTGGATTAAAATATCCAGAAAATGGTCTACCCGTGTGCTAATTGTACCGGGAGTTTGTTCCCTTTAAAGTAAACCTTTCACGCGGGTAAAGCCGCTGGCGGAACCTAGTCACTACTAGTACTGGTGGAATAGTCATATCATTGTGTCTAGATACTAAATCTGCAGCTGAACTAAGTTTGGAACTTATGTTTTGGCATGCAGATTTTTATTTGTCTGACGTCATCTCAACACTCAGTCACGTGGTCAGAAAAAAGGGATCGGAGGTGCAGCCTACTCGAAGCGTCCGACGCAAACTAAACGATCGTAACTTGGCTAGAGGGGCAGAACCTTTCAGCTCCTTGTCACTGTCATGATGTCGCATCGAAAATTACGTATTAATAAAACAACTACAAAGAGTAAATTAATTATTTGGCAGATTCATAAACTCCGTCAATTTGCTTAGATGTAGCCATTTCATTCAACTTTGTGAGTGAAAATTTTGATACAAATTTCCAAACAGTTTCAATTGATAGTAAAAGATTCACAAACCATTTTCAAGCTGGAAAATAAGACTAATTTATTCAAAAATATAATGAAAGCAGTAATTTATTTAATCTCCCTGAACATTAAAGTATTATTTCTTATTCTGAACACGGACAGTATAAATAAAAAGCAAAATTAAAGCCATGCTGAAATTAACTACATAGATTTAACTCAATACATCAAGATGAATTTAAATAAAAAACCGGGAAAGTGCGGGTCAGATACACGCACGAAGGATTCCGTTTCGTCCGTAGCAAAAAACGGCAAAATAAAAATACGTTTCTTGTATGGGAGCCTCACTTTATTTATTTTATTCTTTTTTTAGTATTTTTTGTTATAGCAGCAATAGAAACACATTATGTGTGAAAATTTCAACTGTCTAGCTATCACGGTTCTAGAGATACAGCCTGGTGGCAGATAGATGATCAGCGAAGTGATAGCAATAGGGTCCTGTTTTTACCCATTGAGTACGGAACCCTAAAAACTTGTGTAACATCAACAATGAATATTAACACAAAAGCAAATCTTAATTCTATAAAATAGTTACTTTGGTGGTTGGGAGTAGAGATTGGTAAATCATCATCATCATCATTTCAGCTAAAAGACGTCCACTGCTGGACGTAGGCCTCCCCCAAGTGTCGCCACAATGAACGATCCTGTGCGTCTCGCATCCATCGGACTCCCGCAACCGTTACCAAGTTATCGGTCCACCTTGTAGGAGGCCTTTCGACGCTACGTCTTTCGGTACGTGGTCGCCATTCCAGAACCTTTCGGCCCCAACGGCCATCCGTTCTACGAGCAATGCGCCCTGCCCATTGCCACTTTATTTTAGTGATTCTTCGTGCTATGGCGGTGTCCTTGGTTTTCTTGCGAATATCCTCATTCCTGATTCGATCACGCAAGGAAACTCCGAGCATAGCCCTTTCCATTGCCATTTGGGTGACTTGTCTTCTGATGAGGTTACTGTAAGCGACCACGTTTCAGAGCCATATGTCATCACTGGCAACACGCACTGGTACACAACATAGACTTTCATCTTAAGACACTGTGGTATATTGGACGAGAAGATACCGCGCAGTTTCCCGAACGCTGCCCAGCCGAGTCGGATTCGACGATTGATCTCTTTCCCGAAGTTAGACCTTGCTTGTTCGATTAGCAAATGCTTGGGCATTTTTAGCAAATTGGGAAAATTCTTAATAAGTATTCATAAATTCCTACCCTTGGGCATTTATCTGGGTATTTATTTTTTGTTTCAAAACTCGTTTACAAATTGATGTTAGCTTTGGAAGCTGGATAAACTAGTGTATTTTATTACATTTACACATTCTATTAAAATTTAACAATAAAACAGTGAAGTTCTGTCGCGGATGCAAAGTGAAAGAGAGTTTCAGAGACGCAGTGTAGTACCGAAAAGGAGCAACCGTAGCGACTGGAAGTGTGATGAGAAGCGACAGGGTTTATCCCTAGGGATGAGGTACTCGAAGCGTTTATGTTGGTATTGAGGAGCATTGGGATTGGGGTTGTTGATTGGAATTGACAGCTACCTTAATCTGGCCTAAAATCCCGACTTGTGATCGTATCTGCGGAGGTCAAAAATAAAGTCGCTCGAGTTAGTTTAGAAGTAGGTACTTCTGAAGAAACTACGGACTGCACTTTCTCCCTTTTAAATAGTATTCGTTTTTACACACAATATTTGATATCTTTAATTCATCATCATCATCTTCCTGCCCTTATCCCGTATTATTTGGGGTCGGCGCAACACGTTTTTTTATTTGATATCTTTAATTATTTTAATCTAATATAAAAAAGAGGTTTTACTTGTAAATATGAACTGATATTTAAAATAACACATATTTAAAAAAATCTGTCAATGGAAAAATGCTTAAAGGCCGGAAGCATTGGCACATATTGAATAAATTTTGATTCTTTAGCTGAAAAAAGGTCAGTCCACTGTTCACAAGAAGAATCAATTAACAGCTTCGCAATGTCTTGAAAAACCAGCCTCGTCGGAACCCATGGCCCTACTGTTTCGACCCTTAACGGCTTGAAAATATAACTCCAAATAAAAAATAATTACATATAAACCAGTCACACAAGGGTTTATATAAAGTATTTTTTGTATTTATAAATTAACAAATAAATGAGGGTCATCCACTCCAGCACACCCAGTTCAAAAAGAAGCACCGTAATCTTCTTTATGGTCCACCATTACTACAACTCGTGCATCACTTTATTTAACTGCCCTCCAGACGGACGGTATTTGTACTCCTAAATGGCCCAAATTGCCCATGTCCAGCCACGATCAGTGGAAATGGATGTACACAATAGCCTGTCATTTTCTCAGCTTACAATACGACTTGCCTACAAAAGTTACGAGATAGATAACGTTTTACTTTCATTAGTCATTAATTAACTTGCCTCGTTGGGTAAGATGGTGCATTCTGACACAAGCGGTAGCGACGGACGTAGTGGTGCAACTACATTAATACTCATCTTAATCATAACGATGAGAGAGAGCTGGGGGCGCTGTTGGTCAGAGCGAACATGATTGCCCGCAGGTTTAACCGTGCTTCTACGGAGGTTAAGAAAACACTTTTTAGAACCTTCTGTTCATCGTTCTACACCTGTAGCCTGTGGGTACGTTTTACGCAAAAATCGTACAGTGCTCTTCGCATGCAGTATATAATACTTTCAGCGTGTTGATGGGGCTGCCTCGCTTCTGTAGTGCATCAGAGACTTTTGCGGAAACGCGAGTTGATTGTTTTTATGCAATAATGCGTAAAAAATGTGCATCCCTGGTGCGCAGGGTGCGAGCCAGTCCCTGTGAAAATCGTCTTATGACATTCCCCGCTCTTGGGCGGGGCGAGATATAGTGTCAGACTTTTACTGACTAAAACCCACTCCTGTTCCTTCGTTGCCTTTCGTACCAGGGCCGAGTCTTCCTTTCAGAATTAGACCCTTGACCCCAGTAGGCTTCGACCCTGCTGGGCCCCTACAGTTGCTGACATCTCCTTGAGGTGCGCGTGGAACAGTACGCGTCGTCGACGACTTGGGCTCGTTCCGGATGGTTACCGGACGGTCTGACGGCGAGCTACCCATTGCTCGCCGTCCGCAAGCCCGCGCCTTCGGTGGCCGGAAACCGGGATCGGAGTTCCGGCGGCTGGGGCGCGAGGACCTTTACCTCGCGTTTGCACGTGCGGCCATTTTTTCCCCCACACTCAACAGTCGAACTTGCGACTGCGAGACCAACGGAGCGGTGAGATTTTTAACCCTCATCCGATTTCAGACAGGTACATAACCTACCCTGGTCACCAGGGGGTGTGGGAACGTCGAGAGATGTCGTGCGGTGTTCCGCAGGGATCGGTACTAGGGCCGCCCTTGTGGAACATCGGATACGACTACGTGCTGCTCGGCGACCTCCCTGACGGGGTCAGCGTGGTCTGCTACGCAGACGACACGCTGGTCCTGGCGCAGGGAGAGTCGTAAAAGGCGGCGGTCGAACTAGCGACACGCGGGGTTGCGACAGTCGTTGGCAGGATCCAGGAGCTGGGACTCGAGGTGGCATTGCACAAGTCCGAGGCCATGTGCTTTCACGGCCCTCGGAACGCGCCACCACCGGGTTCCCAGCTAACGGTGGGAGGAGTCCACATCGGCGTCGGGTCAACGATGAAGTACCTGGGACTCGTTCTCGACAGCCGATGGGATTTCGACGAGCACTTCCGACGTCTGGCTCCCAAACTAAATCGGACTGGGGCTGCCCTCGGGCGGCTCCTGCCCAACCTTGGGGGTCCAGACGCCTCCTGCCGGAGGCTCTACGCGGGGATCGTTCGGTCCATGGCCCTTTATGGCGCGCCGGTGTGGGCGCCGGGGCTGCGGAAGCAGCCGGCGGCCCGGCTGAACGCGTGCCAGAGGGTCATGGCCATACGGATGGTGAGAGGATACCGGACGATTTCCCGCGAAGCGGCGAGCCTCCTTGCTGGCCAGCGACCATGGGAACTGGAGGCAACGGTCCTTGCACTCATGCACGAACGGCGCATGGAGATGCAACGCCGGGGCGAAACTCCGCTGCCGCGACAAGTCGCAGCATGGCGGACAGAGCTCCGGCGAGTTCTCATGGAGAAATGGCGACAGCGACTGTCGCGACCCCGTGCTGGGCACGCCACAATTATGGCGGTAAGTCCCCTCTTTGAGGCGTGGTTGGAAAGACCTCACGGCGTCCTCACATTCCGCATGACGCAGGTCCTCACCGGACACGGTAAGTTCGGGAGGTTCCTGCACCGGATTCGTGCGGAAACGACGCCCGGGTGTCGCCACTGTGTGGCCCACCCGGAGGACACGGTGGAGCACACGGTGGAGGTGTGCCCCGCCTGGGCAGAGCAGCGCCGTGTCCTCGTGGGGGCAATCGGCGGCGGTGATCTCTCGCGCCGGGCCTTGGTTCAGGCCATGCTCCGGAGCGAGGAGGAGTGGCAGGCGGTCGCCTCCTTCTGCGAAGCAGTAATGCTAGCTAAGGAGGCGGCCGATCGCGTAAGGCAACGGTCCTTACGCTCCAACCGCCGCCGGGATTCCGATCCCGATTTCCGGCCACCGTAGGCGCGGGCTTGCAGACGGCGAGCAATGGGTGGCTCGCCGTCTGACCGTCCGGTAACCGTCCGGACCGAGCCCAAGTCGTCGACGGCGCGTTTTGTTCCACGCGCGCCTCAAGGAGATGTCAGCAAATCGTAGGGGCCCAGCAGGGTCGAAGCCTACTGGGGCCACGGGTAGTGTGAAAGCGGAACCCGGGGCCCTGGGACGAAGGCAACGAAGGAACAGGAGTGGGTTTTTAGTCAGTAAGAGTCTGACACTATCTCCCGCTCCGCCCAAGAGCGCGGATGTCATTAGGATGATTTTCCCACCCAATAAAACCCTCATCCGATTTTATCCCAGTTTGATTTAATCCCACTCCCGTCATGTTATAGGATGCTGCCTTAACGCCTGGATTCAATTTCCGGATTATCGTATCTCATTTTTAGGGTTCCCTAACCTTATTCGGAAAAAAAACAGAACTCTTAAAGGATCGCGTTGTTGTCAGCCCGTCTGTCCTGTCAAGACGCTTTTTCTCAGGAACGCGTAGAGGTATCAAACTGAAATTAATATCAAATACTCACTTACAACACTGGAGCACTGAAAAATTCAAACTCCTACGTCAGCAAGATAAGGTAGTTTATGCTCCGTTTAGGAGCATTTTGACGCTTGCAAGAAAATCAAAACCTTTAGGGTACTTCCTGTTGACTGAGAATCATGACAAGTAGCAAGGTTTCAACACGACTAAAGAAAAAGTCTAAAAACTACAAATTTGTAGTAAAATCACAAAAAAAAAAGCTTTTTTGCGATTCGGAAAAATCTTCGCGAATCTAGTGAAGGTAAGTACAGAACCCTCGGTGTACGAGTCCGACTCGCAATTGGCCGGTTTTTTGTTACTGACATAACCTGAATCTCTGATTCAAAATAATTATTTTGCTATTTTCAATTAAAATGGTATCGATATTGAATTAGTACATGGAAAAGCATAATAATCATTTCTAACAATATCGCCAAACACTCGAGTTTAATTTTATATCTGATTAATAGGTACGTTTTTTTTTTAGGTGGGAAAATCATCTTACGACAAATCCCGCTCTTGGGCGGAGCGAGAGATAGTGTCAGACTTTTACTGACTAAAAACCCACTCCTGTTCCTTCTTTGCCTTCATCCCGGGGCCCCGGGCTTCGCTTTCACACTACCCGTGGCCCCAGTAGGCTTCGACCCTACTGGGATTAATAGGTATGTGAGGACAGTGTAGACCAGTCATTATTGTACCCAGAAGTACAATAAAAATTATAATAAAAAAGTGGGTCTAAATAGAGAGTGATCTATGAATCCGCGGAGTCTACAGTGTTTTGACATTCACACTATAAAAGTTATCTACATTGATTTCTACGTGATGCGCTTACAATTAAAAACTTCTACAGATTTCTATATGTGTAGAATAGATTTTTATTGAAACTTGTCGTTGCTTTGTCGCCTGACAACTGTTTGTCGAAAATCTTTGTTCTTCTGGATTCATGGAAATCAGGTAAGAATTGCCAATTTTCCAGGAAATCATTCGCATAGGTTTAACCAAGTGTACAGTGTTCAGTTTTCGACTGTTGTTGCTCTTCGATTCTCCTGCCTACAACCAACTGATACAACAGCTTGGTGTTGAGAAAAAAATATTTAATTTTTATTCATTTCGGGGAGTGAACGTCGGAATTGTATTATTAATTGAAATTGTATTACACTTCACTGGCGTGATGGTCTAGTGGTTAGTGGCCCTGACTGCTATGCTGGAGGTAGTGGGTTTGATTCCCACTCTAGACAAATGTTTGTGTGATGAGCATGATCATTTGTTCTGTGTCTAGGTGTGGCCCCAGTAGGCTTTGACCCTGCTGGGCCCCTACGATTTGCTGACATCTCTTTGAGGCGCGCGTGGAACAGTACGCGCCGTCGACGACTTGGGCTCGGTCCGATCACCGGACGATCGGACGGCGAGCCACCCATTGCTCGCCGTCCGCAAGCCCGCGCCTACGGTGGCCGGAAATCGGGATCGGAATCCCGGCGGCGGCGGTTGGAGCGTAAGGACCGTTGCCTCTCGCGATCGGCCGCCTCCTTCGCTAGCATTACGGCATCGCAGAATGAGGCGACCGCCTGCCACTCCTCCTCGCTCCGGAGCATGGCCTGAACCAAGGCCCGGCGCGAGAGATCGCCGCCGCCGATTGCCCCCACGAGGACACGGCGTTGCTCTGCCCAAGCGGGGCACGCCTCCACCGTGTGCTCTACCGTGTCCTCCGGATCAGTTGTCTGCTTAGTTTACGACTAGATGGTGTTGTGTGAAAGTAGTGGAATATTGTAATTTTTATTTAAAAAAAAAACATTTTGTAAAAAGCACTTATAACCCCCGTACGCCTTCCAGAGGACCAAGACACTCAGGGTTCTGAGATGTATACATAATAATAAACATATAGATACCACTAGAGCTATGCTCGGTGTTTCCTTGCGTGACCGCAACAGTAATAAAAATATCCGCAGGAACTAGTTTACCAACATAGCTCGAAGAATCGCCAAACTTAAGTGGCAATGGACAGGACATATAACTCGCAGAACAGATGGTCATTGGGGCTGAAAGGTTCTGAGGTTGCGACCACGTACCGGAAGACGTAGTGTTGGAAGGCCACCCACAAGATGGACGGATAATCTGCAAAATATGATAGATGCGAGACGCACAGGACCGTTCGTTGTGACGACACTTGGGGAAGGCTTATGTCCAACAGTGGACATCTTTCGGGTGAAATGATGATGATGATATTTCTGCATGTTCTCGTCTGTCCAACAGCGTTTATTTATGCAGGCTTAACCAAAAGGCCAGGATTATCCACCAGGAGCTTGCTTTGAAATACAAGACTCGGAGGTAACGATAAAGTGAAGCAAAGCTAATATCCCGACTTAGCGCATAAAGTTGTCCCAACCATCCACATGCACATTTCCCACACATCACATTCACAACCATCCACATGCACATTTCCAACACATCACATTCACCACCATCCACATACACATTTCCCACACATCACATTCACAACCATCCACATGCACATTTCCCACATATCACATTCACAACCATCCACACGCACATTTTCCACACATCACATTCACAACCATCCACATGCACATTTTCCACACATCAATTTCACAACCATCCACATGCACATTTTCCACACATCAATTTCACAACCATTCACATGCACATTTCCTACACATCACATTCACAACCTTCCACATGCACATTTCCCACACATCACATTCACCACTATTCACATGCATATTTCCCACTCATCACCAACACATTCACTTCGCTCCATCTCACATCCATTGACTGCTGTATTTATGTTTTCTTTATTTTTTTCTCTGTTGTTTCTGTATTATTGTTTAATTTTTTTTTTAACTAGGATTTATATTTCTTTTTTGCGGTTGTTCAACATTCATGTTACCTGCCAATAAACTTGTGTGAGGCCGTAAAGTGGGTCCTGGTGATCAGTAGCACAGGTTTCTCTGAAACCTACAACAGGCACCAGCTCTCACAATGCTAATTCATATAATTATGTAGTTCTAAACTGTCAATTGCAACAAAACCATTGTGAGAGAAAATAAATTATATTATTATTAAAATACTAAAACAAAAGATTTTCTTTCAATTTTTCAGTCACTGGTGCCACTTTCGAACTTCCCCTAATATATTCCTTCTTTAGACAATGCACACAAAATATAAGTTAATATAAACATATATATTTCCACACTTATCCCCAAACAAGATATCTTGCCACGAAAACCATAAAAAACAAAGGAAATCCCAAGTTACGACTTAATATACTTGGGTTAAATCTTCAGGCTTAGTAAGGACTTATTATTTCCAATCTCAAGGATTTTTCCTTCATTTCTTACTGGCAATAACTCAACGCTTCAATGGCGCTAGCAATGCACCTACATCATACGCATCATTTCCAACAGCGTCCTGAAAACTATAGCGGCCAGGTGGAACAGCCCCATTATAATGCATGATAGATTTATCATAAAGTTGCTTTTGTCCGCGGCTTCACCCGCTTACATAAAATATAGCCTGTGTCGCTCAAGAATAAAGCAGCTTTCTATTGTTGAAAATTTCGTACTTTCAAAGATTACCTCCTACAAACAAAAAACAAACTACCTCTTTATAATATTAGTGTAGATTGATCGATGAACCGAAGGAACGTTCTTTGAAAGAATTGTATGATGTAATTGAATATGTTGTGTTTGTTTTTAATATTTGAAACAACTTGTACCACCGGCCAAATTAATTCGTTATAAAAGAATGATGCTTTATAGGTTTGATTTTCTAATTTATTTAAAGAGTTTTCTCAACGTACCTGATTTAAAAAAAAAAACTCGTACCAGAAGCATGTTAAAAAACAAATTTCAACTTTATGTACAGTATTGGTACATTATTAACATCATTTCAGCCGAAGAACGCCCTGCTGAACATAAGCCACCCCTAAGTGTCGCCACAACAAGCGGTCTTGTGCGTTTCGCATCCATCGCATTCCTGCGGCTCTCACCAGGTCATCGATCCACCTTGTGTGAGGCCTTCCAACGCTGCGTCTTCCGGTGCGCGGTCGCCACTCTAGAACCTTTCGGCCCCATCGACCATCCATTCTAGCATTTAGAGCATTTAGAGTATTGATACATACATGCATGCATCGACGCCGAGTTGCTAGCCTGTAGGTTTTCTACCGGTTGCGTTTCGGGAAGTGTGCATCGGAATTGCATAACCTAATTCCGCCTAGCCCGTTCCATCATCAGATCACCAAGCGTACGGCAATGCGCCACCGGTACATGGTGGACATCCCACCTATACGCACAAAACGTTTTAGGAACACATTCATTATGCGTACAGCTAAGGCGTGGAATTCCTTGCCGGAATCTGTGTTTCCTGATGGCTACAACCCGGGAATCTTTAAGTCAAGAGTGAATAGGTTACTTCTAGGTAAGTGCGCTCCATCATCGACCGCATCGTCGCTTTCCATCAGGTGAGATACACGATTACGATAAACGATTTTATTTCAATCAGTTGACCCGTTAAGGGCTAAAGTGAACAGGCTCTTAATAAATTAGTGCGATTCACTATCAACGATTGCATCACTGCTTACAATCAGGTGGAATCGCAGTCAAGCACTATTTAATATAATTAAAAAAAGAACTATCGTAACGATTCCACAATGGTTTGAATTTCGAACCGAAACTTCAATTTTAATAAACGCAAACCATCAAGTCTCAAACAAACAGCTTAAGTTAAAGTTCAGAGTTCCACACGAAGGACACACTGTGGGGTTAATTACGTTAACTGAAACCTGACATTTCCGAAATGTAGATTTTCACAGAGAATATAGTAGTTTTGTGCTCGTTTATTATTTAAGTTGCTTTTCAGTCGTGTCTATTAAAATGTTGAATGTTTAGAGACAGTTTGAGTTCTCTCAAACTGTAGAATATTCTCGAGAAAGGTATTTTAGAAAAGGTTTTTTTTAAGGTGTGCTTTATGTTTTTTTTTGTTATTTTATCATTTGTTTTTTCTTATGTAATGTAAAATTCTGTATATGACTTGTAAGATTTCCTTACCAATAAATTACTACGAATGACTATGACTATGATTTCCATGCTGAATAGTATTTTCTTCGTTATTTTCTATTACTGCTGGGACTGATTTTTTTAAGGTGTGCAATCATTTAATTACTTTTTACGCTCTAGGGCGAAGCGAGAGGGCGTGTCAGACTCTTATTGACTAAAAACACACCATATATTAATAAACGTGAAAGTTTGGACCTCCCATACAAATTTTAATCAGATACTATGATTTTGTATGGAAATATTTTTGTGTTGAAAATTAAGGCTGTCTTGTAGAAAGTTGTTTGTTTTCATAAGTCAGTATCTGATATATAACCAGTCATTATCGTTACAACCTGTATTATTAACACGTTTAATGCAGAGAAGGAGGTCTAATAAGCCTCATATATCCTCCTTGCGGTGCGGGTAAAAAAACATAGTCTTCTCTGCCATGCGGAGGCCATAACTTAAATTTGACTAACCTAACATAATGCAGTGGTGTATCTACTTAAATACGGGGTCACATTGACCTCTTTCCGCACTTAGCCAAAAAGGCTTGTAGTCTTTAAAAGTTACGAGGTCTTATAAGCCCCTTACAGTCATAATGATAATTTTCAAACGAGGTCTTAAACGCCCCGTATCACAGGAATGGAAATAATACAAAAATTAGTGCCGTTTGCTACGTTTCAAGCATTATTATGTTTAAATTTTGGTATTTACTAAAATCGGACCTTCCACTTTTCCTCGAAATTAACCTAATTAGACAAATGTCTGGCGCTAACTAATAGTAGTGTTTAAGTAAGCACTACCACGCTCGGGTCATTTATTATAATCGGACCTAAAGTGAATATGGGTTGCATTCGAATTTAAACTTTGTCTTGCACAACATAAAGTTTATTATTCCACAGACAAATATCAAATTTTGAATTCAATAATATTCTTATTATTAGTCATGGTAAAAACATATATAAAGTATCTATACAAGTAATATAGCATAGTATAATCAGCCTTATAATATTCCCACTGCTGGGCCTCAGGCCTCCTCTCTAGGAGAACGAAAGGGCCGTAATTTACCACGCGGGCCCAGTACGGAATGGTGGATATCATACCTATGTCTTCGAATTTTTGATTCTAGGACATGCCGGTTTCCTTACGATATTTTCCTTCACCATTTTGAGAGCAGTGGTGATGAAATAAATTACACAAAGTAATGAACCCGCTACCTACAACTCATACGTAGAAGTCGTTACCACTCAGTCACCACCGCTCTCTGCTTCTCAACAAGTAATTCCCGCACCAAAGCCTTCAAACAGAGTCGTACTTACCATTCACATGAACACGTTAGTAAACATCTAGCTCAGAAATGGAGCTTTGAAGAGATTTGAAAATAAGAGTATTGTTTACCTTTCAAATAAGATCTGATGACGTCAATAAGACTTCAATGACGTAAAATTATATTACAGGACTTAATATTAAAAACTCATTCGGGACCGCTTTTTCAACGCAGTAACAAAAACCGGTCAAGTGCGAGTCGAACACGCGTTTGAAGGGTGCCGTACCATCCGTAGCAAATAACAGCAAAAAAATGAAATTTGTTGTATGGGAACTCCCCTCAAATATTTATTTTATTTTAATTACTTAGGTAAATATTCTGTGAATTTTTCAAGCGTCTACTTGTTACCGTTATTAATATCGATCAAAAAACAGCAAAAAAAAAACACGTTTGTTGTATGGGAGAGTCCTTGAGAAACATCACTAAGTTTTTTAAATTTCAAAAAATTGAATTACACAAAAAAAAAATATATTGAAGAACCTAAATAGATGTGCCAAGTTTCTGTTGGCAGTACAATTATGTGTGCATTTAATTCCGGCCAGATGTTCAAGGGACTATACGCCTTAAGGACTCTCTCTCTCAAATATCTATTTTATTCTGTTTTTATTAATTGTTGTTATAGCGGCAAAAAAATATCTGTGAAAATTGCAACTATCTAGCTGTCACAGTTCATAAGATACAGCCTGGTGACAGACAGATGAACAGTGAACTCAAGCAATAGGTTCCCATTTCTACCATTGGGGTACGAAACCCTAAAAAAAAAGTCATAAATTGGGTTGGGTCAAACCAAAAAAAATATGTTGAAAAAGAAGTCCCGAAATGAGTCATACTATATTTACAGAAATCAAACAGAAAAGAAAAAATATACTCACTGTCTCATAACATCAATGATGAAGTAACCCAAGTCTTTAAAGCCTAGAGGTCCAGCCCGCACCAGCATATAGAACTCGTCCTTACAAGTCTGCTTTTGCTTGACAAAGTCAAAAGTGAAGCCACCAGTGGTCACGAGAGGAGTGCCAGTCCCTCCAAGAAACTTGGCTATCCTGGCGACGGAGGCTGCGAACAAAGAAAGACATGTTAATTAATAGTAATATTTTAAACTTAAGTGACAATGGGCTAGGGACATTGCTCGCAGAACAGATGGCCGATGAGGACAAAAAGTTCTGGAGTGGCGGGACAAGGTGAACCAATGACTTAGTGAGGATCTAGAGAATCCGATGGATGCAAGACGCAAAGGACTGGTAGTTATAGCTACACGTGAGGCCAATGTCCAACAGTGGACGTCTTTTGGCTAAAATTATGATAATGATGATGGTAATTATGAATATTCTAAAATGCCTGGAATAGTTCGAAAGAGAGAGACTCTTATTACATGGGAAATAATCAAATAACATCTCCCGCTCTGGGTGGAGTGGAAACCAACAGACTTTTACTGACTAAAGCCCACAGTGTTCCGCGTAAAATCCGCAGCCCTAGCAGGCGTTAGCTCTAAGTGTATCCGTAAATGTTTTGCGTTGGCTTTAACTGGCCCCGTCAATTGCTGAAATCTCTTTGAGACGCGCGTGGAACACAAGGCGTAGTTAACCCAGGCTCAGTCCTTACCAGACGGTAAGCTTCCCATGGCTTGCCATCCGTAAAAACAAAGACCCTGGAACGCAAAGGGTAACTGAAGAAACGCGGAACCACCAAAAGCTGGAAAAATTAGTTGACGATTTCTCTCACTCGAAAAAAAAAAAATCATCATCATCATCATCATCTTCCTGCCCTTGTCCCATCTTATTTGGGGTCGGCGCAATACGTTTTTTTCTTCCATTCTATCACTCAAAAAAAAAAAATACTAATTATATATTATGTAGTACTAGTAAAATGCATAAATGCATTCTACTAATAAATTGAATATTTGCACACCGCGTAATGGTACAACGTAATTGGGCCACATTTATGGTAAGATCATACTGCTATGTACACATACATTCTAGTAAATAAATTATTAAATTATTATTATTTGTTTATCTCAAAGCCTGGGGTTCTGAACCTCGGAAGGGGATCGAGGGGCCAAAGCCAACTTGTAGAGACCCATGAGACATTTTTCAAAGAACGTCAACTGACGATTACCCCTGTACACGCTATTCTACCAAAAGACAACCTCTTGATAGAAACTATTGCGATATATGTAAAACAATAAAGTAAAAAACTAAAACCCGACTACGACAAAAAACGACACTTTCAGTCCTTTTTTTTTTGTCGTATGTGGGGTTTTAGTTTTTTTACTTTATTTTTATTTAAAAAATTTTGGTGTTAAATTTAACACATGACTTTTTGTCCGCTAGAGGGCGTCACTTTAAATTTGTGCAATATTTTGAAAATGTACAAGTGAAGCCCTTTCAAATGATACCAAACACTATCTTCATTTTTATTTTTTAACACATTACTTTTTGTCCGCTAGAGGGCGCCATATCGACAATTCAGAGGACAATTAAGACGGTTCTAACGACACCTCATACGTCGAGTTCCGTTAAGTAGATTAGGAGCTATGAGGGAACAGATGAACATACTCACATACATACATACATAGCCTGTCAAAATCATAACCCTCCTTTGGCTTTGCCGTAGTCGGGTAAAAATGGCTATGTTTTTGGGAGGCTAAGTGGACTGGTTACCAAGAAAACTATGTTAAGACTATGGCCGCTGCCTGAACAATGTTATTAATATTCATCGATAAATTCAATCTATTTTCTGAATTACTTTTAGGGTTCCGTACCTCAAAAGAAAAAAAAACGGTTCCCTTAGGCTTATAGGATCACTTTGTTGATTTGAAGCTGTGAAAAAAATCAAACTTGTAACTTAACGAAAAAAAAGGATACAGCCGTTATATCGCAAAAAAAACGTACATTTCGACACTATAATGGGTATCAAAATTCATAGGGTACTTTCCGTTGATCCAGAATTCTGAAATTGGACATAAACCAAGGTCTTATAGCATAGGTTTAGGAATAAATCTGAAAACAGTAAGTTTTGTTACGTCACAAAAAAAAACGGATTCCTAAAAATCTTCAAAACTCCATTCGGGAATTGAACTATTTACTTAGGTAAGTTTGTACGGAATCCTCCACGCGTGAGTACGACTCGTACTTGCCCAGTTTTTCTTATTTTTATTCCAAATTTAACTTGAAGCAACTTTGTAACTGTACGTTATTATTGAAATTTTCTTATTATTCCGTTCGCATGCTATATATTTATCCCAGTTAGAAAGGAAAACCATGGTGCATGTTGTTACATGGTGGACATCTCACCTATACGCACAAAACGTTTTGGAAACACATTCATTGTGCGTACAGCTATGGAGTGGAATTCCTTGCCGGAATCTGTTTCCTGATAGCTACAACCCGGGAATCTTTAAGTCAAGAGTGAATAGGTTACTTCTAGGTAAGCGCGTTCCATCGTCGATCGCATCGTCGCTTTCCATCAGGTGAGATAGCGGTCAAGCGCGAACCTATCAAGAATAAAAAAAAAGCACTTACTCTGTAATATATTTTGTGTATCGCTGTTGGCTATTTTAATAAAATAAAAAAGCAGCCGTTATTTATTAAATACTTTCTACTATTATAATAATAATTTTCTAAAATATATTTCGTTGAGTTGGCTGTGTAATAGAGAAATTCTTTGCATAGTAATACAGAGCAAAAAGGTCCGCCTTTTATAGTCTCAATTTTGTTTTTTGTTCCGTAATGATTTTCTTGCTAATGTATTAAAAAAACATCGTTTGTAAACGAGTATTTGGAATCGACATTTCCACACATGTATCTAATATGCGGAAATGACAATTCCAAATATTTATTTATTAAAACTTCATGCAACACAAACAAAGGCGGACTTAATGCCCTAGGCATTCTCTACCAGTCAACCAAACGTAGAGAAGAGAAAACATGGTAGGTGCATAAAAAAAAGAAGAAGTCGCTTAACTATCTTCATTGTGATATCTATGTGAGTATGAAGTTCCGTCGGCCATTTCTGGTCTTCTTCACCAGTTCCACTTCATCAAATGTTGCTTTTTGACTGTAAATGCTTAAGTTCTCGATGTAAATACCAAAATCACCATATGGTTACCTATAAACAACACAATATATTCCTAAAAACAAATAATGACTGTAAAACATATACTATCCGCAAATTTAAAACCAAATTAACTCTCTGGCTAAAACAGTACAATTATGATGAAATAGAAAACTTAATTTCAGGCAAATAAATATTATTATTAGTATTATTATTTATAACTTCATTTAAACACAATTCAAAACGCACACACACACACACACACACTCCACAAAATGCTTAATTTTAAATCTAGACTTAAGTATTTATTTTGTTATTTAACCTTAATTTTAAAAGTACTCCTGACATAATGTATTTACGAAAGCTGGCGAAGACACTGGTCCCTATGATACAGTTCACACTAGTTTATGGACCAGGGGATTCATTTCTATGTAAAATTATATGTCAATAAACTTTTATTATTATTATGATCCTTTATTCACTATAAACACATATTAATTACATTTTTAAATATTTTTCTTAAACAAAATGATACAAAAAAAAAAAAACATTTAAAAATATAAAAAATAGTACCCCACCGGTATCGGGAACAGGGTCCAAGCTACCGGCGGTCAGGGCTCCAGAGAAAGGAACCTCCTAACAATACGAGCCGTGTCCAAGAGTACCGCTTTCTGAATCAAGCCCTTGATCCAGCCGCCTAACGCGAGCCTCCTAAGGTGTTGATCGAGGCTCTTGGCTATTAAGCCATTGCCCGACACGACTATCGGTACAATGATCGCTGAGTCCACATCCCACATGTCGACAACCTCGCGAGCCAAGTCAATATACTTAATTTGTTTATCTTTCTCGGCTTTCACGAGGTTCTCGTCATGTGGAACGGAAATGTCAACGATCATTGCACGCCTCTCATTTCGGTCCACCACCACTATATCAGGCTTATTATTATTATTATTACTATAATATTTGAGGAGTTCTCTCGATTCCTCATGGATCCTATCATCAGAACTGGATTCTGAAAAAAATGGGACCAATCCAAAAGCAACTCCTCTAAGACGAAAAAAAAATTGCAAATCGGTCCATAAACGACGGAGATCTGAGGTAACATGTACGTAAAAAAAATACAACCGAATTGATAACCTCCTCCTTTTATTAAGTCGGTTAAAAATATTACAATTACTGTAATATTTTTAACCACTTGCATTTTTAGTTGGCAAGGTACCTACTGTTTATAAATCGAGTCTCTTTGAAAATTACAGCAGCTGAAGAAAAATATTAGAATACAAAGCAGTATGAGCAATTCAATAGTATTTTTCTCGATATTTCCGTCTCAAAGGATCACGAAGTCATGTGTACGTCGAATAATATTGTAATAAAATATGAACAGAGAACACTTCTAAAGGTTACTGAAGCGTTTTTGTCATTGTTCAGGACTTACATATGGAGACCTTTTAGTACGAATTTCCTGCTATTACTTTGAGGGATT
Source organism: Mythimna vitellina (assembly GCA_949316375.1). NCBI lineage: Eukaryota > Metazoa > Arthropoda > Insecta > Lepidoptera > Noctuidae > Mythimna > Mythimna vitellina. The sequence goes on from OX438706.1 coordinate 16,190,966, forward strand.
CGTCTAATATTAATTTTAATGATGTATTATTTCAATTCGAATATTATTTGTTAATTGTTGTAGACCTACCACAGCGTAGTACTTTTGATAGCGATTTTTTTTTCAATGTAGGTTTTTTTTATTGGGTGTGAAATTCATCTTATGACAAATCCCGCTCTTGGGCGGAGTGCGAGATAGTGCCAGACTTTTAATGACTAAAAACCCACTCCTGTTCCTTCTTTGCCTTCGTCCCAGGGCCCCGGGTTTTGCTTTCACACTAGTGGAATAATATTATGAAGCTGAAGAGTTCGTTTGTTTGTTTGAACCCGCTAATCCCTGAAAAAGCTGTATTGTGACATTCTTTTTTTGTTAGATAACCTATTTATCGAGGAAAGCTGTAAGCAAAATTACATCACACTACGACCCACGGGAGTGTTTCGTAGCGTGATATTATTTCGTTTATGTACGATGGCGTTTGAAACCGTGGAGGGGTATCTAGTTGCAAATAAAAGTTTTACATAATTGGTATCAATGCTCTGCTCATGCAATCAAAAAGATGTCTTTTTCTATACTAATATTATAAAGAGGTAAACTTTGTTTGTTTGTTTGTAATGAATAGGCTCAAAAACTACTGGACCGATTTTAAAAATTCTTTCACCTTTCGAAAGCTACATTATCCACCAGTAACATAGGCTATATTTTATTTTGGAAAAAATAGGGTTCCGTAAGATATTTGAGTTTTTCGGACACAAGGTGTAAAAAGTCAACCAGAAAAATTACTTATTTTGCGTACGCTGCCTAAACTATAAAAGATAGAACCATAAAATGTTCTAATTAATTGTAGATCTTATAAATATTCTTCGTCTATTTCTAGTGTCTTTATTCTATAAGGTGTTAAACAATTAAATTTCGAGGGGACATTGTACTCCTCATTATGAACAACTTTTACTATGGGACCAAACTTGAAATCGCGAAAAAAAAATCAGCTGCTCCATACATTTATGTTCGCATAACTCGTCAAAATGTATGGGGCAGCTGATTTTTAATTATTTTTTTTGAAGTTAATTTTTTAACACCATATATATAGGATTTCTTTTTTTTGTAAAGACTAAGTGTTAGGAGCAATTACGAAATTTATTCTTCGATGCCGACCTTCTACAGCACTTCTTTCGTAATAAGTAACGTAATCTAGTTTTTTTTTTAGAGATCTCATAAACTGATGCCATATTAATAAATGACTAGGAACGCTTCGAAAACAATAACGGGAGAAAGCAATGCTAAATTCGGGCAAAGCTGTGTGATTTTGTAATCTTCATCGGATCACTGATTTTCAACTTACTGCTCATTCCTTCGACCGCTTGCCAGATATGGAGCAGTTATGGGTGATACGGATTGTTTGAACCTTGAAGGCCTCGTTACTTCAAAGCGATAGGACTCTGGTCCCTATTTCCAGGATCGGTATCCAAGTTGATAAATGTGATGGTTTTTATTTTATTTCAAGATGGGAAATCATCCAATGACATTTCCTACTCTAGGGTGAAGTAGAAGGGTGCGTCAGGTGGGTCTTTTAAAGAATAAAACTACTAATGTGTCCTTCAGTTGCTTGTAGCACAGCAGATTTCCCTTTAAAGAAAAACACGACTGTCAAAAAATAACTAAAAATCAAAAAACAGGATGTTTGTTTTTATAGAAAAGTGAAGAAAGTAATCACTCATCGACTAAACACGGAATCTCAAAAACTACTTGATCTACAAAACTGAAATTTTCATCACAGTCGGAGGATCCCATCTGATGACAGAAAATGATGCAATCGTTGATGGCGAATGGCTTTAGTTTATTAAGAGCCTAGATAACACCTTAATTATAATCAGACGGAAAGACTGCTGCAGGCAAATTTTTCAATACTTCAATGTCATTCATCATCATCATCATTTCAGCCGAAAGACGTCCACTGCTGGACATAGGCCTCCCCCAAGTGCCGCCACAATGAACGGTCCTGTGCGTCTCGATTCCATCGCACTCCCGCAACCGTCACCAGGTCATCAGTCCACCTTGTAGGAGGCCTTCCAACGCTACGTCTTCCGGTACGTGGTCGCCATTCCAGAACCTTTCGGCCCCAATGGCCATCCGTTCTGCGAGCAATGTGCCCTGCCCATTGCCACTTAAGTTTGGCGATTCTTCGTGCTATGTCGATGACCTTGGTTCTCCTGCAGATATCCTCATTCCTGATTCGATCACGCAAGGAAACTCCGAGCATAACCCTTTCCATTGCCCTTTGGGTGACTTTGAGTCTTCTGATGAGGCCCATTGTAAGCGACCACGTTTCAGAGCCATATGTCATTACTGGCAACACGCACTGGTCATAGACTTTCGTCTGATACTTCAATGTACGCGGTATAAACGACGAGGCAAAACAATTCATGGATTACAAAGTAACTCCAAGTCTAATAAATCAATCGTATTCCATTACCAGGTGTACGAAGGGTTTCCTCGAGCTATAAACCTTGAAATACCGTCCGACTACAGAGTGTATACTTAGGCTTAGACAAATAGCAGAGGATAGCGAAGGAAACAATTAGGAACACGTCCAAACTAACTTTTAGAAGCATATGCTACCAAATCCTTTGGCTGTACGGGGATCAAGGTTACTCGGGAAGAAGATTGGGCTATACCGTAAGCGATTTAGAAAAATCTCTGAGCAAAAATAGGTCTAATGCTGATTTTTCATCACGGTGCTGATTGGATAAACATGGAACTAAGATATTTGTTTTTTTTTTTTATATAAACCAGTGCTTGACTGCGATCCCACCTGATGGTAAGTGGAGATGCAATCATTGATTGTCAGGCGCACTAGTTTATTAAGAGCCTATTCACTCTAGCCTTGAAGACACCTAAATTATAGTTGGACGGGAAGACCGCAGCAGGCAAGTTGTTCCAGTCCTTCGTGTTCCAGTTTTGTAATATATTAATAGGAATTAAAAGAGTGTCCATTGAGTTTCTTGTACATTCTTCTCCATAGAGATCTAAGCTTTGGAAGGTGATATTATCGTCATTTTTCAGACTGACTGAGTTCTTGACATTTCAAAAGTGCCTGTAAATGGTTTATTTGAAATAAAATGCTTTGAATCTTTGAAAAAAAAAAACCTGAAGTAGTGTGTAATACTTCGAGTATGTCCATAGTATTTTCCATGGCCCAACCAAAACAGTTTCAGGCAGGTCATCCGGAGGGATTATTAAGGACGCTAATATTCTCGGAAACGGATCTGCTGATTGGCAGACGTTTCCGAATTGAAGCCAGTTGATGTTAGTCGCCATATTGTCTCGGTAAATATTACAGGTTGGATAAGAGAATTGAATTTCTCGAGTTTCTATTGATTGGCATTTTCCTCTGCTGGCTTTCAAACTATCAGTTGGATAAATGTATTGACAGTTTCCCTGCGTAATTGAATCAGGAATACAGATATGGGCAGGATATTTATCCTTTTTTTTTTCTTTCTTCGCGAACGACACCATTTGGTGTCGTTCGCGCTGAACGCCTCGAGTAGGGCACTCCTCCGATTCCTTTGTTCTGACGTCATCTCAACGCTCAGTCACGTGGTCAGAACAAACGAATCGGAGGCGTGGCCTACTCGAGGCGTTCGGCGCGAACGAAACGATTGTAACTTGGCTAGGGGGCCAGGGCAAAGCACATTGCTTATCCTTTCGGATACCGTTATTAGAAACACAATAGAAATACAATGAGAGGGCGAACCCCGGCGTTCACTTGGGTTTTAATTAATTAAGTAAATACCGGAAGACACAGCGTTGGAAGACCATTCATAAGGTGGATCGATGACCAAGTGAGGAACGTGGGAATCCGATAAATGCGAAACGCACAGGACCGGTCGTTATGGAGACTTTTGGAGGAGGCTTGCAGCAGTAGACATGAAAATGATGATGATTTTTATTTATTTATTTATTTATTTATTAAAACTTCATGCAACACAAAGGTACAAAGGCGGACTTAATGCCTTAGGCATTCTCTACCAGTCAACCAAGGGTAGTGAAGAGAAAACATAGTAGGTGCATAAAAAAAAAGAAAAGATTAATAGGAAAACAAGGGATCAAACGTATATACATAAAAAATAAACATACATAAATATTTAATATAATATGAACTTGCATATACATAAATAATCATGATTAATAATAATGTTTCAAAGTGGCTTAGGTTCTGGGTTCGTTGGGCTTGGGTTAAAAACGGGTATAAAACATGTTGCACCGTTTCCGAGAATAAAAACGGAATCCTTATAGGAGAACTTTGAAACCTGTGTGTCTGTTATGACTCTTTTTCTGAAGAACGCGTCGCTACGCGTTCCTGAGAAAAAAGTCTGCACCGCTGTATTAAGCTGAAATTAATACCAAATACTCAGGTTTGCTACCCCTTAGAGCGGTGAAAAAATCAAACTATTAAGTCAACGCAATTAGTAGATAGGGTAGGATAGTCTGTTTATGGTGCATAATAGGTCTTTACATATGAAATTGCCGTTTTTTTTGAACGAGTTGCTCTGAAGGGTTATATCTTTGGATTGGCTTAGAATTATAAGTTCGAATAAACTTTATAATAAAGGTAGGTACGTTAATCTTTTTTTCGAAATTAGGTATTTATTGGTTTCTTTGTGTTTTGTACTTTCTGTTCGCTCGCAAGGAAATTAAAACCTATAGGGTACTGTCCACTGACTTAGAATCCTGAAATTTGGCAAAAAGCGAGGTCTCATAGCACAAGTAAGTCTGAAAACTGTTTTGTGATTAGGTCACAAACTAATGACATTTTTGCTCTCGATCCGGAAATCGAACTACTTAAATAGTATTGAAGTATGTTTTTACGGAATATTGGATGGGCGGATCCGATGCGCACTTGACTGGTTTTTTTTTTGGAATTTAGAAGTTAGTGGATTGATACTCCCGTACCTTGGAAAGCATGTAAAGCCGTTAATCCTGCGCCTGATCTATAGATAAGTTCAAACTTATAACAAGCAATTTGTTCAAATTGTTACACTCGCTTTATACTGTCATTACTTCAAGCGATCGTTAGGAAGTAGTTTGCATCCATGTCATTAGTAGTTCCGGCCAACGTATGCACGGGCTTGCGGACGGCGAGCAATGAGTAGCTCGCCGTCCGACCGTCCGGTAACCGTTCAAACAGATTCAAGTCGGCGGTCTTCCCGTCCAATTATAATTGAGTTGTCTTCAAGGCTAGAGTGAATAGGCCCTTAATAAACTAGTGCGCCTGATCATCAATGATTGCATCTCCGCTTTCTATCAGGTGGGATTGCAGTCAAGCATTGGTTTATATCAATTTTAAAAAAAAGTCGTCGAGGGCGCGTACTGTTCCACGCGCGCCTCAAGGAGATGTCAGCAAACCGTAGGGGCCCAGCAGGGTTGAAACCTACTGGGGCCAAAGGTTTGTCTCTGAAAGGAAACTCGGCCCTGCGACGAAGGTAAATAAGGAACAAGAGTGGGTTTTTAGTCAGTAAAAGTCTGACACGAGGAGCGGGGGTTGTCAAATGATTTTCCCACCAAAAAAAAAATGTAGTGAAATTTTTTTTACAAGAAAATATCGTGGTGGTGGTTTAAAAAAGAAACTAAACTAGTAATTTGATGATGGTGTTCATTTAGATTAAGTAGTGTGTATTTAGTTTTACGTAGTGTCAATTTAGTTTAATCTGCGTGTATATATTAAAATCATCTTCCTGTCCTTGTCCCGTGTTATTAGGGATCGGCCCAACACGTTTTTTCTTCGATTACATTCTGTCAACTCATGCCATCACTAACTCTCTTTTCTTTCATATCACTCCTCACACAATCCATCCATCTTTTCTTTGGCCTCCCTCTACCTCTCTATCCACGTCTACATGTATACTCATTGCTCTTTTAGTAACATGCGTTTCATCCCTCCTCTTCAAATGACCATACAAGCGATTCCCCTTCAACTTTTTAGTTACTACTGCGCTTTCAAACAAGCAATGTGTATGCCTGTTATATATATTTTTACCCTTTTTATCCTAGTTCAATATCATGTCTTTACTTCTATCTCTTTATGGATTGGTAATCTGTGGAAACGTTGTGGATTAAACATATTCTGTATCATATCTTTAGTTGTAACATAAACTGTACAACTGTCGGTTTTCTCTAACAAAAATAAATAAATCATTCTCCGATCGTGTCAGATTGCCGTCCCATCAGACTGCAAAGTCTACCCCCCTAGCCAAGTTACGATCGTTTCGTTTGCGTCGAACGAGTCGAGTAGGCCACGTCTCCGATTTCTTTGTTCTGACCACGTGACTGAGCGTTGAGATAACGTCAGAACAAAGGAATCAGAGGTGTGGCCTACCCCAGGCGTTCGGCGCCAACGAAACGATCGTAACTTGGTTAGGGGAGCTGATTTAAAGTTATAGAAAGTGCACGTAACTGTATAAGGGCCACATATATGTACCTATATAATTATATACCATTTCGATAATCGTCTAATCTCCGTTGTGAACGGCCACCGTGATCGAAATTCGGTCGAGAGGATTACTTAAGTAAATACAAGGGCGTAGAAACACTAAAACAAAGTTTTGGTTTGTCGATTGCTAAAGGTAAAGTTGGACTTGCACACCAAGGGTTCCGTACAAACTTACTTAAGTAAATAGACTATTTCGAACGCTTCTCTAAGGCTTTTTCGAATCGCATAAAAGTGATTATCTTGTCATGTAACTACAAATTCGCCTAGTGCAGGAAGTTTTCGGAAACCATGCTATGTAAATAAATAATGAAAACAAAATACTGTAGAACTACCCACACCCTGTAACCAAATTTTTTCTTAATAAATTATAATTATTATTATCTTTATTTATTCAATATACATATAAATTACATTTTAAAATATTTTTTAACAAAATCATATATTTTTTATTATTATTATTATTAATATTAAGAACAATGGTAATATCAAAAGTTCAGTTTAGCCAAAAGTCATGAAGTTAAGAGGGTACAAAAAAAAACTAAGCCATGATTATTTATTATCATAAATAATTTAGTCAATTTAGTTTCTAATTATGACTTTTATTTGCTAAACTTTGACTGGCAATAAGAACGATTTGACACAATTTATTAAATTATTTCGCCGGTATCTATCATGGTGAAAAATATATAGACGCTTAATAATTAAACTAACAATTTTCTCGCCCGTGTTCTTTAATGAGTGAACATAAATGAGTTTGGCAGTTTTTTTTTCATTAAGGCGGGATATCATATAATGACTTCTCCCACTCTTGGGCGGAGCGAGAGGGCGTGTCAGACTTTACTGTCTAAAACCCACTCCTGTTCCTTCTTTGCCTTCAGTCCAGGACAGGTCCTTTCCCCAAGGTTCACTTTCACTTAACTCATGGCCTCAGTAGGCTTCGACCCTGCAGGGCCCCTACGATTTGCTGACATCTTCTTGAGGCGGGCGTCGAACACTACGAGCCTTAGACGACTTGAGCTCGGTCCGAATGGTTACCGTACGGCCGGAGAATGTGTATAGCAGTTGTGAGTTCGTCATATGTCTTACTGATAGTGGCGCGTGTGTTGGATCATTCGGTTCCCTTCAAAATGGTTGAACTGAGTAGTGCTGATATACGCGTCACATCTCTAAACGGACGCTGTCAGTTAAGACCTCTTAACGGCCAGTGGCTTATTTAAATTTCATTCTGCATTGTTTTTATTTATCATCATCATCAGTTCAGGCGAAAGACGTCCACTGTTGGACATAGGCCTCCCCTAAGCGACGCCACAACGACCGATCCTGTGCGTCTCGCATCCACCGCACTCCCGCGGAGTTCACTCTCTTTATTATACTATACTTTTTACATTGTTCTCACATAATAGAAGCGACAAAAAATATGTAAGAGTATCCTTGGAGTTTCTTTAACAATCGTCTCCATAGAGATCTACGCTTTGGTATGTGCAATTAGTATCATTTTTCTGACAAATTAACTTACAAATCAAAAAGTGCTTTGATTCTTTGATTCATCACTATTTTGTCGTCCAAATATTGAATCACCATTCTACGTTAATTTACATTAACTTCATTATTTTTGCCTTACACATTAAAAAACTAATACTACTAAATATTTCCGACAAAACGAATGTTACCCTCAAAACGTATAACTTTTCGTTTATATTTATAGCTAATTAATATAAGCAGTGTTTTATGTCGCATTCGGAATAATTACATGTGATCTAATTTTCGATAATTAACAGAGAACTAATTGTAACACGCGCAAGGTGAATATTATAGGTACCTAGATGTCGTAATAACGTATCTGATAATTATTTAATTATGATGGTATACTTAGTGTTTTATATATTAAAGGGTGATAATTAAAAAGACTTCTTTTTAATGGAATTATTCGCCTCTGAAAATCTACATTGCTTTCTAAATTACAAAGTCCGAATGTCACTATCTTTACCACTGGTTATCTTCTATGAAAGCGACTTTCTGGGTGGCTACGAAAAAAAGATCTAAGAAAGTTAAGGTGGAAGCGAAGCGGAGCTCCTGCCTTAGGCTTCTAACCTAAGCTATCCGTGTCGGAGAGTCATACAATTCTGAGCTCGCTTCACTCGTTTTTGGACTAAGAACATTAAGTTGGCGTTGCAAAAAAACAAAAATATTTGTTTATTACAAGCTATCTATATATCATGTGACCAATAAAAGAAAGTGTGGTTTAACTTATAATTGCTCTTTTATAAATACATAATATACTATTTGTTTATTATGTGAGGTTCGTGTAATAATAAATGTTAATTAACAGAAAAAAGCCTAGAATTTCAAAAATTTCTAACATTTGTACAACGCTAGGCGGGTCGCTAGTATACCTGCGAACTTCGCATGGCCCAAGGGCTGGCTTTTACCTTTTGTAAAGGCATTGCCATGTCTTAGGTCAACTAAGGCATTACCATTCGGCAGCGATGCCCTTAATAGGAGACGTCCGACCGATATCTAAGATTGGATTAAGTTATAGTTAAAAGTTTTTTTTGTTCTTCAGGTATATAATTAAAGTCATAGAAAGAAAACTTTCTAAAAAATAAAATTAATGATCAAGGCAATTTATTTTCAATTCATCCATTATTCAAATTTTGTGGAGCGTCAGCTAAACTTCATACAATGGAACAACTTTTTTAATAAATCCTTTATGGAAATACTGCACGTTCAGCAAATAGGTAATATCCGCACACTTCGTGTGGTTATGCTAATATTGAAAAGGGAATGTCATCGTTCTTGTCAAAAAAGGTTTCAGAGAATCTTCCACATCGACAGTTTGGTAGTTTCCGATTATTATTTTGCGAAAGCCGACGTCTGTCAGTCGATAACGTCACTAGCCCACGCTGACAACCAGCGCTGTGGACTCGTCGCATTTTGCGCGTGGACACGGCATTATACTGAACGTACGGCCGTTTGGGTCGGACGTGGCGCATATTTTTTAATTTTGTATTATGTTTTTGTCGTGGAAAATGTTTGCAATATATTAGTTTTAAGTTTGTGCCTGTTCATATAAAAAGCTTTTCTTTCAAAGCAGTTACATGGTTTAATTCTTCGGTTCTGGCGATACCATCACTAAATGATGGACATCCCACCCGTACATGTACATGTACGTGACCATGATGAGGACCTTGATGCGGACCATGATGTACCGTAGAGTACGCCGACACGAAAAGAAGAAGATCCCACCCGTACTCACAATACGTTTTGGAAACACATTCATTGTTCGTACATAGGGTTGCCAGATCTTCAAACCGAAAAGCCCGACAGTCAAGCATTGGACATTTGAGTAAAATGGCTGACGAAATTTTCAAAATCAAACTCGACTTTTATATTACACTAGCTTATGCCCGCGACTTCGTCCGCGTAGAAGTCGAAAATAGTTTTATTAGGTTTTTTTGATATACGAAAATATATAATTAAATATTATTTATTATCTTCGTCGTGTGTGATGGTCCATTGAATTGTATGGCGAGCGATAACCTTAAGATAAAATATTATAGTATCTTAGCCGTGTGCAGCGCCCCTTAGTGAACTCCACTGCGGGTGACGTAACCTACGACAAACTTATTATTTGCGGTAGGTACAGTTTACAGTTTGCGGTGGACTAGTGATCGAACCGCAAAATTAAGTTTGTTTTTTATTGTATATACTTTTCCGGGATAAAAAGTACCCAGTGTGGTGCCCAGGATATTAAAGAATAATTAAACCAAGTTTCACCGTAATCGAACCGGTAGTTTATACGTGATGCCTGAACAAACAGACACAATTTTTCTTTTTATCACATTTTGGGTTCGGTGTCAGTCTAGTAACACCATGCCATTTATTTTTATGATATTTTCAATGTACAGAATTTTCACTTCTATAGATTTATTATAAGATTGGATTTTTTAATTGTAATGAAACAACAATAAAATTGGCTGCTATAATTGCTAGTCCGCTCCGCTTACGCTGGCGACAAAGATAAAGTAGACGACATGACAAATCTGAAAAAAAAAAACTGTTCAATTTAAAAAGCCGGACAGGCCGGAACCCACCTAATTTAGCCGGACACGCAACTAAAAAGTCTGACCCTGTCCGGCTTTATCTGGATGCCAGGCGACGCGATCTGTAAAGCTTAAGAGTGGAATTTCCTGTCTGTGTTTCCTGATAGCTACAACCAGGAGTTTAAGAGGTGTTCTCTCTCGATTACTCTTAGGCAAGCTTGCTTCATCGTCAACCAAATCATCGCTTACCATCAGGTCAGGTAGTGGTCAAGTAGTTTTTTTTTTTCAGTAACAATTTGGTGCTCAGTTTTGTAATTTGTGAAAGGATTAATAAATTGCACTTGAATGAAATCTGTCTGGGTGACAATATCCCATTTTTTTTATTGTTACTTTATTCCATTTTAAAAAATTTGCTGCCCCCGCCTCCAAAATACTGTCCCTTTATTGTTTTTTTTTTGCGGAGACAGGCTCGAGTTGAATACCAAATTCCCTATTATTTTCGACTTTTATCTCGAATTTATAATTTACACTATGTTAGACGCTCTTAATGCGAATCGACATTAATCGAAATTGGTTTATAGTTGCATAATTTGTTCTTTTTATTAGTTGTTAATACTGTTTGTTTTCCGATTACAATAAAAAAATATAAAAAAAGACACTTAGCAAAATTATTGGAAGCTACCGCTTTACCAATTCAGTTTTTTTTATTATTCTTGATAGGTTCGCGCTTGACAGCTATCTCACCTGACTCAGTTTAAAGACAGATAAGGAATTCGGCTCCAATTGGATACCACTTACTTAGAAGTATCGAGAAACACGATCTCAAAGCTTTGTGGATAACACCCATTCCTGAATAGTTTACATCAGTTCGATTGTTCATAGGAACCTCAGCGAAGTGTCCTCGTCATGGTAAAATAATAATAGTTATTTATTTATTTATCAGACAACATAATTATTCCAACAACATTATTTTTTTGACATTTTATTTTATTGACCACTTTAATTTAATTTTATTGTTTTCTTTGACAGTTGTGCGAGTTTAATTTTTTTTTAATTTAAAAAATTTCGAAAGTCTTATTGTAATATATTTTTATATTTACTATACTATTTTTATACTTATGAACTAAAACAGAAATAAGTGCTAGTAACAAATATTGTGAACCCAAAGTTATCTTTTTATACATTATCTCTATAAATAACTCTAGACTCTGGACTGGCCTGTTGATCTAGTGGTGGTTAGTGGTCCTGACTGCTATGCCGGAGGTCGTGGGTTCGATTCCCACTCAGGACAAATGTTTGTGTGAAGAGCACGATCATTTGTTCTGTGTCTGGGTCTAATTTATATATATATATATGTGTATGTTTATCAGTTGTCTAGTACTCATGACACAAGCTCTACTTAGCTTAGTACTAGACGGCGATGTGTGATAGTTTTGGAATATATTATATTATATAAAAGGAGAAACTGACCGACTGACATATCAACGCACAGATGAAATTATTGGGACTAGGAACGTGAAATTTTGCACAAGGTTTCATCTTATTATGTAGGCGAGCATTAATAGAGGATTTCTCAAAATTCACCCCTTAAAGGGATGAAACGGGGGTCCAAAGTTTGTATGGAAAAATCTACTTTCACGCGGCCGAAGCCGCTGGCAGAAGCTAATTTATACATCTAAATAGAAACATTTTTGTGTTTACCTATACATCATCATCATCATTTCAGCCGAAAGACGTCCACTGTTGGATATAGACCTCCCCCAAGCGACGCCACAACGACCGATCCTGTGCGTCTCGCATCCATCGCGGGAATCCGATGGATGCGAGACGCACAGGATCGGTCAACCTTCACCAGGTCACCGATCCACCTTGTGGGAAGCCTTCCAACGCTGCGTCTTCCGGTACATGATCGCCATTCCAGAACTTTTCGTCCCCATCGACCATCTGTTCTGCGAGCAATGTGCTCTGCCCACCGCCGCTTAAGTTTGGCGATTCTTCGATTAACTATACATAGACAGATAGAAATAGTTAGTTTTGCTTAAAATGCCCTTCCCCTCCAATACAAAAGATATTATTAAACAGTACACAACTTAAAACCTTCGAGTACAACTTATTTATGCGAGCGTGACTGTCCATTAGATTTGGGGACATTATTGGACAACAGTATTTTACAATACTGGTAAGCCTTTGGATTAAGCCCTTGATATGGCTAGTAAATATAAAATAATGGCTTTGTTTTCGTAAAATCAAGAAAGGATAATGGTTATAAATTGTATGAAAATAAAGCGATGTATTACTATCAAAGCGATTTATTATACATTTTATTACTAATACTTATTTGTCTATGATTCAAAGGGTCAATTTTGTTTTTTTTTTTGCTTTCGCGGAGGTCTACATGACACCACGACTCAGCGCAATACGTCACCGACGCAACGTAGTTTTAATAATAAATAAAAATAGAATGTTATTATTATGTATTAGTTTATAATTTTTAAGATTGTTATTTATGTATAGTGTCTATGGGCCTTAGTAGCCTGAAATAAAGAGTTATTATTATTATTACATTTATTAAGTTTATATACATATTGATTACATTTTTAAATATTTCTTAAAAAAAAAACATTTAAAAATATAAAAAATAATCCACCGGCATCGGGAACAGGGTCCAAGCTCCTGGGCTACTGAGAGAGGAATCTCCTAACAATGAGCGCCGTAACAATGTTAGTATTATTATTATGTTTTTTTATTATTTATACTCGTAGACTCGCACTCGTGATGATGAGGTCGACGTTGGAGCACGCTTGCCTGGATGTAACTTATGTTTTTCGGCACCGTTTCAAAATTAAATCATAGATTCTTTATTGTACACCAAAAATAAAAATTACAACAGGAATTTAAAATTAACCCCTTACCCCAGTTTTTTTTTATGTGTGCTCTAAGTCATTCATCATGTTCTATTCTTCGGCACACGTTCGTGTCACTCGCGATTGCTATATACGCCATCACAAGAACACGAAGGGGCCACAAAAGAGGCTGAAGCGCGTAACAGCCACTTATGGCCGATGGCTGCTACTTTTTTAAATCATGCTCGCAGTATCACAATGAACTCTGATGAAGAAGGTTTAAAAGCGCGAGTGACGTGTGGTCAGTTTTGTGTCGGCGTGGTTCTGTGGACGACGAGCAATCGGTAGCTCGCCGTCCGACGGTCCGGGTCGATCGACACCCAGTAGTGTTCCAAACGCGCCTCATAGAGACGTCCGCAAAACCACAGTGGTCCAGCAGGGCCGAAGGCTACCAGGGCCATGGGTCGACTTCAGCTATGAGACCTTTCTTCATACCAAATTTCAGGATTCTAGGTCAACGGGAAGTAACCTATGAATTTTGATTCCCTTGAGAGCATCGAAATATACGTTTTTTGCGACATAAACGGCCGTATCTTTTTTTTTCGCTAACTCAGAATTTTATTTTTTTACAGGGTCTAGGGACCGCAGATTTGAGTACCTATATGGTTTTAATTTCAACTCAATACATGTTCTTAAGATAAAGGGTCTTGACAGATAAACAGACGGACAACAAAGTGATCCTATAAGGGTTCCGTTTTTCTCTTTTGAGGTACGGAATCCTAAAAACATCTTGAAAGTAATCAAGTCGGCTAAGTATAGCGTAATACTGATTTGATTGTCACACTGATTGCAGGAGCGTCAAGTAGGTAAATAATTCCTCGTCGGAAACAAGGCCAGGCGGGGTTTATTGCTCATTTACATTTAATTTTTATGTACCGACGACGTGACATCGTTGGGAATATAGAGAGGCTCAGAATTAAGGCCGAGACATGACCTGCCCTCTTAGCCCAGTTACGATCTTTTCGTTTGCGTCCAACGCCTCGAGTAGGCCACGCCTCCGATTCTTTTGTTCTGACCACGTGACTGAGCGTTGAGATGACGTCAGAATAAAGGAATCGGAGGCGTGGCCTACTCAAGGCGTTCGACGCAAACGAAACGATTGTAACTTGGCTAGGGAGGGCTGAAGCGCGATCATTATTGGACGTTGAATCAAGATTCAATGTCCTCAAGCTGGGGCAAAGAGCGTCCACATTAGTCACCCATCGCGCTAGGTTTTGAGTTTTATGTTGCACCTCGCTCCAAGTCCGTTACTTCTACCAACACGGCGCGTCGCCAGGTTTGCCGCAGACGGCCACGTTTCCTTTTCCCCTGAGAATTCTAATCAAAGGCCTGTTTAGGTACGTGATCGGAATCGTGCTTCTAAATATACTACAAGTATCTCCACTTTTACTAATGGCGGTCGATAGGGCTTTCGTGGTATTTCTTCAATCAAATCAAAGCACATAGTTTTATTGAAACATATAATTCTTTTAAATTCCAATGGCTCTACGTTTAAGAGCAGTGGTGGCCGAGAGGTAACGGCCCCGACATACGAATTGTAGGTCGCGGGTTCAAACTCAGCTAAGCGTATTACTTTGTGTAATTTATTTTATCACCACTGCTCTCAAAAGGTGAAGGAAAACATCGTGAGGAAACTGGCATGTCCTAGAATCAAAAATTCCAAGACATGTGACATTCACCAATCTGCACTGGGCCCGCGTAGTGGATTACGGCCCATTCCCTCTCCTAGAGAAAGGAGGCCTGAGTCCCAGCAGTGGGAACATTAAAAGGCTGATTATGCTATTATATATTACGCTACGTTAGAGATGGATAGTACCATCTCTAATGTAGAGCTTGCAGTTTAATGCAAAATTGACGCATTTTTATCGGTTTACTCAAAAATCAGTTGAATTATCAAAAACTGCCAGGTTTGGTTTTTTTTATTTTAGAACACGAGACGAATGTTTTCCCTTCATTTGTGTAGAGATATTTTCGAAAACAACCAAATTTCAAAAACAAAATCAGAATACACATATATTTTTTTCAACGCCCGTCTCATTTCTTCGTCTTAACTTTTTGCCGAGCTTGATTACGTTGTTAATTTGTTCCTACATTTTCTAGGTTATGCTCTTTGTTTTCATCAAAGAATGTGTTTTGATTCTGTTTCAGTGCCTTCCCTTAACAAAAAAACGATTCAGCTCGAATCATTACTCCGAGTCTGACGACCTGTAACTACTATCAAAGATCTATGAATGATAACTGGGTCCCTGGGTCTCATCTAAAGCAAGTCATTTTATGCCTAGGAATCTAATATAGTGCGGGCGTTTCCTAGAAAATGAAGTTATTTGTATTTGGAACGTTAAAATGTACGTACATCAAATTAGTTCATTAAAAAATCTAACTGGCCACTTACCAACAAAAAAATAATAAAATGTGATTTCTATTACGTCTTTAAAAAAATTTAAAGAGCTCCCGCTCTTTCCCGCACAGAAAATTAAAAGCATATTTTAATTTAATAGTGAATTTTATTTGTTTCAAATCTCATATTGTATTTCTATAATATAAATTGTATCAGTATATTGTCTTTTAACTCCCTCACAGTATTCGTGAGTTAATTACATAAATCCCTCACTGTGTTCGGGATTAAAAGTTAGCAACCTTTGTTTCGTTCGGAATTCAACATGCCGTCCGCGACTTTAAGATACTGTTTTATTCCCTGGTCACGTAATCACTATTATTGTACACCATTACACATAAAAAAGAAAACTAAAACTCATACATACAAAGGGCATCTCTCTCATCTCTTCCAGGTAACTTAGAATGTACAGTAAATGGCCTGGACAAGAAATGGGGCTTTCATTGGTGTGACAATATCATTTTCGTATACATATACATACAAGATGTGATTTAGAAAATGAAGGAGGTATCATAAATACCGATATTCTCATCTATAGAGGATATCTGTAGAGGATGGGATGTAGGGTGTGTGTTTTTGACGTAACCGATTTCCAGGAGCAGCATTTCTTGTCTGTTTTATTGTTATTCCCAAGTATTGTTGGTATCACGCTTTCATTTCGTCGTATGTTTCTTGATTTCACTGCTATATTATCATTGTTCGTACATTTTTTCTGGTATTTATGCGTACTGTGATATCGAAAGGAGATCGCATGAGTTAGGTTAATGGAACTGACATGTAAAATATAATCGTAAGGATTATGGTGTTCTAAATTAGGTTTAAAAATTAAGTAGAATAAAGAAATGTTTAGTTTAAGAAAGATCTGACATAACGATTGTATCAAGGTGAGTTAATATTTTATTAATGAAGAATAATACAAAGATCTTATACGTTATCAAGCATTTAATTATAATAAAAATACGATCCCCCAAACAAACCGTCGCAGAGTGACACACATTTTGTTATTTTATTATATTATTTTATACATAACATAAACTAGTGCTTGACTGCGATCCTACCTGATGGTAAGCAGTAATATAATAATAATATTCCACAAGTATTACACAACGCCATCTAGTCCCAAACTAAGCAGAGCTTGTGCTATGAGTACTAGACAACTGTTAAACATACTTATATATTTCTAAATACATACATAGTATAGATAAATTATACCCAGACACAAAACAAATGATCGTGCTCATCACACATATATTTGTCCTGGGTGGGAATCGAACCCACGACTTCCGGTGTAGCAGTCAGGGCCACTAACCACTAGGCCAACAGGCTAGTCAAAGCAGTGATGTAATCGTTGATGGTGAGGCGTACTAGTTTATTACAAGCCTATTTATATTACTAAGTTTGTACGGAAACCTCAGTGCGCCAGGCCGACTTGCACTAGCCCGGTTTTCTTTAAACTTTATTTCTTCTTCTTTTCGAATCGATGGTAAAGTTGTTAAATTTTTTGAGTCCAGTTGGCCACTCGTTAAAGTGCCCCAAGTGCCCATAAAAACTGTTCTTTGGAGGATTTAATGAGTGCCACCGATGCCAGTAAATTAAATGTTTTTTGAAGTTTTTTTCGAAACCGGGCAAGTAGCTATGTGAGTGAATTTTTCTGAATGTTTTTTTATTTCTAATCTTTTGATATTTTGTATATTTATCCTTTTTTTCTATTTTTTTTACCTATTTTGCTATTTTGTTATTTCTTTTATATCTAATTCAAACTGATATAATGACACTAACTTCATTAGCCTAATTTTGTATACCTATATCGGCGGGACATGGTTTGTACAATTGAAATTTATATTGAAAAAGACCTGTAGAGTCACCTGTGTTCACAAAATAAATAAATGAAATAAGTTTTCAAATATTAATATTTGGTCGCCAGATAGCAAGTGTATCTCTAAATAAACTATCATTTCTGTCACCTCGTTTCTCGAAAAGCACGTAAATACATTGGTCACGGTTATTATTCGTAGTATCTTTGACAGTCATTACAGGTAGCAGATGTTAAAAAGTCTGACCAGCGGGCTTGCGGACGGCGAGCAATGGATAGCCCGCTGTCCGACCGTCCGGTAACCGTCCGTACCGAGCCCAAGTCGTCGATGGCGCGTATTGTTCCACGCGCGCCTCAGGGAGATGTCAGCAAATCGTTGGGGCCCAGCAGGGTCGAAGCATACTGGGGCCACGGGTAGTGTGAAAGTAAAACCCGGGGCCCTGGGACGAAGGCAACGAAGGAACTCGAGTGACTTTTTAGTCAGTAAAAATCTGAAACTATCTCACGCTTCATCTAAGAGTGGGATTGGTCATTAGATGATTTTCCCACCTAAAAAAAAACCATCAGACAATCCAAAGAGTATTGTTTTGTCCAATAACTGAGTTGGTGAGGTTTTTTGGAGGTAAGCGGAACAGAAAGTGAAGTCCCGCAAACCTCCGTTGTAAAGGGACGATCCTCCGCCCAGACGGGTGTTATGTCTGGTGGGCGACTGCCCGATAGATGATTTCGGGCTGTTCTATATGTTTTAATCGCGCGGAGAACTTTGATTGCGCGATGCAGTATTAGTTCTTATGTGACGCCATAGATGTCGCTATAGGCTGATAGGCAGTAGCTCCATATAAAACATGGGTATTCAGCCGAATCCGGATAGTCTGGAAGCCGACCCCAAGCTAGTTAAGAAAAAGTCTAGTACCGATTTATTTATTTTTTAAAGAATAACGCCGATGAAATACCCAACCACTGGGGTGTACACGTTTGTGTGTCGAAGTCCTAGACACGGTGTTTATGTAGGGAAAATAAATTCAGTATTTTTCTAGAAAACTTCAAATGAAGATCATTCTAGTCTTGTCACGTTTTGAGCAGTAAAAAGGTTAATAAGCTGTGGGCGGGAAAAATAGGCACTTCTTCAAGCTTTATCATTCACGTTTTTATTTGAAATTGTGTTTTTTTTTTATTTTTATCATTAGCTTCTGCCTTCGGCTTTGTCCGCCTGAAAAGAGAAAATTATTCCAAGTGAAAATCCATCAAAGGATGTTGATGGATTTTTTATCCCGGGAATATGTTCACTTGGAATATTTTTGTCGCTACTGTGTGGACTGCCCGTAAGACACGGTGAAGCACACGGTGGAGGTGTGCCCCACTTGGGCAGAGCAACGCCGTGTCTTCGTGGAGGCGATCGGCGGCAGCGATCTCTCGCGGCCGGGCTTTGGTACAGGCCATGGTCCGGAGCGAGAAGGAGTGGCAGGCGGTCGCCTTCTTCTGCGAAGCAGTAATGCTAGCAAAGGAGGCGGCCGATCGCGTGTGGCAACGGTCCTCACGACCCAACCGAGGCCGGGATTCCGATCCTGATCCCGATTTCCGGCTACCGCAGGCGCGGGCTTGCGGACGGCGAGCAATGAGCAGCTCGCCGTCCGACCGTCCGGTAACCGTCCGGACCGAGTCGAGGACTATACATGACTAGAAGCTAAGAGAACTTAGGTATAGAAGCTAAAATGTGAAGGAAACGGAAAAAAGCTACGTTCACGCCACGGCTTTTCTGTATCATTTTAGGGTTCCGTACCAAAAGGGTAAAAATGGGACCCTATTGCTAAGACTCAGCTGTCCGCCTCTCTATCACCAGGCTATATCTCATAATATGGACGGTTGCAATTATTACAGATAATCTATTTCTGTTGCCGCTATAACCATAAATACTTAAAACACAGAATAAATTGATTATATTTAATTGAGGATCCCATACAACAAACGTGATTTTTTGTGTTTTTTGCACCGAACGGTACGGAACCCAACGTGCGTGAGTCGGACTCGCACTTGACCGGCTTTTTTTGAGAGAATAAATCATTAAAAATCTAGGAGTAATTTCTGCCCACCCTTCACGCAACGCTAAAAAAATAAACTTAAACACGCATGACGCGGCCTAAAAATGACATAAAAAAAAAAATTGCATAGGCAACACACGTAACTAAAAAATGGCAACACCAAGCGTGAACATGACGAGTAATGTAATTTATCACTCAGATTTACTGTGTGATCGCCCTCAGCCCTGAGAGATGAGGCATTGTCAAAATAAATTTGCATTTTATGTGCCTCCCTACAAATAGGATAAAATCATCTGAATTTGAGTAAATTATAAATGACTCCTATTTTGGTGGATATGCTGTTAATCAATTTTAAACGATATACATATATCATGACCCTGTAGTCAATCAAAATCCAATTTATATGTAAGTCCGTACCCGAAGCTGAAACCTGAATATAGTTGGTCCAGCATCAATAACTATTTATTAATTTTTTTTGTTTATTATATTAGCATATATACGTATTTTATTATTATAAGCCACTTAATTTAATGATACTACATTCTATTTCAAAAATATCTGTTATTTATTTATTGTGCACATCTACCACAGTGTTGTCTTTTTAACCCAATGGTTGATTGGTAGATAATGCTTTGTGGCATTAAGTCCGCCTATGTACCACCACTGTACATGAAGTTTAAATAAATAAATAAATAAATAACTAAATCGATTCCAACAATTTTATTTATTTATTTCGAGTACCAAAGACTCATTTTAGTTCCATAATCACATACAGACAATACATATCATGTTAAATTAGATATCCAATGCACATTGGATTGTCATTGGATTATCATTAAATTTAATTTAATTTTATTACAACGTCAGTCAGTCATAGAATCGTACTTATAAATATTAAAATAAATTGTGTAAAACTTAAATTCAAATAAATGTCAATATTATATTACAAAACAGTCATCGTCATATTGGTCTGTTATATTCTTCTCAAAAATATTTAAAAAAGGTCACAAGTTGGACATCACCGCTAAGTACAACATAGTTCACGGTAGATGGCGCTGCAATCCGGTTTTCAATTTTTTTTTCTGACATTTAGTCAGCTTTCAGACAGGAAAACGTCGATCGGGACCGCTAATTATTATTTATTTATTTTTATGACAGTTGCTCTCTGCAAAGTCGAAACCAACACGTGCGAAGAGTAATATTAGAATAACACCTATGATTTTGTGTATGATGTTTATAGGTCTTTACCTATTGCATTGCCGTTTTTTAAAACGGGTTGCTTTGAAGTGTTATAGCAGTTTTAAGTCCGTATACATCATGATATTGCATACCGCTTGAGACACATTTTTTCCACAGTAGAATTCATATTACAAAATTTTGCGGGTTTTATTAGATTTCATACAAAAATGATTATAATTACTGCAATATTATAGAAAATATAAAACACAAAGAAACCAATAAATAACTAATTTCGAAAAAAGACTAACGTGCCTTTAATATAAAGTTTATTTCAACTTATAATTCCAAGTCAATCCAAAGATATAAATACTTCAAAGCCACCCGTTTTGAAAAACGGCAATTTCATAGGTTTCGTTTTAAAAACCTATTTATATGTGTTGTGGATAAACCTAAATAAATAGTCCCATTGTAGGAGACATCAATAACGGAATTTATTTTGTTTCATTCTTATTCCCAGTTCGCTTGGTATTAATTTGCATAGACAAGTGCCGAGACTGGTTAGTGAAATTATAGCCATTAATGCGATTAGCCACTTTCCCTTAATACACTTTTCCCTCATTACATTAACGGCCACGCTATCGATCGAAACAGAAATATTATAATGGAACTTCATGACTCAATCTGGGCACCGGGAGGGCCGGGGGAGGGGTAAGAGGTTCAAAAAGCTGCCCTTGCATCTTTCTGGCTTTCAATAACATTCAAATGATTAGAGAATCTAGCAATTCAAATAATTAGAGATAACGTCATCGGCGCACGGTGAAAACCAGCGCTGTGGACTCGTCGCATTTTGCGTGTGGACACGGCAACATGCTGAGCGTACGGCCTTTTTGCTCGGACGTGGCGAATATATGTTTTTTTAATTATGTTTTTGTCATGCGAAATGTTTGCAATATGTTAGTTTTAAGTTTGCGCTTTTTCCGGCAAATAAAAAGTGTTTCTTTCTTTCTTTCTTTCAATTAACCGAGGTGAGACGCAGATTTTTTTGGGCTCACTTTGCTTGTTCTTGTTTCTTTTTTCATTGCTTTCCAAGCTTTTCAAGTGGTTATTTTTTTACCTCTGTAGTAGTGTAGTGTATAATGGGCATTGTTAATACCTCTACGGTCCGGACTTGCCATTCACCTCGTCATTTATACCACATGCATCGAAGGACTGGAATAATTGAATTTCAGCGTGAAGGAGTAACTAATATGCAAACATACATAAGCACTAACTTTCGCTTTTATAATATTATCGTACAATTTGACTGCTGCGGTCTTCCCGTCCGTTTATAATTTAGCTGTCTTCAAGGCTAGAATGAATAGGCTTTTAATAAACTTGTGCGCTTTATCGACATTTGACTACTTACCATCAGGTGGGATCGCAGTCAAGCACAAATTTATATCAATAAAGACACAACGATTGTATTTGAGAAGAGGTACTAAAAATACACCCTCACGAAAATCGTTCTTCCGGCCTTCATAATCTTTTGCCACATTTCTTAAAAGGTTGCTCATTTCAGCCACAGAGCAATTATGCTGAAAAGTTAATTTTTGGCCACGATGAGGTTTACATTTAATACCGACGTGGCCCTGGATAATTAACGGATTTGCGGGGATTTTTAGCAGATTTACCTATCCATTAGGATGTTGAATTAAGCCAAAAAATTGCCGCGCCAAACAATTTCAGAAGCTTGAAGAATTAATGCTTGTCTAAGGTAACCCAATTAAAAGTGAAATTTAATTTTTTTATTTATCCAGGATTACGTAAAAAAGATCGTGCTGCCCTAGCAAATTACTTACGTAGGGTTGTCAGTAAAAGGTTTGAATTCAAAAAAACTGTAAATATTTACCAAGGCCCTCAAAAAAGGTTGAATCGAATTCCATTCAGAATGTGTTCCTTTAGCAGCAATGTGCGGCTCACACTTGACTTTTACACATTTTGCATGCTTTCAAAATAGTTTTGCATAAAACATAAGACTTTCGAAGTTTGAGTAAGAAGCAAATACTTTTAAGAACAATATTGTTTCAAGTAAGAAAGAAAGAATTCTTTTTGCTTCAGTTTTCTGTTTTTTAATAAACTGGCTGGGATAATTTTTTTCAGGAGTTAATTTTCTCTTCCGTCTTCATTCTTTTAATATATCTTTATTGTAGTCGCTTCATAAAATTAAAAAAAAAAACAACTAGTTGTTGC
This sequence comes from Mythimna vitellina, assembly GCA_949316375.1. Classification (NCBI taxonomy): domain Eukaryota; kingdom Metazoa; phylum Arthropoda; class Insecta; order Lepidoptera; family Noctuidae; genus Mythimna; species Mythimna vitellina. The sequence continues at coordinate 16,214,033 of OX438706.1, forward strand.
CGGCAGCTTCGCCCGAATAAAAAAAGAATGTAAAATGTCACAAGGGAACATACTTGTTGGATAAAAAGTGCTATTATAGGCCATAGTTTACCGGTGTGAAAATTAAATAATTAATTCATTAAATCCCGAGCGAACGCCGGCGTTCGCTCGGACATTGTCTTTCTATTGTGTCTCTAATTACGCTACTCAAAAGGTTAATTACTTAAATTATTTTTTATAATTTTTATACAATGTAGTGATGACATAATAGTTAAATCAAATTGAATTAATAATATAATATAATGACAATATAAAATAATACATAATATAATAAATTAATAATATGAAAATGAAAATTTAACAGTTAATAGTATGGACCAAATATGTCTGAAATAAAAAGTTTTTTTTTTGTTTTCAATTTCATCCAATTCCGTCCAGCCGATCGAGAGTGAAAAAGCAACAAACATATACATACACTCACAATCTTTCGCCCTTATGTTATTAGTGAATGTTATGAAAATCGTGTTGTTTGATAAAAACTTGACCTGATTACGAACGCGGGCTTGCGGACGGCGAGCAATGGGTGGCTCGCCGTCCGACTGTCCGGTAACCATCCAGACCGAGCCCATGTCGTCGACGGCGCGTACTGTTCCACGTGCGCCTCAAGGAGACGTTAGCAACTGTAGGGGCCCAGCAGGGTCGAAGCCTGCTGGAGCCACAGGTAGTGTGAAAGTGAAACCTGGGGCCCTCGGGCGAAGGCAAAGAAGGAACAGGAGTGGGTTTTCAGTCAGTAAAAGTCTGTCACTACCTCGCGCTCCGCCCAAGAGCGCGATTTGTCATAAGATGATTTTCCCACTTTAAAAAAAAACTGAATACGAAGAAAAGAATAATATTAGCATTAAACGTCTTACCCGTACTTTTAGCAGTATTAAAAAAATACTATTTTTTATTCTAGTAAATAGTTATAATAATCGGTCTATCATAACTGACAGGACTATTGCAGCTAATAAGCCGGATATAGTGGTGATAGACCGATTGACGCGCCGTGCAATGATAATCGATATAACCATCCCACATAATGAGAAAAAAGTACAGAAGACAGTACTTCTGGACTGAAAGAAAGGAGTTTGTTCATGTCAAACATGGCGCATACCTTAAAAATAAAAACAACAAAACACAGTTGACAAAAAAGCGTTGACGTGGTCAATTATTATAGACGATCGATAAACGATCGAACTTAAAACTAGAATTGCCAATACGCAGTTACAAAGTCACATTTTGAGTCTGTGGTAACAAAAAAGATGGCTGATCGATGGATCTCAGGCAAGGTTACGTAATTTAAGTAAAAATCCATACGACTCGCATTGTGAGGAGGTTCCTGTCTCTGGAGCCCTAACTACCAGTGAAGCTTGGACCCTACTATCGACATTGGTGTACTATTTTTTAATTTAAATATGTTTTAAGAAATATAAAAAAAATGGGTCTACCTTTTATAGCAGAACTTTTTACGTCATAATATTGTTTTGCATAACAACGGATAGCATAAACTTCATTTCGCAGAAAATCATTTCGCATACACTCAGTTGTCATACATTCAAAACTCATAATTTTGTTAGTCAGAATCATCTTTAGGCATAATGTTTATATCCATAATAATTAAAAAGCAGAACCATCATATCGCAGAAAATTCACCGTCAGAATCGTATTTTGGCATACATTTTATATCGATAGTTACAAAAATATTGTCGGCTTGGATGCATGTAGCATGCAAACAGGCATACAACATGCAAGCAGGCATGCAACATGCAGCATGCATGTAGCATGCAAGCAGGCATGCAACATGCAGCATGCAAGCAGGCATGCAACATGCAGCAGGCATGCAGCATGTAAGCAGGCATGCAACATGCAGCAAGCATTGTTTCTGTCACGGCTTCGGCGCTGCGGGGTTTGGGCGGCGCCACGCGAGCTTATCGTCACAGATGGTTTTAACGCTCACCACCGCAGCTTCGGCTTGCTGGCCGGCTTCGCCGGCCAGCCTCAGCCGCGGTGGCGGGCCTTCAAACCACCTGCTCCTCAGCTCGCGGGCCGCCCTACCCCTCCGCGCCTACGCGGGTTTAAATTACACTCTAGGGGTAGGGCAGACAAGACTGCGTAAAGTCGGTTTCGCAGCGATTCGTTTCTGTCACAAAATTTTGCAGCACAACGTATTCTAATTTTTGATGCATACATCTATTTTAATTTTTGACGTTCAAATATGCACCCATACCAAATAATCGTATCTCTAAATAAATGTTATGCTAAACAAAATTATGCATAATATTAATTATGGCAAAGGTAATTATGCGAAACAAAATTCTGCCAAGATAAAAGTATGCCATTGTAAATTCGGACACGTAAATATTCTGCCAAACAAAAGTTATGCTAAATAATTTTTATGCCTTAAAAATATTCGATTAAAAAAGATTATGCCATGTGAGTTATGCCAAATAAAAATCGGAGTATCAAGATTCTGCCAAATAGAAGGAACCCAAAAAAAATGTATAAAGTATGTACAGAAAATAAATAAAGGAAATAATAATGAAATGTATAAGATATATTACCCTTATTTTTCTTATCATTTTTTGATTTATCAAGCCAACATTTCAAATTAAATTTATTTAATATCCATGAGCTTGACAATTTTAAAATAAACATCAACATTTTTCTTTGAGCACGGATATCTATGAAATGAAATTTTCCCTTTTTAAAACCCTTTGTGAATCAAGCTCCGGAAGAAGGAAGCTTATCCTGGGGTTTTAAATTAACGTAACAATACCATGGAACATGAGGAACCGTGAAATAAAAATGGCTGTACATTTTTCTGAAACAGATTTCGTTCTTAATTTATTTAGCCAACTTACGTAATAAGGGAAAAACAATTTTTTTTTTTCAGTGATCATCAAATGCTCCATCATAGAGCGAGAGAGCATCTCAGACTTTAACTGACTAAATCTTCTACGCCCTTAGCGTTCCAAAACGATCCTCTGTTTGTACAAAGACCCTTGTAGGACTTATTAATTCAGATAGATATATATTTCTTTTCAGGATTAAAAAATTAAGACCTTTGTAGTCCAAGCTACTTGTCTAAATTATAAAAAAAAAACCTTTTTGTAATTAATTCTTATTTCATGTGACAACAGGGGCGCCGAATCCGTAGGTGCTCGGGGGCTCGAGCACCCATGAGAAATAAACAGTGGGTGCCGAGCACCCCTAAGAATAGACATCAAGAAACAGATCAATAATCGCCTTTTAGGTTACGTATAAATTATAATATTTCTTGATAATAAAATTAGTTTTATTTTCATGTATTGATTTAATTTTATAATTTTATCAAACATATAAATAATTAGTAATTAAGCACGCAGTACGTAAGTAGGACAGTTATTTATTTATCAGTCGCTCAGTGTGCATTTCCCTTCTCACACTTCACCCTTTTTCGTGTCCATCAAATGAGCATGGGCACCCATGAGGTTTTCTAAAAGCCTGCGCCCCTTGTGACACAAGGTTTAAATCGTCAATGAAGTGAACAGTGCGTAAATCAAAATGGCTTCTTTACAGTGGAGCAAAATAATAATAAGAAATTATTATATGCAACATTAGAACATCTTTCATAGTTTTGGAAGAAGTATTTGTTAGTTTTTTCTGATTTGTTGAAATGAAGCACACGATCTTTCTTAATCCAATATCATCCTTCTTCAAACTGTCAATAACATCAATTTTCGTACCGTCAAAAATAACTTACGTAATGTAAAAACTTTACCGACGAAATATCTTATTAAACTCATAAACGAATTTTGTAAAACACAAAAGATGCTAAAAGAAAATTTGAAAAATGTCAAAAATTCTTCACCCGGTTTTTTGTTTATAACATAGATAAGGTAAAAAACATAAGCAACCGCTTTATATACGGAGTTTTATTTTCCATATAAGTTCTTATTTACTACTGGTGGTAAAATTATTTCATCGTGGCCTAAAAAAATAACAATTGCACCACGTGGGTCATTCTATCGAACACGCTTATGTTTTGGACGCTCCGTCCATTTTAGTCATGTGATGCGTATGAGACCAATCACCAGCAAAGGTAAATTGAAGTACTTAAGATGTCGAATCGGTCATAATTGTCCGACGTGGCGACATGACGTCTTAGTATGAACATTATCCAGAAAAATATCTACGTTCACTGTTTCGAGAGCAATAGTGATGAAATAAATTAATTAATGCAAAATATGAGCTCAAACATGACTGATTATATTTTTAATGTTTGTGACAATAAATGTTTTGTATTTTAATTTTAATCATAATGTAAATTTTGACATTTTTGTTTTGTATGTTATAGCAATTTTAAATTTTTATATTGATCAATAGTTTATGCCCAAATGGCATCTTTTTGTGTTACCATAAATTAACTATAAGACCTGCTGTATTACCAAAAAACAGTCTGCAAACAAAATGCTAATGCTATAAGTATAGATAATCATGTTAATAACATTGTTTACAAGACCCAGAACAAATAAAACATTACAAAGCACACAGTAGAGAGCTAATTTGTGCGAAACAACACCCAAAATGCCAGGAACATGAAACTTCCATTACTATTTACGTCACTAAGAGTAATTTTTATACCAGTTACGGAGTTATGCCCATAATAAACACCAATATTAAACTACGGGATACCTCAGGGCCGTAAAACTATGTTTGCCTATATTTTTTATATTGCTTTCATAAAAGTAATACAATATGACTTGTTCGCACTTTTCGCGGCCATTTCGAGCTTATAGGATTTGTTGAAAGAAAAATTGGTACCGATTGGAATTTGTTTCGTTCCTGTTTATTTGGATTTTTTCTCAAAGTTTAACGCCTAGGTGAAACTATATAATGCGTCTTTTAGGTGTCAATGGAAGAAGTCATTATCTTCCCCCGCTCTTGGACGGTGCGGGAGACCGTGACAAACTTTTACTGACTAAAACCTTGTTTCGTTTCTGGACCCCGGGTTTTTGACCCTGCTGGGCCTATGATTATGTTGACATTTGCTTGAGGCGCGCATGAAACACTACGCGCCAAACACGACTCGGGCTCAGTCCCGGCAGTTACCGGACTGCCGGACGGCGAGCTACCCATTACTCGCCGTCTACAGTGGCTTGAAATTAGCGGACCATTCAGAGCGCCGAACTTCATACACGTGTCGATCGCGTTAACGTCTAGGCACTTAAATTTGTGCCTGATTTCTGAACTCTTGAACTTGGATTCAAGTTGCTGTAGGATTGATTGAAAGCATTACTGCGGTCCGTGATCCCAAAGGGTAACCGAAAGAACACATGTGGGTTTTAGTTCGTATAAACCTGAGACTCTTCCTAGCTTCGTTCGAAGCAGGAGGACCTATTTTATATTCCCACCAAAAAACACAACAAAAACTGTAGTACCTACCAAAATAGAAGTGTAAGCTTAATTTTATTTTATAAATTAGCTCCGTTTCTCTTCCCACTCCTTAAGTAGTTACGTTGGATCCTTTACTGTCTGTGTTCTGCGTGTCTGGAATTCTTTTTCACAAACATTCAGGGCAAGGGTCCTGGGCGTTGGTAGTCTTTAAGAGAAAAAAATACAGTACTTTTTTTGTCAATAGGTTACTTCTAGGCTAGCGTGCTCCATCGTCGGCCACATCATCGCTTACCATCAGGTGAGATAGGTGTCAATCGCGAGCCTATCAATAATATTAAAAAAATACCCATAAATATTACTTGAATCGATTTTTTTAAATTGTTTTAGTATGTGCGAAACCCGAAATACGTGTCTAGTATTTTTATGTAAAGAATCTATGTACAATATATATTTTACCTGGTTGTCCGCACAAATACATGATCACCGGACCATCCGGGCGACTGAGGGGTTGTTTTGTTCCCGCTGCCCGCTATGACCTACCGTGACCTGTATTGTACTTAGTGTCGGTTGTGTTCAATTTATGACCGTTTCTAAATATTTTGGAAAAAAATATAACATGATTTATAAATTATTGGTTTGTTATCGATTCAGTTACTGATTTTGAATTGTTTTCTGTACACATATTCGTTTATTTTTAGGGTTCCGAACCCAAGTAGGCAAAAACGGAACCCTCAATCCTCAGACAATCGGAAAGTGATCCTCACTTTCCGATTGTCTGACTGTCGGTCAATATCCTTTTAATCAGAACCCCGTGTGGGTTTTAAGCTGAAATTAATATCAAATACCTAGTAAAAAAATAAACTTTTACACCAACGTAATCTAAAAATAAGACCATTTATAGCGCATATTTTTTCATTCGCAAGGATATCAAAACCTTTAGGATACTTCTTTTTGACTTCTATAATCCTGAAATTTGGTAGGAATCAAGGTCTCATAGCACAAGTAAAGGAACAAGTCTGATTACTGAAAATTTCTTATTATGTCACACGCTACGTGTTTAGGAAAAATCTTCGACACTCTGTTCTGGAATTGGACTAATTACATAAATGTGTTAGGGCTCTCAAAACGGTGAAGGAAAACATCGTGAGGAAACCGGCATGTCCCAGAACCTAAAATTAGAAGACAAGTGACATCCATCAACTCGCACCGGGCCCGCGTGGTAGCTCATTCTCTCTCCTTGAGAGGAGGCCTGAGTCCCCACGGTGGGAACATTATAAGGCCGACTATGCTATGCTATGCTATGTTAGGGTTCCGCCCTTAGTCCGCGAGTCCGAGTCGCATTTGACCGGTTTTTAGTTTTAAGTAAGAGTAAATTAATGTGTGTTCAAGTTTTTTTGTGCAATTATCCTATTGTTTCGTTATCCTAATGTGCAAAATTCCTATCTTAATATGGTTTTGGGCACGCCACAATTATGGCGATAAGTCCCTTCTTTGAGGCGTGGTTGGAAAGACCTTACAGCGTCCTCACCTTCCGCATGACGCAGGCTCTCACCGAACACGGTAAGTTCGGGAAGTTCTTGCACCGGATTCGTGGGAAAGCGACGCCCGGGTGTCGCCACTGTGTGGATCGCTCAGAGAACACGGTGGAGCACACAGTGGAAGTGTGCCCCGCTTGGGCAAAGCAACACCGTGTCCTCGTGGGGGCGATCGGCGGCGGCGATCTGTCGCGGCGGGCCTTGGTACAGGCCATGATCCGGAGCGCGGAGGAGGCGGAAGCAGGCGGTCGCCTCCTTCTGGGAAGCAGTAATGCTTGCAAAGGAGGCGGGCGATCGCGTGAGGCAACGGTCCTTACGCCCCAACCACCGCCGAGATTCCGATCCTGATTTCCGGTCACAGTAGGCGCGGGCTTGCGGACGGAGAGCAATGGGTAACCCTCCGTCCGACCGTCCGGTAACCGGCGCGTATTGTTCCACGCGTGCCTCAGGGAGATATCAGCAAATCGTAGGGGCTTAGCAGGGTCGTAGCCTTCTGGGGCCATGGGTAGTGTGAAAACGAAACCCGGGGCCCTGGGAAGAAGGAAACGAAGGAACAGGTGTTTAACGTGATAGTAAGAAGGCTAGAATTATTTATAATTTGATTCATTATAACATTTTTCTGCAAAAATATACAGTTGGAACAGGGTAGCAATCTATAATTTCCTGTGGGGCTCCCTGGTTCTATCCGAAGCCCTGTGCGGACCCAGGCTGGTCATCAGCAAGTCAAACAACAGGAGTGGGTTTTTAGTCAGTAAAAGTCTGACACTATCTCTCGGTCCGCCCAAGGGCGCGATTTGTCATTAGATGATTTACCACACTAAAAAAAAAAACTTAATATTTACTGTAAGAAAGCCCAATTGTGGGTTAAGATTGCCTGTGTACATTAACTGTCAAGATATTACTATCCAATAGCATGTATTTAGATATCCATACTAACGGTATTTGACTAAAGAGTCCAAGTAAAACAAAATCATTTATTTAAAGGGTCCTTCACAGATTAAGAGCGATGTTCTAGGATTAGACAGGTTTCGCAGGATTATGAAGAAGAATTACCAAGGCCCTAAAACGCAAAAGGCAACTAAAGGCTAAGTTGAGAGTGAGTTTGGAATTAAACTTTATAATTAACAATATTTTTTTCATATTTATCACGTGTACATAATACACAGCGTTCGTACATTATAAAACTTCAGAGAAATAGCTGAAATTGTATCTACAAATGTTGATTGCAGGTGGCGATGCTACAGAGAATTTTCCGCAGCAATGCCACATTAATTGCCAGAGTAATTGCAGACCGCCTCGTCGCGCACCTAACACGGGTGGGGCCGGACCTGGCGGACGGCCAGTTCGGCTTTCGTAGGAGGCGCTCCACGGTGGACGCCATCATGCGCGTGCGAGCTCTCACGACGGGGGATGCGGTGTCCCGGGGCAGGTGCGTCGTGGCGGTGTCTTTGGATATCGCCAACGCTTTCAACTCCCTGCCCTGGAGTAGCATTAGGAGGGCACTCCGGTATCACCGGGTGCCTGACTACCTCTGTCGCGTGATCGAGGCCTACCTGTCGGACAGGTACATCATCTACCCTGGTCACCAGGGAGAGTGGAAACGGCGAGCGATGTCGTGCGGTGTTCCGCAGGGATCGGTACTAGGACCGCCCTTGTGGAACATCGGCTACGACTACGTGCTGCGCGGCGACCTCCCTGACGGGGTCAGCGTGGTCTGCTACGCAGACGACACGCTGGTCCTAGCGCAGGGGGTGTCGTACCAGGCGGCGGTCGAACTAGCGACACGCGGGGTTGCGATAGTCGTTGATAGGGTCCAGCAGTTGGGACTCGAGGTGGCACTGCACAAGTCTGAGGCCATGTGTTTTCTCGGCCCTCGGAGCGCGCCGCCTCGGCGTTCCCAGCTAACGGTAGGAGGAGTTCACATCGGCGTCGGGTCGACGATGAAGTACCTAGGACTCGTCCTCGACAGCCGGTGGAATTTCGAGGAGCACTTCCGACGTCTGGCTCCCAAACTGAATCGGACTGGGGCTGCCCTCAAGCGGCTCCTGCCCAACCTCGGGGGTCCAGACGCCTCCTGCCGGAGGCTCTACGCAGGCATCGTCCGGTCCATGGCCCTCTATGGGGCGCCGGTGTGGGCGCCGTCACTGCGAAAGCGACCGGCGGCCCAGCTGAACGCGTGCCAGAGGGTCATGGCCATACGGATGGTGCGGGGATACCGGACGATTTCCCGCGAAGCGGCGAGCCTCCTTGCTGGCCAGCAACCATGGGATCTGGAAGCAACAGGCCTTGCACACATGCACGATCTGCGCATGGAGATGCAACGCCGGGGCGAAACTCCACTGCCGCGACAAGTCGCGGCATGGCGGGCAGAGTTCCGGCGGGGTCTCATGGTGGAATGGCGACAGCGACTATCGCAACCCAGTGCTGGGCACGCCATAATCATGGCGGTACTTCCCCTCTTTGAGGAGTGGCTGGAAAGGCAACACGGCGTCCTTACCTTCCGCATGACGCAGGTCCTCACCGGACATGGTAAGTTCGGGAGGTTCCTGCACCGGATCCGTGCGGAAGAAACGCCCGGGTGTCACCATTGCGTAGACCGCCCGGAGGACACGGTGGAACACACAGTAGAGGTGTGCCCCGCTTGGGCAGAGCAACGCCGTGTCCTCTTGGGGGCAATCGGCGGCGGCGATCTCTCGCGTCGGGCCTTGGTACAGGCCATGGTCCGGAGCGAGGAGGAGTGGCAGGCGGTCGCCTCCTTCTGCGAAGCAGTAATGCTAGCAAAGGAGGCGGCCGATCGCGTGAGGCAACGGTCCTTACGCCCCAACCGCCGCCGGGACTCCGATCCCGATTTCCGGCCACCGTAGGCGCGGGCTTGCGGACGGCGAGCAATGGGTGGCTCGCTGTCCGGCCGTCCGGTAATCGGACCGAGCCCAAGTCGTCGACGGCGCGTACTGTTTCACGCGCGCCTCAAGGAGATGTCAGCAACTGTAGGGGCCCAGCAGGGTCGAAGCCTACTTGGGCCAAGGGTCTGATTCTGAAAGGAAGACTCGGCCCCGGTACGTAAGGCAACGAGGGAACAGGAGTGGGTTTTTAGTCAGTAAAAGTCTGACACTATCTCCCGCCCCGCCCAAGAGCGGGGGATGTCATAGGATGATTTTCCCACCGGAAAAAAAAAAAAAAAAAAAAAAAAAAAAAAAAAAAAAAAAAATGCCACATTAATTTATTTTTTTCTTTTAAATAAAAGTCGTACATTCACAAACAATGCATGTACGTCATGTCCGTGAGCCGTACATAAAATGGGTTATATCATAATAAAAAAATATACGGTGGCGTGGCTACAGAGCACAACACGTCTAGTTTGGTAGCTTACAAAAACCATGGCGGCGCAACTGGTCGCGCCGGTATGGTGTCCCGGTGAAATTTAGCCCTAACACAAGACGAGTCAGCATTTCTTGTAAACACAACGATTATAAATCGATTTTGGAACACAAAACCATCAAGAGCTCAATTAACACCAGACTAAACATTGAAACTGCGAAATTTAAACATCTAAATAGGAATTCGCTATTTCTTTAAACCAATAAGTAGTATAGTTTACATTAACTGTAATACGAGTTCAGCGTTTGTATAGTAAGAAAAAATATTTACTGGAATTTAATTAAACCTTTTTTATTGTGTGAGAAATCAACAAAGCGGGAGAAGTTATTCTCCTACTCTTTATATCAGACTTTTACTGTTTAAAACCCACTTTTTTCCGTCAGTTGCTCTTTTTTACGAGGACTACGGTAACTTCAACGTCAACGCGCCGTCGGTGTCACCCCGGGCTCTGTCCTTACCGGACAGCGGGACTACGAGTTACCCATGGGCTCACCGTCCGCAACCCCGCGCCTACGGTAGCAGGAAATCGTCCCGCGACTCCCAACGCCTGGGGGCGTTTCCAGTGGGGGGGATGGTGAAACTTGCGGCAGCTGTTTATTATACAGGTTGCAGATCCGTTTGACAGAATCACCGCGGTCGTGGAACGCAAAGGGTAACTGACGGAATACGGGTGGATTTTAGTTAGTAAAAGAATGACACTTACGGAAGGAGAATATATGATGATATTCCAACCCAAAAAAAGATGTACTTTACACGTACCTTTACCTATATTAATTTTTTACTTCTTGTCCAGACAGCTGCATCAATTGGATACCCCACTCACATTAAAATCCCTTAGAAAAGGGTAACAAATTGATGACGCTGTCTGTACATATACTCCCCAATTAATTTCCCACTCACTCGTTTCTCAAAACTTCATCATGCATACATACACAAAAGCCCTTTAAGAAAGATTTATTTTCAACATTAGGCGTCACTGCCGCCGACCTCCTCCTTTCCTCACATTTAGTAATATGTCGTGGTCCCGCGAAACGTCGATTCATCTTTCTTCTTTGATGTTCCACCCGGTTCATGTTCCAATCAAAATGAAAATCTTTTTGTGCCAGCCTCCATTTATTGGTCCAGACGTTTCTTCACTGTCTGGTACATTGGGGTTATGATTCGAACTGTCTAGGTCTAAGTATTTAAGCCTTGTCATGCTCTCTTCATTAAACTTTTTATTTATCATTAACCGTCTTTTCAAACTTATTATTTTCGTCTATAAAACCTTGTGAAAGGTTTTTAGCACAACTACTTGATTTTCAACTTACTACGAGTAGGTAATTTCAAATATAGAACTGTGATACCTACTTGATCGATCTGAAATTATTACATTACATTTACATTTGACATATATTACTTTTTTTTAATTATATAAACTAGTACTTGACTGCGATCCCACCTGATGGTAAGCAGTGATGCAATAGTTGATGGTGAAGCGCGCTAGATATTTTTATTTTTTATTATTTAATAATTTATGTACACACATACAAGACAAGATGAAGGAAACAGAAAAATAGGCAAAAAGTTCATGCGTATTAAGATTCTATTTACTCTAGCCTTGAAGACACCTCAATTATTATCGGATGGGAAGAATGCAGCAGTTAAATTGTACATTAATATGATAAAGGTGAAAATAAAGGCGTGTTAAAAATGAGTGTGTTTGTCTACTACTAGTCAGGGTGTTTTTAATATCTGATTAATCACAAAATCTCCGAAACTATAACTCCTACAAAAACTTAAAATTTGGTAGGTAAAATTCCTTATAGGGTGTAAACATCCGCTAAGAACGGATTTTACGAAACTTCTCTCCTAAGGGGTTTTTTTGTTTTTTATTGGGTGGGAAAATCATTTTATGTCACATCCCCGCTCTTGGGCGGAACGGGAGATAGTGTCAGACTTTTACTCACTAAAAACCCACTCCTGTTCCTTCATCCCTGGTACTTCTTTGCCTTCATCCCGGGGCCCCGGGCTTCGTTTTCACAGTACCCGTGAAGTTTTTTTTTTATTTTAGGTGAGAAATCATCCAGACTTCACGCGCTCTAGAGCGGAGCGTGAGGGCGTGTCAGACTTTTACTACATAAAACCCACTCCTATATTTCTTCTTAGCCTTGCGTCTCAGGACCCCGGGGCTCCCTTTCGGACGACCCATAGAACTCTTTAACAGTAAGAAGTAAATACAATCATTAATCAAACGTCTCTCAACGTAAACTTAGTCTCAAATTTGTTTGAAGTTTCCCTTCCAAGAAATATCCACCATTAGGAAATTCGCAACATTTCAAGTGTAATTTACCTCAGCAGGAAACCATAGAATTAAAACGATAGATAAATAATATAATAATGCCTCAAGTCGGAACTTGTTAAACTGACAATTCAATTCAGAATCGAATGCTCAACGTGACACTGGCAGAATAGTCGCAATCGGCTCTATTGCCATTTAAAAAAATAAATTTTAAAAAATATCGAATGATTTGACAACTTGACAGTGATAGCGAATGATTCGAAATGACATAAACGAAACTCGACTGTAACAAGCCTTATCCAGAGACTGCTCACTCTAGTATTACAAATATACATCTACTCTCACATAAATAAGTCTTGTTACACAAGTGAATTAATTTTCCTGTGTCTGTGTGTGTGTGGGTTTTGACAGCGTTCTGTGTAAAATAACTTTCTCTACAGGAAGTACACAGTGAGCGCTGCAGGTGGCAGAATTACAGACTAAATTTTAAATGTACTGGTTTAAGCAGTTTTCTTAGTGACACTTCAAATTATTTTGTCTAGAAGATTACATACATAATAATTCATCATCATTATTTCAGCCGAAAGACGTCCACTGCTGGACATAGGCCTCCCCCAAGTGCCGCCACAATGAACGGTCCTGTGCATCTCTCATCCATCGGACTCCCGCAACCGTTACCAGGTCATCGGTCCACCTTGTAGGAGACCTTCCAACGCTAATAATAATTATGTTTGTGCAAATGCTTTAAATATTACTAAGTGCTTGACACATCGGACGGCGAACAATGGGTAGATAGCCGTCCGACCGTCCGGTAACTATCCGGACCGAGCCCAAGTCGTCGACGGCGCGTAATGTTAACGCGAGACTAGTATAAACTTGTTTTCACCTCCGATATAAGTTCCAATTAAAAATTGGTACCAAAATATTAATCGGAAGTGCTAAATCATTCAGAAGTTCCAGCCTTTCGGAATTGGAATCAGATCTCGATTACGTGTCTGATTATTATGGGCCTAGATCATCATCATCATTTTAGTTGATAGTCGTCCACTGCTGGACATAGGCCTCCCCCAAATGTCAAAGAACGGTCCTGTGCGTCTCGCATCCATCGGATTCCCGCAACTTTCACCAGGTCATCGGTCCACCTTGTAGGGGGTGTTACAACACTGCGTCTTCCGGTACGCGGTCTCCACTCCAGAACCTTTCGACCCCTACGGACATCTGTTCTGTGAGCAATGTGCCCTGCCCATTGCCACTTAAGTTTGGCGATTCTCCGTGCTATGTCGGCAACCTTGGTTCTCCTGCGGATATCCTATGTGGATGGGCCTAAATACCTTAAGCAAATAAATAAAAAAGTACATTAATTTAGCATCAATAATGTTTGCATAAAATTAAAGATAAATTACCCGACCAGTACCTACCTAGTATTATTTTAAGTAGTCATCGTAGCTATGGACCAAATTACTTTCAATAAATAAAACACGATCGATATAAATATAAGAAAACTATTTACTTCATACATCAATTGAACTTAAAAATAGTCTGAAATAGTTTTTACGATATGTAAAAATACAATTTATTTACAATCTTTTTATAACATCTTTCCAAATAAACAGTTTGAAACTATACATTAATACATTTAAGTCAAATTGATGTCTCTATTTATAATATCAAAATAACATTTTATTACTAAATTAATATGAAAGTTCGATACGAATAACAAATTGTATTTTTTTAAATATTTGTCTATCTCTGTCTTTCGGTTTTTTAGCAGATCTTTCATTGACGGATAGCTAAAAGGAAACGGTTGAATGTAATTTGATGGCACTTAACGTAATTTCATTAAAATAGCAGTATAAAATCTTAATAAAAATTACATAATAATTTAGAGGAATATCATGAATGCTAAAGTTTAGTGTTTTATATTTGTAAACACAACAATATTTAGCTTGGTACCTACTTCTACATTTGATTCGAACTTCATAAAAGTTACCAATGTTTTTTTTTATTGGGTGGGAAAATCATCTTATGACATCCCCCGCTCTTGGGCAGAACGGGAGATAGTGTCAGACTTTTACTGACTAAAAACCCACTCCTGTTCCTTCGTTGCCTTCGTCCCAGGGCGTTACCAAGTTACCAATGTTTAGATTTAATATAATAAAAACAAAACAAACAATATTCGTGAAAAATAAAAATCCATTACTTAATTTCGTCATACGTTAAGAATACAAGTGTTAGTTGGGAATTTTTGGGAAAAATAACGGCTAGCTATTTTTCCCATCTGTCCATTTTCAAAGATGAAAACAATTTTCAATCAATAATTATAATATCTAACAAATCTAATTTAAAGGACTGATGAGTACTCGCATATTGTTTTAAAATTAAACTAAACATTAAAGAAAAATAATTAATTAAAAATATTTGGAAACACGATTGTGCTGCCAAAAACACAAACTGCAGTTAGGAAACCGCCGAGTCATTAGTGTTCCATAGAACAGTCCAATTTCGTACGGTGCTTATGCCAATTTTCTCAGTGCGCGAGTTCGTACTTTTTTGTTAGTTTTGTATCATTACTCTTCGAAATAAGGATCAGCCAAACCATAAGCCAGAATGTGTAAATAAATAGTTGTTCTTTTCTACTATTGTAAAATTTAAGCATTAAATCATCATAATAGATCATGCGGCCGTTTACAAAACCATGGCCCTTGTAGTGACCAATATCAGCCGGGTTCAATGAAGGGACATAATTTTTCAATAACGTCTAATATTTTAAAACATTTTTCCTTTAGACCGATTATTTCGGGTAGTTCCTTTAAACTAACTTTATCTGTCCCGTTTAAATCAAATGAGATCATATTTGAGAGTTCATAATTTGAACTTCCCAGACATTTACATGAAACACAGGTATTTTTTTCACTTCCAATACAAATTGCGTCTTCTAAGATAGAAAACTAAACATTCTTATTATGTATAGACATAATAATAAATTTTAATATATATTAATCGGCAAAAAAGGCACCTCTGGAAAACTTTGTTTAATGTACAAACTTTGCTAAGACACTGTTTTCTGGAAATCCAATTTAATCATGTATTTTCAAATATAAAAGTAACATTGCAGGCACAATCAACATTTATAATTTAACCGTCTTGCGCTTTTTTTAAATGTTCAAGTGCTATTTTACACTTCATTTCACCAAGATCTTGAGATGGTGAATTATTTATCAGATAAATGTTGAATATATTTTGAAACCGAAATATTTTTTGAAATATCAATACTCTTTTTGATACTTTGATTTGTATTATATCCTAAAGACAAAAGGCACAATACGGAATCTAGACCACATATGTTCATTAATTTCATTTCATTTTCACCGTCACTGAGAGAATTGCATAAATTACCATTTTTAACAAAATTTACGTAACTTTTTTTCTAATTCGGCTATGTGTACATTTTCTCTTCTCGAATTCTCGCTAAACGAAGGTTTGTCCGAAAATATCGAGTCTGTAAAAAATCCTTGACGACTACTATATTTAAGATTTTTTGCTGTTTTGATCTGTAAACGTTTATTGTTTTTTCTCTTTCTAGCAATTTTGTATAGCGGAGTTTTTCTGTTGTTTATGTCTTGATCTAAATTGCTTAGAACAATTTTTAATTCTCCGTCTAAATTTTCCAAATGAATTTTCGTAAATTGATCAATTTGGTTCCTCGAAATCTTTGTTTTAAAAATAAGATTTTTAAAATTTTTGAAGTGACTATCTACTGCCGAGGAGGATGAAGTTTTATTTTGTGATTTGAAAAAAGGACACAATAAATTTAACCATAGTGGCAGTTTATGTAACAGTCTCTTAAATGTAGATAAAAAGTGTGGATAATAACATGAATTTTCGTTTCTCCCTATTAAGCTTTTTTGGTTAGATTCGACTAAGTGGTCGAACCATTTCATAAATTCAATGCTTTCGATTACATTCAATTCTCCTTTTGCATTTTACTCTCCGAAAATTTCTTTTTTAATATCATCATCATAAGTTGTGGCAATCACATCGGTAAATAAATCAAGGCGTGTTTTAGCTTCAACAGTCATAGCTTTTGAAATTTATCACTGCCGTTGAATTGTCCTAAACATATTTTCACAATATCTTTAATTATCTGTTTTGCAATATCATACCTACACTTTGCATTTCTAAATCATTAATATACAGCGTATATTAAAATATTTTATACGAATATCTATATGCTATCTTTGAAACACGGTAAATGAGTCTAGTGTTTTTGTGATGTAGCTGGTGTCAAGCCTTATGAAAGATGCCGAGAAAAATTCCTATTTTTTTTTCCAAAACTACAAATAGGTGGTGAATATAGTCTTTTGTAATATTATGCGATGTAAAAGCCTGAGTGATAGCGGATAGCAAAGCTGAAGATTCATCTGTGATTGCTTCTTGAGGCACGCTAGTTACATCATTTACTCATTTGTTTAACCAATTTCAGATTGATGTTGCACTGTGAGAATCTGTCATAATTTGAAGAACAGGGACAAATTTTATATTTCATTAGCAGTTATATGTAAAAACAGTTTTTTAGTAAGTCGGATGTTATCAGGCAGGTGTATCGTTTCGCAAAAGGAGCCCGGTTGCATCAATTGAAATGGTAACTTTTCCAAATTTATTATAATACATATTATAGTATTCAACTTCTTTATCTATCCATGACAATGTGGATAAACATGAATTTCACGAATAGTATTTACATAATCTGCAGTTTTAGCCATAATTATTAGTGACGTCAAAATACTTACATCAAACAACTCTCCAATTTTAGCTTACGACAAATTAAACTGTCGTAAAGCAGATATGGACGGCAAAACTGGTGGTTCAATATTCTTACGATTTTTAGTAGTAATTAGTTTTGAAGCCATTTCATGGCGAACCAAAATAGCTGGTTTGTATTTCAAGTTTTTAGCTCTTTATGTTTAATCGATTGTTGAATGTTCTGTGTGCTACACAATAATGTCTGTATTTTATCAGTTTTTTTAATGTTGATATTTTGATTTTTGCAAAACACTGACCACAATGACCTTTTAATTTAATGAAGTCATGCTGGATTTTTCATTTTTTTCAAATCCCACGTACAATTCAATTTCGAATTTTGCCATATTATCTTTTTAATCATGTCAGACCATCTATACTTTAGTAAAGTTTTATATGATCGAAATGAACCGTCTGTTGTTTTCTTGTATCCAATAAAAATGTGTTTTTTTTCAAGATCATACACATCCTATGTCAAATGAAAAGATTTTTGTGTCACCACTTGGTTAAAGATTTTTATCACGAGAAATAGTAAAAGTTGAACCAAAAGTTATGGAGCTGTAACTTGCTTGCGATATATTCTCGTCTAGTGTTTTGTCATGATTATCTTCGACTGTATAAGCTGCTGGTATTTGGCAATATTTTATAAATGGCATATATAAAGCCATTGGTGTCATTTTGCTGCCTAGTTCTTCGGCCATAACTGTGAAAATGGGGTAGTCGTATTTTGTGTGAGAATTTTGTAACTGTTCAGCACATTTTTTTAGTCATTTTTATTGCGTTTTCTTTCTACAAGTGGTTTGCTACCCCTCTTTTTCATGGCTTTTCTTTCTGTAAAGTAGATAATCATAATCATTTATTATTTGTTTAACACAGGTAGTGAATACAGATCTTAAATAAGGTTCTTAGGTCGCTATGTTATGCCTAGAGGCGTACAAATATGATTGCATGTGTTGACAAAAAATACTTTAATCATGCGGGAGGTAAACTCGAATTATTTTATATAATGAAAAAATATAAATGAAACAATATGTCAATGCATAAATAAATAATCAAAAATTATAAATGTCACAATATGGAGTAATGTCAATGTGTAAATAAATAATCAAAAATGATAAATTTCACAATATGGAGTAATGTCAGTGCGTAAATAAATAATAAAAAATTATAAATGTCACAATATGGAGTAATGTCAATGTGTAAATAAATAATCAAAAATTATAAATTTCACAATATGGAGTAATGTCAATTCGTAAATAAATA
The DNA here is from genome assembly GCA_949316375.1 of Mythimna vitellina. NCBI lineage: Eukaryota > Metazoa > Arthropoda > Insecta > Lepidoptera > Noctuidae > Mythimna > Mythimna vitellina. The sequence continues at coordinate 16,232,684 of OX438706.1, forward strand.
ATCAAAACTTATAAATGTCACAATATGGATAAATGTCAATGCATTAATAAATAATAAATTACTATTAGTCACATAATAATCATAAATTCTACATTCAAATAAATAAATAATTCTACAATAATTCATCAGCCGTGTAATAATATTTTTCAATTAGTAACTTTTTTAATTTGTGTTTGAACTGTCTAATATTCAAATATTATAAGACATCTGGTAATTTATTGTAGATGCGCATTGCCATGCGAAAAAAGCCCTTTCTCATTAGGGCAGTCTTACAACACTGATTGCTTTGAGTGTTTGTGTATTGGCTACGAATTGCAACATCACGTAACGTAAGCATTTTCAGCGATTTAATGAAAGGTACACAGCTATCATTAATTTTCAGATCACACATTGATCTTATGCATCTTTTTTGTGCCTTAAAAACAATATCTCTATCAGTACAATTGCCCCAAAAAATAATGCCATATCGCAAAATTGAGGCTACCAAGCCATGATATGCAATTAGTAGTGCATCTATATTTATTTTTCTAGCCATTTGAAAAAGTGCGTATGCCAATTTATTTATTTTCTTACTTAGGTCATCTATGTCGGCCTTCCTGTTAAGTTGCTTATCAAGAAATAAACCTAAGAATTTTGTTACTTCAACTTTTTCAATGTCACAATTAGTATGTCTGATATTTACTTTTGGTTTCAGTACCAAAAGTAAGTATCATTATTTTGATTTTCTTTACTACTACTATTTTCATCAAGCCAAGTGATTATGTCCGATAGTTTACTATTATTGCCATCTTGATAAATATTGCGGTCAACACATTTAACTATAGCAGTGTTGTCGTCTGCAAACATTACCATTTGATGTTGAGTTACTTTTGGGAGATCGTTTATATAGATTAAAAAAAGTGAAGGCCCAAGGACGCTGACACTATCTGCCGCTCCCTCTAAAAGCGGGATTTGTCATAAGATGATTTTCCCACCTAAAAAAAAAACTAAATTCCTAAATATTAATTACTAACCAGACATCATACTTTCCTAGATTTAGACTACGCCTCTTTATGCAAGCGTCTGGATTGCGGGCCCACGTTATTTAATCATAACAGTCTTATTTTACGTTTTAGGAATTTATGGCCCATTTCTTTAAGTTTCACAATTTTTTAACTAAATTTCCCGTTAATCTTGTTTCGTTTCATAAGAATTTAAAATGTGGGCCCTCAATCCACACACGTCGCTCTAACCTATCTTTTAACACGACTTGTCAATTCCACACCGAGCACAAGCTGAATTTCAAATTGTTAGCAATATGTCGCCTGAATTGCGCAAACATTAACTAACTTTGAATATACATCCTAACTACGTTCATCAAACGATATGTTCTCTGGAACAAATTCTCAGTCTAATCAATAATCGACTACGTCAATGCTTTTCTGCTGGCTGTGGTTTGTTGTTTTTATTTTTGTACCCCTTTATTATGTGTAATTGTTTATTGTTATTTATGTTTTTGCTTTGTTTATTCTGTGATTTTAAGTATAGAATATTTAATCCTTGCTGGCCGATCAACATCTCACCGTCGACGACGGCTGGTGCTGAAAATTAGCGCTGAGGCTCCGTCTTACACGGGCCCCAGCATTTTGCTGAGCGCTGGCCGTTTTACGCGAATATGATGCATATCTTACCACTTATAATATAAGTCGATGTTGTTATTTGTTTTTATTTTCAAGGTATGCGCCATGTTTGACGTAAATAAACTCGTTTTCTTTCTTTCTTCTTTCTTTCTTAATCGGTATCCTGAACCGATAGGTATACAGATACATAAATGACTGAAATATTAACTAACTACGAATATTTACAACCTAACTATGTTAAAAGGAGGTTTTTACATATAGGACGACATGATTGAAGCTAGAACTACATTAGATCAACGCACACGTGTAGCACGCCTGCCCCCCTTAGCCAAGTTACAATCGTTTCGTTCACCCCGAACACCTCGAGTAGGCCACGCTCCTCCTTCTCCTTTGTTCTGATCACGTGACTGAGTGTTAAGATGACGTCAGAACAAAGGAGGCGAACAAAAAGGCGAAAGGAGGAGCTGCTCGAGGCGTTGAGCGGGAACGAAACAATTGTAACTTGGCTAGGGGGGCAGGCGTGTGTGATTTATACGTAAAACGACGTCGCGTGGCGAAGATCTAGCGTAGCTCTCTACAAGTTTAGTTTCCATATAAACTGCATGGAGACCGACGCGCCCAGATCGGCGAGCGACACACGTATGCGCAGTGCAGCTCTAGCTTAACTGTCGTCTGACGACTTTATTTGCGGTGACAACAGATTGTCATGATATTGGGAACGGTTGGCACGACCGCCAATCGTAAAACGCTAAAAAATTATCGAGACTAAACCGTGACGGTAAATCATGTGGCCTTGTTGTGACTATATGTCGTGACCAAACCAAACAGTTGTTATAATGCTAGAGATGATAATCGTCCGACGATATATTAACCGTTATGACATAGTGGGAACGCGGCTTTAGGCGTCGAAGTACCTCTTCAAATCACTGGCAACTAAAAACGTGTGTAGAATACTGCGATGTCTGCTGTTTTAATTTACCTAGATGCTAAAAATCCCCATAGGCGTGCCCGAATTATTTTGCCACAAGTCACAGCAGCCTCTGAGCCTAGAGTTCTGACGTCATCTGAACGTTCAGTCACGTGGTCAGAAAAATGGAATTGGAGGCGTGGCCACGCCTCCAGTTCCTTTACTCTCGACTTTACTCGAGGCGTCCGACGTAAACGAGATGATCGTAACTTGGCTAGGGGGGCGGGGCTGGTACTTGTGTCATAAGTTCACTATCCCTGACCTACTCAGTAGTTTGCGTCTACACCAATAAGTTTCGTAATATCAGGAGATAGTTGATAGATCTGTAATATGTTAGTTCAAAACAGAACATCGATACTTTATGAAACAAAGTTTCTTCGACATGTGATCAAATGCTAGACTGGATTTTGATTACTGTAGTCAAGCTCGACGGAGATGAACTAATTACACTGGTGTACATAATAATTACGCTTTGGAGATACAAAACTGTGTATAAAGTCCCGGATACCTCCATTGAAAAGGGAGGATTCTCCGAACAGACGACGAGCGATGACTAGTTCACCGTCCGCTCGCCCTATAAGGACCGAGCCCGAGCCGTTGACGGCGTGTACTGTTCCACACGTGCCTTAAAGAGATGTCAACAAACTGTAGGAGCCCTGCAGGGGCAATGCCTGCTAGGGTCATGGGGAAAGTATGAAAGGGATACTCGCGGTCCTAAAACGCAAAAGGCACCTGAAGGAAAATAAGTGTGTTTTTGATCAGTAAAAGTCTGACATACCCTCCCCCTCCACCCTAAAGCAGGAGAAGTTACAAGATGATTTCCCAATTGAAAAAAACGTCCCATGTGACGATTCGATTTTTATTCTTTATCAGAAGAGCCGACATCTGAGCTGACATATTTCCGAGGGTGCGAATTATGAAGCGCAGAGGAAAAGATTAACCTGGAAAAACCGAAACCTTAGCATTTTTATGGCGAATAATGCTGAGAGTAAAAATAATAAAAAGAGACGGAATGTAAAAATAACACCTAAACATAAGCACGTTTATATTGCACGTGAAATTGGGTCCATTTCTACGTGTTTATGACTTCTTAACCAGTGTCATTTATTTTTGGGCGAAAATCTCAGAGGGCTGGAAACCAGATGAAGTGAAAGACCAAGGTTTGCAAGAAAGTTATCCCACATCCACAGGCAGTTGTGCGTACAGGTGTGAAAAAAGAGACGCAGTGAAAAGAGAAGGATTCCTGCCGAAGTTTTTGATTCCTGATAGCTACAACCTGGAGGTCTTTAAGTCAATAATGAAAAAGTTACTTCTAGGCAACCATGCTTTATCATCGACCACATACTGCTTACCATCAGGTGAAATAGTAATCAAGTGCAAGCCCACCAACGATAATTTAAAAAAAAGTAACTTGTTTTTTTTATTTATTTATTTTCCCTTTACAAAGTTTTCTTATGCTTTGAGCAGTGGTGGCCGAGTCGTAACGGCCCCGATTTACGAGTTGTAGTTCGCGGGTTCAAACCCAGTCAGGCGCTTTGTGTAATTTATTTCATCAGCACTGCTCTCGAAACGGTGAAGGAAAACATCGTGAGGAAACCGGCATGTCCTAGAACCAAAAATTCGAAGACATGTGACATCCACCAACCCGCACTGGGCCCGCGTGGTGGATTAAGGCCCATTCCCTCGTCCCAGCAGTGGAAACATTAAAAGGCTGATTATGCTATATATTATTATGTATGCACGTACTATTTGGGTCCTGATATACAAGAGTTTGTTTAAGTCGTAACGTTACATACTCTAAAAAACAATCTTTTCTTTCGGGCTTTACCGAAATTGGGTATTAAGCACAAACTCGTAAATTTTATATGTTTTTGCATTATAAATAAGCCAGTCAGCTTATAATATTCTAACACAGGTCTCATCTTCGTGAGAGGCACAAGCTTAAGCATAATTAGGGATAGAGTATTTCCTCTGCTGGAGTCATTTTTCCTTTCTAGGATCGAGAAAAACCACGACGTGGGCCTAGTGCAGGTTGATAGATGTCACATGTCTTCGAATTTTTGGTTCTAAGACATGTTTCTTCACGATGGTTTTCCTTCACTAATTCTACTGCTCGGTGATGAAATCTAGAAAAATATACGAGAATAGTGTTTGACCCGGTCACGCGATCTTCGGCAACCATGTAAAAACTGACTTTTACTGGCCTGTTGGTCTAGTAGTTAGTAGCCCTGACTGCTATGCCAGAGGTCGTGGGTTCGACTCCTACCCAGGACAAATGTTTGTGTGATGAGCACGATAATTATTTTGTTCTGTGTCTGGCTGGAATTTATCTATGGTATGTATGTATTTAGAAATATATGAATATGTTTATCAGTTATGTAGTACTCATACCACAAGTTCAGCTTAGTTTGGAACTAGATGGCGTTGTGTGAAAGTTGTGGAATATTATTATACTAGCGGACCGCCCCGGCTTCGCACGGGTGCAATGCTGATTACGAAAAAAAAAAAACGAAGCGTATAAATATTAAGGTATTAATGAGGCAGGCAAAATAGATCATAACAAAATAAGAAAACAACTGAAAAAAGAATACTTTAAACGAATACAATCAATAGTAACTACACAATTAAATGCTAGGAATCAAATAAAAGCGATTAATACATATGCGGTGCCGGTTCTACTCTACTCATTTGGTACAATTAATTACAAAAATAGTGATTTAAAAAATATAGATGTTAAAACTAGGAAACTTTTAGCAATTAATAAAGCACAGAAACAAAAAGCAGATATAATTAGATTGTATCTACCGATAGAAGAGGGTGGGAGAGGCCTAACAAATGTAGAAACACTACATAAAACACAGATAATAAAATACAAGCAATACTTAGATAATGAGCAGGATGATTTATGTAGTTAAAATGATAGTTAGGCATGATAAAGATAAAGAGAAATACTCAATATATAAAGAATCTAGAATGAATGCAGTGGAAATAGGACTAACACAAAACAATAAATACACAGATAAAGAGAAAAAAACGGTAATTACACAAAAAGCGATAGAGAAATGGAGGGCCAAGCCGCTATATGGGCAGTTTTGTATAGCTGTATTAGAAAAAGAAAATATAGATAGAAAATATTCTTTCGATTGGCTAAAACAAAACCCATTTCCTCAACATTAGAGTCTTCAATTTCGGCAATACAAGACCAAGCTATTATGACTAAACAGTTCGAAAGAGATATTCTGAAAAGACCTATTGATGGCAAGTGTCGACTATGTTTGTCGAAAGACGAAACCACACAACATATCATCTCTGGGTGTGAGAAACTTGCTGGCACTTACTACACCAAACGCCACAACAACATTGTACAGTATATTTTCTGGGCATTAGCAAAAAAACACAAATTCGAAGTTGCTAGTCTTTGGTGGCAGGAAGTCCTAACACAGCCACAGATAAAAGAAAATGAAACAGCAAAATTAATGTGGGAGATCCCAGTTCAGACAGACGTCACAGTCACACATAATAGACCAGATATAATATTTAATTTAATTAAAACGTATTTAATAGACATAACAGTACCATCAGATTATAACATAGGGCCTAAAGAGATTGAAAAATTAAGCAAATACCATCTGCTTAAAACTGAAATAACGCGGTTGTGGAACACACCTACAGAAGTAATACCAATAGTAATAGGAGCGACAGGAATAGTAGCAAAGACCATACATAGATATTGTGATAAATTAGATTCAGGTATAAACATTCAAATAATACAAAAGCAAGCAGCAATCCATACAGTTAATATTTTAAGTAAAGTACTGGGGGACACAGTATTTGTAACTCATTAGCAGGGGATCCGAACCTCCTTTTCCCTGAAGGTCTCAGGGCGGGAGCAAGGAAAAACCACCGGGAGAGAACCCGAGTAGAAAACACTTTTCAAAAAACCATTATATTATATTATTATTTTTACAACTGGTAAGGGCCGTCACCATAGGGCCACCCCTTCTCAGTTTATGAGAGGGCTTGGGCCGTAATCCACGACGCTGTCTCACTGCAGGCCATATTTTCGAAACCGAATGTCAGGTACTTGTCATCCCTCCCATGTCACGGTTAACTCAGGCCGGTCGGATATCCCTTTTGACAAGCTTCCGAGTTCACATTTTTTCTCTGTATGTGGGTATTAGGGAAAATAAATTACATTTCAAATTCTCTTGGATTTTTGCATCCCATGGGAAGTGTTGAATGATTCGCTTGTAACTTTGAACAGGCGTATAATGTTAAGACATATTTTTTATCGTAAAATTCTTGCTTTGTTAGTTTTACTATCATATTATCACTCCTTAGAGAGTTTGCGGGTAAAACCTTGACGGGTAGTGTTTTGAAAACTAGACAATATTTTATGAAACAGCCTCGAACTGTCATACAACTTGTTTATCGTTACAGAGGACATCATTTTTTTTCAGATTTACGTAGAAAATTTAAAAAAAAATTGTAATAATAATAATAATATTCCACAACTGTCACACAACGCCAAAGAAAAGATGGATGGATTGTGTGAACAGTGATATGAAAGAAAAGGAAGTTAGTGATAGTATGACGGTTGACAGGATAGAATGGAAGAAAAAAACGTATTGCGCCGACCCCAAATAAGATGGGACAAGGGCAGGAAGATGATGAACTGTCACACAACGCCGTCTAGTCCCAAGCTAAGCAGAGCTTGTGTTATGGGTACTAGACAACTGATAAACATACTTATATATTTCTAAATACATACATATATAGATAAATTACACCCACACACAGAACAAATGATCATGCTCATCACACAAATATTTGTCCTGGGTGGGAATTGCACCCACGACCTCCGGCATAGCAGTCAGGGCCACTAACCACTAGACCAACAGGCCAGTCAAGTAAGTCAGTCATTGTAAGTAGAATAACTTTGAAATTAATTTTATAAAATCATGATCATCATTTTAGCCACCGTTGGGCATAAGTCTGCCCCAAGGTTCACCACAATGATCGGTCCTGTGTGTTTCGCAATCATCCCGCGACCTTTATCAGTCATCGGTCCACCTTGTGGAAGGGCTTCCGATGCTGCGTCGTCTGGTTACTTACTTATTTATTTATTAAACTAACCGCCCCATGATAAGTTACAGTAAGCTTAATGTATACCTTACCTAAGATATTTAATTTTATGTTTATAAAACTCTATATTTTTGGTTGAAAGCGATTACTTGTGAATATTTGTGTACAATTTTCATGATGTTTCTATAAGTAAAAATATTTTTAAGTCTCATGATTTTTTCTTCAATTTAGGCAATTTAAATGTTTTGGCTTTTTGAGTTTTGCTTATTTTTTACAACTTTATATTTCAATATTTACATGCCAATTTAGAGTGAAATGTGTATTTGCGCTAAAAAACATATACACGAGGTGTAGCTATTAAAAAACGAGACTGACGGTGCTACAAAATTAGCGTGCATTCGTCAAATGCCTGCAGTCGAATACTGCAATGCTGCACGTCAAAAATGGATAAAAACGTCGAAAAAATCTATTTACTGATTCGATCTGACCATCGGTGAAGTATTTGTGCGATTTATTTAAACTGTACGAATTGATATAGAATCCGTACGGCAAAATTGAACTAACTATTGTTATTCATATATTTGTATTTCATATTTGAAAAAGTGTATGCCAAAATAGTACTGTGAACAATAAGAAGCTTACAAAAATGTTTTGTGCTGTTGAAAATAACCCAAACTTGCGTGCGAATTCTACGTATCTATGAAATCTGTAAGTATTGAGGAAAAAGATTTGAGTCCCTTGAAACTGTGAACGAGAAAGTGGTTCTTGGAGTTAATAGAAGAAGATTTTTAGTACTGCATCAAATAATGGAAGGTTCAAATGAAGCGTTGTAAGAATGGTTAAGTAAAAATATACCTATGAATTAAAATTAAAATGATTTTCAGTGCCAATTATCATTATCTTCCTGCCCTTGTCTCGTATTATTTGGGGTCGGCGCAACACGTTTTTCTCTTTCAATTTGTCCTGTCACCTGTCATGCTACCTTTTATTTCATATACACAATCCATCCATCTTTTCTTTGGCCTCCCTTTCCCTCTCCATACATCCACATGTACACTCACATCTCTTTTAGTAACATGCTTTTCAACTCTCATCTTTACATGACCATACCTACCAAGACAAACCATTGCAACGGTTTTGTGGGGCTTTGGTTATAATGTTACTTACCATTTTGGAAGGCTTTCCTTTCATCTATTCAGTTACTGGTGCTTTCTCTATAATATACTCAATTCTCACTTTATCTATTGTCGTGACATCACACATATATCTCAAGATTCTCATCTCCGCTACATGTAATCTTTTTTCGTCCGTTTTACAGTGTCAATCATCGTCATCTTCCTGCCCTTGTCCTATCTTATTTGGGGTCGGCGCAACACGTTTTTTTCTTCCATTCTATCCTGTCAACCGTCGTACTATCACAAAATTCCTTTTTTTTTCATATTATATTTTCTTTTCTTTACAGTGTCAATATCGTTATTTAATAGTCATACCTCGTATAATCTTTTGTACCACCTTTATTGCAATTAGATAACTTTAACTTTGAAATATAGTATTAGTATTAATTTATAATATACTTTGAATAAAGCTTTATTCTCCAAACAGATGTACAACAAAAAATATCATAACAACTAGAACCGGTTTTGAAGTCTGATATTATAAAGAAATATTCACGGAACGTGATGAGACTTGTTTTGGATTGCGATCAATCTTCTGAGATGCGAGAGCGATGGCTCGTTTCCAAATAAGATGTTACCTAATACGTGTCCATACTTTTACGATACAAAAATGGTGAGATCATTTATCAAAATTACGAGATGATGTTGATAATGGATTTATAATATTGTAAAGAATAAATCTAAAAATAAATACGGATTTATGAAAGTTAAAGAGTATGTTTCAATGTCATAAGAGGCTAATAAGAATAGAATTAACTTAATTATTGTACATTAAAACAGTTACACACATCGATATACTATGCACTAGATTACGCGTGCCGTACACTCAGTTCAATCGAATCAGGGGCAGTGTCGTCTATGCACCTTGATATTGATGACATTAATGCAGTGTGAGAGCGGCGCTTATAAATTCAAATCAAAGTGAATCTGGACGTAAATAATAATTCTGTAACCATATTACTAAAATTACTGGTTGTTCGAGCAATTTAATAGCTTCTAATATCGTATTATAGTATGTTAGAAAATATATTATTTTATTTAAAAGCCTTCCCATTCTACAATCATAGACTAAAACATACAGATGTTCCCCCGTACGAAAACCAGTTGTGGGTTTTTACCTACAACTGGTTTACTGAACACGGACTTCGTGTGGTGTTTTATAACCAGTTCGATATTTTTTAAATATTTTATTATCAACGATTTTTATCGAAGTTCAGAAATTATGACGACGTTGGTTTTTCGATACCCGATAAAAGTCATCAAATGTCAGCAAAGCGAATTTACACTAACGAAGACTATTATTACATTTTGAAATAGAGTATTATTGTAACGAAGTATAGTATTATAGGCACAAAGCTGTGTCAGTTCTGCGGTATAAAATCTATTTGGATGACACTATGTTGAATGAAACGCGCAAGTGCCATGAAATTTATTTATTTATTTATACTTCATGTACAGTGGTGGTACATAGGCGGACTTAATGCCACAAAGCATTCTCTACCAGTCAAGCATTGGGTTAAAAAGACAAAACTGTGGTAGGTGTGCACAATAAATAAATAACAGATATTTTGAAATATAATGTAGTATCATTAAATTAAGTGGCTTATAATAATAAAATACGTATATATGCTAATATAATAAACTAATAAATACTATGATACATAAGAAAATATTCTATTTAAAAGAACTTAAAATATAGCAATTATGACGAAGACCGAACTAAGATTGAGAGAACTTCAAGTAGTAGTTCCGAATTTTACGCTTGAAGGAAAATTTACTTTCAGCTTTTTTGATGTCAAGGGGAAGCACATTCCAGAGTTTTATGGTAGAGACAGTGTAAGAATTAGCCATAAACCCAGTACGGTGAGAAGGAATATGAAGAAGTATATTTTTGGATGCTCGAAGGAAATTCATGGCGCTTCAGACATTTTGGTTGCGAAAATAGTATCTATCTAGCGCTGTATGTTTTAATAGCTTTGTTAGACGACATAATGCCAATCTAGCGCTGCAGCGAACTTTTGTTTTAACTTTTTAGTATTTTGACAAATAGTTTCCATTAACGTGCTTGTCTATCGCTAGAATATAGGTCGATGGTTACACATATGTTAATAACGGCAGAGTGAGGTTATCTAGAAAGCAATTATGCGTTTCTCTGTTCACAGTAGAAGCCGAATATGTGGCAGCTGCGACTAGTGCATGTGACTACATGAAAGGTTTATACGGTAAATGGACTGAAAAGAGATGTGTTGTGTTGTTTATGGACAACAGAAGCGCAATTCAAATATTAAAAACCTTTGAAAATAGCAAACAAATAATAGACATTTATGCAAACTGATTTTTTTTTTAGGTGGGAAATCATTCAATGTCTTCTCGCGTTCTTGGGCGGAGCGTGATGTCAGACTTTTACTGAATAAAACCCATTCATGCCTTTGCCTTGCATTCCAGGGCCCCGAGAATCATTTTGACTTAAGCCATGGCCCTAGTAGGATTCGACCCTGCTGGGGCCTGCAATTTGCAGACATCTACTTGAGGACGTGGAACACTACGCACCTTCAACGACTTGGGCTCGATCCGGACGGTTACCGGACGACCGGACGGCCGCAAGTCTACGCCTACGGTGGCTAGAAAACGGGATCGGGGTAGGCGACTGGGGCGTGAGGGCTGTTCCCTCGCGCGTGCGGCCGCCTCCTTTGCTCTCAGCCATTTCACCTCGCACCGGACCATGGCCTGTACCAAGGCTCGGCGCAAGAGGTCGTTGCTGCCGATTGCCACCATGAGAACACGGTGGTGCTCTACCCAAGCGGGGCACACCTCTATCGTTTGCTACGTAAATGGCGTCTGGATCCCTTAGGTTGGGAGCCGCTTGAGGGCAGCCCCAGGGCGACCCAGTTTGGGAGCCAAACGTCGGAAGCGCTCCTCGAAATTCCATCGGCTGTCGAGGAAAAATCCCAGGTCGTCGACTTGACGCTGATGTGAACTTCTACCGTTATTTGGGAACCCGATGGTGGCGCGTTCCGAGGGCCGAGAAAACACATTGCCTCGGACTTCTGCAGTGCCACCTCGAGTACAGAAACTCAATTGGAAATAGCAGGCAATTTAGCAAGATCACACGACGAAAAATCTTCCAAGCAAGTAAAAAGTGAACTGGTCCAAAAGGCAAACGTAGATAGGGAAGGAAAGGGAAGGAATTAAAGTGGCCGGCCAGAAACGGCTTACACTGCAATAGATCGCAAAACTTGATAAAAACGGTAGAAAACCCTCCTTAGTTAACAAGATTTAGACAAAATGAAACTCTTAATTTTAAGTTATTATTTAGGAATATACAGGTTTTTTTTTAAGAGAGCAGGATTGGCTGAGTGGTAACTGCCCCGACTTACAAGTTGAAGTCGCGGGTTCAAACCCAGCCAGGTGCATTACTTTATGTATTTTATTTCATCACCAAGGAAAACATCGTGAAACCGGCATGTCCTAGAACCAAAAATTCGAAGACATTCACCAACCCGCACTGGGCCCACGGGTGGATCACGGCCCAGTCCCTCTTCTAAAGAAGAGACCAGAGTCCCAGAAGTCGAAACATTAAAAGGGTCGCGGGAATCCAATGGATGCGAGACACACAGAACCGGTCATTATGGCGACATTTGGGGAAGGCCTATGTCCAACAGTGGAAGTCTTTCGGGTGAAATGATGATGATGATGATTCGATCGTGAAGAAGTAAAAACATAACAACACACTTACAAACTTTCATCTTTAATCCTTAATTCTTTATTGTACACAAAAATATAACATAGTACACGTGATACGGACAGTTCATATAGTTTTCTCCCAGCAAACCTTAAAGTTACAAACAGAGCAAAAATATTCGAGGGTAGGATCCAGTATGCTTTGTGATAGTAAAGTGTGATTCATAAACATCAATTGTTATTTGTTTTTGTTTTACTTGTTTTTTGCTCCCCGTGTTATTTGTATTTTTTTCCCCATGAACATTTATTGACTTGTCTATTTCCACGAAGGAAATTAGATTCATCAGTAAAAGCTTCCACAGAATAATATGATTGATTACCAATAGACTCGCAATTGTATACCCAATGATTGGCTGGGATCCTGTTAGGTATCTCGTGAAAAGAACAATTCTGATGCAATTTCGTTTGGGACAGTCGGTGTTTGGTTTAACAGCTAGCTAAAACAAAGAGAGCGTCCAAACACCGTACGAGGTCAGATTATTTCCCCTCTCTGTAACCCCATTGTACGAGCGCATGACAGTGTTGCCGGTTTATAGTAAGACACGGACAAAATTATTATAATTATAATTTACTACCTATAATCAGTATTGTATAGAAACTGCCGGAGCCTGTGTTTCCTGATGGCTGGAACCCAGGGGTCATTAAGTCAAGAGTTAATAGGTTGCTTCTAGCGTGCTCCTTCGTCTGCCACATCATCGCTTATCATCAAGTGAGATCGTCGTCAAACGCGAGCCTATCCATAATAAAAAAAAACCGGGCAATTGCGAGTCGGACTTGCCCACCGAGGGTTCCGTACAAATTTAAAAGCTCGAGACTCGATTCCTGATCTATATTCAGGAACCGAGTTTCGAACTTTTCCCGAAATTCAGTTACCAAAACCTAAATTACTTATACTATTGTGTTTCGTAAGTGAAATTGTGATAATAGTACCTACTTAACAGTTGATACTTAAATTAGTTAGGTAACCTAATCGAAGCTGTACTTTTTCCAAAGCGTTGCTTGCGACTTATGAATAGTTATCCCTTTTGCAGGTACTACCGAAAATTGCGTACGGCGCGCAATAAGATTTGACGATTTTTATTTCTTTACAGTATAAATAACAGCTTCCAAAGGCTTCCAATAGGAATTGCGGTACAGACGATGTTTCTTAATTAGAATTATTTCTTGTAACTATTCCCGTATGATTATCGAACAAAACCCAAATACGTAAACGCTGCTTTTCACGTGTCTCCTTGTGTCGACCGTAGTCTAGGCTTCAATATTCCTGTAGTACCATTCACAAGGCCATCCGAAGTATCAATATTCACATACAACATGTTACCATACAACGTGCATCTGCTCGTAAAAACAAGTTCTTTGGAAGACCATAGGTTTGCATTGTAGGTAGGATTTGGTTTTCCTGAAACCACATCGATTGCTTTAACGGAGCACCCTTCGGTGTCCATATGAGTCAATTTTTGGTTGTTATATTCGTCGACCTCATTGTTGGTTGCAAATAAATGTACCGCTCCATGCGCTTCAGCAGATAAAGACTCTATGCCAACACGTCATCCGACCGACAGCCATATTGTATAAGGATATGGCAAATGCCAAATCATACCTTTGCCGCATTATTTTTGTCATCGTAGACGGGACGGATCCCGTAACAGAGTGCCAGCAAAAACAGCCAATGAACTTCGGCTAGTGTTGGGCTGAAAACCCCAGTTGTCTCCTACTGGTGGTAATTGATTGATATCCCCGACTCATATTATAGATATAACAGCAAATGGTGTATTTGTGCGAAATACTTGTTGAAAAATTTCATCCAAAATACTTATCTTACTTTTGCAAGTTTCCATGCCAATATATTCCAGGTGCTTGTTGATAACTTGGGCATTGTTTGGCCATACTGGGATACTGGAAGTCCAAATGTACTGTGTGCAGTTTGACCACCAATTCCGAAAGAAGCTTTTCTCATGTACAAAGCAAAATTCTAGCATCATCAGGACTTATACCCTCATTTCTATTGAAAATAAGCATTAAAATTTGATAAAAACCCTTAATTCGTAAAGTTTTGCTTACTCCCGCTCCACCACTAACAAAATAATGAAATGATGGTGGTGATTCTTTAGTGAAAATATGTCCTATATGTAATACAAATTGTCTTTGATCACAATTAGATATTGTAACTGAGCCTAATATATTGTCTTTACTTAATACTGCTGGTTGGTAAATCACTCCTCCTACTGAGTCTGGTTCTTGTCCATGTAACTGTAGACAATGATCCGGATCACCTTCTTGAGTTCGAATTCATAATCGTCTAATAGTCCTTTTTTGTTCTCTTCATCTTTGTCAGAATTGCGAATTGCATTCAACAATGCCTCGAACTTATCTGAACCCCCTAAGCGATTAAATTAAAGACTTTCTGAATGGATTTCATCACTAACACAGACAGGCGGTCGCCTCTTTCTGCGAAGCAGTAATGCTAGCAAAGGAGGCCGCACGTGCACGTGCGAGGGAGGAGCTCTCAGGGGCCCCAGCAGCCGAGGTCCAGATCGATCCCGTTTTCCGGCGTCTTTGTAAATATATTTTGGGTAGTTTTAGTGTTGCTCTAACTGCAATGATGTATTGAACGACGTTCGATTCAGTTTAGTTTAAGTACTCACTAACTAAATGTGAAATGTGGCGGAATATTCATCATGTCGTCTTTTAATTTTTTCGACACTTCTTTCCATTTTTATAGACTTAATTTATCTTCTTCCAGGAATGTCAGAAGCCGTGTCCTATCCATTGGAAAAAAGGTATTCATAACCTAATTGGGCGATTTGGCTTGGAATGACATGAATGTATGTGTCTGTGAGTTTATATTTTAATTAAGTCTTCGGCTAATTCTTTACTATTGCAAGATATGGTTTTAGCAACAAACAATACAACTTTTTCAATTGATAATATGTCTCCAGGATTGAGAACAGGCGCATCTTTTACCCACAACATCATGTGAGCATGAGGAGAACCTCAGTTTTGAAATTCTATTCTGCGGTAGTAACGGTCTATTTTCCTATTGCCAAAAGATTCAAAAAGAGAAAGTCATTTTTTTTTAATTCTTTTAACCGCAATTCAAAAAACGTAGTACATATAAAAAATGGGTCGCACTTTCTCCAAATAGGGAATGATTTCTGATTCCTCGAGCGACACTTCCTCTTTGTCCACCGTGCTTTTAAGTTGTTTTATTAAATGAGGCCACTGTGTTTCAGCTGCTGATATTGTTATAAATAATGTTACACCCAATGTCCAATAATGGGGACACCGAACTACCTAATCATTGCTAACAAATATTTTTTTTTCTTCCCAGCGTGCCGGGGAATTTATTACGTCACTAAGAATTCTATATCCATCGACATGTTGAATGAGATTCTGTACGTAGTCATCATTGAGAAGGTTATTCACTAAAATAGGAGCGCCATTGATGGTTTTCTTTCGAAGACAAGTAGTAATGTAGCTAAGTATTTGAGCCATTTGTTGTTTTTTTAATTAAGTAAATATACAGCCCGGCCACCGGCTCTTCTATCACACCGGCTTATTTCATATTTTAGTATCTCAGAGGCACTTAGTTTACTTCAACTATTTGCTTATCTTTAGGCTTTGTAACGCGCCATTTACTTACTGGTAGTTTGTAACTATCATGTAGAATGGATAAACCAAAACGAAGACATTCATTATTGACTGTTATCTGACGCGATGCTGCTATGGAATTCAATTGACTTGATTTATTTGCAAATATAGCATCTCTGAGTTGAAGAAGTGCCGCTTACAGCTTTGCATATTTTCCTATTACTCATAGTGAAATGCAATTCATGAGAAGATGGTTTTAATTTATTAATTTCTTCTTCTACTTTCATTATTTATTGTTTGGTTATTCGATGGCTACATGCTCGTATTAAATATGTATTGGTCGACAAAAATTTGAAGAAGACGGTCATTTATTTTTTCAAAATATTTTTTTTTTTTCTATTTGAGGTGTAACCGACTAATCTTATAGGAACATTTTTGTGTACTCAGTGAAACCAGAGTACCCCAATCAATACCTCATTTAATGTGCAATTTTAAACTAGTAATATCAGGTACTGACAAAAACATTTCGTTGCATAAAAGTGCAAGGCGGGTGCAATTGTGGCCCGGTAAACACAGCAAAGCAACCGTTTTTCAGACGCTGAAATTGCACATTTACCAGGATAACATTACTTATTGTCTTCTAAAACTCAAAACGTTTACATTTAGAATCTGTAATAAATAGTAAACCACTCTCCTTTAGTAGCTGTGATTTATATATATAATGGTGGGTATATATATGATATTGTTATATGCTACCCACAGGTACAGTCGCTTGAGTAATTATTTTAAGTGCTTTTGTAAATCATCCGCTGCGCAGTTGTTTAATAGGTACTTTTACAACACAATGTATTACCGCTGACACAAAGATATCGCACTGTTACAACAGAAATTGTACAATACTTTGTTTAGGAGTTTTGTTAAAAATATATATAGGTGAGGATTTTAGTATATATTCCATAATTACTGTTGACTTTCTACCTTCTGACAAGAAAGAAAGAAAAACATTTTATTTGGCGGAACAAGGTGCAAATTTAGAACTAACAAATTATAAGTACATTATGTGAAAAAATATGCGCCGCATCCGCGCAAAACGGCCGAACGCTCAGCATAATGCCGTGACCACGCGCGTAGTGCGACGAGGCTACGGCGCTGGTTTTCAGCGTGGGCCGGTAACGGTATCGACATAAAGACGTCGGTATGGTATTAATGCTAATAGATTTGAATAAGATCATCATCATCATTTCAGCCGATAGACGTCCACTGCTGGACATAGGCCTCCCCCAAATGTCGCCACAATGAAAGGTCCTGTGCGTCTCGCATCCATCGGATCCCCGCAACCTTCATCAGGTCATCAGTCCACCTTGTAAGGGGCCTTCCAACACTGTATCATCCGGTATGCGGTCGCCACTCCAGAACCTTTCGGCCCCAACGGCCATCTGTTCTGCGAGCAATTTGCCATGCCCATTGCCACTTAAGTTTGAATAAGATAGATAAATAAAATAACCTTTAGGTAAAGAAAACAAAACATTGTATAAACAAACAGGAAATACGATATCATAATTATTATCGTATAAAGTGGCAACATTACGTTGCCTCTGTGCCAAAGGACGCGACTTTGTTTACAGTGTATAGTCTATGGACGCGATGACATCAAGAAAGTGTGTAAAGGATATGATGCTTGCTATGACGCTATGCGATAAAGGCCTTCATCAAGCCAGCATTCTTACGCCAAGAGAAGGAAGGACTTAGTTTGCATAAAGCCTCAAACCAGACATGCCTTTACTAAGGGTTTTTACGTGTTTTTAGGACCATTTCTATATAATAGGCTTAACAGAGTACTAAGTTTCTACAGTGTAAAGTATAAAAAATTTGTAAGATTTTGTCAGAACATTTAGTGAAACTCAATTGCACAGAAACAGAACAACTTCTAGAAATTTTTGCATAATGTTATCTGGGGATCAGATAACATTATTTGTGTTTTTTTTTAATAATTTTATAAACATAGTTTTAGTTATTAATGAACAGGTATAAGGTTATATTCGTAATTATTTATTATAATAGAATATATATTTTTATAATAGTTTTACTGCATCTTTTAATTTTACCGTCGAAATGAAACTGGATTGTAAAGTGATGGCCTGAAACACAGGTTTAAATTAACCTAGATCGGGCGGTCCACTATCAAACATTGCAATTCCGTACCACGATTAATTTGCACTGTAATTGTATGGGAAACCTTGTTACTGTTGGCTTAATGTAAATTTTTTATAAACGTTATTTGAATTTCTTTCTTATTATTATTAAAAATATATATATAATGTTCGGGGTTACCCAAGCTATATTTAAAACTAGCTAGGCGAAGCCGTTGGGAGACCAGCGGCTTCGCCCGCGTTTTTTCTCAGTAATAAAGTAGCGTGCTATTGGTAAAAGAATCTTTTGGAATCAGTCCAGTACTTGGTTTCGAGTTTATTTGTTATAAACAAAAATAAAAACATTCAAAAATTCAAATCATTCCTCTTTATCAATCGGTTTTGCTCGGTATCAAGTCTAAAACAAAGTAGAATCAATACGTGGTGCTCGCCACAAAAACATTAACCCGCAAAGCCATATTTGACCTCAATGCTGAATTTTCACAGAACTTCACTTTAACATTGATCGATAGTCCTAAGAATTGAATACGTTGATAAATTAAGCATAAAGAGTGCACCTTGACGCCAATGACCGCAAACACTGCAAAATGATCGGACAATGTCCTTTACAGAGACACTGGGTCAGACAGTCATAAATCAGAAATACAAATAAATAGTAGAAAGAAATCACACTAACCTATTTACTTAAGTGCTAATGTTACCAACACAGTAAAATACTAACAAAACTATGGACACAACAGTGAAGTCTGAAAATTAACTTATTATTTTTTCTAGAATCTTATTATTAAATATTTCAATAACAAACAGTAAAAAAAAAACTTAAAAAATATTTAAAAAAAAAAAACAGTATCCCAACGGTGCCGGGAACAGGGTCAAAGCTACCGGTGATCTGGGCTTCAGAGAAAGGAAACTCCTAACAATACAAGCCATGTCTACCGCTTTCTGAATCAAACTTGATCCAGAAGCCTCACGTGAGCCTCTTAAGATGTTGGTCGTGGCTAGAAGCTATCAAGCCATTGGATACACGACTGTCGGTACAATGATCACTGAGTCCACATCCCACATGTCAACAACCTTACGAGGCAACTTTTTGTATCAACGTCTATTATAATTATTATTATTAAATTCGGCGTTACCAATTTCATACTAATGATCACTGCAACTGAAGAATCGTCAAACTGAAGTGGCAGTGGGCAGGGCACATTGCTCGTAGAAGGTTCTAGAATGGCGACCGCGCACCGGAAAACGCAGCGTTGGAAGGCCTCCCACAAGGTGGACCGACGACCTGGTGAGAGTCGCGGGAGTGCGGTGGATGCGAGACGCACAGGATCGGTCGTTGTGGCGTCGCTTAGGGGAGGCCTATGTCCAACAGTGGACGTCTTTCGGCTGAAATGATGATGATGATCACTGCAACTTACTTGTTGCACTTCACAGTAAGCTTGAGTTGTTGATGATATAGCATTTTACTGGTAAAAGAATTGTTAAAATCGGGTCTGTAGATTTTGAGTTTATTCAGTACAAACAAAAATACAAAATCTTTCTTTATTAGTTTCGTACTTGCGTTTTGCGTGTCGAGTGAAAATGTTAGGTGTTTCTAACATAGTACTGGCTCGTTGTAATTTATTTTGGGCATCCAGTTGCTGACGTGAATTTCATGTTCTCTACCAACAAAACCTATGTGTGTGGGACCAATCTCTGTGTTTCTCACAAACAAAATTGGCGTATCACAATGCAAGTAAATATAGTGTTTGGGATTTCGATAAAATATATATATAAATAGCTTTATATTATGATCAAACTTGTTATATTTTTTTCTTAAAACTAATTAATATGCTTTAACTCTTTATAAGTTATGTAGGTATTATACAATAGAGAATATGCATGAAAAAATATTTATTAACTAACTACAGTCAATCGGGGTGAATAGAAACGCAGGGGTGAATGGAAACAAAACTTTGATTAAGATTTTTACTTTAATATATGATCATATTTTTAGTTTCAATAAAGTAATGTGTTTTAATATACCGTTTCTATAGTTTTGAGTACTCAAATACTGCAAACAATTTTTCAATAACCTGACAATTACCATCAAAGTTTTGTTTCTATTCACCCCTGCATTTCTATTCACCCCATTTTACGGTAGTTTATTAATAAATATACAAAAATAGAATACTAATTGTGAAAACAATATGAAAAATAGTAGAAAAGCAAACGAGATATACTTAACAATTTTAAACAAATACACCCCCAATGTTTTGTTAGTAACAAACAATGGGGCTCTATCTATCCGTGCCTGTCACTGATCATATTTTTGTAGACAAAAGTAAAAAAAAAATGAAATCCCAAAATTGGCCACGAAAATTTGTCATATGTGGTAAATTCATAATAGAATCAATCATTCATAACAATTGCTACTAGGAAATACTACGCGCAGTGTTTTTCCACTTTAATAGTAATTTATTCATCCATAATCAATAGCCTGTATAATATTTCCATAAATTGAGTGAAATTTTGGGATATAAACAAACGCCAATAACTTTGTTGTTTATGAATATTATTTATTGAGACTTTAGATAAATAATACCAAGACCTTTTCTAATAAGCCCTTTAAGTATTTGTACTAATTAAAAATTAATGGTGTATATCTCTCCCTCTCGCCAAGACACCGTTTTCTGTAGTGACCTCGGTCGTACGGGTGTCATGGATTTTGCCGTCAAAGACCAAGTCAGACTTCTGTTTCATAATAGCAGCTTTGAAGCTTTACAATTTCGTTGTCGATGAACATTATTTTAATTATTGTTTCCATATTTGTTAAGTTAGTAAAAGTAGTTAAGTTGCAAATATAAAAATAGTTTTTCAACGAATAGAAAATATTCTATTCGTTGAAACACATAAAAAATAATTAATTTTTTTTTAGTTGAAAAATCCAATCCAATGACTTCTCCTACTCCAGGGTGGAGCGTGAGGGCTCATCAGACTTTTACTGACTTAAACCCACTCCTATGTTCCTACTTTGCCTTGCGTTCCAGGGCTCCAGGTTTCCCTTTCGGAAGCGTCCCCATAGGTCCAGTAGGCTTCGGTCCTGCTAGGCCCCTACGGTTTGCTGACATCTCTTTGAGGCGCACGTAGAACACTACGCGCCGTCGACGACTCGAGCATTGAGCTAAACATTATGATCCAATTTTCTTATCATGAATTTCAAACGAAAATTCTGAACAGGCAAATTAATGCCTTCATCTGTAAATTATGAAAATTTTAATACTGGCCGTCATAAATCTTAATGCTGTTAATTTTCTAAACAAACGGGTTCGAGGAATTTTAAATATTAACTCGCATTACTCATTATATTTTGGGCTTGCTTTTTAACATCTTGTTAATATGAGTCACTATATTATTATGATCAGATTTCCAATTTATATTATCTTTCATTATCACCATCATCATCAATTCAGCCGAAAGACGTCCACTGTTGGATAGGCCTCCCCTAAGTGTCGCCACACGAACTGGCCCGTCTCGCATCCACTAGATTCCGGTGACTCTCACTAGATCATCGGTCCACCTTGTGAGTGGCTTTCCAATGCTGCGTCTTCAGGTACGCGGTCGCCACTCAAGAATCTTCTTACCCAAGGGACCATTTATTCTGCGAGCAATGTGCCCAGCTCACTACAACTAAGGTTGGAGATTCTTCTGGCAATGTTGGTAACGTTGGTTTTCCTGCAGATATCTTCATTCTTGTTTCGATCACGCAAAAATCTCCGAGCATAGCCAGAGAGCAATTCACCCAAAGGGCAATCCATTGCCCTTCCGGTGAATTAGTATAATCTTCAAGGACTCATGAATTGGAAAAAATGCACTTTTCTCACGATTCAGATGTATAGCCCGCTGATTCCTAAAACTGTTTGTTACAGACTCCGTAAATTAACACAACCTAAATTACATACTGTCCAGCTATAAAAAAAAGTAAAATCCCAAATAACATTTTAATTTCAAAAGTAATATATAGTACCCTCTGTTGATAAAAAGCATATTTTAACGACTGAATCTTTAGTTCTGTTCCATTCATTTATGCGAAAACCACAGATTTCATTTCAGATTACACTTATTTACTTTTAAATATGCCCAGTTATCATACCGTCTGTATCAGTCTGGCACTTAAATATTCTATATATTTAAAAAAGAAAAATAAGATCTTTTTAACGTGGGAAATCATCGAATAAATTCTTGGAACTGGGTCGAGCGGAAGGGAGTGTCAGAATTTTACTGACCAAAACCCACACGTGTCTCTTCAGTTTCTTTTTTGGTGGGAAAATCATCTAATGACAAATCGCGGTCTTGGGCGGAGCGAGAGATAGTGTCAGACTTTTACTGACTAAAAACCCAATCCTGTTCTTTCGTTGCCTTCGTCTCAGGGCCCCGAGTTTGTGTTTCTTCAGTTGCCCTTTATTGCGAGGGCTTTTTTTAGGTGGGAAATCATCCAATGACATATCTCGCTCTTGGGCGGAGCGAGAGGGCGTGTCAGACTTTTACTAACTAAAACCCACTCGTTTGTTCCTTATTTGCCTTGCGTTCCAGGGTTCCAGGGATTCATTTTCACTTAATCCATGGCCCCAGTAGGTTTCGACCCTACTGGGCCCTACGATTTGCTGACATCTCCTTAAGGCGCGCATGAAACACTACGCGAGGTCGACGACTTGGGCTCGGTCCTGACGGTTACCGGACGACCGAACGGCGTGCTACACATTGCTCGCCGTCCACAAGCCAGCGCCTACGGATCGGGATCGGGGGAGGATCGGCTGAGATTTATTGCGAGGGCTGTGGTAACTCCTTCAAACAATCTGCAGCCCTGACAAGCATCAGACCTAATCAGCGCCATCAATTTTGTTGACATCTCTTTGAAGCGCTTGACAGACAACGCGCCGTCAACTCGGGTTTGGTCCTTACTGGACGGCCGGATGGTAAGCTACCCATGGCTTGCCGTTCGTAAACCCGCGCCTAAGGAGGCGAGTAGTCTAATATATAGTAAACTTAACTAACTAGAGTAAACCGGCCATACGTCCCCAGTCGGTAAAGTGCCCCACAAGCAAAACAAAGACAGGCATTTAAAATTACATAAACAATACAGTGCATGTTAAACTTGCGTTGTATAGTTTACATCGCCCTCATACTTACAAACTAACCAATCCCCCTAGCCAAGTTACGACCGTTTCGTTTCGATTCCGCCTCGAGTAGGCCACGCCTTCGATTTCTTTGTTCTGTCGTCATCTCAACGCTCAGTCATGTGTCAACAAAGGAATCAGAGGCGTGGCCTACTAGAGGCGTTCGACGCAAGAGAATCGAAACGGAACGGTCGTAACTTGACTAGGGAGGCAGATCGGCTCAAATAAGCACTAAATTTTAAATACGTGTCTTAGTTTTGCAAGTGTGACAACCGACTGGGGCATGTATGCCTGGTCTACCATATACTATGTAATACGCGTAAAATAAACACTCAAAACTCATCATCATCATAATCATTTCAGCCAAAAGACGTCCACTGTTGCACGTCTGTAGGTCCCACAGGTGTCGCCATAACGACCGGTCATTTGCGTTTCGTATCCAACGAATCGCCGCGACCTTCACCGGGTTTTCGCTTTACCTTGTAGGAGGTCTTACAACGCTGCGTCTTTCGGCACGTGGCCGCTACTCCTAACTAAATGTAATAATAAAATATGACGTCAAGAAATTTTTGCGTATATCTTTAATTAGGTTGAAAGGAAAGTCTCTTGTATTATCTTAATCAAATTCAGAGACGAAGAAAAAATATTGAGAAACCAAAGTGTTGGAAAGAACTCAAACACACGAGCGGCATGTTACCAATGGCAGAGAAAACCGCAGCCGTCGAAATTGTTGGAGTTCTAATTATTTCTAATGTACTTTGTAAACACATCCCTAACTGTCATACGTCAAGTGACTTTTTCACTTTGAAAAGCTATCATCGGTCATCTTACTAATCTCTCAACCTTGTGCTTTTGCCGGTTTGAAAATAAATCTCTGTTAATCTAATATAAAAGTTTGTTTGTTTTCCACCAAAATATCCAACAGAAATTCCAACAAATGAAGATAAGCGGCAACGTTGTGTGCGTTAAGTTTCACTATAAGTCGACAGCTGTCGACGAATTGTCGACGGCTGCAGTTACTTCTGCCGCTAGCAACATGCTGCTCGTGTGTATAAGCTCTTATGTAAACTCACGATACTTACAAGGAGCTTTAAATAAAGACGGCTAAGAGCCTCGATTTGCATATTAAAGTTTATGTCCTGAAATTCCGTGTATTTGAAGTTCTTGACATTTGCAAAAGATACCTGGGAAAGTTAGATTTCAAAGGTGATCCTTTTTTGGAATCGATTCTTAATTCTATTTTTCCCAGAACCTTTCATTTGGAATCGTTTTTCACTTTTTTATAGCAACGCAGGTTTGTTCGCTTCCGATTTCCACAAATTTTTATTTATTTGATTTCATACAGACCTGACAGACTATTTTCTGTCCGAAAGCTGGCTTTCGTGAGAATAAAAATTGAAGACCTAATTGCAGCGCCACCTACCGGGTTTAGTTGTCTTTTCAAACCATCCAGGGACCCAATCAAATATACACACAACACTGCAATTAAATCGTGTCCTAATCGATCAAGTCTAATGGACTTGGAAGGAGTCAGGCGACAAACACACGTACAGAAGAATTATACGTATATAAATATATGTCACCGGGCGATTGTAAAAACCGTTAGTTTGTAATAAATCTTGCGAGGTTATTTACACTTTCGATATATTGCGAACGGAGCATTTCAAATGCAATAATAATAATTATTTCATTTGAAATTATCTAGTTAAATAGTACAAGTTAAATAATTTATAATATATCCGTACCTTAAACAGAAAAAATAGTTTACTTATTGGCACTTACCTATGCACTGCCTGACTTTTGAATTTGATTAAATATCAATGAAAGGTACAATTTATACAGAACAATAACACAACAACAGTTTAAAACAAAAATAATAATAAAAAAGGCAAATATCTGTCAGCCGTACTGGGGCCCAAGTCTGAAAATTTTATAAATTTATCATTCCAACACGATCCCATTGTCATTTTGATAAAAGTTCGTAATCTGATAATTCAGAATATCGATCCCTGATCAAAGGAATTGTCAAAATTTTAGCAGATTACCGCATACGTCAGACATTCATATGTCAATATGTACGAGATTACCATTCTATGCCACTTCTTTCAATGGAGTGTCAGTGGTTGATCATTGGAAAGTCATAATACTGCCACTATATTAGTAGATTACCAAACTTATCAAAATCGACAATTATGAAATCAATGATAGACCATTCTGACACTATTGTAATAGCAGACTTGAGGTCCTGGGGCCTTACCGAGCGATACAAGAAGGATGGAGCTATACACCCTATATAGCTGTATCCCTATAACAGTTCAGTTTACGTTGTCAAATGGATCGCATTTAGAGCTCGTAGTAGAGCCAAGATATTATACTTGTTCGCGTAACTCCCAGCACAAGAAATTTGTAGGTTAATAAATATGCTAACATACTAATTAAACTCACCTAATGCAAAATCACAGGACGGCCCAAAAAACACATGAGCGCAATCGTTGTATGCATCTATCGCTGATATGACGGCGTAGGCAGCATCACAGTCTGTGACGTCATATTTCATCCAATCCACCGTCAACCATGGTGGGAAGGCATTCTTGATGACCGGATCTTGCATAGCCAAGTCAAGTGCGGGCCCCACCTGTGGAGAGAGAATATTTTTTACTTTTGTTAGGAAGCAAGGGCTTTTTGGTATTGATATGAGACACAGTCAAATATAAGATTTTACTAAATTATGAGAAAAAAATAAATAAACGCTTCTGGAGTTATTCAATCTTTATTTTATTATTTATTTATTATATTTTGTTTATTTTAAGAAGCCTTCCAGACTAATAACATGATAGGTAACAAAAATATATAATTAAGTTGCTAATAACAAGCCTCCACAGATATATAATAATTACGATTAACTAATGCTTGAAAGTTGATCGGGCAAAACGTCGTTTAACACTATATTATAGCGTAACCGTCGAGTGATACCAGGCTCACTGTGGGGCTGTTTCTGAGTGTCATAGATTTTGGTATATTGTATTTTAAGGTCGTCATATATTCATAAAGTATGATATTAAAATTACTTTCTGCAATACTAATTAATAGTCCCACTTCAAGTTGATACACCGATTTTAGTAAATTCAATTATTATAGCATTTAAGTCATAAAGTGTTACAGCATGTAAATTAGAAAGATTTTAGTTCAATGAGTCTTTATTACTAAATAATAATGAAATAAAATAGTAATATTCCACACCTTTCACACAACATCATCTAGTCTCAAACTAAGCAGAGCTTGTGCTATGGATACTAGACTTCTGATAAACATACTAATATATTTCTAAATATAAACATATCTATATAATTATGTATATAAAAGAAAGTCGTGTTAGTTACACTATTTCTAACTCAAGAAGAGCTGAACCGATTTGGCTGCAAAATTGTGCGGAGGTAGCTTAGAACCAGGAGACGGGAGTAGAATAGGGTAGAGCAGGGTAGAGTAGGATAGAGTAGGGTAAAGTAGAGTAGAGTAGGGTAGAGTACGGTAGAGTAGTGTAGAGTAGAATATAGTAGTCAGTTTACGGAAGCGAAGCCCGACTTTCGGTATAGCAGTCATGGTCTAACCACTGGATCCACAAGCCAGTCGCAATACAAAATAAGCTAAGCAGAAAAACATTGCACAATATAAAAGATTTGCAAATTAAACATTGCTTAGGTAAAAATCAATAAGCGCGATGCAACGGCGTAAAAAACTTTTTAAATTCAATAAATACTGAATACAGACGGCCGGTTTGAAAGCCATAAATTTTACGGTCTCGAGATTTTCCTTAAGATTTTTATCAGTTATCTTTTTTTCAATTCCCAGCGATGACAGGCTTGGTAGCATCTGTAGTTCTTCCATCCGCGTTACCTAACAGACTTTATCTGGTTATTGCATACACAAAGTTTATAATAAATCGCGTGAAATTATAAACTTTTATCTCGATTAGACTCGTTGTTGTGAACTACCCAATTGAAATGGGATTAATTGTAAGTATTTCCGCGTACATACGAAAGACTGGAACAATTTGTCTGCTGCAGTCTTCCCGTCCGATTATAATTTAGGTGTCTTCAAAGCTAGAGTGAACAGGCTCTTAATAAACTAGTGCGTCTCACCATCAACGATTGCGTCACTGCTTACCATCAGGTGGGATCGCGGTCAATAATCAATGAAAAAAAAAATGAAATTTGTTTGTTCACAATAGGACGAGAGTTTACAATCTCTCAATAATTATTATAAACTTATGGTATTCGCGATTATCATAAACCAGAGCGTCTCACTATCAACGATTGCATCACTGCTTAGCATCAGGTGGGAACGCAGTCAACAATCAATAAAAAAAAATGAAATTTATCTGTCCACAATAGGACGAGAGTTTACAATCTCTCAAGGTATATTACAAACTTATGGTGTTCGCGATTATCCTTTGACATGGATATGCGTATGGAGCAGTGGTGGTCGAGTGGTAATGGCCCTGACTTACGAGTTCTAGGTCGCAGGTTCAAACTCAGCCAGGCGTATTACTTTGTGTAATTTATTTCATCACCACTGCTCTCAAAACGGTGAAGGAAAACATCGTGAGGAAACCGGCATGTCCTAGAACCAAAAATTCGAAGACATGCGACATTCACCAACCCGCACTGGGCCCGCGTGGTGGATTATGGCCCATTCCCCTCCTAGATAGGAGGCCTGAGTCCCAGCAGTGGGAACATTAAAAGGCTGATTATGTTATGCTTATGCTATGTTCTAAAATGCGTTTGTTTTTAGATGAACAGCATAAAAAATAAAGAATGCTGAGTGATAACTGCCCCGACTTACAAGTTGAAGTCGCGGGTTCAAGCCCAGCCAGGTGCATTACTTTGTGTATTTTATTTCATCACCAAGGAAAACATCATGAAACCGGCATGTCCTAGAACCAAAAATTCGAAGACATGCGACATTCACCAACCCGCACTGAGCCCGCGTGGTGGATTACGGCCCATATCCTCTCCTAGAGAGGAGGCCTGAGTCCCAGCAGTGGGAACATTGAAAGGCTGATTATGTTATGCATGGATATGCAGTATTCAGTTCGCAGACAAAGTTTTTCAAATATGAGCAGTTGGTTCTCATTATTTAATTTATCAGTTCAAAAGATCCTCGGTAATTACCTCTTGTAGTAGTCTGAGGTGTTCCACTTACTTAAGAGCGACCTTTTCGAGGTACATTTTCATACAACCGCTCTTACGTGATTATGATGTTATTACACATCTTTCTCTAGATATTTTGAATACACAGCTATATTGTGGATACTATGAATCTAGGCTTCTATAGAAATCAAAACATAAATTTGTATAAACTAATTTAGTAAAGATCTGCTATTTTACGTGAACTTTGGCCCTCCATAATGTAAAAAAAAAATAATGTAAAAATATAAAAACGTACACCAATACAAGCACATTTAATCGAGATTCTGAATAACGACAATTTTTCTGAAAAACTTTTAAGGGTAAAAAAAAAACACGTGTTTCCTGGAATAAGTTTTGTGAAATATTCGAGTAAATCACGGAATTACCGAATGCCAATACTTTTCAGGCCTTCTCTCTTTTTTTTGCATTTTCTCTTCATCAAACATCGCGTTAGATGAAGCAACAAGCTTTTAAACCAACCTCGATGTTGACGATAGGTGAGTGGTAAAGGACCCTCTTGATATTAAGAGGGTCCTTTATCTTCTTCTTCTTCTTCTTCCTGCCCTTGTCCCATCTTATTTGGGGTCGGCGCAATACGTTTTTTTCTTCCATTCTATCCTGTCAACCGTCATACTATCACTAACTTCCTTTTCTTTCATATCACTGTTCACACAATCCATCCATCTCTTCTTTGGCCTCCCTCTCCCTCTCCACCCATCCACATGTATACTCATAACTCTTTTAGTAACATGTGTTTCATCTCTCCTCTTTACATGACCATACCAAGACAAACGATTCCCCTTCAACTTTCAGTCACTGGCGCCACTTTCAAACTTCCTCTAATATATTCATTTCTCACTTTATCCATTCTCGTCACACCACACATCCATCTCAACATTCTCATCTCCGCTACATGCAATCTTTTTTCATCCGTCTTTTTCACAGCCCAACATTCTGATCCATACAGTATGACAGGTCTTATCACGGACTTGTAGATTTTACCCTTCAACTTGAGGGGCATCCGAGGGTCACAAATTGTTCCAGTGACCTGTCTCCATTTCATCCATCCTGTATTGATTCGATGTGATACGTCTCGGTCTACCTCGCCATCTCCTTGGATAAGCGACCCGAGGTACCGAAAGTCGGAGCAGATTGGTAAGAGGGTCCTTTATATGGTATGGTTTTTTTTTCATTTCATTTATGGTATGGTTTTAGTCAGTAAAAGTCGGACACGCCCTCGTGCTCCACCCAGAACGCGAGAAATCATTGAATGAATACCCCCCTAAAAAATAACCCTTATAGCCTAAGGACTTATATTGAAACCAAGTGAGTGCACCATTATAAAACACAGTTGCAGCATTTTATGGCTACAAAAGTTTTCAGCGGAGAACGAAGTGTTCCCGAGCATTTCATAGTACAAATGGTCGGAAAGGTCGTATATTTTATTACAAAGTTTCGTTATATGAATATTTTTACACATATTCTGGTGAAATGAATATTTTCATACACACGATTTTATGAGTAGCTTCGTTTTTATTTATTTATGCTGCATAGTAGAAAATTATCCCAAGGTCGCCGTGTCCTAGTAGGGGCGATCGGCGGCAACGATCTCTCGTGCCGGGCCTCAATACAGGCCATGGTCCGAAGCGAGGCAGAGTGGCAGGCGGTCGCCTACTTCTGCGAAGTAGTGATGCTAGCAATGATAATGTTTGACTGACTGGCCTGTTGACCTAGTGGTTAGTGACCCTAACTTCTATGCCGGAGGTCGTGGGTTCGATTCCCACCCAAGACAAATGTTTGTGTGATAAGCACGATCATTTGTTCTGTTCTGGGTGTAATTTATCTATAATATGTATGTATTTAGAAATATGTAAGTATGTCTATCAGTTGTCTAGTACTCATAACTCAAGCTCTGCTTAGCTTGGGACTAGACGGTGTTGTGTGATAGGTGTGGAATATATTTTAAAAAAAATGTTCAAAATTATTATTATTATTATAAAAACATTCGAGGAGTTAAGCATTCATAAGTTCCCTTAGCTTCTTGTCACGTATCGTCAAGGCAGGAATACAATGAAGGTTTGACATGACGGGATCACACGGGTACCGTACGTGACGATTACATAAAATCCCCTTGGCTTTGGTGAGCAGAACTATTCGTACTTTTTGCTGTTGTATGATTTTCTCAGCTCTGCATTAAGAAACCTGATATAGTTAACAACATATTTATGGCATTATTTAATTAAATATATATACAAAAAAAAAACTCTTCCTAATCGGTACACTCTTGCCAGAGTGGTCGTGGTCATCCATGTGAATCACGATAAGTAATGATTTTGGCAATGCGGCGCTATTCATCGCTGACTGCAGCTTTCTGGGTACATTCGTGAACCGAGCACTTAGTTACGGCTTTGATCTAGTCTGTCCATCTCATTGGTGATCTACGTGGTCTGGTGCTTTCAACTTGTCCCTGCCCTACGAAACGCTCTATGGCCTAAGAAGATCAAAATGCGTGACTGCACTGTGGCTGATAGGCACTGCCTGATACCGAGTTCTTTTAATATGAAATCATTTGTACAAAACTCTGTCCACGATACTCCTGGCTCCAGCTAATGGTATGATGGCCTCCTCTCTAGGACAGGAAATGAGCCTGTAGCGACATCTATCGCGTCACATAAGAACTAATCCTGAATCGCGCAATCAAAGTTCTCCGCGCGATTAGAACATATAGAACAGCCCGAAATCATCTATAGGGCAGTTGTAGCCCACCAGACATAACACCCGTCTGGTCGAAGGATCCTCCCTTTTCAACGGAGGTTTGCGGGACTTTACTCTCTGTTCCACATACCTCCAAACTGGTGACCCTCGACAAAGAACGTCAGCGCAGCCTTCGTGCAGCTACTACTTCGTGACGTCATCATCACTTCCTCAAGCTTTCGAGCAGCGAGCCATACAGCCAGCACCCACGGCTATAAAGGGTATCCTGACCACCAGCATGCCTACCTGGTCATACCTGGTCATCACCCTCAGCCTCATCAGCGACCTTGGCGAAGCACACTGCACCTTCGGCCAGTCACATGAAGAGCAATGAAGAACCTCTCCTGGTCGACGCAAGCAGTCAAGCCACTACGTCGCACAGCACCGCTCCGACTCACTGGAGCCAGCAGCACTACTCCGACTCACTGGAGCCTGCAGCATCATCCCGACTCACTGGGACAGCACCACCCCGACTCACTGGGGCATCACCGCAGACAGTTCCGACTCACCGAGAACTATGCGGCATTCGGTTCCGACTCACTGGAACCAACCTACCACTGGCCTGGCACGCATCAAGAAGCATCAAGAACCATCGATCTCCGATCTCCGGAGGGGAGTGATGTAGCGACATCTATCGCGTCACATAAGAACTAATCCTGAATCGCGCAATCAAAGTTCTCCGCGCGATTAGAACATATAGAACAGCCCGAAATCATCTATAGGGCAGTTGTAGCCCACCAGACATAACACCCGTCTGGTCGGAGGATCCTCCCTTTTCAACGGAGGTTTGCGGGACTTTACTCTCTGTTCCACATACCTCCAAAAGCCAATAGTCCACCATGGGGCCCACTGCGGGTTAGTAGATGATACATATATTTGTTTTTTTTTTGTTCTTGGATATGCCGATTTCCTCACGGTGCGATGTATTTCATAACCGTTTTAAGAGCCAATGGTGATGGAATATATTAAACAAAGTTAAGCGTCTGCCTAGGTTTGAACCCACGACTTACTACACTTTAATCAAGGCTGTTATGCACGTCAACAGCGATGGGTAGCTCCACGTCCACCCTTCCGTTAAGGACTCGTCCTCAGAACGTGAAGGGCAACTAAAGGACACGGGTGGGTTTTAGTCAGTAAAAGTCTGACACGCTCCGCTCTTTCGTTCCACCCTAGCGCGAGAGAAGTCATTGGATGATTACGCACCGAAAAAAAGGCTATGATTACTGGGCCACAACTGCTCATAAATGTATTTGTTGAAAAATTATTATAATGTCTTTTACGAGTATTTTTATTTATATGTGGGGCACAGTGAAAGTCTCTGAATCTGGCCACTTACAATAAAATAATGACAAACAGACAATTATAGAATTCGAAACTGGAACTCTTTGTGATCACAAATTAAAAAGTAACATGATCTGTTACTTTTTAATTTGCGAAACTGTCATTTATTTTTTCATTGTGGCGTCCTTTCGAAAATTGTGTGGCGCTAACAAAATGTATTTAACTCGTGAATATTTTCGTTCAATGTTTTTTTATGATTTTTGTTGTGGTTTAAGTTAACAAGAGAGTTGCCAGAGACTTCAATTGGTATTTGGTGATGAAGCATCATGTCGCAGCTCTGTGGATTCGTGGTTTGGAGAATTTAGACGTAGACGTGATCATCTCTATGACGAGGTACGTGAAGGTCGTCCGGCGACTGCGGTAACAGACTCGAATATTGACACCGTACGACAACTTATTGAAACTGACAAAAAATTACTGACCAGCAAATTCGTACTTAGCTAGGCATTGGAATGAGCCAAGTGCAAAACATTTAACACGTGCTTTGGAAGCTTTGCACTCGATGGATATTACATGACTTATCGGAGGATCAGAAGTGACTGCGTGTCCAGAGGTGCCGTAAAATGATAAAAACGTATAATGGAGGACACTCATTGGCTGTCTATAATATCGTGACAGGTGACGAAACCTGGGTGTACTGCTTTAAATCCAAACGAAAAAGCCAGTCGGCAGAGTAAAGATTTGCCGACGAAAGTAAAAAAAAGTCGAAGTGTGGGTAAAAAAATGGTTGCTTCTTTTTTCGGCAAATCAGGACATTAAAAATGCAGTGACTGCAGATTGGTACGTCAACACTTGCTTGCCCAGTCTTGGAAAAAGTTCGAGAAAAGAGTCCTCGAAGCAATGTACTCCTCCACAACGATAAGGCACCTTTACATTCCGCTAAGGTAACAAAAGCCTATTTGAAGACTTCAAATATGGAACTGATGACGCATCCGCCTTACAGCTCAGACCACGCGCCCCGCGGCTTCTATTTGTTTCCAAAAATTAAAGACAAACTTAGAGGCACACATTTTACGAGCCTTGAATCAACGGTGAATGCGTTCCATAAAGCCATTGAAGAGGTCCCTAAAGAAGACTGGTCCAACTGCTTTGTACTGTATATTGGATTCAGCTAACGCGAAAATTCATTAATTGCGAGGGAATATACTTTGAAAAACCGGCATGTCCTAGAACCAAAAATTCGAAGACATGTGAGATCCACAAACCCGCACTGAGCCCGCGTGGTGGATTACGGCCCATTCCCTCTCCTAGAGAGGAGGCCTGAGTCCCAAAAGTGGGAACATTATAAGGCCGACTATGCTATACTTTGAAAAACAATAAATGCATCGTAAGTCGTATATGTTATATGTAGTCTTATTTATCAGAATCCAGAAGCTTTCGGTATGTAATGTTCGGGGGTCGTAGTGTAGACGGAAGGGTTTAAATAAGATACAGTTCTCTTTTTAAAATATATTAGAGTTCCAACACTTTTACAATAAGTACACTTAACACAACGAGATTGTTCGCGTTATTGACTGAGTATCAACAGTCTCAAGACAGGACGCAGAAATGACTGCCTAGGTTTTGGAGGAGAGCATATTTATACGTATTCTAATTGAGTTAACAAATATTAAAGTCCAAAACAGCTCATTGAGAAAGTACACAATCGATAACAATCATTAGGGAGTCGACTTTGAGCTGTAAACATCGTTACATTATGAGAACAACAAACATCGTTACTTACTTATGACAACAATAAACATCGTTACTTTAGGACTTAAAAATATCTAACATTACATTCCTCGAGACTACCTCAAGTCTTACCGCAGAGCAGAAACTACGGTTCTATAATAACTTTCGAGTTATTACCGTCAGTCACAACAAAAGCAGCGTGTCAAGATCGCCAGGAGCAGTAGTTACGGTTCTTCGATTCTTCGATAACTTTCGAGTTATTACCGTCAGCAGCATCAGCGTGTCAAGATCAGTTCCAGAAATCAGACTCCGCAATATTCTAAGTGAGTAATATTGTGTAAAATGGCCACTTCAAGTATTAACGAATTGCCTTTGAATGATAGTGTAGACAATACATATATAGAAATAACGCTTGCTGAGAGAATGCTCAATGAATACGATGGTAATAAGGCGAATTTACATGTATTTATAGATAATTGTAATAACGCGTACGAATTGTTAAACCCTAATTTTAGAAAAGCATTTGTTTCGGTTATATTATCCAAGATAAAGGGAAATATCAGATCAACATTATTGAACATGTCATTTGGTTCGTGGGAAGCCTTAAAGCTTCACCTTTTAGAGAATTATTCGGAAAAACGCACATTTGCCCAATGGCAATTAGAATTAAATTCCTGTAGACAAGCAAATAATGAACCCGTATTAGAATACTCGGCGCGAATCGAAAATTGCTATATTAAATTAATCAAATCACTAGACCAAAAATTAAGTAACGAAGCACGTAATGCTAATAAAGATTTATTAAAAAATCAAGCTCTCAATATTTTTATAAGTGGACTGAATCCACAACTACATATTTTACTAAAATCGCAAAAACCAGCCACCTTCGAGGAGGCAGTATCCATAGCGATTTCGGAGGAACAGGAAATAAAATCTAGGCAAGAAACCTCAAGACATTTTAATCTTTTCAACCAAAGAACAAAAAAATGTTCATATTGTCATAAGATGGGACACTTGGCCCATCAATGCAGAAATAACCCTACAATTAGGTCGGTTCAACCTGAAAGGTTACCGACATGCTTCAACTGTAACAAAAAGGGTCACTTAGCTAGGGATTGCTGGCATAAACCAGGTCCTAGAAATCATTATGATAATAATAAGCAAGTGAATAGATTTCATAAAAGTCAAAATACAGACGGAATGCGTTATAACAATCAAAATAGAAAAAGTTCATTTCAGTCCCGAAATAATCGGGAATCTTTAAACTCCGACTTTCCAAGGACGATGGCCAGTCCAAGGACAATGCAGAATATCCAGGCCGAGTAATGTCGATAGATACTGGAATATCAGCATATGTTAATCTAAATATAGAAGAATTAAAATCAGGCAATGGAAATTTCTTAATAGATACGGGAGCTGAAGTTACGTTGATAAAACCCAAAGGGATAAAGAGCGATACCTTATATTATGAGGATCGAAAATTGAAATTAAAAGGAATAGACAAAGAAGCTATTCCTACTGAAACGTTAGGCTAAACGCATCTCACAATTCAGATAGGAGATAAAAGAGTTAATCAAACCTTTTCGTTGGTCCCTGATAACTTTCCTATCGAATACGATGGCGTAATAGGTAACGATTTTCTACGTTCAGTAAATGCAGCAATCGACTATAAGAAAAGTAAAATAGAATTAATAGGATATGTTTTTAATATTAATTATATAGAGAAAAGATATAATACAGAGTATGTTGAAAGTAATGATTATGATGAACGAAAAATAGAAAAAGTGGAAAATAATAGAGTAAATAACGAAAGTGTTAAAGATGACAATAAAATAACGGAATATAAGGAACATATAGAAAAAAATGATAAAAGTAACGATTACATATATATAGAACCGAGATGTGAAAAGATTATTAAGGTAAATATAGTTAATACAGACTTAGAAGAAGGATTGATATCTGAAAGAATTAGCCTATCAAAAGGTGTATATTTGTGTCCAAGTTTAGTAAAAGTTCAAGGGAATAAAATAATAACAGCTTGTGTGAATACAATAGATAAACCAATTTAAGTTAGAGAATGTAAAGGTAAAAATAGACCCATTAAGTATTGAAAATCAAAACAGTATAGTTAAGGTAAATAAGATAAATAATAGTACATCATTTGAAGGAAGTCGTTTAGATGAATTAGAACAAATTAGAACATTTGAATGACGAGGAAAAAACATCATTAGTAGAATTATGTAAAGAATACAATCATATATTTCATTTAGAAGGCGATAAGCTTAAATTAACTGATGCCGTAATGCATGAAATTTCGACAGAAAGTAATATACCAATAAATATGAAATCCTATCGATATCCAGAAGCTTTAAAAGAGGAAGTTAACCAACAAATAGGAAAACTTTTAAAAGATGACATCATAAGACCATCTAACAGCCCCTGGAATTCCAATATGGGTTGTACCAAAAAAAATGGATGCATTTGGGAAGAAAAAGTGGAGATTAGTAATAGACTACAGAAAACTGAATGAAATTAGTATAGGGGGTACGTATCCCTTGCCACAAATAAACGACATTTTAGACCAATTAGGTCATAGCAAATAATTTACAACGTTAGACTTAGCCTCTGGTCTTCAATCAGATTAAAGTAGATCCTAAAGATCAGCAGAAGACAGCATTTGGCGTTCCCTTAGGACACTACGAATTTATTCGTATGCCTTTTGGCTTAAAAAACGCGCCTGCTACGTTCCAACGGCTGATGAACAATGTTTTAGCAGGCCTACAAAGTACAAAATGTTTCGTTTATTTGGACGATATTGTCGTTAATGGGCATTCGTTAAAAGATCATAATAATAAATTAAAAGAAGTGTTTGATAAACTATCAGAAAATAACCTTAAACTACAACCCGATAAATGTGAATTTCTCAAGAAAGAAGTCATATATTTAGGTCATTTAATCATTCAAAATGGAGTTAAGCCAGACCCAAAGAAGATAGAAGCAGTAAAAAATTACCCAATACCAAGAAATCCGAAAGATATCAAAGGGTTCTTAGGACTATTAGATTCTTAGGGTTATTACCGAAGATTTATAAATGATTTTAGTAAATTAGCACAACCTTTAACAAAATTACTAAAGAAAGATGAAGCATTTAATTGGACGAGCTTACAACAAAGTTCTTTTGAAACCCTTAAGTCAAAATTATGTGAAGAGCCAATACTGCAATATCCAGATTTCAGTCAAACGTTTAATTTAACTACAGATGCAAGTAATTACGCAATCGGGAGTGTCTTGTCACAAGGTGAAACATCAAACAACTTACCAATTGCTTATGCTAGTAGAATATTAAATAAAAGTGAAGTAAACTACACAACCCCTGAAAAAGAATTACTGGCAATCGTGTGGTCAGTGAAACATTTTAAACCATATCTCTATGGCCGCAAATTTCGTATAATTACAGATCACAAACCACTAACCTGGTTAATGAACGTTAAAGACCCAGGATCTAGATTAGTGAGATGGAGACTCTTATTAGAAGAATATGATAAGTTATTTAGATATATCTGAAATACATAAGACAATAGACGTAATAGATAATACTTATAGTAGAACTAACGAAATATGTAGTCATCAAAAGTTACGTAATTTTTCGCTTTGCGATACTTCACTTGTTATATTGGAACAAATAATTCCACAATTATATAACCAAGAAACCGTATTGAAAGAACTGATTGGTAGAGTAAATAATGTCCACAGAGTTAAGCGATCGTACATAGATGGAATAGGAAGCATATTTAAATTATTATTTGGTACTTTAGATGTTACAGACGCCGAAAGATATGATGACGCTATTAATAATTTAAACTCTCATGAACACGATATTTTCGATTTAGTAAAAACTCAAACAAACGTCATTAAAACAACAATTTCAAATTTTAAAAATACTATTACGGACCTTAGGAAAAATGAAGAGATTTTCAATAAAAACCTAGAAATTATGTCAAACTTTACGAAAAAGATCGACACAGTTTTCTTTAACTTAGAGATTAAGCAAGATATTGACGAACATTTATCTCTTTTAACGCTAGTCACTTCGGAAGTAAACAATGAAGTATCAGCTATTATAAATGCTATTTTGTTTGCAAAAAATAATGCTTTACATCCGATAATCATTTCACCGGAGCAATACGTTGCAGAATTAAGAAAAACGATTCCGTATTTACCGTCGCAAACCAAGTATCCATTGAATCCTTCAATCAGTGAAGCAAGTGAATTATTGTCATTGACAAGTCTAATTTCATATTAAATGAATAATAAACTTGTGTTTATAATTAAAACTCCGTTGATAACTCAGTCAAGTTATGAATTGTATAATATAGTACCTGTACCAACTAGAAATAATGATAATACATTTATATTTATTATATATAAAATATTTTTATTAGCTAAATAAAAATATTTTATGATATCTAGTAACAAAATACATTGTGCATATTTCGAAAACCTAGATCATTGTAAAAAGTTGTCTCGTAATTTTATTTGTAAATTAAATACACCACTGTATTCTGTCCATGGTAATCCGACATGTGAAACAGAGTTAATGTTTGGTAAAGCTATCGTACCACCACAGTGTTATACTAGATTAACGTATATAACACATGAACAATGGTATAAAATGTATGATGATAATAAATGGTTATATGTAATTCCACGAAAATTAGTCGCAACATTAAGTTGTAGAAATAAAGAACCAATTGATTTTGATTTAGTAGACACTGGCATATTGTCCATTACGGATATTTGTAAACTATATACTGTAGATATAATGTTACAAACAGAAATCAAAGGCTTATCTAGTGAACGTAATTCATATCTACCATCAGTAGATATAATCAATGTTGATTGTTGTAGAAAATTAAAAAACAAGAATATGACTAAAATTGAATTAATTCCTTTAAAATCTTACGATAAATTAGACTTACAGAGTTTAAACTTAGCGAGTCATAGAAAAGATAAAGTAGATGAAATAATTAATAAGTTAAAAAATTAAACCTAACGTTAAAATTAACTTATTCGAGAATCAAAATTAATGTATATTTTGTTTACATTTGCATGTCAATTATAAAAGTCATTGGTTGTTATGTGTTATACAGAGTAGGAAAGTACATCTATGGAAAAAAAATCTTTTGCACTTTTAGCTTTAGAAGACACCAGAAACTGTTGTTCTAGGATAACGAATTGTATTACTCTAAGGGTTGATAATACAAATAAAGATATAGAACTCGAAGAAATTCCATCAGCGAGTTCTCAGTCAGAAGTCATTACAACTCCTTTGCGTAGAAGCAATAGGATTGCTCAATTAAAGGTTAATTAAAATTGTAATAATTATAAGTTAAATTGTGTTTTAAATGTGCAATAATTAAATGTTAATCGCACAAACACAATTACATGTGTTTATTAAATGTATAATAATGTATCAGAATAATTATGTTAAGAACCATGTATTAATTTAGAATAACTTTATATGTATCAATGTTTATTAGACATGGTAATGTCTATCTTAACGGGGGAGGAATGTAACGTTAGATATTTTTAAGTGCTAAAGTAACGATGTTTATTGTTCTCATAAGTAAGTAACGATGTTTGTTGTTCTCATAATATAACCGAAACAAATGCTTTTCTAAAATTAGGGTTTAACAATTCGTACGCGTTATTACAATTATCTATAAATACATGTAAATTCGCCTTATTAACATCGTATTCATTGAGCATTCTCTCAGCAAGCGTTATTTCTATATATGTATTGTCTACACTATCATTCAAAGGCAATTCGTTAATACTTGAAGTGGCCATTTTACACAATATTACTCACTTAGAATATTGTGGAGTCTGATTTCTGGAACTGATCTTAACACGCTGATGCTGCTGACGGTAATAACTCGAAAGTTATCGAAGAATCGAAGAACCGTAGCTGCTGCTCCTGGCGATCTTGACACGCTGCTTTTGTTGTAACTGACGGTAATAACTCAAAAGTTATTATAGAACCGTAGTTGCTGCTCTGCGGTAAGACTTGAGGTAGTCTCGTTCCGTGCGAAGGTGCGATTTATTGATGTGGCTCTCGAAGATCTGCTTCCTTTGGTAGCAGTAAAGTGTTGCTTGTCGTATGGCAAGCTTTTCCAACACTCGAAGGTACTGCCAATGATGACGATGTTTCCCTTGTCAGGATTATCCCACTTCTGACACCAAAAATGTAATGTTCGGGGGTCGTCGTGTAGATGGAAGGGTTTAAATAAGAGACAGTTCTCTTATTAAAATATATTAGAATTTCCAATTACAATAAGTGCACTTGACACAACGGGATTGTTCGCGTTATTGACTGAGTAACAACAGTCTCAAA
Organism: Mythimna vitellina; assembly: GCA_949316375.1. Lineage (NCBI taxonomy): Eukaryota > Metazoa > Arthropoda > Insecta > Lepidoptera > Noctuidae > Mythimna > Mythimna vitellina. The sequence goes on from OX438706.1 coordinate 16,273,517, forward strand.
ACAGGACGCAGAAATGACTGCCTGGGTTTTGCAGGAGAGCATATTTATACGTATTCTAACAAAACAGCTCATTGAGAAAATACACAATCGTTAACAATCATTAGGTGATTAGTGATTACTATAATAACAATTAGTAATGAGTCGACTTTGAGCTGTAAACATCGTCACATTATGAGAACAACAAACATCGTTACTTACTTATGAGAACAATAAACATCGTTACTTAAGGACTTTAAAATATCTAACATTACAAGTATGCCCAAGTATGCTGTATTTTTGAAGATGATTGCAATTTCATTTGAAGAAAATAATTTTTATTTTATATAAAGCAAGGTATTGCAACATCGCTCTAAATAGATAGGGAAGCGCCATGACATTATCGATAAACATTTTATCGACTACAACTAATCAAAAAGATTTCATGTTTTACGCGTTACTAATAATAGAATGTGAAACATTCTTATCACTTTATCGAATTTACTCCATTCTTATCTAAAAACGTATAGTGCGTACTTTTATTTCCATTAGCTATAAATAGACCTTAAAGATAAGGTAATGCAGGTTCCCTAAAGGTTTTTATTACTTGAGTAGTCCTGAATTGAGCTACATGAATACCGACAAATGCTTCTACTTACTGGACATGTACACTCAAATCTTTGTGGTTCTTTCCTCAAAAGACCATATTGTCAGATCTGCATAGTTCTCATATAACGTTTTGCAAATGTGAGTAAAATATAGATCGTTATAGTACAATTAATTAATTGTTTGGGAGTTTAAATACTTTATACTAGTGATGTAACGGATATTCGCATCCGCATTTGCATCCGCGAATATTCAAACATTATTTGACATTCGCATTCGTAATCGCAAGAAACATGCGAATGTTTGGCGAATGTTTTTAAGAAACAAAAAGGAAATAATACATAACTTGCATTTCACATTTTCAGTGTCAAAAATTGAAATGTAAAAATATGTTAGAGAAGTTTGGAGTTATAGTTATGTTTTTATATCACTTACATTTAACACATACAATAATACTAACTAACCTCAATACATAACAAATCTTTTCGAATGAACTTAATGTGATTAGCTGCGTTCAATCAGTCTGTAACGGCACTGCTATGTTCGGTTTAAACTTAGCCGACACGAAATGAAATGTCAAACCTGTATGACATTTTGCGCGTACTTTTTTTGAAAGTCAACATTCGCAGCGCATTCGCGAATGTGAGAAATCTAACATTCGTTACATCACTACTTTATACGGCCTACCCTATGGTATTACCAGCTGGTGTCAGCGGCTTCGCTCGCGTTAAAATAGTAAGTTGACCCGATGCATTAAACTCTTGGGATAAAAAGTATGTGCCATTTCAGGACATGGTCTATTCTTGTGCCAAATTTCATTAAAATACGTTCATTCGTTCGAGCGTGAAGAAATTTTTAACTTTATAATTTTAATGTGATAGTGTGATTCGTATAGCTCCTTAAGCTCTAAGTTGAGCTATACAATGTCTGATAAATGTTTGCACTTACAGAACAGGACCACTGTAATTTGTCTTGAGGATATCTTTGGTCAGGTATCAGAGAATTTAAGTAAGAACACCGCTGTCACAACATACACTCGCGTTTTATTTAATCATATTTAAATCATATAATATTATGAGGGTATTTTGGTGGGTCTAGTAGTCAGCTGTGTCATATTGTATTAGATGTACCTACATGTATGTATTCAAAGATTTTGTTGTGCCCTGTTATACTGTATCGTAGTTTTACGTGATGTTGTAAGCCTATTGTATATGTATACATAATTGTAATTGTACTATAAGGTGTATTGCATGCTCCGTCATTAGACGACAACTATTTAACAAAAAATTTAAATCTCACATAATGAACGTTTATAATATGTTCTAATGGGAAATAAAGATTCTTTAAACCTATATAATATGCTATAAAATAAACTATAAAATTGAACTTTAAATTTTGACTAGAAAAAAATCCACCATGATTGTTAAAATTTCTTTTAATAAGTGAGAATATTTTTCCTATACATTTGATTGTCAAAAATCAAAAGCACTAAATTTAAATTCAGTTTTCTTTCAATAACATAAACAATCATTAAATTCATCTACAACAATTTTTGTAATTAAAATATTACCTCTGACTATTAATCTACATGGTTCTGATATGATTTGACCATTGATTAATTTTGCCGTATGGAGTTTAAAAGAGATTTTGACCTCTGAGTTTGTTTTGGTGTGTATTTTCATGGTAACACCGGCCTCGTTTAGTTTAAATCAACGCAAAAATTGATGTGTAACCGTGTTATTTATGACCAATTTGCAAAATAAATATCATTTATCATTAAATACATAATAGCAGTAAGGAAACAGGCCTAATTGAATTTAAATTGATGCAAAACAAATCTTTATGATAAATAAAGTTGTTCTTAAACCTTAAAAAATTACGTCAAACATAATTTATTGAAACCAGGAATTGAAACCAGTAATCCTCCGTAGGCGCGGGCTTGCAGATCGCCGTCCGACCGTCCGGTAACCGTCCGGACCGAGCCCAAGTCGTCAAGGGCGCGTACTGTTCCACGCGCGCCTCAAGGAGATGTCAGCAAATCGTAGGGGCCCAGCAGGGCCGAAGCCTACTGGGGCCACGGGTAGTGTGAAAGCGAAACCCGGGGCCCTGGGACAAAGGCAACGAAGGAACAGGAGTGGGTTTTTAGTCAGTAAAGGTCTGACACTATCTGCCGTCCCGCCCAAGAGCGGGGATGTCATAAGATGATTTTCCCACCCAATAAAAAAAAAGAAAAAACCAGTAATCCTTTTTGTTCGATGTTTTTAAAAGTGACTTCCGTAGTTTTCAACTTATATTTTGATGGGATTGAATATGGTCTTACAATAATTATACTTCTGCCCAAAACTTTTTTGTGCTTTACATAATGTAATACATAATTATCTACGGCAATCTATATTGTAGCTTTCTTTAAAAATAAGACGTTTTATATTTGGGTCAGAATAATTTTTTTCGCATAGTTTGTGCGAGTTTAGAAACTACTTAGTTTTTCATACATTGCATTGAGTTCGAATTGTTTTTACGTTAATGCGAAGTTTGTCTTTCTGATTGGTTAAGAGCTTGTAGCGAGCCAATCGGAGAGCGAACATCATAAACGTGTCGATCACATTAACGTATAACAACTCGCACTAGAGGCCCTGAATACAGTCACTTTATTTTTCATTAGGTTGCGGATTTAACACATTCCAATTTGTTTGCAGTAATAGCACTAAATTTGATGCACTAGAGTCGATTGAGAGGCGAGCCAAGAGGATTATCGGCAATTATGCACTTGTCGAGTCAAAGCTCCAAAGCCTTGGGCATCGCTGCCGAGTTGCTAGCCTGTCGGGGACTGTGCACTGGAATTCCACAATCTAATTCTGCCAAGTCCGTTCCATCATCGAACCACTTGAAGTACGGCGTTGCGCCACCAGTACATAGTAGACATCCCACCCATACATATAAAGCGTTTTGGGAACACATTTATTATGCGTGCACCTAAGAAGTGAAATTCCCTGCCGGAGTCTGTGTTTCGTGATAGCTATAACTTAGGGGTCTTTAAGTCATTAGTGAATAGGTTACTTCTAGCCAAGCGTGCTCCATACTCGACCACATTATCGCTTACCATCAGGTGAGATGGTGGTCAAACGAAAGTCTGTCAATAATAATTAAAAAAAAACTAAACATTCAACACAGTTGCAAGCTTCACTGAGGTACTTAGTCAATATTACAATAAAATTTTCAGCTCCATTTTGAACCAAATAATCCACATATAATGGAAGCAGTGGTGGCCGAGTGGTAACGGCTCTGACTTACGATTTGTAGGTCGCGGGTTCAAACCCAGCCAGGCGCATTACTTTGTCTAATTTATTTCATCACCTCTGCTTTCAAAACGGTGAAGGAAAACATCGTGAGGAAACCAGCATGTCCTAGAACAAAAAATTCGAAGACATGTGACATTCACCTACCCGCACTGGGCCCGCGTAGTGGATTACGGCCCATTCCCTCTTCTAGAGGGAAGGCCTGAGTCTCAGCAGTGGGAACATTGAAAGGCTGATCATGCTCATGCTCATGCAATCCACATATTGTTCAGCTGTGTAACCACTTGAAATTCAAGACTATACCAATTCTACATCACAATGGGACACTAGAAATTAATTTGTGAATCATTGAAACAACAACTGAACTTCACTCGGGGAAAACCTACCAAACACTCGAGGACCGAATAAACAGCTCTTCATAATAAAATTGAAGAATATTTTATTCTAACATACCTGTTAAACGAAGTCTTGATTCTAATTTTATGAGCGCCGTGGTCAAAACAAACCATAAAGTAAAACAATCGAATACTATTTCGGTTTACCGCGAAGTAAAATTACTATTATAATAATCGCAGTATTGGCAGGCCTGTTGGTCTAGTTGTCAGTGGCCCTGATTGCTATGCCAGATGTTGTGTGTTCGATTCCCACCCAGGACAAATGTTTGTGTGATGAGCACAATCATTTAATTAAGGATCAAATAATTAAGATTTGCAAGAAAGCTTACAAAAACCTCGGTTTCGTGCTGAGACAGTCGCAGGGATTCACTAATTACCACGCTCAAGGTAATGTATGACGCCTTGGTAAGGAGTCATTTGAAACACAGTCCAGTGATTTGGGCTTCTCATGAAAAGTGAAATACAATGTCATGCTGGAGCGAGTACAAAATAAATTCACAAGATAATTGTATTTCAAACTTTATGGGGTTTACCCGTTTTACCCACTGATGTATCCTACACTGTTTGTTCTGGGTATGGTGGGGTACAACGAACTCAGAGTGTGCCGGGAATTTACACTCGCGGGGTATGCTGTAAAGCGCACAACCCAGGTGTGCTGCTGCACCTGAAGCTGTGCGTGCCAGACTGGTACGTGTGGAGGCGGCGGCAACCGCCATTACTGGCCGTTCCTGCTGCCAGAAACAAACCTACTGTCAAAAGCACCCCTCACCCGCACAATATGTGCACTAAATGAAGTGCATGAGAGGATTGACCTATTTTCGAGCCACGAGAGTGAATTCGCAAGTTTTATTAAATTTTGTTAGTTATATTTAAATATAAGTTACTGTTACTGTACTAAGTCTGATTTTATATTTTATTTACATATAGGCTAACGTTACGTTTTTTATTTTTTTATGTACTTCTTTTATTTTTATAGTTTTTAGGTAAATGTTAGTGTGACTAATGTATTAGGTTCAGCCTGTAAAGATAGTGTGTTTATTTAATTAATAAATAGATTTGTCTGTGGGTGTAATTTATCTATAATATGTATATATTTAGAAATATATAAGTATGTTTATTACTTGTCTAGTACTCATTACACAAGCTCTGCTTAGTTCGGGACTAAATGGCGTTGTGTGAAAGTTGTAGAATATTATTATTAGTATTTTTTTTTTTTTTTGAGAAATTATCGATATGCCGAGCGTTTTCAGGAATAACTTCCCGAGCAACAATTTGTGTTTTTTACAGGAATAGGTTTTCTCTTCCATAATTGAAAAGTATTTTTATAATATAAAGGTTTAATATAACATCAATATACTTACAGCTGCTAAGCAGGCATCATAAGTCGTATTCTTTGGTAGCAGCAAAGCCGCCCGTATCTTGCAGGTACCACTATCATCACACACTTTGTCACAATCACGAAGCCTCGGCTTTTCACCACGACAGTTCTGACTAACTCCTACCTTCACTAGACCTAGCAATAACAATAATACACACCACTGCATTTTGGTTTTAACGAAAAACTCTAAACATATCTATAAAATATAAATTTAATTAAAAATGAAATCGGGAAATCGGCGTCACTACATTTAAAATTAACGGTTGCATAGTTCGAAATTTGAACGCGGATTTTTATCGATAGATCGGTCACTTCACTAATTCACATCACAACATTTTCTGGAACACTGGCTGCAAATCTGAAACAAAAGAAATAATAATTAGAACAAGTTTGAACGGATATAAAGGCAGAGTGAGAACAAAGAAAGTGTAATCAATAATGTATGTTAAAAAGTTTCTATTCATGTTTAATCAGGCTAATAAATTATTGTAATATAACAATATTGTAATGTTATGTCTTTTTAGGGTTCCGTACCTCAAAAGGAAAAAACGGAACCCTTATAGGATCACTTTGTTGTCTGTCTGTCAAGATCCTTTATCTCGGAAACGCTAAGAGGTATCGAATTGAAATTAAACTATAAATTTAAGTTTGCAGTCCCTTGAAACTGTGAAAAAATTAAACTATTAAATTAACGAAAAAAAAGGCACGGCCGTTTATGTCGCAAAAAAAGTGTATTTCGACACTCTCAATGGAATCAAAATTCATAGGGTACTTCCAGTTGACCTAGAATACTGAAATTCGCATGAAGCAAGGTCTCATAGTACAAGTATAGTTATCACAAAAAAAAAAACTTGCGATTCGGATCTTCGTAACTCTATTCGGGAATTGAACTGTTTTCATAGGTATGTTTGTGTTTGTACGGAACCCTGAGAGCGCGAGTCAGACTCGCACTTGCCCGGTTTTGAATATTTGATTTAATGTTCTTTCTTTTCTTGTATAAATAAAATCGACGAATTTATTCGAAGTTCAGAAATAATGACGACGTGCGACCCGAAAAATTCATGAAGAAATGTCAACGAAGCGAATTTACACTAACGAAGACTATTAATACATTTTGAAATAAAGTATAATTCTAATGAAATATTATAGGCAAAAAGCTTTGTCACTTCTGAGGTATAAAAATCTATATGGGTGACATGTCATTACACTATGTTGAACGAAACGCGTAAGTGCCACGAAATTCATGGCGCTTAAGACGTTTTGGTCGCGAAAAAAGTATTGTCTATAAGCTATCTAGCGCTGTATGTTTTAATAGTTATGTTAGACGTCGTCTTACAAAATCGTCGAAATTTGTCGTCTAACAAAAAAGAGCAAAAGTTCGCTGCAGCGCTAGAGCAATTCAATATTGCCAATTCAGTATTTTGACAAATAGTTTTCATGAACGTGCTATAATATAAGTCGATGACTGAATCTTTCCATTGAATGAGGTTTACCCAATTTCACCGGGCTTGTAATGAAAACTAAGCAGCGCTAGTCCAGTGGTAACAGCTTCGACTTATAGTCGCGGGTTCATATCCAGCCACACGCATATGTGTATTTTTTTGTATCACCACTGCTCTCGAAACGGTGAAGGAAAACATCGAGGAAACCTGCCCGTCCTGAAAAAAAAAAATCGAAGACATGTGACATCCACCAATCCGAACTAGACCTGCGTGGTGGATTATGACCTATTACATCTCCTAGAGAGAAGGCCTGCGCCCTAGACGTGGGACCATTATGAGGCTGATTATGTAATGCTATGTTTATATCATATAATGAAAATACAGATGGACAAAAGAAGAAGGAAGGATTTCTTCCTATTTCTCCCTTCGCAGGTCTGCTGGAAGAAATTTCTTTTAGAAATAAGCAGTACCTTTGTACAATTTTTATAAGAATGTATCTTCTTTCGTATTTATGTGTGTACATAAATTATAAAATAAATAAGGAAAATGGAACATACCGATGGAGAAAAGAGGAAGCAAGATGGAAAATACAGATGAAGAAATATCATAAAAGTTAAAGTGATGAAGCAGCATTGAGGAATACAACGCAAAGAGGAGGAGGTAATGAAAATACAATTCAAAGGCACCCAATTTACTAACATACGACTGTCAGTGACAAGCAATTTAGTGAATAAACTTAGACATCTGAGCAAAGGGAACGAAGGGCTAATTGGCCTCAAAGAGTTAGGCCTCAGATTTCAGCTTACTTTGATTGTTGGGTCTTACTAGTACCGATGCTCGCCAGGAATGCGGAAATGTTCGAAAGTTTCACCACGATCCTTGAACGTATAGGGCAATCGAAGTAACATTAGTGGGTTTTAGTCAGTAAAAGTATCGTAGGCGTGTGCTTGTGAATGGCATCCGGCCGTCCAGTAACCCTCCGGACCGAGTCCAAGTCATCGAGGACGCGTATTGTTCCACACGCGCCTTTAAGGAGATGTCAACAAAACCGTAGGGGCCCAGCAAGGTTGAAGCCTACTGGGGCCATGGGTTGTGTGAAAGAGAACCCCGGGGTCCTGGAACGAAGACAAAGAAGGAACATAGGAGTAGGTTTTAATCAGTAAAAGTCTGACACGCCCTCCCGCTCCACAACAAATGGGAAAAGTCACATGATGACTCCCCTCTTTTAAAATAAGGGTTGATTGTGTATCAAAAACTAAATACTTTCTAAACATAACACTAGATAAATTCACAAACCGTGTGAAGCCAATAGAATGCGCAAGGCCGGGGCATAGTACATAATCCGGGAGTGCTGCGCCACCTAAAACTCGAACGTGTTGGTACGGTACGTGAGGAGGCGGCGACGCCTGCAACTATTGAATATTCCGATAGCCAGAACTAATCTGCATTGTTCTGGTGAAGGGTGTACAGCACCCCTCACCAGAACAATTCGCGTTGTGAACGAAGTTAACGAGCGATTGTATGGGTTCTCGTGTACTTGAGTTAATTCGCAAGAGTTTTATTTAATGTAGTTACTTAAGTGACTGGTCTGTTGGTCTAGTGGTTAGTGGCCCTGATTGCTATGCCGGAGGTCGAGGGTTCGATGCCCACCCAAGACAAATGTTTGTGTGATGAGCATGATCATTTGTTCTGTCTCTGAGTGTAATTTATCTATAATACTCGTATGTATGTATTTAGTTGTTTAGTACTCATAACACAAGCTCTGCTTAGCTTGGCACTAGACGGCGTTGTGTGACAGATATGGAATAATATATATATAATGGAATTATTATATTACATTATTATTATATAAGATAATGTTACCGACATTACAATTACCAAATTATAGAAATCAAATGAACGGCCAATACACAAGTAAGTCATTAGGCGCCCATTAAAAAAATATGAAATAATCCAAGATCAAAGATGCGTTTCCACTGAAGCTGAGCTGGGCGAGGTCGAGCAGAGAGCGGAGAATTCGAGCACCGCGATTGGTCAATTCATAGTTCGCTCCTCTCCACTCCGCCTAGCTCCGCATATAATTAAAACGTACCCTAAAACCAGATAATCCAAATTAAAATTAATCAATTGAAATTAATATGCCAAACGAAATAATTAATTGATTATCTTTTTCTCTTTCTCTGTCAAATCCATCCAAAGGTTATCAGTAATTAATTGCTTTTGTGACACCTTATTATCCTTTTAACGAAAAACGCTCTTGCGTTTATTCCACCAGGGTCGCACATTCATGGCCAAATATTCCATCTCATCAGCTCGAAGCTCTTCTGTCACCTATGGGATTAAAAAGCTAAACGAATTGAAGTACCCAGTCATAACCACACGCCCCTGGCGAATAGAACACGAAAACACTCGTCGGACGAATCTGATGCAAGTGGTTAAGGGGTTAATTTTAAGCTCCTACTATAATTTTATTTATCGTGTATAATAAAGAGTATATCTATCTATTAAGTAGGAATCCGCGATTTAAGGGCTATATTTCATCGGGACACCATGGCGGTGCGACCAGTTGCGCCGCCATGGTGTCCCGGTGAAATATAGTCTCTTTGCTAGGGGCGTTACTGGCGGCCGGACTGGCGTCCGAGCTGGTCGCGCTACCAAATAGGTTGCGCAACCAAACGGACACCAGGTGAGTAACTCTCTATAGAACTGTATACATATTGTTGGTAGCGGCGACTGGTCGTGCCACCATGGTGTCCCGGTGAAATATAATCCTTAAGACTTATCTTTGTCCCATAATCCAATTAACTCAATGAATCGTTAATTAATTATCTTTAAATCAATCCTGTCTGAATTTGGACTCTCTTCGTAATTTGTAACTTTTGTTAAACTGAGATTAAAGCTCTCTGAAGTTGTCTTTCTTTACACCAAAACGATCCTTCAGAAATTCGACACAAACAGGCAAGATATTCAAATAAGGAACCCGAATCAGTTATAAAAACGAAAACTTGTAAGGATGTATGTGTGCGTAAGTATGTTTGTTACTCCTTCACGCGTAAATGGCTGCACGAATTTGGATGAAATTTGGCACACAGATAGACCATATCCTAGAATAACACATGTGTTCTTTTCAGGTAACTTTGATACGAGTGAAGCCACTGGACAGATGCTAGTGGTTCATAAAATGAAACCTCTAGTAATTATTTTTTATTCGTGAGATTATTTTTCATGTGTCCTTCAGTTGCTCTTTGCATTCTAGGACCACGAGTATCCTTTTCAAAAATTCTCAGCGGCCCTAGCATGCATCGGCCCTGCTGGACCCCTGCGATTTTATATATACTGACATCTCTTTGAAGCGCACTTGGAATAGTACACGCCGTCGACAACCTGAGCTCGGTCTTTACCGGACGGACGGACGGCGAGCTACCCATCGCTCTATTATCCACAAAACCCGCGCCTTCGGTGGCCGGAGATCGCCTTGTGCCTCTTGGCACCCGGGAAGTTTTCTGTGGCGGCGGCTGGGGCATGAGAATGTCCGTTCCCTCACGTTTGCAGCTATCTTTTCTGCTAGTAGCAAATGCTTCGCAGAAGGAGGTGATCGTTTCCCATTCCCTCTCGCACATGACCATTGCCTGAACCAGGGCTCGACGCGAGAGGTCGCCACCTCCACGACACAAGGCACTGCTACGACTACGTGCAACGACGGGGAAGACACGGCGGTGCTACTCTCCGCCGTGTCTTCGCGACTCTGCACAATCCACCATGTAAATTAGTGTCTCATCATCATCATCATCATTTTAGCCAAAATACATCCGCTACTAGACATGGGTCTCCACCAAATGTCGCCACATCGATCGGTCCTGTGCATGTCGTATCAGTTAAACTCCCGCGACGTAAAGTAAATAAATTAACAAATTAAATAGCAGAACAAAATTAAGAAAATGCTGCTGTTTTGATTAATATAAAAAACTTAGGCAAATATCCAATTTAAATCCTTAAGAGGGTCCTTCCCAACCTGTCTATCGTCAACTTGAGCATGATTTAAAAATAAAAGGAGCTCAAAACAAAAAAGCTCTTTTGGCATTCGGTAATTCCGACATTTACTCGAATTTTTCAGAATTTTTTTTTCAGGAAATTTTGTGTTTCGTCATTCAGAACCTCGATTAAATGTATATTTATCTATAATATATTTTTAATTTATGAGCAAATTATGAAGGACCAAAGTTTACGCAAAATAGCAGATTTTCAGAGGTCATAATCATAACAAAAATGTATGATTTTTTTTTCAATAGAAACATAATATCCACGAGATATCTGTGTTTTAAAGATGTGTATTAACGTCATTATCACGTAAGAGTGGCTGTATGAAAATGTCTCGGATTGGACGCTCTTAAGTTATATTTTTATTTGCATAAATAATAGACTTATGTTAATGTAATCAAAACTTGCTACCATTCTTAACAAGTTCCTGCTTTGAATGTGCACAAACATTAATTACATTTAATGAAAGTGAGGGAAAATTGTTAACCGAGATATTTAGTATACAGCATACAGTCACAGTACAAATAAAATAATATTATTGTAGCAAAATAACAGTATTCAATAATATTATGATATAAATGTCATGTCTGAAAGTGTTTTCATCACTCTAATAGTATAATAGCACTTGTTTGCACAAATTTTAAAAAAAAGTCGAAAGTTTGTATGTATGTGTGTGTTGATTTTTGTTATTCCTTCATGGTAGAACTGCTGAAGAGATTTGGACGAAATTTGGCACAAGGGTAGACCATGTCTTGGAATAGGACATAGGATTAGTCAGCTCGGTAGTAGGTTCCCTTGAGATAATTTTCTACTTATAGATAAGTAAAAAATTTATAGATTTGCCTACCGTACAATGCGCTCCCAATAAGAATAGGATCGATTTTTACGCCATGTTGTGACGGCATTGCTGTCAAATCTAAAAATGAGTAGGGTGAGCAAAACAAGACATTTTTTAAATAATATTTATTTACGAATAATGAACGAAAAAAGTTTAATCAGAATTCAGTTCTTCAACTTTGCGAATCTCTGCGGCACTGTGTGAAGTGTCTCAGTAGTGGGAAATGGAAGAAGGCGAATTGTATCTAACAATGAAAATAATTATGACTTAATTAATATATTTAGCTAATTTTGATTAAACAGTAACTAAAAAAAAATAAGACTCAGTTATGCATAGCAAAAAAAAACTGGACAAGTGCCAGTTAGACTCGCGCTCTGAGGGTTCCGTATAAACTTATCTATGTAAAAATAGTTTAATTCCCGAATGGATTTACTGTTTGCAGATTTATTCCTATATCTGTGCTATAACACCTTATTTTATGCCAAATTTTAGGATTCTGGGTCAACGGGAAGTATCCTACGAACTTTGATTCCTTTGAGTGTCGAAATATAGGTTTTTTACGACATAAGCGGCCGTATCTTTTTTATTTGTTAACTTAGAAGTTTGATTTTTTCACAGCTTTAAGGGACTACAGACTTGAGTTTATGGTTTTAATTTCAACTCGATACCGCTACGTGGTCCCGATATAAGAGTGATCCTATAAGGGATCCGTTTTTCCCTTTTGAAGTACGGAACCCTAAAAACCGATACTTATACGCAAATAAGTTATTTTTGTAAACCATACTTTTTAATCGACATTTCACAAATCGAGGTTATTGGCTTTCCTATTCTTATTTGGAACGCATTATCAGTATAAAGTTTATAAATTTCTATCTGCCACCACCGGTTTCGCATTGTCTACCCGTATACCAAGTTTCATTGCAATCCGTTGAGCCGTTCCAGCGTGAAGAACTAACAAACACACACACAAAATTTCGCCTTTATACTCGTAATAAAGTGAGATTACAATAAGTTTCTTTAAGCAGTAAAAGTTCTCCAAAAATCAACTTACTGAAAAAGAAGGTGATAAATTACTGAGCTAAACAAAAGTCCCTTTTTTCCGATAAAATGTTTTCGAGAACCTTTTTCCGTTATATCAATCGTGGAGTTCATTCATCTTTTGCTCAAAGATAAAATGTCTGTAGGAATGGTCTAATCTGAATCTATCAAGTCACATTTTTTTTTTCTTGCCGAAACGTTGTAAAAACATTACAGTGGCAGTGGCACAATAGTAAAAGCTCCGAATAATGATTTTCACATCGTGGGTTACACAAAGTAAAACGCCTGTTGGGTCAAACCCAACAGGCGTTTTACTTTGTGTAAATTATTTCATCACCATTGCTCTCTATATGGTGAAGAAAACCGGAATGTCTTAAGACCAAAAATTTATGAATAACATCCACCAACCCGTACTAGGCCCGCTTGGTTTATTATGGCCTATTCCCGAAAAGAATCATAGGAGAGCTAACTCCCAGCAGTGGGAAAACTATAAGTCAGAATCTATATACATATATAAAAGCGAAATACCACTCACTGATTAATCACGAAATCTCAGAAACTATAATACTTAAAAAATTTGCAGGTAGGTTCCTTATAGGGTGTAGACATCCGCATTTTACGAAATTTCATCCCTAAGGGGGTAAAACGGGGGTTGGAAGTTTGTATGGAGAAACGAACATTCGCGCGAGCGAAGCCACTGGCAGAAGCTAGTATACTTATATGCTTCTGCAAACCGCATAACCCTTTTTTCATGTGGAAAATTAAAAAATGACTCCTTTGGCTGGAGCGAGAAGACATCTCAGACATTTTTTAACAAAAACTTAATAAAAAAAAACCTATGTCCTTCAAATCACCACGTTTTCCCTTTCAAAAATTCCCCGTGGTGGCTCTGGTGGGCATCAGCCCTGCTGGGTGTTGGTTTTGCTGATATTTTTATGAAGAGCACGTGTACATTACATTCCATCCACGACTCAGGCGGTATTGTTTATTATTCGCAAGCTCACGCCTACAGTAAATACCCATCAGTATTGAATTTCAAACCCTTTGGTACAAATTTTAATTTGAAAATACGGAAAACGATAAAATAGACAAAAGTAAAGAGCTACTACTTGTTAACATAACACATTTGCATATCAATATTGTCCATTACATTTAAACGAACTGTGCTGACAGTCAACATGGTTTGACGCGGTTCAAAGCTTTAATTAGAAGAACAATATTCAAATTACAGCTTTGTTTGGTTTACACAAATTAACAATATTGTGTAGCACAGTTTAATTTTAAAATGGGTTTTATTTTTAAGGCCCTAACTCCCGAGCATATTAAAAACGGTGAATTTATAAGACCTACTCCTCGGTAACGGCTAGCCGTTAAAAAACCTATTAGACCTAGGTCTAATAGGTTTTTTCATACCGCCTAATAATGTGATAAATGAAGAACCGCTCGACCGTTTTTGTGCAAACTTCACATAATCTATCTACTAAATAGTCCGAACAAAGCCTAAACATTTGGTTTGGATAGGTGAGCCCGTTCTTGAGTTATAAAATTACAACGAAAAGTGGCATTGATTTTTATATACATAAATTATAGATTCATGTACAACGTTATCAAAATATGATTTTTTTCGTAAGACTTTTGCTAAAAAAAACAATTTAACAACATGATATTTTTTCATTTGTTTTCCTCACTCCTTTTAAACGGCTTTGGTCTTAAGAAATATGATGTTCACACAAAAAAAATAAAATATACATGGCATATGTAAATCAATCAATATTTCGCACAGAAAATGGATTTAAAGATCAGCGGACTCTATCCAGGCGCAGCTGGGCGGAAATAAATGCACAGATACTCGTACTGCCGCCTAGGCGACGGTACAAGTATGTTGAATTAAATAATTCCGACTAGATGTTCAGGGGACTATACGCCTTAATGAGCCTATGTCAGCGGTTTCACTCGTGTGAAAATATAAAATATATGCCTATACCCAGTAGTATGCCAGTGATAAAGTAGCTTTTAGCATTCTGCGGGAATTTTGGAGTTTATTCAATACAAACATAAAAACTTTTTACAAAAAATAAAAATAACCGAATTTACTAACAAAAACACAAACACAACTTTAATTTCGGAAGTCGATCTTTCTCGGTATTGTTTGTTTCTTATTTAACACCGACTTCCAAAATTAAAGTTATTTTGATCCTTTTAGTGTTTTGTTTTTTCGTGAAGTCAGTTTTTTTTTTTTTGACAAAGTTTTTATTTTACTTTTTTAGTTTCGATACACTTATAAACAGAGTGCCTATTTCTCATAACGATTCCAATGAACCCAAACTCTGCTAGGTTACATTATTTTATTATAATGTTCCTGTGTCCACCTTCCACCTTCCGGCTCCATCATCAGATCAGTTCGATAGTACCTTATAGCCAAAGTGCATCTCATCATCAGCCCAAACACGGCTAGGATACATTGATTAATTACGGAGTTCCTGTGCCTACCTTCCAGATTCATCATCAGATCAGTTCGATAGTACGTTATAGCCAAAGACAATTCTAATAAGTCCAAACACGGCTAGATTAAATTGATTAATTACGGAGTTCCAGTGCCTACCTTCCGGCTCAAATTAAAACACATTTCAAATGACCTCTTTCAAGAGTAAGCAAGTCGTTGAGCATGCTATTATGCCTACGTTTAAAATTCAAGGGAAAGTATATCACTTAGCTGGGAGCTTGCTACCACTTCGACCCGATGATCACAAATTTCTGCAAATTTATTTTTTTGAGATTTAGATACACAAACATCAACGCGTTGTTCAAGTGTCGCACAGCCAATTTATAGAAATTTGATCAGATCACTCCAAAATATGTTACATTCTCATAACTGCTACATACAGTATTTTAAAACTGCGATTGAGAGTGTTCCAGTAGATACTCCTGACTTGAATGTCGTAATTCATGCAAATAAAATTCCTGTCCAACACAGAGGACGATATAACGCGCCTTCCACGAGTGAAGTAGCAGTGGTGATAGCTGGATAGCAATTTGACAAAAGAGATATTGAGTTGCATAGTCGTGATGATATTTGCAAAAAAACTCAGAGTTACACAGATCTTATGACAGCTTACAATATCCTATGATGCGGTGTCGTGGAGAAGATGGTTATGCCATTAATGTTTCTCAAGTTGACCCAATCAGTAGTGTACCTCTGCGTAAAACAGTATCATGTAGAACTACTATTGCTACTGTATAATGACAAGATACAATAATTTTAACCCTTTGCTTAGATATGGAATGTTAAAATATTTGGACGATCAATATGCGAAAATTGATCTGAGAGACTGGCCTACATCCGTAATTATCAAACTAAATTGAGAGCAGAAAATTATGTTCACCTTCAGGATACTTTACAGGGGAATGAACACAGTAACGGCATTGGAAAATTGGTTATACTACCTTCATCATTCACAGGTGGACCTCGACTTACGTCAGACATTACGGTAAACCTGATTTATCTATAACTGCAACATGTAATCCAAATTGGCCAGAAAAAAAAAAAATGAACACCAATTTAACTTCACAAGACAGATACGATATAGTTAACAGAGTATTCCATTTGAAAGTGCAGAAACTCCTGTATCTCATTAACAAGTCTCATATATTCGGTCCACCGCGCTGTCATGTATACTATAGAATGGCAGAAACATGGTTTACCACTTGTACATCTGCTGGTGTGGTTGGTACACAAAATAAGACCAAATCAAATTGACAGCAGTATTTCAGCATAATTACCGGTTAAAGAAGAAGATCTTGTCCTGTTCGAAATCGTAAAGAAACACATGGTACTCGGCCCTTGCTGGATTTTAAACCCTAATTCTCCATGTATGCGAGATTCCAAATGCAGCAAAAAAATTCCGAAGTCGTTTCAAACTCAAACATCTACTAGCGATGACGGATATCCCAAATATCGTCGACGATCGCCAGAACAAGGTGGGCAAAATGCCACCGTCCGAAACCATGATATTAATAACCGATGAAGCGTTCCCTATAATCCGCTCTTTTTGAAAATTTTTGATGCCCACATCAACGTAGAGTTGTGCAGTTCAATAAAGTTAATCTAATATGTTACTAAATACATTAATAAAGATCAAGCCACTTTCAGCATACAATCATCAAATGAAGTAGAAAAATATCAGTCTGGACGTTACATCTGCATCTCTGAAGCAGTATGGAGGATTTTATAATTCGAAGTGCACGACCGGGGTCCCACTAATGTCCACCTTACAGTTCATTTAGAAAATGGACAAAGAGTATATTTCACAGAGAACAATATACAAGAAGTTGTTAATAACCCGCGAGACACAACATTAACAGCATTCTTCAAGGTATGTGCTCAAGATGATTTCGCAAAAACACTGACATATGACAAAGTTCCAAGTTACTATACATGGAACCAGAGTTCTAAAACCTTACAACGGCGAAAACAAGGTACTGCAGTCGATGGTTTCCCCGGAGTAAAAAAACGAATATTCTTGGCAGAGTCTACGTGATTCATCCCAACAACAGCGAATGCTTTTATCTGAGAATGTAACTGCCGCCCGACATCCTTTGCACACCTGGGAACCGTACAAGGTGTTATCTATAATGCTTATCAAACAGCATGCAAAGCTATCGGGCTTTTGGAAGACGATTCTCATTGGGAAAACACATTATCAGAAGCAGCAGTTCAGCTACATCATTAAGATATTTATTTGCCATCATAGTTGCATTTTGTCAAGTAACTGATTCTGTTATTCTATGGAATAAATTTCAAGAAAATATGGCAGTGATATTCTGATTCGGCGACGGCGAGAGTTAGTTTCAGATGATGTACAATATGATCAAAACATATTTGATGAAGCATTATTTGAATTGAACAAAGTAGTGCAATTACTTTCGGGTAAATCGATCAATTTTGGATTGCCGATGCCACCTAATACTACTAACTCACATTTAACTAATATTGCCGAATACACAAGAGAAACATCATTCGATCAATCGAGACTTTTACAAAATATAGCTCAAGATGAGCCACGATTGAACATCGACCAGAATAAATATTCACTACATTACTATCATCAATAGATAAAACTGAAGGAATAATATTTTTCCTTGATGCCCCAGGAGGTACAGGAAAAAAAAATCAATTTGCTTTTATAAAAAGTGAGATCTACTCGAAAAATTGCATTAGCTGTCGCGTCATCCGGCATTGCCGCTACGCTTTTAGAAGGAGGCCGAACCGCACACTCTACATTCAAGCTCCCGCTGAAAATCGCCACCGATGATAATAACACCGTCTGTAGTGTTTCTAAACAGCAATACGGGAAAATTGATGCGCGACTGCTCATTAATAGTCTGGGACGAAGCCACCATGTCAAACAAGATGTCAGTGGAAGCACTGGATAGGACAATGCACGATTTGCGCAGTAAAAATTCACCTGCGGGTGGATGTACAATTCTCTTCTCAGTAGACTTTCGTCAAATTCTACCAGTTGTGACTCGAGGAACAAGTGACACGTGACGAAATAAATGCTTCTCTAAAAACATCCAACCTCTGGCCACACATCTATAATTTGAGCTTAGAACTAACATAAGGGTTTCATTGTCTTCACGTGAGAACAGACTTTGTTCAGAGATGCTGCTAAAAGTTGGCAATGGAGAATTAACACAGTGTTGAAAGAATAAACCTAGAAAACCTTTTTATTTTTATATACAACAGCCAAGAGTTGGTCAAAAATGTCTATCCCACCATTTATAACATAAGTGGTAAGACTATATTTTGGTTTAAAGAAAGAGCGATACTGTCACCAACTAAAGAACGTAACGAAGTAGATAAAGTAAATAACTTAATTCTTAGCAATGACACGCGTTTGCTGGTAAAATCATTAAAAACATTCATAATATGCACAATACTCACCGGATGTGGGTCGGAAAAGATGTATTGATTCCCCGAATTCCTCTTATACCATCGGATTTACTATTCCAATTTAAACGCCTACAATTTCCGGTAAAGATATTTTTTTGTAATGTCCATTAATAAATCGCTGGGTCGAACTTTCAACGTTGCAGGCTTAGATTTGAGCGTTAAGTGTTTTTCACATGGCCAATTATATGTCGCTCTTTCAAGAGTAACCTCTAAAAAAAAACGTGTTTGTGTTGTCTAAAGAAAAAAAAGATGTGAAAGTTGTTTATAAAGATATTCTGTAGTATTCTGTAGTTTTTGTGTATTTTGTTTTGTGTGTGTCTTGTGTTTGTTTAGTTTTTTAGTGGTTTTTGTATTGTTTTAAGTATTCCGTTCTATTTTGATGTACACTAAAGTTTATTCTATTCAAGTCCATGTTTAGTATTATCAGCATTGCACCCGTGCGAAGCCAGGGCGGGTCGCTAGTCGATTCTCTGGCTCTCTGGACTCTATGTCTATCCCGATTCTCGCTCCCGCGAGACTCAGTCTCCACTGAGGATTCTCTTTCTCTTTCAGCTCTGTATCTATACCGAAGCTAGCTGAGGCAAGCCTCACGATCCATTGACAATTCTTCACCACTTGCTAAACGTGCTCTTCTGGCATTCACTGTACTATGACCTATGTTCAAACGACGACGTCTCCCAGACATGACTTTATAATTTTTGTACAAAATATAACTTCTATAAAAAAGCTCACATCATGTCATTTTTTCCTGAAAGGTGCAAAATTCAACTTTTTTTTTGTTAGATTTGTAATGTTTACAAATCATTCTGCTGTAAAAATATTTTGAAATTCACAAAGTGCAGGGAAAATATAATCTATAATTTAGGAGAAAAAAAAGTGCTTAGGGCGAAGCAATTTATTTCCCCAAAATATACGTAGGTAATTTTTTGGCAATGGCAATACTTCAAGCCGGGTGTCATTTATCCCTGTAAGGTGTCAAATTCAACTTTTTTTTTGTATGGATTGAAATGTTTACAAATACCGGCACCCTGGTCGGAATGTCCCTACACTTTAAATCTGTAATATCTTCGAAAATATTAATTTAAATAATATGCTATACAGGACCATATTGATTTATATTAAATGCACAATGTATTTAAGGTACTTAATTGGATAAGGATTAATTCTGAATTTTTTAAAATCGCTTCGTAAATAAGCCATTAATTTCTCGTAAAAAGTAAAGGATAAAAAATGGTTATTGTGGGTTATCCCTAAGAGATAGACATATACTATCACGGACTTTTTTTGTAGAACTTTTTAAGGAGTACAATACTGTAGTATTTTTTTTTATCTAGCACGTAGGGTTTCGCCAGCTTTTACAATAGAAAAAAAGTCGTAATAATGCCATTATATTAGTAGATTACCAAACTTGTCAAAATCAACAATTATGAAATCAATGACAGACCATTCTGACACTAGTGTAATAGCACACTTGAGGCCCAGTGCCCGACTACAACAAAGTGCATTTAAACAAAATTACTGAGAACCAGGCAATTTATGTTATGAAATGGGAACAAACCACAAAGCACTTTACAGGCTTCCTATCGTCCATTTTATAAATTAATGTATAATTCCGAATATTCATAAAAAAAATAAATTTTAATATTGAGCTTGACCGGTTTATAATACGGCGAATTGTTTGAAGTTCAGAGCGCTCTGAACTTCGAAAAATTAGCTGCGCAGAAATTCTTTTAAAGAATCATATGGCAAACCTGTAATTTTTCAAGTATACATAAGCATAGTTCACCACCAACCACACCAACTTCAGAGTGGTCAATATAATTTGACCGTACTGTACAAAACTATTCTTTTTTATTTAAAAAAGAAATCTGCTTCAAATTGTAAGAACTATAGATTTAATCAACAAAAGTCCTGCACGCTCTCCCGCTCTGCAATAGAGCAGGAGAAGTCATTGGATGATTTTCGACCCAAAAAGAATGTTACAGTCCAAAAATGAACTCTGAATACATAAATATTGTTACACTAATATTATAATAATAATATTTTTTTATTTCGGACAATCAGAGTCCATAAAACATTGCACATACAGAAACAAATTACACAAACATAAACAAATTACATATACAGAAACAAAATTACACATACAGAAACAAATTACACATACAGAAACCAATTACATTTACACAAATATATTACATTTACATTAACATATTACATTTACACAAACAAATTCTAAGGGCAAAAGTTTGTATTTGTCTGTGGGTCTATGTGTGTGTTTGTGTGTATGTTTATAACACCTTACGGCTCAAAAGGCTTAACTGATTTGACTAAAATTTGGCACATGGACTATGGGCTTAACATGACGTGGTGAAATATCAGTCGTTCGAGCGAGAAAGAGGGATGGAGCTTTACACCCTATATAGCTGCATCCCTACCACACACACAGGCCTGTTGGTTTTAATGGTTAGTAGCCCTGATTGCTATGTGGGAGGAACATTTGTCAGGATAAATGTTTGTACGATGTGCACGATTATTTGTTCTGTGTCTGGGTGTAATTTATCTATAATATTTAGACATATAGAAGTATGTTTATCAAATGTCTAGTACTCACATCACAAGCTCTGCTTAGTTTGACACTAGATAGCGTTGTGTGAAACTTGTAAAATATTATTATTCCATTTATTCACTAACATCTCAAATAAATTATATTTTTAAATATTTCAATAAAATTTAAAAAAAAAATACATTTCAAATATTATTATTTATTCGTTTATTATCTCAGGACCCTGAGGTCCTTAGATAATTTTAATGAAACGTGATACTATTATTTATTATTATTATTCCATTTATTTATTTTATACTTACTTATTACATTTTTATTTTTATTTCTTTAAAAAAAGCATTTATAAATATAAAAAATAGTAGGCCACCATATTATTATTATTCCGTTTATTCAATTATATACATTTAAATTATATTTTTAAATATTTAAATAAAAAAATTTATAAAACATTTAAAAGTATGAAAAATAGTAACCTACCGGTATCGGGTAACAGGGTCCAAGCTACCGCGGCGGTCAGGGCTCCAGAGAGAGGAACCTCCTAACTATACGAGCCGTGTCCAGAAGTACAGCCTTCTGAATCAAGCCCTTGATCCAGCCGCCTAATGCGAGCCTCCTAAGATGTTGGTCTAGGTTCTTAGCTATTAAGCCATTGGCTGACACGATTACCGGTACAATGATCGCTGAGTCCACATCCCACATGTCGACAACCTTGCGAGCCAAGTCAATATACTTATTAATATTATTCCTTTAAAAGTTCAGTTAAGGTTGTAAAATGGATCGCATTAAGAATAGAACCGTGATAGAACCTCAGGTCCTGGAATAGCACTTAGGATTGTTTCAATCTCAGAAATATGTGCACTTGGGAAACTACCGTTGGAATTTCTACTTTAACGTAGGCAAAACCGATGGTGCATCACACCATCCACCACCCACCACCATCCACCGCCTGTTGGTGGTGGTGGTGGAGCATTTGAAAGGAAGACTCGGCCCTGGTACAAAAGGCAACGAAGAAACAGGAGTAGGTTTTTAGTCTGTAAAAGTCTGTCACTATCTCGCGTTCCGCCAAGAGCGGGGGATGTCATAAGATGATTTTATCACCGAAAAAAAAGGTAAAAGCATAAAATATCAAAAACACGATAAAATGAAAACACGTTTCAAAAGTCCAGTGACCACAACCAAGTACCGCAAAATTAAAACAATGTTACTGAGAACCAGGTAATTATGTTATGAAATTGGAAATAACCACGAACCACTATACAGTTAATTGATGAATTAAAAGTGTAATAATGTGCTTGATCTGTTTACGAAACACTTGTTTTTCAAAAGAATTGTGCTTCCAATTTTTGATAACATAGGCCGCTCCACGCGCGTCTCAAAGAGGTGTCAGTAACATTAATGGGGCCAGCTAAGACCGACGCCTGTCAGTGTTGAGGATAGCTCGAAGGAAATACCGCAGCCCTCGCAAACTGACGGAACACTAGGTTTTAATTAGCAAAGGTCTTATACTCCCTCCCGCCCCACTTGAAGAAAAAATGGGCACACCATGATCATGGCGATAAGTCCTCCCTTTGAGGAGTAGCTGGAGAGGCGTCACAGTGTTCTTACCTTCCGCATGACGCAGGTTCTCACCGGACATGGTAAATTCGGGAGGTTCCAATATGACGACTGTCACCCTTGAACCGACCGGAGGACACAGTGGAAGTATGCCCCTCTAGGGCGGAGCATCGCCGTATTGTCGTGGAGGCGATCGGCGGCGGCTACCTCTCATGCCGGACCATGGCCTGAACCAGGACCAGATGCGAGAGATCACCGCCGTCGATTGCCAATACGAGGACACAGCAGTGCTCCGCTTAAACGAAGCTATGTTTCATTGTGTCCTCCAGGCGATCTGCAAAATGGTGACACTCGAGCGTTTCTTCCCGCTGAATTAGAAACAGGAAACTCTCGAACTTTATGGAAAGTAATGATGCCGTGGCACATCTCTAACCACTCCTCAAAACGGGGACTTACCGCCGCGATTGTGGCGTGCACCGCGTGTTAACTTTGAGTGATGCAGAGTCATATTGTGGTACCTAAGTCATCATCATCATCATTTCAGCTGAAAGACCTCCCCAAGTGTTGCCTTAACGAATCGTCTCGCACCCATCGGATTTCCACGACCCTCACCAGGTCATCGGTCCACCTTGTACGGTATGGTACGTGGGTTACCTAGGTGCATCATTAAAAAAAAAACCCTTAATTTAGAGAGCAGTGGTGGCCGAGTGGTAACGACCTCGACTTACAAGTTGTAGGTCGCGGGTTCAAACCCAGCCAGGCGTATTACTTTGTATAATTTATTTCATCACCACTGCTCTCAAAACGGTAAATAAACATCGTGAGGAAACCGGCATGTCCTAGAACTAAAAATTCGAAGACATGTGACATTCACCAATCCACACTGGGCCCGCGTGGTGGATTACGGCCAATTCCCTCTCGTAGATAGAGGAGGCCTGAGTCCCAGCAGTAGGAACATTAAAAGGCTGATTATGTTATTATATGCTATGCTTTTTAAAAACTATAATATGCTATTTAAAAACTATAAATTACTCAGACGAGTAAACTAAACACCTACACGAATTTACTTTATCAAGTGGTACAAATAAATAGTAAGAAAACAACTTACGTTTACTTGAGTACAGCTTAGATTTAGATTACTTCTAAGTAAGCACGCTCCATTACCGATCACATCATCGCTTTCCATCAAGTGAGATAATGGTCAAAAACATTAAAAAAAATTTTTCATTCTTAAAATTGTTCACCAGAAACCGAATACAAGTACAAGTTATTACAAAAAAAACTCAACCATTTTATCGATACCGATAAGTCAGAGAAAAAATGCGATAGTGTGTTTATTTCTGTCTTTGATTTTGCGATAAAATAACAAGTGAAAAATAATAACGTAGGTATCAGTCATATGCTTTGTGTGACAAGCTGATAAGGGACAAGTATTTCCACGATATTTCCCTGAAGTTAACAAACAGCGTTGTGCAAGATTGTGAGCAATAAATAAATTGTTGTTATTTTCTGATTATACGTCATAGACTTTTCTTAGTATAGGTATCTATTTTTAATATTATTATATTACTAGCTGCTTTTTTTTAAGGTGGGAAATCATCCAGTGACTTCCCCCGCTCTAAGGGTGGAGCGAGATTGTGTGTCAGACTTTTAGTGCCTAAAACCACACCTATGAATACAACAAAGAGCTCCACCCCTCCTTCTTATCTTATTTATCTCAATTTCAATATCTCTGTTCATTGATTTTGTTCATTCCTCCTTCTATATACAGTTCATCCTTCTGTGGAATTCGCTTCCTCTTGTTATCAGGACGGCCACGAGTATGTATGCATTTAAGCGAAAGTTGCGCAATTACTTCCTACAAAAATAGCAGATTTATTTCAAAACTATTTTACATATTATTACCCCTTTATATATAATTATATGTTAGGTGTATATTTTATAAACTAAACATATTTAACTTTGTAATACTTGTTGTCTAAATAATATTTTCTTTTTTTTATGCACCAGCCATATTGTCTCTCCACTACCCTAGGTTGACTGCCCCCCTAGCCAAGCTACAATCGTTTCGTTCGCGCCGAACGCCTCGAGTAGGCCAATTCTCCGATTCCTTTGTTCTAGCCACGTGACTCCACGTCTCCGATCCCTTTGTTCTGGCCACGTGACTGAGCGTTGAGATGACTTCAGAACAAAGCAATCGGAGGCGTGGCCTACTCGAGGCGTTCGGCGCGAACGATACGATTGTAACTTGGCTAGGGGAGCTGGTAGAGTCCGCCTTTGTACGTTTTGTTGCATGAAGATTAAATAAATAAATAAAGAGTATATCTGTCTATCTATCTATGTTCCTTCCTTGCCCTTGCGTTGCAGGACCACGGGTTTCAATTTCGAAAGTCATCCATGACCCCAGTAGGCTTCGGTACTGGTGGGCCCCCACAGTACCGAACAGTCAGTGTGTGTGTGTAGTGTCAGTTGTGCTGACATTTCTTTCAAGCGCGCGTGGATCACTACGCGCTCAACGGCTCGGGCTCTAATTTATAGTATACATGTGAATAGATGGAGAGGAAGAGGGAGGCCAAACATATGATTGATGTATGTGTGAGGAGTGATATGAAATAAAAGGGAGTTAGTGATACCATAAACGGGCGACATGACAGAATAGAAGTAAAAATGAAAAAATATAAATGAAATTAAAATCATGGATGGTGAATCATGGTGAAAATAAAAATCATGTTTCACCGACCCCAAAAAACACGGGTTAAGGGCAGAATGATGATGACGAGAATCAGTTTCTGATAAGATTATGATTTTTTTATAAAATATGTCGTTTTTTGTCCTAAAATAACCAATTTCAAGATAAAAAAAATAAAATTCTTGATAAATCTTGTTTGCGTCACTAGTGTGTTTGTGAGTGCGTGCGCAGATACCAATACCGTTGCGTTACCAATGAAGTGTATCGATTCTCATATTATTTGCCTATAATATAGATAACAAATTAAAAAAAAAAACACTAAATGTAAAATTTCAGTGCTTAAATTATTATGAAACTTAATTGTCTGATTGGAGTGTAATTATCTAATTGGGGTGTTAATACACCCCAAATAGTCAAGGGTGTGCATTATTCCAATAACATGTTGTACATATAGGTATATAGCTAATTGTACAACATCATTATCTTCCTGCCTTTGTCCCGTGTGACTCGGGTCTATATAATTATGTATCATGTTTTACAATAAACGTACGCATGTTACTTAGAGTTATGAGTACACATTTGGACGGATGCAGAGGGAGAAGGAGGCTTAAGAAAGTTGAATAGATTGTATATGAAGCGAGAAATGAAAGAAAAGGGAGCTATTTGATAGCGTGACGGGTAACAGCCCCCCTAGCCAAGTTACAATCGTATCGTTCGCGCCGAACGCCGCGAGTAGGCCACGCCTCCAATTCCTTTGTTCTAACGTCATCTCAACGCTCAGTCACGTGGTCAGAAAAAGGAAACGGAGGCGTGGCCTGCTCAAGGCGTTCGGCGCAAACGATACGATTGTAACTTGGCTAGGGGGGCTGGACAGAATGAAAGAAAAAAACGTGTTGTGTTGACCCTAAATAACACGGTACAAGGGCAGAAAGATGATATAAAACTTTTGTGACTTTGGTAGTTTTATTCTATTCTGTACTTTTTTTATGCACCTTCCATATGTGTTTCCATCACCCTAGGTAGACTGATAGAGAATGCCTAAGGCATTAAGTCCGTCTTTGTACCTTTAGTTGCTTTTTTTTAAAATTTATATAAACCAGTACTAGTCTGCGATCCCACCTGATGGTAAGCAGAGATGCAATCATTGATGGTGAGGCGAACTAGTTTATTAAGAGCCTTTTCACTCTAGCCTTGAAGACAACTAAATTTATAGTTAGACGGGAAGACCGCAGAAGACGAATTGTTCCAGTCCTTCGATGTACGCGGTATAAAGGACGAAGCGAAACGCTTAGTCCGGACCTTTGAAGTTTCAACAACGTAAGGGTGGATACTCGCCGTACGTCGGGTTGTCCGATGGTTGAAAGGAGATGGCGGAATCAAGTTATGCAATTCCCAAATGTAACCTGTAAAATACCGATAGGCTGGCTACCTTGCGCCGGTGCTCGAGGCTTTGTAGATTGGACTTAACCAAATCTGGATCCCCAATTAGCCTCTTCGCACGCCTTTCCACTGAGACCAAGAGCTGCTAGAAGTTTAAATAAATAAAACTAGGTTGAAAATCAGCACTAAGGAAACATAAACCCTCGCCCTTATCAAAACTGCTTCAAATTCTCCAGTAAAATTGACACAGGACTAAAATCATTAGTGGTTAAAGAGAAATTAAATAGACACAATTTTCAGTTTCCGAAACTTGCCAAAACTTTGTACTTACACCTAGGTATTACATTTTATAAGTACCTATCTCTTGAGTAGAGTTAGAATGAGTTTGTGAAAGCCCCAACTTCCAACCCGTTGACTGATACCAGCCATTAAAATAATCTTTGTCAAAATGGTTTCATTTAACACCAGGAACTTTCACCATATAAAACCTAAGTACTTTAACATCAAATTTGTTTTTGTACAGAGTTTTTTAACAAAAACTGTAGTTTAAAACAATAAATCAAAGATTATTTTTTTTAGAAGGGTGCATATGTCAGCGGTCAGGGGCAGTCGCTCGCTAACTATGTGTCAGTCGGAAAATAAAAATGATTAAAATTTTTACGTGAGAAAGAAAGAAAATGAATTTATTTGGCACGACACAAGGCACACAAAAAAAAAGCCAAATTACAGTTGTGTGCCTCACGGCTGCACCAAAAAAGGTCCAGTTCAGTACGAGTGCTAGACAACTAGTGCCTGACGATAGTGGTGGTGTAATGTAATAAAAAGCCTGTGTAAAGTTTTCCAATTATGAATAAAAAGTGGTATCTGCTAAATGATGCACGACCACGCTTACAAATGTCGATTCTTTCATAAAAGTCTTCAATAATACGAGTTTTTCGGCAAAATGAAGAATGAATTATTTCGTTATTCACGTCACGAATTTTGAGTTTCGACATGATTACGCCTGCAATGCTATTTGAATTACTGATGACACATTATGCCGAAATTACGTTGCGTTATAGCATACCGCCGAACTTCGGTCCGACGTAAGTTCAGCGGCAATTCGACGGCAACGTATTCTGTAGAGCACACATTATACGCGACCGAAGTCGGTTCAATTGCCGATGAAGATCCTTTTTTCAACCATACGCTCAGTATTATATTGGACTCTAACGAAGTAAGTTAAGTGTCGCCTTACATGGGCCACATGCCACACCCACAAAAGCCGCCACAAGAAACTAGAAGCGGCCACAAAGAAAACTGAAGCGCGCGACAGCCATTGGTGGCCGGTGGCTGCTACTTTTTTAAGCCATGTATACGCTCAGTATGATAATGGACTCTGACGAAGAAGGTTTAAATGCGCGCTTGGCGTATGACGGCGTTTTATATTTACATATAAAATGTAAGATAACTATAGGACATATAATAATATGCCTCCGGCGACGGTGTTTTGTGGTTGTGTCTGTAACCTGTGTGCGGCGACCCTAAAATGCGCGAGTGTCGGGTGGCGCGCGTTTGTTCAACGTTTTGTATAAACGGCGTTTAGTGGCCGGTGTAAGCCACAAGAAGCGAGCAGCGGCGAGTTGTAACGTGTGGCGGCCACTGGCGTCAACCGTGTGCGGCGAATCCATATATACTGTGTGAAAACTACAGGTAATATGCCGTAGCGGCGTTTTGTGGCTGTGGCCGGTGGCCCGTGTATGGCGACAGTTACAGATGTGATATTCGAGCGAAATTGAATTCATTGAAATAATTGCCAAAGCTTTTACCATAGATATTTAAAAAAAAAACTAAAACTTTACCGATATACATTGTATGTAAACTAAATAATTCCTTCTTTCTTCCTAATTAGACTTTGTTCATAATGCCTACGAAATTGTTGTTTTATGGAACAGCATACTTTCATTTATGTTTTTTCGGCGGTAGGTGTAAAAAATTTAAGAACCGTATTTTTTTTTTTCAGCAAAAAAAATATTTAAAAATAGTTTTAAATATTTATTTGATATTTAGATAATTATAATAATTATATCAACAACCACATCTGTTGTACTTACATTGGAAAACAATCCATGTAACAGAGTACTTAAAATACACCACCTGCCAGCTCTCACTAGTTTTTCTACTCAGTACAAGAAGTACTGCAAGATAATATTGTACATTATGTGTACCTTGGATAATATCCAATCCGCTCAGAAGAACCTGGAGTGCTTCATTAAGAAAATGGATGAGCGTGAAGCACAAATTCAATGTACAGGACCTACCAAGGACACAGTTGCCAAGATTCGAGAAGAGTTCCGCTCATTCAGGGAACTAATGTTTGGTATGCTGGGTCTCCTGCGGAAACAGATCACGGAATGTTCCCGAGTTGTTGATGGGTTGGAAACACGTACCCGACGCAAAGCTCTCATCATCACCGGATATGCTGAAGCAGACAAGGAGAATTGTAAGTCTCTTGTGTTGGACTTGCTTCACAATAAATTGGCACTGCGTGCCATCACCACTTCATCAATCAAGGTATAGACTGGGGACGTCAAGCAGAGGACCCACACGCAGCAGGCCTATATTGGTAAGATTCTCTATTCTGCCGTCATAAGAAAGAAGGCAGTAACTGACACTTTGGTCAAAAATTTGTTAATAACACATTCAGAATCAGTAAAGAAAATGCCATCTTAATCTCATTTCTGATAAAATTGTCAGTTAAGGCATTCTTTCTTATGACGGCAGTATTGTTGAGCATAAGTCTGCTGTCTGGAAAGCGAAGTCTGAATTGAAGGGCTCGAATATCACCGTCAAAGAGTTCTTGACCAGGGTTAAGCAGACCGTGTTTAGCAGGGCGAGGTTGCACTTTGGGATGTCGGCATGCTGGACCTAAGACGGGGTTATCATCGTCAGAACCCCCGATGCAACACGGCATAAGATTACTTCCTTAGAAGAACTCAATCCCTTGCTGATTAAATACCAGAACATTGGAGTGCGTGGAAAGTGAAACAAAGTGTTTTTACTAACAAAGTTCACAAAATTTTAACACAATTTCACATGCTTATTTGTGCTTGGGGCCTCATTGTTCATGTATTTACTACGCCAGTTGTATTACTTTTACACTTTGCCATTTTTAACTTTATTCATTTTGGTGGTATTTAAAAATACTGTATTTATGAGCCGGTTGCGGCTATTCTGCCAGTGTCACGTGGGGGATGTTAAATTATTTATGTCTTGTCATTATCTGTCAATGTCACCTGTCAATGTCACCTGTCAATTCTGTGTATCATTACGCCTTGCCCCGCGTTCCAAATTACGGTGTCGTCGACGCGTCAACAAATCGCTTTTAAGGTGTTTCGGAACGATTGATGTTGATTTGCTGGCTTAGTAGACATCGTGTTTCGGAACGTGCTGTGTTAGTTTTGTTTCATAAAAGCTTCTTTTTTTTACGTTTTGTTTTAGCTAATGCAACTTTTTTTGTATCGTCTTGTTCTTTGTTTGCTTTTGTTGTATGCTTCTGATTGTAATACCTATTTTTATTTGGATTAATATTTGCTGCTGCTGGTGGGTAGTGAATAGACAGTGGTGTTGCTCCATAAGGCTAATCTTTAGCCATAATTAATTTCTATAGTTATTTATTTTATTTATGATATCAGATGATGATTCTTTTTACTCCGCTAATGAATCCTATAACTCATCTGCTAATGCATCCTTGACCGACACTCTTGGTGACTTGGTGCGTCAGAGTTTTAGTCAGCAGATCGGTCATTCGTTTAATGTCCCTAACGAGTTCTACCATGAAAACAATGTGTCTCAAGCGGTATGCAATATATCAATATTCTGATTACAATGAGCAGATTAAGTCCGTATACATCATCAGATGTATACGGACTTAATCTGCTCATTGTCCGATGGTAGAAAGATGATGGCGGAGTCAAGTCATGCGATTCCTGTGCATACTCTCCAAAATGCATCCTGTAAAATACCGACAGGCTGGCTACTTTACGCCTATGCTCCAGACTTTACAAATTTGACTTAACCAAATCTCATCACCAATTGGCCTCTTCGCACGCCTTTCCACTGAGTCCAATGCTACTAGATGGCAGTTTGCAG
Source organism: Mythimna vitellina (assembly GCA_949316375.1). Lineage (NCBI taxonomy): Eukaryota > Metazoa > Arthropoda > Insecta > Lepidoptera > Noctuidae > Mythimna > Mythimna vitellina. The sequence goes on from OX438706.1 coordinate 16,304,794, forward strand.
CACCAGCCCATATACGGCTACAGTACTCCAGACAGGATCTGTGCTTTGTGTACATTAGAAGCTGTTCCGGTGAGAAATACCGCCGGACCTTTGCAAGAACGCCGAGTTTCTTAGCAGCTACCTTGGCTTCCTACTTCCCTTGGATTCCCACGGATATCGCGAAATATGCCTTGGGGGCGTGACACATGCCGTCTCAACATTAACAAATTGGTCTTATGTTCGAACGGCGGCACATAAATTGTAGTATAATGTATGCATGATAAGGCAACACATTGAATGGGATGGGCATCAAATTAATGGCTACTTTGATCTTGGCAACATACAGGAGGTTGACTACTTAATGGAAGCTAAGGAAGTGTTAGTATTTTTTTAGTAACTGCAATAAACGGTGCATATAAAGTTCCGTTTGGCAATTTTTTTGTTAATACTGGAACAAAAGGCCTATCTCATTATACAATGTTTAGAACTAATAGACAAGACAAGTATTGAAATATCTTCCTTAACATTAATTTAATGGTTGCCCGGCTAATGTAACAATGGTTAAACAGTTAGATTGTCTAACCATGTGCCTCTAAGTTTGTCTTTAATTTTTGGAAACAAATAGAAGTCGCAGGGTGCGAAGTCTGGGCAGTAAGGCGGATGCGTCATCAGTTCCACATTTGAAGCCTTCAAATAGGCTTCTGTTACCTTAGCGGAATGTGAGGATGCGTTATCGTAGTGGAAAAGTACACAGCTTCGAAGACGCTTTCGCGAACTTTTTCTAAGACTCTGGGGCTTGCCCATGTGTTGACATACTAATCTACAGTCACTGTCCTTTGGTCTTCAAGCGATACTGTAGTGTAATGTGCTGATTTTTTTCAACTTAAAAGTGAATTTTGTGAAGTCCATTCACAGCTATGTCCAATAGAAAATTTACTTTTAAGTAGGCTGTAAGTTTCAGAAATAAATAGATTTGCTAGAGATACAAAAATATTGTGATATGAAAAAATAGACTTTGCGGGTTTTTAAACTATATCCCTCATATATATTGACTATTTACCATCATGATGTTAATATCCTTAAACAGTTCCCTTAGAGAATCGCCCCAGCGGAGATTGTTAATGGCTCTGATGGCTCTTTTTTGTAGTATAAAAATTGAGTCGATGTCTGCAGCCCGTCCCTATAGTAAAACATCTGGAGTTAATGTTTGAGCATGTTAAGACTCCTTACTATTCCGTAATGAAGGCATATCTCCGGACATATATGGAGATTCTCAAGAAAATCGTTTGATCAATTAATGTGCTGTTGATTACCTGTTATTGTATTTACTCACTGTCCTGTGAAATTAAGGTATTTGTGTAGCACTTAATGCTTTGATAATATAGGGGTGGCATTTTTTGTCAAATAGTGCAATCTTAAATTGATATATTTTCTATGACTGCTTGAATAAGTAATATTATGTGCTTATTCAATGGGGACTGGTCAAATTGGTGAAATTTAAGGTCATCAAAGAGGTCTAACCCTATGAAATGTGTTCCTGTTTAACATTTTTAGTTTTAAGTGTTGATTTATTATCGATGAGACAAGTTGTTTTTATAATTATTTCCATTCTCTTGCAAATCATGACGACATAAGGAGATGTGTACAAAAGGCCTCCTTTGTCCTTAAACTTTATGAAATAATAAGATTCTTCAAATTTGTCGGCAAGTAATGCACCAGTACACGTTTCGCATTTTATAGTATATACCTATTAAGGAATACACGACAAAGCCAGAAATATAAGAAATAGCCTGCGAGCCAAACTCCGACAAGTCTTGGACAAGCATACTAACTTCTTCTTCAAATTGTGCCTGCTCGTATACCTCATCAATAATGTCATTATAGTCGGTTTCGTAGATATAACTCGGTTCTACTGTTATATTTATGTGTTGCACAGCGGATGAGCATGTTAAAAAAGATATTTCTTCAAGAGATGTAGTTACCTTTATCTACATCTCTCAGTTCGGATTTAACTAATATTTTTTTATAAATAGCCTGACATTGCCGGGCTGTGGGGTTAGTGTTACACCCACCATGAGCGCGAATTTGACCAAACATAAGCTCTATGTGATCTTGACTATTTTATAAGCTGGCAGATATTGCATTCTTTTTTCTTGTTCTATAAGATGGATATATATATCTTTTAAACTTAATATGCAAATCAAAAATCTTATAAACCCAGTTTGTCTGCTAGATTTAATTATGCTCTATCCATCTGTTAGCTGTAATGATTTTAAATAAGTTTTTGTTCTATGTAAAAATTTAAATGTTCGCAGTCTATTAACAGGAAACATGGTTTTTTAAACTTAATTTGCACCATACTTCTTAAATTAAAATGTCAAAAAGATTATTTATATTTTTTTTAAATCAACAGTTCCATCAACGGCTTAAAATTTGGGCATATTACGTTTCGCACAAAACATAAGAGCATCGGCAACACTCTCGCTAAATAATTGGGACGCTAAACGCACTTTCATTTTTCGATTTTTTCTAAATGTGTCCTCGCCTTAATCTATTTGCTAAGCGCAATTTTTCTTTTTCCTGAATTATATTGAACTCTTATAAATACCACCAATTTATTTGTCTGCCTAAATGGTCAACCATACTGACATATGCTTCAAAAGCATTTTTTAATAATTTAAGCATATGACACAAATCGGGAAATATGAAGATTGGCCGATTTGTAAGGGGATAGAAAAAGTGCGATTTTGTATTTTCCGCATTAAGAAACCATCAGAGTTCTTTTGTCTTAGAAATGTTTGTGGGACAGCCGTCAAAAGTCAGCGAAGTTAGTTCAATACCAGTTTCTTCCAGCAACTCAGCCTTACTAAGTTAGAGCAATGTTCTCCATCTTGAATGCTCCGTAAATGGCTGTAACTAAAAACACCAGTGCTTTCTTAGCTTCTGCCAAGTAATCGCCTGATGTCTCTTTATTACATATATCCACATATCCATGCATTTTTTTGCCGTCCCACTCAATACGCTGTCTGATCGATATTTCGTCCATAACTAAGTTACAAAGAAATCTATGATCAGTATTTCCAGCTTTATACTTCAATGCTTTAAAAGATTCCTTTTTAAAACCTGTCTGCGCATCGACTGATTCGCACCATTTTTTTATAGTGCGTGAATGAGGTAAGCAAGTCTGAATTTTTTTTCGTACATACTCGTATCGCTTCGGTGAATAAAAATGAAGGGTACAGGCAAACGTTCTAAGAGCTGGCGAATATTTGGTTTTTGAAATATTATTACTTAATGTAGTACTTTTGTAACGAGCTAGTAACGAGTCATTTACCCCGAGGTTCTCTAAATATGCGGATTGGTCTGAATACACAATCTTTTTGTTCATGAATATCGGACAAAATATCATCATGACAAAAGTTTTATAATTGATATTATGTATAATTAAATTTTAAAAAAATCAGTTTAAAAAATAACTAGCGCACTTCTGCAAAAATAAGGTCGTCATAATTTAGGGATTACCCATTCAAAAAGCGTGTGTTTTTTTAGGCGTTCTTTTCTTTTTTGATAAAGTATCGTATGTTATTTTTACATTGCTTGTTCAGTTACTGAGCGTTAAAATTAGGAAGTGGTTAAAGAGCAATGTATTTACTGTAAGAGTAATACAGTCGCCTTGACATTTGAAAACAAAAATAACGTAGTAACAGCAAGGGATATTATAAGATTTGTTGTTTTTACTGATTTTAAAGATACATATAGTATTAACCTTGTACTTACATATGGTAAGAAATTCCGTGATGACCCAGGCCTCTTATCGCTTCGGTTCTTGCACGAAACTAAACGGCATGTTAAATTTTTTTCACGATCACGTATCCTGAATCTCAGAAGTTTATAACTGACGGCCGTTTACCCGAATAAGCCGTTTTTGTGCAAGTCGCGCGCACATGCACACGTCCCCTTGCCACTTCTCTTGTTTTTTTTTAATATTCCTATGGTCTATCGTCAACGTGATCATGGTTTAAAAGCTTGCTATTTCATCCAACGCAAACCAATGTAATCTACACTAATATTGATATATCATAAAGAGATAGTTTGTTTTTTAGTTTGTAGTAGGTAATATCTGAAAGTACTGATAGAAAGCTACTTTATTCCTGAGTGACAGTCTGTTTGCAAAGTTTTACGTTCAAATTCGTAGCAAAAACAAACACAAAAGAACATTACTTAAACAAAACAATTCCGGCGAAACCTCTTTATAAAGTTATGAAAATATAAATTGAGAATACGTTACGAAAAAACTTCTTCCTATAGGAAAAATGGAATTTTGAATAATACCTGCAAAACAAACCAACAACAAACAATGAAGGTGATCAAATATGTAATCAGAGGGAATTTACAAAATTTTATCATTTTTAGGGTTCCATACCTCAAAGGGAAACAACTTAACCCTTATTGGATCAATTTGTTGTCCGTCTGTCTGTCAAAATCCTTTACCTTATGAAGACCCTTTACGGCGGGTGGAGGTGTCGAGTCGAAATTATAACCATATACGTAGTGTATACTTACGCATATACGTACGTGCAGCTGTGAAAAAGTGAAACTTCTAAGTTCTAAGTACGAAAAAAAAAAGATACGGCCTTATGTCGCAAAAAACGTATATTTCGACACTCTCAAGGAATCAAAATACATAAGGTACTTCCCGTTGACTCAGAATTCTGAAAGGCATAAAGCAAGGCACAAGAATAGGAATAAATAAATCTGAAAAAAAGTAAATTATACATTTATATTTTTCGTCACAAAAAAAAAGCGATTCGGAATAATCGTCGAGACTTCATTCGGGAATTGAACTATTTACACAGGTAATTTCGTACGGAACTCTCAGTGCGCGATTCCGACTCGTATTTGCCCAGTTTTTCTTCGAGACACGTTATTATTTTAGGATTCTGGGAAACGTATCTGATTTCAACATGGAATTTTAGACCGGTTCTTCTTTTGTAATCTCTCGAATTCGTTTGGAATAAAAACTTGTTATTTCTTCTGTATCACAATAGATGACCCAACTTTTAAATGTTGTTGAAAAATATTTTCGTTTATGAAAATTTCAATTTTTTTTATTTTTTTTTTCTAAAATCGACTGTTCTTTTTTCTGTATTTTTTTTTTGTCTTTATATATCTCAGGACACTGAGTTCATGGATCTTGGGAAGGCGTACGAAGGGCCGAAACCAACTCAACCACAGAGGATCCTTAGACACTTTTCATCGAACGTGGTGCTAACCTGTGGTTATCCCTTTTCGCACTATGCAAATCCGCCTAAGGACAATCAAAAACGGTATCCCCGGTTGGTTGGAAACTACTGCGACATATGGAAAAGAAAGACATAGGTAAACCTTTCAAAACCATATTCCCAAATGGACTGGTCGCCTTGAACTATATAAAGACTACGGCCCTTACCCGAACAATGTTGTTAATATACATCGATAAAAAACGGTAGGGAGTGTCTTGCACGCTCAAAAAATGGGCCCCTAAAAATGTTCGCTTCAAGTGACATATTTCTGATTTTACTTTTTTGCAATCTATTGTGAATTGCTAGATAACCTGACGTCCATTTAATCTGTTGATTAGGTACTAAATATAGATATAGCTGTTTAAAGATTTCTTGATAGATTTAATCATAATACGTGTTGATAAGAACAAACCTACCTAATTCAACATTTGAACATTGATATAATTTTACCAGTGATTAATTTAGGTATGAATGAATGAATGAATGAATGAATTATTTATTTACCAGAATAAAGTTACATGTTGGTTGGGCATGCCATAATTATGGCGTTAATAAGAGGGCACCCTCTTTCAGGAGTGGCTGGAGAGATGTAACGGCGACTTCACCTAAGAAGGTGAGGACGCCGTTCACAATTCGCACCTTCACTTTCCGGATGACGCAGGTTCTCACCGGACATAGTAAGTTAGGGAGGTTCCTGCACATGATTCGTGCGGAAGAAACGCCCGGGTGCCACCATTGTGAAGAACGCCTATAGGACACGGTGGAGCATACAGTGGAGGTGTACCCCGCTTGAGCGGAACACCGCCGTATCCTAGTGTGATTGGCAGCGGTGACCTCTCGTGCCGGGCCCTGGTACAGGCCATGGTCCAGAGCGAGGAACGATAGGCAGTCGCCCGCTTGTGTGAAGCAGTAATGCTAGTGAAGGAGGCGGCTGCACGCGTGAGGAAACAGACATCCACACGCCTTACTTTTGACTACACAAGCATGATCAGTAATGGGTACGGATAGAGCCCCATTTTTTGCACTTATTAAAAAATAGTGGTGTGTATTTAGGTAGCCACTACAATTTATGTCTGATGAATTGAATAATAATTCTGGTAACAGTTCGCACCACCAAAACCATAACCAAAATATTTGCTTTTCATATCTTGCAATATTTTCCCGCCAACCTGTGTTGGACTTGGATGCACTTACAAGTGTCAAGGGGCTTTTATAAGTTGGCTTCGGCTCTTTGTACGCCTTCCAAAGATTCAGAAATTAGAAATCTACTATTAATAACCCAGCCCAGCTTCGCTTATTATAGTTTTTTTTATTCGCTCTAATTGCTTTAAGACTGGCGTATGAATCACTCTATCTATTGGTAAAAACCGCATGAAAATTTGTTCAGTATTTTTGAGATTATCGCGAACAGACGGACTGACGCAGTCGGGGCACCTTGTTTTTATAATATGTATTTATGTCCTTAGTTCTTAAATTATATTTATTTATTCATTCAGATCTCGAATAGTCATCTTATAGCGTTGTCATCTGCCTAAAATTTTAAGCCTAAGGTTAATTTTTTTCATATATGGGTACAACATATAACTGGAAATATTCACAGCCGTGTACAACCCAATTAATTTTTTTTGTTGTAATAATTTATTTATGCACTGAAATTTTACTTGATTGCAATAGTGTTTTTGTTTAAGAAATTAGTTATCCTTATATAAAACAACAAAAAACAACAGCAAGAAAATAAAACACACACAAGTATTTTTTCTTTTTTTACAACAAGAAAAATAACTTTAGTGTTTATATAGTTTTAATTAGTTCAATGTTTTTATCTTTCTTGTTTTAGTACTTTATTTATTAAATTTATATTAATCTTTAATGACCATACCACAGTTATCCTTATTGTAGGCAAATAGTATATGAATCGACGCATTACATTTGTAGCATATCGGTATTTGTATCTACGCACGTTCATACAAACATGCTAGTGATATAAATTAAGATTTATCGAGAATTAATAAAAATAGGTTCTTTTTATCCTAAAATAAATTCTTTTTTTATAAATTTAGGATAAAAAAAAATATCTTAAAAATTGCTAGCCGATTCCGAACATACCTTCAGAAAGTGCGTTTATTATGTTGCATGTATTTTTTTTTAAATACGTAGATAGTTATTTTTTAAATACCTTAACATGTTATACCTTCGAAAAAACGTTTAATCTTCCAATTGCCTCATTCGGCTGCTGCCAAAATTTTCGCGTAGATTTTATCGGTCTATCCAGAAACGACATTGTCGGACATATGTTCTTCTCAACGGTTATCGGTTTTCCAGGTAATTTGGCAGGCGTATTACCACATAATACCGCTGAAATGCGTCCCAAAACGACAATGGGATTATACTAAAACCCGCCATGATTTTTAACTACGTTGGGTTTATCCGAGCAGTTACCGAACTGAAATCGCTAACCAGTCAATCTTTTCACCCTGAGTGACGACCAGTTTTTAAACAACTTCGAAAGAAAAAGGACGTTCTCAATTTATCAAAAAAATTGTTTTGTTTTTAGCAAATGAGCCAGGAACTATTTTAGTACAATCATTTCACATGGCATGGAAGCATTGTTATTTTTTTTTTACAATTAATCAATTTTATACCAATCGAGAGTCAGTGAAACTATAGTCAGTGAAACTATAGTCAGTAAAACTATAGTCAGTAAAACTATAGTCAGTAAAACTATAGTAATACACTAAACTACAGTACTCAATCATGAAAGCCAGAAATATCACACGGAACCCGACAAAAAGTGACGTGATTTAAGTATACCCAGGGATATGGTATGGGTATTTCTTTATTACCTTCCCTTAAAAGTAAAAAAATAAATACATTGAGTGTATAGCTAAGGGTGGAATTCCCTGCTAGTGTTTTCTGAGTTCAGAGTGTTAAGCTTTTATAATATGTATTATTTAGTCTGCTTTTTGGATCCAACAATGTTATTTAATTATTATTTTTGTACGTTAATTCATTGCAATTGACTAATTGTGCTGGCTACACCACTGAGGTAGGACGCACAATTTGTCTCTTGCAATATTGTAGCGACAAGAAAACCGAGATATTTGTAATAATAACAAGATTTAATACTGTCCATGGAGTTTCTTGCACATTATTCTCCATGAGATCTACACTTTTGAATGGTCAATTAGCATCACTTTTCCGTCTGGCTGATTCTTTAAAATTTAAAAGGTACTTCTGTATAAAATGCCTCAATAAACATAATATTTTATACTGAAGTGAGCTGTTTTATTACAATACCTAGAACGTGCCATGTTCTCGAAACGAATTTGAAGTTTCTCATTAGTATTCTGAAGTTGGAACTTATGTGGTTCATAGTCCCTGTAACATGGGACTTTATTAGTGCTCTGTATCACTCACTAAGTTCAGGGAACGGAATTATTTTCTGTACTAATATGAGAAGCGTCTCAAAAACCTGTTTCCATTACATTTTAAAAATATATTATGTATATTTACGTATTTATTATATTAAATATATATATATATATATATGTTACCGGCAATCTGTATAATCCGGTATTCTATACAATATTTAAGCAATGTATAGAATACCTAAAACGTGTAATGTACGAAATATTATTTATTTTATACTTTGCCTAGCAATTCTATACAATACCGAATGCGCAGTTGGTAATGTGTGTAAAAAAAAGAGCAGAGAAGGAGGTGATGTAATTTTAGGGCTCCCCGAGACGGACAGGTTAGGGATATTTTTTTATTACCACCTTATATACACTCAGCCTGGGCGGAGCACCGCTGTGTCTTCGTGGGCCCGATCGGCGGCGGCGCGCCTCAAGGAGATGTTAGCAAAATCGTAGAGGCCCAGCAGGGCAGCCTATCTCACCTGATGGAAAGCAACGATGTGGTGGACGATAGAACACGCTTGCATAACAGTAACCTATTCACTCTTGACTAAAAGACCCCCAGGTTATAGCTATAAGGAAACACAAACTCCGGCAGGGAATTCCACTCCTTAGCTAAACAATGAATGTGTTCCCAAAATTTATTCTGCATATGGGTGGGATGTCCATCATGTGCCGGCAGCGTATCACCATACGCCTGGATGTTATAAAGGAAAATGCCAGGAACAAATAAATATATCCGCCATTAACGCAGAAGATATACGAGCGCTAAATTATTCATTTGTTTGTTTATTTATCCCATACGTTACGTTTATTGGCTTTTAAACCGAGAATAACAACACTGTAATAATGATTTATTCGATTTTATGCTAATTTTCTTATTTCAGGTTTAGTTTACGTACGTTTATAATGTTCTATTTTTTACAATAATTTACATGCACAAAAACCGGGCAAGTGCAAGTCGGACTCGCGCACTGAGGGTTCCGTACAAACTTATCTGTGAAAACAGTTCTATTTTCGAATTGAGTTACGAAGATTTTGCCGAATCGCAAAAATAGTTTTTTTTTGTGACGTAACTACAAATTTATAGTTTTCAGATTTTTTCTTCTGCTTTTGCTATAAGACCTTGCTTCATATCAAATTTCAGGATTCTAGGTCAACGGGAAGTACCCAATAATTTTTGATTACCTTGAAACTGTCGCAATATATGTTTTTTGCGACATAAACGGCCGTATCTTTTTTTCGCTAACTCAGAAGTCTGATTTTTACACAGCTTCAAGGGACTGCAGACCTAAGTATATGGTTTTAATTTCAACTCGATACCTTCACGCGTTCCCAGGATAAAGGGTCTTGGCAGACAGACTAACAACAAAGTGATTCTATAAGGGTTTTAGCGTTTTGAGGTACGGAACCCTAAAAAATTCAAAATTATTACCACACACAGCCGAGCACTTATCTTATACTTATTTCATGAACGTTTTTAGTCGTTAATCAGAATTAAACTTTACTGAAGAACGAGCACGTCCATTATGCTGGACGAAACAGAGAGAACTGAACAAAGGCGAGAGAGAAGATGGATACTTTCTTGCGTCACCTTGAGTTGTCTCGCCTCGCTTATAATTCGTTAAACCTCACCTCGCCTGACTTCGAGAGTAAGGAGCTAGCATAAAGAGTTATACATATTCTCTCTTCTGAGAACGGTTTAGTCTTAGATGTGTGTGATTCACGTACACATTTGTTAATAGTCTCCGCACGATTTAGCCAGTATCATATTTAGTTTTTAATACAAAGTACAGTCCAATAAGGAAAAATTCATAAAAAAAAAATTGTTGTCTAACCAGTTTATCAATAAACTAGCTTCTGCCATCGGCTTCGCTCGCATGAGCCTAACACTTTTGAAATAATTTTTACATTATTTTGACTTCAACTACCTTAAATTCGTTAGTAATTTATTTTGTTAACATCTCATTTATTGATAGTTTTAATTATTCATATATTTCTTGATTTTTTTTATATAGTCTCTTTTTATAATATGAATGTGAGAACACTGAACACTACACGAATTCTTAGATTACTTCCTATTACGACTCACTTTTTTTATTATGATTATTTTTATTGTGCTTTTGGGTACAAAATTGACTGGTCTACACTGTTCTTACATAATATCTATTAATATAGAAATATAAAATGATATGAATGGGCTACCACCGGTATTCATAAAAGTAGAACTCGGCTTTACGAACTGTATGATGAAAGGGTTCTTGTTAATACTGCTGAATTTAGTTCATATGTGCGAAATTACTCAAAATTATTAAAAAAAAATTGTTCTGTAGCAAAATCGCGTTATTTGAGTTCCAAAATTAAAAACAGTAATAATATAATTAAAACTACTTGGAATGTTATAAATAGTGAAACTGGAAGGTCTAAAAGACATACTAGTGACTATAAACTTGTAATTAATGACAATGTGATCACATCAGACTCACAGGTTGCCGCGGCTTTTGAGAAATTCTTTTCAGAGATTCCTATATCAACAAAAAAATCTCTGAACTCGTCACCCACTGCTGCAGAGTCTCTGCTTAAAGAAAATGTTAATGTTTGCGATTCTGTTTTTAATTTCGAACATGTGACTTATGTAGATATAATTAAGACGTTTAACTCCTTGAATGTAAAAAAGACTGCAGATTTATGGGGTAATTCTGTGGACGTTGTTAAGTCTATAATCCACATAGTAGCTCCTTCTTTAGCTTTTATTTTTAATAATTGTATTGATCGCGGTGAGTTTCCTGATCTAATGAAGAATAGTAAAATAATTCCATTGTTTAAAACGGCTAGTACATCTGACCCCACGAATTATAGACCCATTTCAGTACTACCCACTTTTAGTAAAGTATTTGAAAAACTTATTTTAGAGCAACTACAAAGATTTTTTAACAGACTTAAATTATTGCACACCAAACAATTTGGTTTTACAAGGGGTCGTTCAACAACCGATGCTGGTGTTGAACTTTTAGGACATATTTATAATGCATGGGAAGACAAATGCGATGCCCTGGGCATTTTTTGCGATTTGTCAAAAGCCTTCGATTGCGTTCTCCACGAAACATTGATCAGGAAACTACACCATTACGGAATCCGGGACTCCTCTCTGGATCTTCTTACATCTTATCTGAGTAAAAGGATTCAGAGAGTTGATGTAAACGGAAAAAGATCTCCCGGATCTGTAGTAAAAATGGGTGTCCCCCAGGGCTCAATTCTTGGCCCATTTTTGTTTCTTATATATATAAACGACTTACCTTACCTCATAGAGAATAACCATAATATAGTGTTGTTTGCAGACGACACTTCACTTTTGTTTAAACTTAAACGTCAGCAGCCGGTTACTGACGATATAAATATGGCACTTTCAAAAATAGTACACTGGTTTGATGTAAATAACCTACATCTTAATGAAAAAAAAACGAAATGTATTAAGTTTACCATGCCTCATGTTAGGCAAGTAGAAACTAGTGTGCTAATAAAAGGTAAAGAGTTGAGTCCTGAAGATAATACAGTGTTCTTGGGCATAACTCTGGATGCTAAACTTCAGTGGGGCCCACATATAGACAAATTATCGAAAAAACTTAGCTCTGCAGCATACGCTGTAAGACAAATTCGAAATTTAACTGATGTAGAGACAGCCTGTTTAGTTTACTTTAGCTATTTCCATAGTGTTATGTCGTACGGTATTCTACTGTGGGGAAATGCCGCCGATATCCAGACAATTTTTGTATTGCAAAAAAGGGCTATTCGTTCGATTTATAGATTAAGTCCCAGATACTCCCTCAGAGATAAATTTAAAGATATCAATATTATGACTGTACCTTCACAGTATATTTACGAGAATATATTGTATGCACATAAAAATATAAAAATGTTTAAAAAATACAGTGATATCCATAATTTTAATACTAGGAACAAACACAAATTTGTGGTTCCTACAACCAGGCTAAAAAAAATAGGGGGCTCATTTAGATGCCAATGTATACACTTCTATAATAAACTTCCTATTCACATTCAACAACTAAGCCTTAATAAATTCAAAACATTTGTAAAGCGAAAACTTTGTGAAAAGGCTTTTTACTCTATAAAGGACTATGTTGAGGACGAAAAGGCTTGGGATTGACCTGCTCCAGTACGCACTACAACTGTTGTCTTATTTTTCTCTTTTATTTTTATTTTCAATTGTGCTCTTTATTATTATTATTATTTTACAATTTGATATTGTAGATTATTTTTATTTTGCAATTTGACTTTATTTATTTTTATTTTTGACATCAATATTTACTTTATTAAGTAAATTACATTTTGTAAATTATATATTTACTTTTATTATTGTGAACGTGAGAACAATGTTGATTGCCTTTTTTTTTCCTTTTCAGTAATTTTAACGTATGTCTGGCAATTTGAGTATATTCTGCGGCCTACCCAAATGTCCTTTCCTTGGTATTGTTCGTCAAGTCGTTGAGCTCCTTAGTAGTCCTGGGTTGAGCTTTGCGAATACTGACAAATGCTTGCACTGACTGGACAGGTCCACTCAAATTTGTATGGTTCTTTCTTCAAAAGACCATCTCAGACAAATCTGCACTGTTCTCATGTGATTTGACCATTACATATTAACTGTATGGACTTTAAAAGAGACTTTGACCCCTGAGTTTTTTTCGGTGTTTCTTTTCAGGGTAGTCAGCTAGGAAACACCGGCCTCATCTAGTTTAAAATGACAAAAAAAAAATTGACGTGTAAAAGAGTTTTTTTAAACCTACTTACAAAATAAATATCATTTATCATTTGTCATTTATCATTTATAAGGTGGACCGATGATTTGGTGAGTGTCGCGGGAATCCAATGGATGCGAGACGCACAGGACCGGTCATTGTGCTGACATTTGTGGGAGTCCTATGTGCAACAGTGGACGTCTTTCGGCTGAAATGATGATGATAGAAATATTGTAACATCAACCACTTTTTTTTATAAGAATAACCATGGAGATTCTTGCCGGTTCTTCTTCATAGGAAACGACCAATTTGGAACCGTGCACTAGCTTCTGACGTTTTATAAGTGCCCATGGGCCTACATGGGCACTATGAGAAATAAAAATATTTGAGTTTTGAATTTTTTGAATGATTGTAGATTTCTCCATAATAATAATAATAAATTCTTTATTTGCGTAAAACATGGTATTAAATGGTGTTACATAGAATTGGAATGGTACAAACATGTTTAGCTATTTTATGATATAGCATGCAAAATTTTAAAGCTTTATGAAAGTATATAAAAAACTTTAGAACCTCGTTTCACCCCTTAAAAGTTGAATTTCCAAAAATCCCTTCTTAGTGCTCGCTTACGTCATAAAAGGAAGTCTTGAGCAAAATTTCACGTTCCTACTTCCAGCCCCCCTAGCAAAGTTACGATCGTTTCGTTTGCGTCGAACGCCTCGAGTATGCCACGCCTCCGGTTCCTTTGTTCTGACCATGTTACTAAGCTTTGAGATGACGTCAGAACAAAGAAATCGAAGGCGTGGCCTACTCGAATCGTTTGAGGCAAACGAAACGATCGTAACTTGGCTAGGGAGGCAGCACTTTCGGCTGTGCGTTGATATTTCACTCAGCCAGTCAGTTTCTTCTTTAATATATATTGATATACAAAAATAGATTACTAACTGTGAAAATAATATCAAAATTAGTAGAAAAACACATTCACTGAAAATCCCTGATGAGTTGTGAGCGAGTCACTCACACTCACAACCCATCAGTGAGACATTTGCGTCAGCACGACAAACTCTCAACTGCTATGCTCGTTTATATCAAACATATCTAATAGTAACCTACAGGTGGAGTAAAGCAAATGACCGAGGGCATCCAAGAACTCAAAACAACTTAAAACAGTGAAGGAAAACATCGTGAAGAAACCGGCATGACCTAGAACCAAAAATTCGAAGACATGTGACATCCACCATTTAGTCATGATCCCATAAGGAGTTTTTTTTTAGGTGAGAAAATCATCTAATGAAAAATCTCTCTTGGGCGCTCTTGGGCGGAGCGCGAAATAGTGTCCTGACTAAAAACCCACTCCTGTTCCTTCGTTGCCTTCAACCCAGGAACCAGGGTTTCGTTTTCACCCTACCCATGGCCCCAGTAGGTATACTATTGGCTAACATATCCCTAAGGCGCGCGTGGAACAATACGCACCGTCGACGACTTGAGCTGGGTCCGGACGGCTACCGGACGGTCGGACGGCGGGCTACCCATTGATCGCCGTCCGCAAGCCCGCATCCCTTAAGGGGTTAAAGTGTAAACTTTAATACTCCATGAATTTTGTGTTCTCTATTTATGTCATAGTTTCAAACTTTGTTTCTAAACTGGTGAGCCTCAAGTTAAGTTACTTACAAAAAGTAATGCTTCCTCTTGCATCTTGATCACTAAAATAAAATACTTTTTATTGATTATGATCAGTTTTAGATTGATTGACACGAGGATGTTCTTTGAAGTCTCAGTTATAACTGGATGAGTGAGTAAAAACAATTTCGAAAGTAAACTTCACTACCAATAGCGGTTGCGATATCCGCTTAGGTACCTAGATATATGAGTGTATGATACCTATCCATAAAAATAGTAGATGTGCATGTAAGAACTTTTCTTCAGAACGGCTGCATCTATTAGGCTAATTCTTTATTTGCGTTGTTTGTAACTATCAGGACAAAATTAGTTAGAAAGAAAGCTGCTAAATATCAACTAAAAACGAATTTACACCCGGGCCGAAGCCAGGGCGGGCAGCTAGTGTATTATAAACAAAGTTCACATCAAAAATATATTAAAAACAAACATAATTATATATGTATGACGATATCTACGTATCAATATTTTAATAAGACCTACCCACTTTCTCATTAAAATTCAAAGCAAAATTTTAATATTTATAACCCCTTACAACAAAAATTACGAGGCGTTCATTTAAAATGAAAATTGAAATCTGTTTATTTTTCTTTGAAATTAAATACATTAATTAACTCCTAGAGCCCATATTTATATTTTAAAGAACGAGTAAGTACAGACTGGACTGCAGATATTTTCAATTTAAATAATTTTTGTTCTTGTAATATAGTTATTTCATTTATTTTCTATATATACATATTATTTACCTTTTAAATATTTCTTAAAAGAACAAAGCATTTAAAACTTTAAAAAATAGTAGCCCACCGGCGGCCTTGGAAACAGGGTCCAAGCTACCGGTGGTCAGGACTCTGGAGAGAGGAATCTCCAAAAAATACGCGGCGTGTCCAGGAGTACTACCTTCTGGATCAAGCCCTGGATCCAACTACCCAACGAGAACCCCCTTAAGTGTTGGGTGAGGCTCTTTATTATTATAATATATTTTTACTGGTTACATTTTTAAATTCTATTTAGATAAATCTTCCAAAAAAAAACATTTAAAAATAAAAATAATAGTAACCCACCGGCATTGGAAACAAGGTCCAAGCTACCGGGCTCCTGAGCGAGAAACCTCCTAACAATATGCGCCGTGTCTGTTATTATTATCATAGTACGGCATCAGTAATTGAATTTCTTAACTCAAAGACAATGAATTATCTTAAAAAACGAAGGTGAAATTGTGACTGTTGATAAAAGACAAAGCTAATACTTGTATTATTACTTATTCTGTGCTAACACAAACTTAATAAGTACCCGGAGTTCGTGTCGCTAAATAGTTACCAGCAGGCAGGATATTCGAGGTTTTTCCTTACCTCATCTAGAATATCAAGGTTGTTCTGATTTCGATTGGACAGCACCAAATCGCCAATAAACCAATACCGAAACCTATTTTTAACAGCGAGTCCTTGAATCGTATGAACGTCAAATACAGAATGATCAAAGCAAACTTTGGCGTACGTGCCGACATTAGGAGTGGGTACTGACGGATATCGAGGATACCGGTGTTCACAAATATTATTGTAATCGTATTGTGTAATATTAGCAAGCAATAGCTGTGAGTCTACAAAACGGTAAAACCAAGACCTAGGGAATTCGTAGAAAAATGTAAGCGGTTATGCGTGGCCAAATCAAGGTCTTCACCAAGGTTACTGACATAGCCTGATGAATCGCCAAACTAAAATGGCAGTGGGCAGGGCACATTGCTCGTAGAACGGATGGTCGATGATGCCGAAAGGTTCTTATGTGGCGACCACGTACTGGAAGTCGCAGCGTTGGAAGGTCTCCCACAAAGTAGACCGATGACCTGGTGAGAGTCGCAGGAATGTGATGGATGCGAGACGCATAGGATCGTTCGTTGTGGCGACACTTAGGGATGCCTACATACAACAGCGGCCGGCTTTCAGCTGAAATGATGATGATAACAAGTAATAGCTGTGAGTATACGGAACGGTAAAACCGAGACCTAAGGAATTCGATTTGTAGCAAAATCTTAGCGATAATGAATGGCCTCAGTGCTTACACCATACCAAGGTAAAGTTAAGACCAAGGTTACAGACATAGCCTGAAAAATTGCCAAACTGAACTGGCTATGGGTACATTCCTCGCAGGGCAGAAAATCGATAGGGCTAAAAGCTTGGTAACAGAAGACGCAGTGTTGGAAGGACTACCACAAGGTGGACCGATGATCCAGTGTGGGTTACGGGGATCCGATGAATACAAGACGCATGGGGCCGGTCGTTGTAGCGATATTTAAGCCTGTCTAGCAGTCTTTCGGTTGAAACGATAATGACGATAAACCCAACACTGCCTTATTGTACTTGTGAGTAAAGTTCATAAGAATTCATAGCAGGTCAGAGCTAAATAAAAAAATAATTATGTTATGTTAGCATATTCAAGCAATGTTGTTGCCAAAGGCCACTTTTTTGAGTTGGGATATCATCAAATTACTTCTTCCGCTCAACGGTGGGAGAGGGCGTGTCAGACTTACTAACTAACATCCACCGCGTCCTTCAGTTGCTCTTTGCATTTCAGGATCACGGTAGCAATTTCAAAAACCTCGCAAGCTTGATAACAACAATATTAGTTGACTATTATGAAGCTTTTTTTTTTAATGGATAAGAACGGTAAGCAGTGATGCATTCGTTGATGGTGAAGCGCGCTAGTTTAATAAGAGGCTATTCACTCAAACTTTGAAGATACCTAAATTTTAATCGGACGAGAAGACGGCCGCAGAAAGTTTATTTTTATCTTATATTTGATGAACAGAGCGCTATGCTATGTTATGCTAGGAGGCGTACAAATATGGTGTGAGATGCACACCATTTTTGTACGCCTCCTAGCATCTCCTAACTCATGATTATAAATTAAATTTTCTAAAAATTGTACTGTAATTTTTTCCAGTCATTAGATGTACGCGGTATAAAAGACGAGGCGAAACGCTTAGTCCGGACCGTAGTTTGGGTCAGAAGCCAATCATTTCATAATTCGTGTTACCAAGAGAAAATCAAATTACATTCAAGGACGCTTCCGTGGACCAGATGGATTTTATTGGTTAAACAATAAAATTGGCATGTTTCCGACACTTGGGGCTCTAATACATTCCAATTCAATTGTACGTCTATTTATCAACAAACAGCCAACCTACCGGAAAATTCGGAAGACAGGCTTTTCGGTAAATTGGACCGTTGTATGAATATTATTATAGGAAATGTTATTTGTTTTTATTAAAAGATTCGGTCTTCAAAGGTCTAACTTTTCTATGTTTAATCTTGTCTGAGGATCTAAATTCTATGCATAAAGTTTCTATGCATAAAAATAAATAAAAAAATGCTCACGGCAACTTTGATGTCTTGCTTATTAATTGGCAAGAAGTGGCTCAGAGCTACAATGGAAGGAATTTGGCTGCTCTTTGCCCAGCAGTAGGACAGTATAGGCTAGATATAATAATAATAATAATACAGTACTTCGCGATACGGCTCGCATTATGAGGAGGTTCCTGTCTCTGGAGCCCTAACCTAATCGGTAGCTTGGACCCTACCCCCGACACTGGTGGACTACTATTTTTTTATATTTTTTAAAGTTTATTTATTTATTTATTTAAGGACAACCAACAAAGCATACACCATTATACATGTAAGGATTCAAGGTCATTGTTACATTTTGTAGTGTAGCCTTAATTAAAGACTGCCACGACATACATTAAACAGAAGGAGATTTCGCCAAACAAGTATTCAAATGGATACAAATTATTAAATCCTTAAACAATTACAAATTTTAAGTTATGATAATTTTGTGGTTTTCGCTTACTATAATTAAGTGAAAAAGACAAAACCCTTTCTAATCTTGGGATAATGCCTTATGCAAGACAGACTTGAAACTACGCAGAGTGAGACATATCAATATCTAAACTGGGTGAGCGTGACAGGCGACTGAATTGAATCTGCATCCTGTTAACGGTGGAAAAATGACCCAGATTGGTTTTGAAGCTCTTAGTTATTTTAAGAAATATTTAAAAATGTATTTTATATGTTTAAAATAATAATAATTAGATAATAATAATAACCCTGACTGCCAGTAGCTTGGATCCCGTTCCTGGT
Organism: Mythimna vitellina; assembly: GCA_949316375.1. Lineage (NCBI taxonomy): Eukaryota > Metazoa > Arthropoda > Insecta > Lepidoptera > Noctuidae > Mythimna > Mythimna vitellina. The sequence continues at coordinate 16,324,035 of OX438706.1, forward strand.
ACCGGTGGGACACAATTTTTTATATATTTATATGTTTTTTTTATTGATATATTTAAAAATAACATTTATATGTATCTGAAAATGAATTAACGAAATGATAATAAATAAAAGAATTATACCTGAGCACTCTTGCCTAGAATTAACCTATCTACAATGGATCAAGTTGCAAATTCTGAATTTTATAAAGACTAATCCTGCTGTATTATCCAACTAAATCTATATGCATCACCTACCATGTTTACTTATAGAAACAAACAACAAAGTAATTACGGATAAAGCCGAAATTTTGAAACTCCACAATTTAAACAAGTTTAATGAAGTACAATCTTTACGAACCCTTATAAACACACTGGTATCTTCAAAACTTTGTGATAATAAAAGCTTTCATTACATGACACACATACACCTTTACACACACCTTTGTACACCTTTTTTTCTATGTTCTAAGATAACTGAACCTTCACTCCCGACTAACCGAAATTCAGTTCGGTAGTCTCATCATCATTAACCTATGGTACGGTCGGATATTATGAAGTGAGGGTCAGGAGGGAACTCACACTCGTAACCTTTATCTTTATGGTAATAAGGGAGGATACATAATGCGGATATTTTGGCAAGGGTTTTTTTTTTAGGTGGAAAAATCATCTAATGACAAATCGCGCTCTTGGGTGGAACGGGAGATAGTGTCAGACTTTTACTGACTAAAAACCCACTCCTGTTCTTTCTTTGCCTTCATCCCGGGACCCAGGGCTTCGCTTTCACACTACCTGTGACCCCAGTTGGCTTCGACCTTGCTGGGCCCGTTACAGTTGCTGACATCTCCTTGAGGCGCGCGTGGAACAATACGCGCCGTCGACGACTTGGGCTCGGTCCGAACCGTTACCGGACGGTCGGACGGCGAGCCACCCATTACTCTCCGTCCGCAAGCCCGCGTTTACGGCGGCTGGAAATCGGGATCGGAATCCCGGCGGCGGTTAGGGCGTGAGGACCGATGCCTCACGCGATCGGCCGCCTCCTTTGCTAGCAATACTGCTTCGCAGAAGGAGGCGACAGCCTGCCACTCCTCCTCACTCCGGACCATGCCCGGCGCGAGAGATCACTGCCGCCGATCGCCCCGACGAGGACATGGCGGTGCTCTGCCCAGGCAGGGCACACCTCCACCATATGCTCCACCGTGTCCTCCGGAAGGTCCACACATTGGCGGCACCCAGGAGTTTCTTCTGCATGAATCCGGTGCAGCAACCTCCCGAACTTACTATGTCCAGTGAGGACCTGCGTCATGCGGAAGGTAAGGACGCCATGTGGTCTTTCCAGCCACTCCTCAAAGAGTGGACTTACCGCCATAATTGTGGCGTGCAATTAATTTAAAAGTATCTTAGGTTCGACTTGTAGGTTGAATCATACTTCAGTCCTAATGTTCTATACACATCGTTAGTCTATTCCGAAACGCCTAATTTAGGGTTTGTTTACAAAGACTGTTAATTGCTAAAAGAATATTGCCTTTTTGTATCCTTTCAAAGTGGAGCTTAACAACATTCCGACTCTCATTAAGGTCCCATTAGTCCTCCATTCCGTTCCGTTTCCGGTGTATCCCATTACGATATACTAAAGATAGAAGGTGAACTCTATACATCATCTGTTTCTTGCCCATTTTCTTATTTATTTAATTTAGGTGCAACATAACTCAAAAAGCAATGGAAAGGGCTATGCTCGGAGTTTCCTTGCGTGATCGCGTCAGAAATGAAGAAATCCGCTGGAGAACCAAGTTTATAAGGTGAATTACAGAAATAGCCCGAAGAATCGCCGAACTTAAGTGGCAGTGGGCAGGGCACATTGCTTGCAGAACAGATGGTAGATGGGAGCGAAAGGTTCTGGAATGGCGACCACGTATCGGAAGACGCAGCGTTGGAAGGCCTCCCACAAGGTGGACCGATGAGCTGGTCGCGGGAATCCGATGGATGCGCAAGACCGGTCATTGTGGCGACATTTGGGGGAGGTCTATGTCCAACAGTGGACGTCTTTCGGCTAAAATGATGAGGTGCAACATGTCTTTTCTATATATTTGTATTAGGGTGTTTCATGACTTTTTTTAAATTTTTGATTTTCATTTGACTTTGCTCGAATTCTTGATACCACTCATACAGTGTTCATATACCAAAAATCACCAAAATCGGTTAATATTTAGAGGTTGGTGATGGTGGTGATTTTTGGTATAAGAACACTTGCTGCGACCCATTCGCATCAAGAATTGGAGCAAAGTCAAAAATCGAAAATTTAAAAACACGCCCTAATTTTTTCATACATAAAAGGAGAAACTGACTGACTGACATATCAGCGCACAGCCGAAACTACTGTGACTAGAGTCGTGAAATTTCGAAAACGGCGAGAACTTTGAGAGGATTTTCCAAAATTCACCCCCTAAGAAGATAAAACAGGGTTCCAAAATATGTATGGAAAAACCTACTTTTACGCGGGCAAAGCTACTGGCAGAAGCTAGTTCTTCATATTTCTTAAAGTTTGCGGAAAGAAGTAATACAAAGTTATTAAAACCACTTCTAAAAATTACATAATTATAATGAATATAATTCTGGGTTTTTTAGAGGTCACGCATGGATTCATGATGGATACATTTTGGAGACTGCGCGGGAATTATGTGACTTGATTCCGCCATCAGCTTCTAATATCGGACAACCCGACGTGCGGCAAGTGTCCAACCCTTACATTGTTAACACCTCCAACGGAATAAGCGTTTCGCCTCGTCGTATAAGCGTTTATCGAAGGATTGGAACAATTTGCCTGCTACTGTCTTCCCGACCGATTATAATTATCCTGTATAAAAAAGAAAAGAGAGAAAGAAAACATGATTATTTAGCACAAACAAATACGAGTACTCATCGACACCCGCAACGAACAAGGTTATAACATTAATTCAGTTATTTTTTTAAATGAACCATAAAGTGATAGCCCTATGTTTGAATTTCGTTTGGACTGTAATCCGAGTACTGCCTTGTTCGATGCGGGTGTCAATATAATGCAGTAACAAACATGTAAAAATTATCGTATGTAGCAGAGCTTACCCAATAGACACAAATATACATTCAAAAACACGTGGATCTTTGTCAGTTACCAATCGCTAATAATCGAAAAGTAGACGATCCAAACAATGTTCAAAGGGGATAGGGCACTTTCTTTGATCCCGAGGGGAGTAATGTAGCGACATCTGTTACGCCACATATGAACTAAAATTCGAAATCCTGCATCGCGGTAATAATTCTCCTCCAACTATCCGGTAATTGCCTGGACCAGACACAACACTCATCTCGAACAACTATTGGGCATTTGTCTGGACCAGACGCGACATCCGTCTAGTCAGAGGATCCTCCCTTTTCATTGAAGGCTTGCGGAACTTGACACCCTAAGTAGCCCTACAGGCATCGCGATTTGTTATCTGACCCGCTGGCTTCAAGCTCGATCAATAATGGTTCCCCTCCAGGGAGTCTCCTTCCTTATAATGTAATATGTATAAGAACTTCCTATTAATGAGATGCATCTCTAACTTTGGATTTTTATAATGTTTTCGAGATTAGGAGACCAGGAGACTCGTAGCACAGGTTTCACCTAGTATGGGCTCCTGTCTCCTGTCTGTAAAGTGTTTCTTAAAAATTTTATAAATCTTACTAAGTATGGGAGAAAATAAATAATAAATATTATTATACCGCACTAAGGGTCAGTCACAAAACGAGACGCGACGCGACGCTCATTGTTAGAATTTAGAATAGCACCACGCAGCGCTACGCTGCGAGTCATCTCAATCTGAAATGTGTATTTTTTCATGTAGCGTCGCGTCGTGTCGCGTCGCGTCTCATTGTGAACTGACCCTAATGGTTCGTGAAATGTGTTTTTATGTGAGTATAATTTCGCACCTTGTATAGAATCGACCTTCTGTACCTATTTTTGAATGTGGTACCATTATTGTATGATCTTGCATAGACTTGTCGGGTACACCTTTGATATCCTAATTGCTTTAGAGGATAATCTTCTTTCCCTTTGATCATTCGGTTGTTGGTGTTTTGCTTCAAGAATAAACACTTCATATAAATTTTCTTCCTCTCATACTAAACAACGTTGGTATAGATGTGAAAGTTAAAATAAATTATGTTTAGTCGAAATTCTTTTGAAAGTAAAGTTATTAGCGCACTGAACAACTTCTAGAGATTCTTGTGCGTACGGCGAGTATCCACCCTTTTTGTGTGTGTGTTTTTTTTTTGGAAAAGGAAGTTAGTGATAGCATGACGAGTAACAGGGCAGAGTGGAAGAAAAAAACGTGTTGCGCCGACCCCAAATAACACGGGATAAGGGCAGGAAGATGATGATGATGATGATGACGGCGAGTATCCACCCTTACTTTGTTGAAACTTCAACGGTTCGGACTAAGCGTTTCGCTTCGTTATTTATTCCACGTACATTGAAGGTCTGGAACAATATGCCTGCTGCAGTCTTTCCGTCCAACTATAACTTAGGTGTCTTCAAGGCTAGAGTGAATAGGCTCTTAATAAACTAGTGCGACTCACTATCAATGATTGCATCTCTGCTTACCATCAGGTGGGATCGCAGTCAAGCACTGGTTTATATCAATTAAACAAAAAAAAAACTTACTTGTTTGTAACTGCCTAAATAGTATTTCTTTGAATGTGAACAATGTACCTAGGTAATCGATGAGGCCTCATCATAGCATGTCCATATATTAAAATAAAACGTCACCTAAAAACTAATCCTGCATCGCGAATTTAAAGTTCTCCGCGCGATTTGAACATATAGATCAGCCTGAAATCATCTATCGGACAGTTGCCCACCAGACATAACCACCCGTCTGGTCGGAGGATCCTCCCTTTCCAACCGAGGTTTGCAGGACTTTACTCTCTGTTCCGCATACCACCAAATTCTATTGATTTTGTTCTTTATATCTTACTGATAAGTGTTATATAAAACGTAATATAGTTCTTTTTTTCCAAACAGCTTGTTTGAAAAATTTACTATGACTCTGGAACGCAAAAAGTAAGTAAAGGAATACAGGTTGGTATAGTTAGTATTTTTTAATTGATATGAAACAGTGCTTGACTGCAATCCCACCGATGGTAAGCAGAAATGCAATTATTGGCGCACTAGTTTATTAAGAGCCTATTAGTAAATGTGTAACACGCTCTTTTGCTCCACCCAGAGCAGGAGTTATTTAACAATATCCCACCACCAAAAAAAAATTATAAAGTATTTCATGATCATTTTGAATAAAATCTTTCTAATAAATCAAACTCTTATTCCAAGCCAATCTTCCAATCTCTTTCTCTATTTATGGTACTACTCATAAAATGCCCACTTACCCACCTCAGGTTCAGTTGAAAACCAGCGTCAGGCACTAGTTGTCTGGCATTCATGCTGAACTGCACTTATTTTGGTGCAACCGTGAGGCACACAATTGTATTTATTGCTTTTTTTTGTTTCGTGTCAACTTATTGTTTGTGTACCTTGTGTTGTGCCAAATATATTCATATTTTTTTTCTTTTTTCACTTTTCCTTCATAGCATTTTCTAGGACGACGCAGCTTTTCAAAAAAAGAAACTCGTGATCCTAGAACGCAAAAGGCTGACTGATTTATCCATTTAGTTGCTGTAGTGTTGCGATTGGTAGTTTCATACGAGCCGTTAACGGAGACGAACGTGTTGAATCTAACTGCGGGTGACGTAACGAGCCAATGTGCTTACGTCCAGCCCTGCGTTCAAAAATGAGGTTAGAGTTAACTCGAATGACGTCATCAGGTTAGATACTCTACGCTTGCATTTTTGAACGCGAACGTAGAGTTCAACTGTCAATGCCAAGCAACTGTCATTCCTGCCACTTACACCAACCTACCCTCCTGCTCGGAGTTAGAGTTAGTTGGGTTAACTCTAGGGTAGCTACACGAGTTATAAAAGAACGACTCTGGGTTTTTGAACGGTTAGAGTAAAGACCCTACCCTACTCTGGTTATTTTTGAACGCAGGGCTGTGTCAGTGCGTACACTACAGTTGCCATTTGTTCAGGTGCAATCCCCGTGGCCCTAGAAAATGCTATAATAAATAATTTATTTCAGAGCATGCTGCCCAATTTGTTAGTAACAATGTTCTTATAGACGAGTGTTAGTAATACTTAAAACTATCCACAACAAAACATAAAAAGGAAAGTAAACTCAACAATGCTATTTTACAATAATGCAACAATAAGAAGTAGTTCATGGTTTTAGTTAGTAAAAATCTGACTCGTCCTCTCGCTCCATCCTATTGCAGGAAAAGTCATTGAATGATTTCCTACATCAAAAGAATAATTAATTAATATCATTTTATCCCCCTTTTCACAGTATCCATCGTGTGTATTTTACGAAGGAATATCTGGCAACACCACTTGACCTTGCATATTCGAGGGTAGGCACAATTTATTATGTGGCGTCAGTCCTTTGAAAAGCTAATTGCTCCAAACACATTCATTACACTACATACTGTATATCTTACTCTTTGATCATGAGGCTTTTCATACAATTTTGTAAAGGAAAATACGTTGGGAAAGTATTTTTAACTCGACTCAGCTTGGGTATGAAAATAAAACTCAAGAAACTTCTGTTATTCTGCTTTTAAAATTGTTATTTCAAATCTATCGACAGTTTTTAAAGTAAATAACGAAAATTTTGAACATTTAATGCATTCTGGTTTCTCTAGCAGTTTGGCTATTTTTTCTCAGGTGAGACAACATCCAATGACATCTCCCGCCCTTTTTGTGTCAGACTTTTACTGACTAAAACCCACTCCTATGTTCCTTTGTTTCCTTTCAGAAGCGAACCTATGGCCCCAGCCCCCTTAGCCAAGTTACAACTGTTTAATTTCTATTCTCTACACTAGTCGGCCACGACTCCGATTACGTTATTCTGTCGTCATCTCAGCGCTCAGTCACGTGTTCAGAACAAAGGAATACGAGGCGTGGCCAAATCAAGGCGATCAATGAAAAGAGAATCGAAACGAAACGGTTGTAACTTCATACGATGGAGGTGTGCCCCGTTTGGGCGGAGCACCGCCGTGTCCTCTTGGAAGCAAAACATTCATATCTTTCGTAAAATTTTTAGATAATTCGGATTTTTTTCCATACCAATATTTAGTAGGTAGTTTTTTACTAAAAAAAGTACTCAAAGGGAGCGTTTAATATTCAATGGCCAAACATCCAGTTTGTGCGCTACGGAAGCTAATAAAAATACCTTCACGTCGCACGTTGGTTTTTATGCAAAGCTGTAAAAACAAGTTCATAATACACCCAATATTCTCTACACTGCAGAAACGATACTCAAGGATACAGTAAATCTACAAAAAAAGCAAATGATTGGAATTAATTCTAATTTCCTAGCCCTTTGGAACTTAAGAAGGCGTATGATGTCTAAGCCAACTCGCAGAGGCTCTTGGACTGGGCTTGCGGACGACGAGCAATGGGTAGCTCGCCGTCCGGCTGTATGTTAACCGTCCGGACCGAGACCGAGTCGTCGACGGCCCGTAGTGTACTAGGCGCGCCTCAAGGAAATGTCGGTAAAACCGTAGGAGCTCAGCAGGGTCGAAACCTACTGGGGCCAGAACCCTAGGGCTCTGGAAAGAATGCAAAGAAGGATCATAAAAGTGGGTTTTAGGTAATAAAAGCCTGACACGCCCTCTCGCTCCGACAAAAAAAGAGGCCTTTAGGCAATTGTCAGCGTGAGCGCGCTTGCGTAGCGCGTAAAGGGATAAACGTCGGTTGGCACCACATCATCATCACATCATCATTTCAGCCGAAAGACTTCCATGGTTGGACATAGGCCTCCCCCAAATGTCGCCACACTGCGCCTTCCGGTACGTGATTGTTATTCCATAACCTGTTGACCCCAACGGTCATCTGTTCTGCAAGCAATGTGCCCTGTCTGTCACTAAAAAGCTGATATTCAGCAGCATCCGGTTAGACTGGGATTCGACCCTAACATTGTAGACAAGGTTGATCTGGTTAACCTTTTGATTGATACAGTTACAGAAGGTTAACTGCCCGATGATCGATTAACATAGCAGAAATAGACCAGGTTCAAACATAAAGTAGATAAGGTTGATTACAAATATGTGTCACAGTCCAATCTGATAATTGGTCAAAGCCACTGATAACTTGGCATAATAGACGTGGGCAAAAAGGCTGCCAGGTTCGAATGAGATTGGGCGGGTCACGTCAGCCTGCATACTAATGCTCAAGGACCGCTGGGCAATCATCACCACACAGTGGGTTCCTGCAGAAAGCAAGCGCTGTCAAAGCCGGGACGGGATGATTTGGACACCTACCGCGAGAACTGGTTTGAGACGAGCCGGAGCAGACAGTTTGGAATGACTTGGGGAAGTCTTTGCCCAACTATGGAGACAGTATGGGCTAGTAAAAAAAAAAACGCGTTTAAACTTTTGTCAAAACCCGTTTTAGTTAAAACTTAGTATTTATTAATTGTCATATTGACTGTAACATATACCTACACAAAGATAACCTATGACTTTGCGATAATTACAGTTCGCGAACGATAAATGATTTGTTTTCCTTCCGCAAGTCAGTTTTAGTATTCTAATGTCAAACTGGCAGACGTGGTTAGAAATTACAACATACGGCGAACTCGTGAACGGCTAAATACAAACACAAAAAGTTAATTTGTGCATACAGGTACAATATAGATGTTACAATTATTTATATAGTGCCTCTGAGTTTTGCCACAGCAAGGCTGAGGCTACAATGGCCAGCGTTTTGCGATGCGACTGGAAGAGCGAAACGAGTTAAATATGATGTAGCTACATTAGATGAGAAATTCATGCGGCTATACTGTAAAAGGAGAAAAACAGCGATTTCGCTGCGAATTCGCATTATTACTAGTCACGACAAGGTGGCTACATAGAAGCGCTACAGAGGCGAAGTACACGACGCGCGCGGGGATAGCTCGTTTGGTTCGGCAATCGCCCATTCGTTGTCGGCTTTGTGATGACGTGTATTATTTAAATAGCTTTGTCAAAACCAAACCTTGTGTTTTTGCTAAAAAAATCTTAAGTACGAACTATTTTTGAAAAAGAGATTGTGTTGGATACATGGTATAAATAAAGACTTGCGTCAATTTTCAGAAATATTCTTTGAATAATACAAGAACGCACTTGTACTTCGGACACAAACAATTCAACGTCTATTGTAGATAAAAACTGATTTCAACGCTTCTGCGAAACTTGAGCCATCGCCATCTTTAGCGCGACAATGTCTAGTGGCTACATTATCGCGCTAAAGATACAGAAGACATAAAGAGACAGCGAACCCTCTAAAATTGTTATTTTGACCTTTACGCAAAAAAATCGCTCCTTGATTTAAATTCACTCAAGTAGTGTAGCCACATAGTATTACTTACGGGCGTATTTAGCGATCAATGTCTGTCGCCGTTGAAGATACGCGTAATGTAGCCTCAGACATATTAAGTAGCACTGTTGAACTTGTCGTGTTGTGAGAAATTAACTAATAAATTCGCTGTAATTTCGCTTTCGCTGATAGCCAATGCTATGATTATAGTGTGGTTCCAATCGCTTACAAAATTCTAATATCGCTAGTAATATCGTCCGCTATCGTATCGCTAGTAGTATCGCTAGTATGTAGTAAAGTGTAGCCATAAACGCGAATTTATATTATTTGGTTTAATCCCTCATGTATCACCAGTCGCATCGCGGTCTAGTGTAGCCTCAGCCTAAGTGGCATACAAATATTAATAAAATAGGTATTTTATTCTACTGATCATAAATACAAGGGTACACAGGGCATGATTTTGTATTATCTAACAGTACATATTTATATTATCTAGTTACTGTTATACAAAGATGCAAGATTCATATTTACTTAATTTACTTTAAAGGAAAATGCTATCTACGCGCTATAATTTGTCAAGATCCAATTATCTGAATATAGTACTCCTTCAACTTACGCTTTATGTTTGTATTATTAAATAAGCATCTGATGTCTACAGCCCCCTTAGCCAAGTTACAACCGTTTCATTTCGATTCTCTTTTCGTCGATCGCCTCGAGTAGGCCACGACTCCGATTCCTTTATTCTGACATCATTTCAATGCTTAGTCACGTGGTCAGAACAAAGGAATAGGAGGTGTGGCCGACTCGAGGCGATCATCGAAACGAAACGGTTGTAACTTGGCTAGGAGGGCAGGAATCTGGTTTATTAGATTAGGTATTGAGTAAGAAGCTGTACGCCAGCCATATAATTTGTTTTTGCGTGGCACTTAAAGCCAAAAAATATCAAGCGTCATCATTATTAATATATCTAGCCAATACTGTCCACACTGTTGGGACCCCTCCATTCCTTCCATTGTTCTCGGCTCTGAGCCACTTCTTCAAGCGTCATAAAGTTTGTAAAGTTCGGCGTAAGATACAACTTTTGATTTACAAATACTGTTCCTAAACGTTGATAGGAGTTAGAATCGGTGATATAAAATTCACTTGAGCGGTTTCTTGAAAAAACAAAATATAATGCCTTAACTTTTGGTATAAAAAGTGGAAGTTACGGTTTTTTTTACGCACGTTCGTTCGATATTGAAAGCATCTCATTTGACGGTAACATAGTACCATGATCATAAGGAACCAACAATGTAGCTTTTCTGATACTTCTGTTACTCGTTACATCCGCACCGCTTCATAGCTGCTAGTGGCTTAATTAAATTTCAATTTTTAAATCTACATTGTGCTCACATAATAAGAGCAACAAATAACTCATCATCTTTCTGCCCTTGTCCCGTATTATTTGGGGTCGCAACACGTTTTTTTCTTCCATTCTGCCCTGTCACTCGTCATGCTATCACTAACTTCCTTTTCTTTCATATCACTCTTTACACAATCCATCCATCTTTTCTTTGGTCTCCCTCTCCTTCTCCATCCATGCGCAAAGCAAAAAATAACTCATATTAATTAAAAGAGTGTCTATGGAGTTTCTTGCACGTTCTTCTTCATAGAGATTTACGCTTTGAAACGTGCAATTTAGATTCACTTTTTTGACAGACCGATATTTTGACAATTCAAAAGTGCTTGCAATTGGTCTATTTGAAATAAACGTTTATGATTGAAGTGTGTCAATTGATTTTGCATCTCTTTCTTGAATTTCAATTTGTAGTAAAAGTTTACAAGTTTCTACACGTAAAATTAAACGGACTGAACAGTGTTTGTTTAGAATCAGATACATCTGACATGATCGATTTGTTAGGTAAAAAATATCAGGTAAAATCTATTTAAAAAATTGGCATGCGCTATTGAAATTCTTCATGTGTTTTCTAAACTGTTAGGGCACAGCAACCAGTTGACACCGGTCTACAATGACTGTTGTTACTATCTTAGATAACTTGCCAAAGCAAAATGAATATGCAATCGTATCATAATTATCACATTTTCGAAAAAAAGAAGAATAAAATAGAATTTATTCGATGCAGCTATACAAAAGGCAACAACATAAAATAATTTAAAAAAAAAACAGTACCGAAATACAATACAATTGCACTGAACGTCGCCAACTTAGCAATTGCTGGGAATCGGACACCCAGCGCTGGTTTTTAGCTGGCACCCCGCAATGACGCAGTTGATTGTATATATCATATAAATATAACCCATATTTAAACTTAATATTGATGCACAAGCATCAATATTCCTCAATATCAATATTCCCTATAGGCAGGCAGCAAAAATAATAAATAATTTATGAAAGAAAATTATCAACAAGATATATGCCTCTGACTAGCTGAGCTGTACCGATGAGGTAAGCAGTTGTACTTACTTTATTAAGTGTGGGCACGCAAAAATATTTAACAAATTTTTCAATAATGCTTGTTTACAAAATGTCAATAACAGACAGCAAGATCAATCTTTATCAACAGCAACATTTGAGTAAACAAAAATCGAAATAAATGTACTTACATATAACTTCACAGCAAAGTTAATTAAAAATGTCTGTATATTTCTGTATGAATCTTTAACATTATTACTATTTATAAGCCGATTCCATCGGCCAGCGTGAAATTTAAAAATTATCCTCCGGAAACATACTACCGTGTAACGGAATAAAAAGTATTTTTATTCCGTTACACGGTAACACGGTTTTTTTTTTTTGGCTTTTTCTCAGACATACCATAGTCTATCCGAGAAAATCACGTCTTAACGGCTGACCTTGAATTTCAGATACCTCCGTATGAAATTTGAAACACGAAAGAGAAACCGTTGCCTACTTCGTACGTTGCCTATGTTATACTACACTCGCGGTATTTGATTCCATCCTTTTTCACTTCAGCAAAACTAGGTTTCCGGTATCGTAAGACCACTGCCTATCACACTCAGTGCAATGGCCTGGTAGAAAGATTTCACCGGAAGATCGAAACGGTTATTGAGGGCCACGCTCATATCGGCTGGTAAGAATTTGAGAGTTTTTATTTCTTCGTTATTTAAAGCCAACTATAGTATTTGAGGAGTTCAATTCCTCATGGATCCCATCATTAGAACTAGATTTTGACAACTGAAAAATAGGAAATGAAAATTGGTCGGTAAACAATCTTAAAACTAATATTACCAAGGCTGTGGAATAGTATGGAAGAAACATCGTGGGCCTGGAACGCGAAAGACAACGAAAATCAATAAAGATTGTATGATGATTTCTCCGACCCAAAAAAACTTTATACACATATTTTACTAGCTTCTACCAGCGGCTTCGCGTGCTTGATTGTCGAAAGAAGTGCACTGCAGGACATAGGCCTTCCCCAAGTATCGCCACAATAATCAGTCCCGTACGTCTTGTATCCATCGAATTCCCGCGACCATCACCAGGCCGTTGGTCGATCTTGTGGGAGGTCTTCCAACGCTGCGTCTTTCGCCACTACAGAACCTTTCGGTCCTATCCACGAATGTTGATTACAGTGAATGCGAAGTCGAAGCCAGATGAAAAGTAGCCTATGACATTCCTTGGGCATAGGGTTCAAGCAAACCTGAAAGCGAGAGTTACTTTCACTTTTATAATATTAAGTAGGTATGTTATGTTATTATATATTTTCCATTATATCTTCCCGCCTTAACGGCTGACTCTGAAATTACGTACTCATTTTTGTTAGCGCCCCAAGGGAATATCCCTTGGGATTATTTCCGATATTGCCGCGGGTGAAGTCACGGCCAGAAGACAGTATGTTTATAATATTCTCACAATATAATATACACACAACTATCACACAACGCCGTCTAGTCCCAAGCTAAACAGAGCTTGTGTTATGAGTACTAGGCAACTGATAAACATACTTAAATATTTCTAAATACATACATATTATAGATAAATTACACCCAGACACAGAACAAATGATTGTGCTCATCACACAAACATTTTGTCCTGGGTGGGAATAGGACCCACGACCTCCAACATAGCAATCAGGGCCACTAACCACTAGACCAACTGGCCAGTCAAAGTTTGTAAAAAAGTAGTCTGGGTCAATAAAAATTCATTTACTGATAGAAAATTGCAACACTATCGGCACGCTACAATCATGGCGGTAAGTCCCCTCTTTGAGGCGTGGTTGGAAAGACCTCTCCGGCGTCCTCTCTGTGTGGTGGAGCACACGGTGGAGGCGTGCCCCGCTTGGGCAGAGCAACGCCGTGTCCTCGTGGGGGCGATCGGCGGCGGCGATCTCTCGCGCCGGGTCTTGGTACAGGCCATGGTCTGGAGCAGGGAGGAGTGACGGGCGGTCACCTCCTTCTGCGAAGCAGTAATGCTAGCAAAGGAGGTGGCTGATCGCGCGAGGCAACGGTCCTCACGCCTCAATCGCCGCCGGGATTCCGATATTGGTTTTCGGTCACCGTAGACATGGGCTTACACGGACGACGAGCAATGACTGACTTGCCGTCCGACTGTCCGGTAACCGTCCGGACCGAGCCCAATTCGTCGACGGCGCGTACTGTTCCACGCGCGCCTCAAGGAGATGTCAGCAAATCGCAAGGACCCAGCAAGGTCGAAGCCTACTGGGACCACGGGTAGTGTGAAAGTGAAACCCGGGGTCCTGGAACGAATGCAAAGAAAGAACAGGAGTGGGTTTTTATTTAGCGGTTACTGTGACCACGAGAGCTATATCATGGGAAAAAGCTGCCCTCCTAGCCATGTTACAACTGTTTCGCGACGAATTCCGTTCTCGAATCGGTAACGCCTCGGTGTCAACAATTTTAGAAAACGATAAGTTGGTAGCCATGTTGACGCGCCTGAGTCGGCCGCTCGTTCTACAAAGTCGATCTACAATAACAAAGGATATATAGCGTTAAATATTGTAGAAACGATAACAATTCATTCTATTATTTTGAACGATGTGACGTGGGCTACAAATTTTCTATTCGTTTGTTCTGACCACGTGACTTAACGTTGAGATGATGTCATTCCCATACATTTGATTAGTTTTCGACTAGCGTTAACGACTGCAGATTATCAACTTGGCTAGGGGTGCTGGTGTCTAATATCCATTGTTTTGGTGTACTCTCAGACATCTAAAAATAGTAATCCTTTATTGTAGGTCGGCTGTATTAGACATCAATTCCCTTTGTCTAGACCGCGATCAATTTTTTTGTCTAGCTTATTATATAAACTACCTCCTGCCTCGTGAAATCGGGAAATTATCCCAAGGGAATATAATTCTGGAATTAAAATACCTGTACTATTCCAAGAAAGGGTCTGTTCCTGTCCGTGGACTAAATTTCATTCAAATCCGTTCAGCCATTAGAGCGTGGAGGAGTAAAAAACATACACACCTGCAAACTTTATTTAGCCTTTATATTATTAGTGTGACAATAGGTGTGAAATACTCACAGAAAAATACACGTTAAGAGATAGCGCAACAATTTTTTAGCTGAAAATAATAAAGCGTACAAAAAGAACTCATCTTCCTGCCCTTGCGGCGTTTTTATTTTGGTGTCGGCGTAACATGTTTTATTTCTACCATTCTGTCCTGATACCCGTCACTATCCATCCACATGTACTCATAACTCTTTTAGCAAAATGTAGTTATAGTATTAGGTGTAAACTACAAACTACCTCTAATATGCTCATTTTTCACTTGATGAACTGAGAGGGTTGCTTTCGGCTCTTATATGAACAATTCGTTCGATAGGGCTAACTTTTCTAACTTTTGTTATGGTAAATTTGACTGTAAACTCACACATGCATACTGTACACACACTTAGAAACTACATATAACACAAAAGCAAATCTATATTATTACACAGTATTGGGCAGATATACGTCCGTATGGTGTCCGAACGTAAAGAATAACACCATCCCATCTCTTCCCGTGGGTGTCGTAAGAGGCGACTAAGGGACGTACCAGAGAATGGGCAGCAGCATCCTCTGTGCATTACAAAAACCAAACTGCGATCGCCAACCCGTCTGCCAAGCGTGGCGATTACGGCAAACCCCCCCAAAATGAAACACAAAATTAAAAAATGGCCCCTAGTGCCCGGCAGCCCGTCTACCCTTGACTCCGGTAGCGGTCAAGGCCACGACGAGGCAAGGGGTGCGAAGAATCTCCGGATGAGATCTGGCAACTTTTAACACACGTACACTGAGGACTGACGAGAAGATCACCGAACTTGAGGAGGAATTGAGCAGGTTACGATGGAGTATTGTGGGATTATCTGAAGTCCGAAGACAGGGGGAGGATACGATTATTCTCAAATCCGGTAACCTGCTCTATTTCCGGGAGGGTGACCAGCAGTCCCAGGGTGGTGTTGGGTTTTTCGTCCACAAGTCCCTTGTGAACAATGTGGTGAAGATTGAGAGTGTGTCGACCAGGGTGGCGTACCTTATACTCAGAGTATCATCAAGATATTCGCTGAAGGTCATACAGGTTTATGCCCCGACCTCGACACTCCCCGACGACGAAGTAGAGACCATGTATGAGGATGTTTCCAGAGCCATGCATGGTTATAAGACTCACTTCACCGTGGTCATGGGGGACTTTAACGCGAAACTGGGCAAACGAAACGGTGACGAGCTGCGAGTGGGGCAATTTGGATTTGGACGTCGGAATCACCGGGGACACCTATTGGCTAGCTTTATGGAGAAGGTGGGCCTCTACATGATGAATTCCTTCTTCAAAAAGCGTGATCATAGGAGGTATACCTGGCAAAGTCCTGACGGTGCAACTAGAAATGAGATTGACTTCATCCTGTCGACGAAGAAGCAAAAATTCAATGATGTCTCTGTGATCAACGCGGTGAAAACTGGAAGTGATCACCGCATAGTAAGAGGCACATTGAATATTAATATTAAGCTTAAAAGGTCACGACTGATGAAGTCTACGCTCCGTCCAGCACATATCCAAGTCCAAAACCCCGAGAGCTTTCAGCTCGAACTCTACAATCGTTTCGAGTGCCTAGGAAGCTCCGTGGACGAATATAACGATGGGTTCGTGGAAACTGTCCATACGGTCGGGTCTAAGTTATTTAAGACTCACCGTACAAATAAGAACAAAAAGCTCTCTGATCCGACCCTCGAGCTAATGAAGAAGAGGCGTGAGATGATTCTGCAGTCTTCAGACGATGCGTGCATATACCGGCAGCTCAATAGACAAATATCGAAGTCCCTGAAACGCGACCTTCGCCGCTTTAATACCGCAAGGATTAAAGATGCAATTGAGCGGAATAAGGGCTCCAAAGTATTTGCACGAGATCTGTCTATTGGGCAAAGCCAGCTCACGAAACTGAAGACCGACGATGGCAGAGTCATTTCCGCCAAATCGGAGCTTCTGGGAGAGATCGAGACTTTTTATGGACAGTTATACACGTCTATCACTGAACCCGCGGCAAATCTAGCAAACGACCCAAGAGCTAGGTTGACTCGACACTATACCGAAGATATCCCGGACGTCAGCCTGTACGAGATTAGGATGGCTCTGAAGCAGCTAAAAAACAACAAGGCGTCGGGTGAGGACGGAATTACGGCTGAACTCCTGAAGGCGGGTGGAAAACCGGTCCTTAAGGCCCTTCAGAAGCTATTTGATTCCGTCATACTCGAAGGGAAAACGCCACAGGCGTGGAGCAGAGGCGTGGTGGTACTCTTTTTTAAGAAGGGCGATAATGCAGCGGGGCGTGAGGCAGGGAGACGTAATTTCTCCGAAACTGTTCACGGCAGCAATGGAGGATGTCTTCAAGGTTCTGGAGTGGAGAGAGCTAGGCATTAATGTCAATGGCGAGTACATCACTCACCTTCGGTTTGCCGACAACATAGTAGTCATGGCTGAGACTACGGAGGAGCTCAGTACAATGCTTGATGACCTCAGTAGAGCTTCCGAAAGAGTGGGACTTAGAATGAACATGGACAAAACCAAAGTCATGGTAAACAGCCATGTAGCACCCACTCCTATCAAGATCGGGGACTCTACACTCGAAGTTGTGGACGAGTACGTTTACCTGGGACAGACGGTCCAGTTGGGAAAGTCTAACTTCGAGAAAGAGATCAATCGTCGAATCCGACTGGGCTGGGCAGCGTTCGGGAAGCTGCGCGGTATCTTCTCGTCCAATATACCACAGTGTCTCAAGACGAAAGTCTATGACCAGTGCGTGTTGCCAGTAATGACATATGGCTCTGAAACGTGGTCGCTTACAATGGGCCTCATCAGAAAACTCAAAGTCACCCAAAGGGCAATGGAAAGGGCTATGCTCGGAGTTTCCTTGCGTGATCGAATCAGGAATGAGCATATCCGCAGGAGAACCAAGGTCACCGACATAGCACGAAGAATCGCCAAACTTAAGTGGCAATGGGCAGGGCACATTGCTCGCAGAACGGATGGCCGTTGGGGCCGAAAGGTTCTGGAATGGCGACCACGTACCGGAAGACGTAGCGTTGGAAGGCCTCCTGCAAGGTGGACCGATGACCTGGTAACGGTTGCGGGAGTACGATGGATGCGAGACGCACAGGACCGTTCATTGTGGCGACACTTGGGGGAGGCCTATGTCCAGCAGTGGACGTCTTTCGGCTGAAATGATGATGATTATGATTGGGCAGAAGATTATGGCCTTTACACTTCAAAAATATCTAATAGCTGTGATCGATACGGACACGAGAGGGTGGATAAAACTATTAGCGGATTGTAATAATATTTGAGAATCGTTGCCAAGAGCGACCGTGTATTTGTTCAGGACTGGCGTTTGCGCCTTTTCCGTGATTAACCCTCCGATCGCCGATTGTACACACGTCTGTACAATGACCTTGAAAAACGTTTAATTGTCGTACTGTACACATGTTTTTTTTATGGACGACAGCGTTGAAAGTCCTTCCACAAGGTGGACTGATGACCTGCCCCCCTAGCCAAGTTAAGACCGTATCGTTCGCGCCGAACGCCTCGAGTAGGCCACGCCTCCGATTCCTTTGTTCTGACGTCATCTCAACGCTCATTCACGTGGTCAGAACAAAGGAATCGGAGGCGTGGCCTACTCGAGGCGTTCGGCCCGAACGAAACGATTGTAACTTGGCTAGGGAGGCTGGTGAGGGTCGTAGAAATTCAATGGATGCGAGACGCACAGGACCAGTCGTTATGGCGACGCTTGGGGGACGCCTATGTCCAACAGTGGATGTCTTTCGTGTGAAATGATAATGATAATACGGGCGACACCCCTAACAGTACCTAGTAGTTCATAAAACAATTCTCGTCCCGTAACCACAAAAACAGGCAGTCTAGTGATTGACAGATCAAAGCCGTTGTCACTTTTTCTTCGTAATATTTCGACAACACGTCCGTCGAATTATCCAAAGAATTATGTTTGTGTTTTATTATGAGGAGATTCAGAAAATATTTCCCATCCGCCCGCATACCATTCATGCATGAATAACGTGAAATATGAACTTTCCAGTGAGGAGAAAAATGTAAATCTCCAACTCTATTAATTAATCAAAGTCAAACCAAAATCAGGAGCAGTGGTGGCTGAGTAGTAACGGCCCCGACTTAGGAGTTGTAGGCCGCGAGTTCAAACCCAGCCAGGCGCATTACTTCGTGTAATTTATTTCATCACCACTGCTCTCAAAACGGTGAAGGAAAACATCGTGAGGAAACCGGCATGTCCTAGGACCAAAAATTCCAAGATATGTGATACCCACCATTACGCACTGGGCCCGCGTGGTGGATTACGGCCCATTCCCTCTCCTAAAGAAGAGGCTTGAGTCCCAAGAGGACCTTAAAGATGATATGGATGTGGAGAGGGAACGCAGGGCGTTGTCTGTTCGCTGTAATATGTTGGCTCGCAGATTCGCACGGTGTACTGAATAAGTCAAGGTCACACTATTTAGAGCTTTCTGCCAAACCTTTTAAAGTTGTTTGTGGGCCAAATACACGCGGAGGACATACGAAGCCCTGCGTTTGCAATATAATAACGCCTTCAGGGTGCTGATGGGGCAGCCGTGGGTACTGTAGCGCGAGTGGCATGTTCGCGGAGGCGCGCGTGGACGCCTTTCACGCTGTCATACGAAAGCGAAGTGCTTCTTTACTGGTGCGGGTACGCGGCGGCCCCAGCGCCATCCTAACCGCGTGTTCCAGCCGATGGGACTCTATGCTGATGGCACATTTGATAGGCCTACACGCGAGAGCAAGCGTCTAATATACCTGTGTGTCATTATTATTTCAGCTACTAACACTAGGCTAAGAACATTGTTACTAACACTATATGGAAGATATTCTGAAATAAATTTTATTTTCATTATTATTGTAAGGCCGACTACGCTACGCTAAACCAAAATCTGACAAGTGTCCACGTAGAGCACATAACACTTTTTTTAACCAAAATTGATACTCGAAATTCGTTCGTCACTGAATTTCAAAAGTTAAATTAATTTGAAGTCAAACTAATAAATTAGGCTTCATTATAATTAATCAGTTATGCTAAGGTAATATTTACCTAATTAAAAAGTTTTTTCTCGACCTCAAACGCTAAATTATTTTGTTTTTACTTTCCTTAAATTGTCTTTGTGAAGAGGCTATATAAGAATCAGTGACTCAAATATTATCAGCATTATTAATAGAAGACGTTTGTAAGTAGACTGGTATATTAATATCCTTGACCGATTTTCTACAAATAGCTTACACATTAGCTTAGGAATTAACCATCCACACATACATAATTCGAAGATATGTGACATTCACCAACCCGTTCTGGGACCGCGTGGTGGATTACGGCCCATTCCCTCTCTCCTTGAGAGGAGGCCTGATTCCCAGTAGTGGGAACATTAAAAAGGCTGTTTATGCTTATTATGCTACATACATAAAATCGACCTGGGTGTCGGGATTCGCAGATCGATTCCCAGCCACCGTCCAGCTGTCTGGTGCGTAGTGGTCCATGTGTGCCTCATAGAGATGTTAGCAAAATTGACCGCGATAAATTTTTTTGTCTAGCTTATTATATAAACTACCTTCTGCCAACAGCTCCACCCGCGTGAAAGCGGGATATTATCCCAAGGGAATATAATTCTGGAATTAAAGTACCTGTACTATTCCAAGAAATGGTCTGTTCCTGTCCGTGGACTATTATTAGATATATTTCATTCAAATCCGTTCAAACATTTGAGCGTGGAGGAGTAAAAAACATACACACCTACAAACTTTAGCCTTTATAATATTAGTGTGACAATAGGTGTGAAATACTCACAGAAAAATACACGTTAAAATAGCGCAACAATTTTTTAGCTGAAAATAATAACGCGTACAAAAAGAACTCATCTTCCCCTTGCGGAGTTTTTTTTGGGGTCGGCGCAACAGGTTTTATTTCTACCATTCTGTCCTGCCCCCGTAGCCAAGCTACGATCGTTTCGTTTGCGTCGAACGACTCGGGTAGGCCACG
Organism: Mythimna vitellina; assembly: GCA_949316375.1. NCBI lineage: Eukaryota > Metazoa > Arthropoda > Insecta > Lepidoptera > Noctuidae > Mythimna > Mythimna vitellina. The sequence goes on from OX438706.1 coordinate 16,344,965, forward strand.
CATCCTATTCCTTTGTTCTGACAACGTGACTGAGGGGAAGTCAAGGTCACACTATTTAGAGCTTTCTGCCAAACCTTTTAAAGTTGTTTGTGGGCCAAATACACGCGGAGGACATACGAAGCCCTGCGTTTGCAATATAATAACGCCTTCAGGGTGTTGATGGGGCAGCCGAGGGTACTGTAGCGCGAGGGTCATGTTCGCGGAGGCGAGCGTGGACGCCTTTCACGCTGTCATACGAAAGCGAAGTGCTTCTTTACTGGTGCGGGTACGCGGCGGCCCCAGCGCCATCCTAACCGCGTGTTCCAGCCGATGGGACTCTATGCTGATGGCACATTTGATAGGCCTACACGCAAGAGCAAGCGTCTAATATACCTGTGTGTCATTATTATTTCAGCTACTAACACTAGGCTAAGAACATTGTTACTAACACTATATGGAAGATATTCTGAAATAAATTTTATTGTTTTATTATTGTAAGGCCGACTACGCTACGCTAAATCAAAATCTGACAAGTGACCACGTAGAGCAAATAACACTTTTTTAACTGAAATTGAAGCTCGAAATTCGTTCGTCACTGAATTTCAGAAGTTAAATTAATTTGAAGTCAAACTAATAAGCTTAGGCTTCATTATAATTAATCAGTTATGCTAAGGCAATATTTACCTAATTAAAAAGTTTTTTCTCGACCTCAAACGCTAAATTATTGTGTTTTTACTTTCCTTAAATTGTCTTTGTGAAGAGGCTATATAAGAATCAATGACTCAAATATTATCAGCATTATTAATAGAAGACGTTCGTAAGTAGACTGGTATATTAATATCCTTGACCGATTTTCTACAAAGAGCTTACACATTAGCTTAGGAATTAACCATCCACACATACATGATTCGAAGATATGTGACATTCACCAACCCGCTCTGGGACCGCGTGGTGGATTACGGCCCATTCCCTCTCTCCTTGAGAGGAGGCCTGATTCCCAGTAGTGGGAACATTAAAAAGGCTGTTTATGCTTATTATGCTACATACATAAAATCGACCTGGGTGTCGGGATTCGCAGGTCGATTCCCAGCCACCGTCCAGCTGTCTGGTGCGTACTGGTCCATGTGTGCCTCATAGAGATGTTAGCAAAATTGACCGCGATAATTTTTTTTGTCTAGCTTATTATATAAACTACCTCCTGCCAACAGCTCCACCCGCGTGAAAGCGGGATATTATCCCAAGGGAATATAATTCTGGAATTAAAGTACCTGTACTATTCCAAGAAATGGTCTGTTCCTGTCCGTGGACTATTATTAGATATATTTCATTCAAATCCGTTCAAACATTTGAGCGTGGAGGAGTAAAAACATACACCTACAAACTTTAGCCTTTATAATATTATTGTGACAATAGGTGTGAAATACTCACAGAAAAATACACGTTAAGATAGCGCAACAATTTTTTAGCTGAAAATAATAACGCGTACAAAAAGAACTCATCTTCCCCTTGCGGAGTTTTTTTTGGGGTCGGCGCAACAGGTTTTATTTCTACCATTCTGTCCTGCCCCCGTAGCCAAGCTACGATCGTTTCGTTTGCGTCGAACGCCTCGGGTAGGCAACGCATCCTATTCCTTTGTTCTGACAACGTGACTGAGGGTTGAGATGACGTCAAAACAAAGAAATCGTAGTCTATTCCTTTGTTCTAACAACGTGACTGAGGGTTGAGATGACGTCAGAACAAAGAAATCGGAAGCGTGGCCTACTCGAGGCGTTCGATCCAAACGAAAAAATCGTAACTTGGCTAGGGGGGCTGTTACTAGTCACTATCCATCCACATTTACTCGTATACTAATAACTCTTCTAGCAAAATGTAGTTAAAGTATCTACTGTAGTGTAGTTAGTGTATTTCATCCCTCCTTTTCACATGGCCATACTAAAACAAACGATTCGCTTTAAACCTTTCAGCCGCTGGCGCCACTTTCAAACTACCTCTAGTATGCTTATTTTTCACTTGATGAACTGAGTGGGTTGCATTCGGCCATTGTATGAACAATTCGTTCGATAGGGCTAACTTTTGCTATGTAAATTTAAATTTCGCGGGTTACCCTTTTTTTTATTAGTTGGGAAAATCATCTTATGACAAATAACGTCTTGGGCGGAGCGGGAGATATTGTCAGACTTTTACTGACTAAAAACCCACTCCTGTTTCTTCTTAGCCTTCGTCCCAAGGCCCCGAGTTTCGCTTTTACACTACCCGTGGCCCCAGTAGTCTTCGACCCTGCTGGGGGGTTACCCTTACGCTTCCCAGTTAACTCACAGATGCACACTGTACACACACTTAGAAACTACATATAACACAAAAGCAAATCTATATTATTACACAGTATTGGGCCGATAAGATTATGGCCTTTACACTTCAAAAATATCTAAGAGCTGTGATCGATACGGACACGAGAGGGTGGATAAAACTATTAGCGGATTGTAATAATATTTGAGAATCGTTGCCAAGAGCGACCGTGTATTTGTTCAGGACTGGCGTTTACGCCTTTTCCGTGATTAACCCCTCGATCGCCGATTGTACATACGTCTGTACAATGACCTTGAAAAACGTTTAATTGTCGTACTGCACACACGTTTTTTTTACGGAAGACATAGCGTTGAAAGTCCTTCCACAAGGTGGACTGATAACCTGCCCCCCTAACCAAGTTACGACCGTATTGTTCGCGCCGAACGCCTCGAGTAGGCCAGGCCTCCGATCCCTTTGTTCTGACGTCATCTCAACGCTCAGTCACGTGGTCGTAGAAATTAAATGGATGCGAGACACACAAGACCAGTCATTATGGCGACGCTTGGGGGACGCCACTGGCCAGCAGTGGATGTCTTTCGGGTGAAATGATGATGATAATACGGGCGACACCGCTAACAGAACCTAGTAGTTCATAAAACAATTCTCGTTCCGTAATCACAAAAACAGACAGTCTAATGATTGACAGATCAAAGCCGGTGTCACTTTTTCTTCGTAATATTTCGACAACACGTCCGTCGAATTATTCAAAGAATTATGTTTGTGTTTTATTATGAGGAGATTCAGAGAATATTTCCCATCCGCCCGCATACCATTCATGCATGAATAACGTGAAATATGAATTTTCCAGTGAGGAGAAAAATGTAAATCTCCAACTCTATTAATTAATCAAAGCCAAACCAAAATCAGGAGCAGTGGTGGCCGAGTAGTAACGGCCCCGACTTAGGAGTTGTAGGCCGCGAGTTCAAACCCAGCCAGGCGCATTACTTCGTGTAATTTATTTCATCACCACTGCTCTCAAAACGGTGAAGGAAAACATCGTGAGGAAACCGGCATGTCCTAGGACCAAAAATTCCAAGATATGTGACATCCACCATTACGCACTGGGCCCGCGTGGTGGATTACGGCCCATTCCCTCTCCTACAGAAGAGGCTTGAGTCCCATCAGTGAGAACATTGACCAGTGAGACTGGGTCACCGAGGACCTTAAAGATGATATGGATGTGGAGAGGGAACGCAGGGCGTTGTCTGTTCGCTGTAATATGTTGGCTCGCAGATTCGCACGGTGAACTGAATAAGTCAAGGTCACACTATTTAGAGCTTTCTGCCAAACCTTTCAAAGTTGTTTGTGGGCCAAATACACGCGGAGGACATACTAAGCCCTGCGTTTGCAATATAATAACGCCTTCAGGGTGCTGATGGGGCAGCCGTGGGTACTGTAGCGCGAGTGGCATGTTCGCGGAGGCGCGCGTGGACGCCTTTCACGCTGTCATACGAAAGCGAAGTGCTTCTTTACTGGTGCGGGTACGCGGCGGCCCCAGCGCCATCCTGACCGCGTGTTCCGGCCGATGGGACTCTATGCTGATGGCACATTTGATAGGCCTACACGCGAGAGCAAGCGTCTAATATACCTGTGTGTCATTATTATTTCAGCTACTAACACTAGGCTAAGAACATTGTTACTAACACTATATGGAAGATATTCTGAAATAAATTTTATTGTTTTATTATTGTAAGGCCGACTACGCTACGCTAAATCAAAATCTGACAAGTGACCACGTAGAGCAAATAACACTTTTTTAACTGAAATTGAAGCTCGAAATTCGTTCGTCACTGAATTTCAAAAGTTAAATTAATTTGAACTCAAACTAATAAGCTTAGGCTTCATTATAATTAATCAGTTATGCTAAGGTAATATTTACCTAATTAAAAAGTTTTTTCTCGACCTCAAACGCTAAATTATTGTGTTTTTACTTTCCTTTAATTGTCTTTGTGAAGAGGCTATATAAGAATCAATGACTCAAATATTATCAGCATTATTAATAGAAGACGTTTGTAAGTAAACTGGTATATTAATATCCTTGACCGATTTTCTACAAATAGCTTACACATTAGCTTGGGAATTAACCATCCACACATACATAATTCGAAGATATGTGACATTCACCAACCCGCTCTGGGACCGCGTGGTGGATTACGGCCCATTCCCTCTCTCCTTGAGAGGAGGCCTGATTCCCAGTAGTGGGAACATTAAAAAGGCTGTTTATGCTTATTATGCTATATACATAAAATCGACCTGGGTGTCGGGATTCGCAGGTCGATTCCCAGCCACCGTCCAGCTGTCTGGTGCGTAGTGGTCCTTGTGTGCCTCATAGAGGTGTTAGCAAAATTGACCGCGATAATTTTTTTTGTCTAGCTTATTATATAAACTACCTCCTGCCAACAGCTCCACCCGCGTGAAAGCGGGATATTATCCCAAGGGAATATAATTCTGGAATTAAAGTACCTGTACTATTCCAAGAAATGGTCTGTTCCTGTCCGTGGACTATTATTAGATATATTTCATTCAAATCCGTTCAAACATTTGAGCGTGGAGGAGTAAAAAACATACACACCTACAAACTTTAGCATTTATAATATTAGTGTGACAATAGCTGTGAAATACTCACAGAAAAATACATGTTAAGATAGCGCAACAATTTTTTAGCTGAAAATAATAACGCGTACAAAAAGAACTCATCTTCCCCTTGCGGAGTTTTTTTTGGGTTCGGCGCAACAGGTTTTATTTCTACCATTCTGTCCTGCCCCCGTAGCCAAGCTACGATCGTTTCGTTTGCGTCGAACGCCTCGGGTAGGCCACGCATCCTATTCCTTTGTTCTGACAACGTGACTGAGGGTTGAGATGACGTCAAAACAAAGAAATCGTAGTCTATTCCTTTGTTCTAACAACGTGACTGAGGGTTGAGATGACGTCAGAACAAAGAAATCGGAAGCGTGGCCTACTCGAGGCGTTCGATCCAAACGAAAAAATCGTAACTTGGCTAGGGGGGCTGTTACTAGTCACTATCCATCCACATTTACTCGTATACTAATAACTCTTCTAGCAAAATGTAGTTAAAGTATCTACTGTAGTGTAGTTAGTGTATTTCATCCCTCCTTTTCACATGGCCATACTAAAACAAACGATTCGCTTTAAACCTTTCAGCCGCTGGCGCCACTTTCAAACTACCTCTAGTATGCTTATTTTTCACTTGATGAACTGAGTGGGTTGCATTCGGCCATTGTATGAACAATTCGTTCGATAGGGCTAACTTTTGCTATGTAAATTTAAATTTCGCGGGTTACCCTTTTTTTTTATTAGTTGGGAAAATCATCTTATGACAAATAACGTCTTGGGCGGAGCGGGAGATATTGTCAGACTTTTACTGACTAAAAACCCACTCCTGTTTCTTCTTAGCCTTTGTCCCAAGGCCCCGAGTTTCGCTTTTACACTACCCGTGGCCCCAGTAGTCTTCGACCCTGCTGGGGGGTTACCCTTACGCTTCCCAGTTAACTCACAGATGCATACTGTACACACACTTAGAAACTACATATAACACAAAAGCAAATCTATATTATTACACAGTATTGGGCCGATAAGATTATGGCCTTTACACTTCAAAAATATCTAAGAGCTGTGATCGATACGGACACGAGAGGGTGGATAAAACTATTAGCGGATTGTAATAATATTTGAGAATCGTTGCCAAGAGCGACCGTGTATTTGTTCAGGACTGGCGTTTACGCCTTTTCCGTGATTAACCCCTCGATCGCCGATTGTACATACGTCTGTACAATGACCTTGAAAAACGTTTAATTGTCGTACTGCACACACGTTTTTTTTACGGAAGACATAGCGTTGAAAGTCCTTCCACAAGGTGGACTGATAACCTGCCCCCCTAACCAAGTTACGACCGTATTGTTCGCGCCGAACGCCTCGAGTAGGCCAGGCCTCCGATCCCTTTGTTCTGACGTCATCTCAACGCTCAGTCACGTGGTCGTAGAAATTCAATGGATGCGAGACACACAAGACCAGTCATTATGGCGACGCTTGGGGGACGCCAATGGCCAGCAGTGGATGTCTTTCGGGTGAAATGATGATGATAATACGGGCGACACCGCTAACAGAACCTAGTAGTTCATAAAACAATTCTCGTTCCGTAACCAAAAAAACAGGCAGTCTAATGATTGACAGATCAAAGCCGTTGTCACTTTTTCTTCGTAATATTTCGACAACACGTCCGTCGAATTATCCAAAGAATTATGTTTGTGTTTTATTATGAGGAGATTCAGAAAATATTTCCCATCCGCCCGCATACCATTCATGCATGAATAACGTGAAATATGAATTTTCCAGTGAGGAGAAAAATGTAAATCTCCAACTCTATTAATTAATCAAAGTCAAACCAAAATCAGGAGCAGTGGTGGCTGAGTAGTAACGGCCCCGACTTAGGAGTTGTAGGCCGCGGGTTTAAACCCAGCCAGGCGCATTACTTCGTGTAATTTATTTCATCACCACTGCTCTCAAAACGGTGAAGGAAAACATCGTGAGGAAACCGGCATGTCCTAGGACCAAAAATTCCAAGATATGTGATACCCACCATTACGCACTGGGCCCGCGTGGTGGATTACGGCCCATTCCCTCTCCTAAAGAAGAGGCTTGAGTTCCAAGAGGACCTTAAAGATGATATGGATGTGGAGAGGGAACGCAGGGCGTTGTCTGTTCGCTGTAATATGTTGGCTCGCAGATTCGCACGGTGTACTGAATAAGTCAAGGTCACACTATTTAGAGCTTTCTGCCAAACCTTTTAAAGTTGTTTGTGGGCCAAATACACGCGGAGGACATACGAAGCCCTGCGTTTGCAATATAATAACGCCTTCAGGGTGCTGATGGGGCAGCCGTGGGTACTGTAGCGCGAGTGGCATGTTCGCGGAGGCGAGCGAGGACGCCTTTCACGCTGTCATACGAAAGCGAAGTGCTTCTTTACTGGTGCGGGTACGCGGCGGCCCCAGCGCCATCCTAACCGCGTGTTCCGGCCGATGGGACTCTATGCTGATGGCACATTTGATAGGCCTACACGCGAGAGCAAGCGTCTAATATACCTGTGTGTCATTATTATTTCAGCTACTAACACTAGGCTAAGAACATTGTTACTAACACTATATGGAAGATATTCTGAAATAAATTTTATTTTTTTATTATTGTAAGGCCGACTACGCTACGCTAAATCAAAATCTGACAAGTGACCACGTAGAGCAAATAACACTTTTTTAACTGAAATTGAAGCTCGAAATTCGTTCGTCACAGAATTTCAAAAGTTAAATTAATTTGAAGTCAAACTAATAAGCTTAGGCTTCATTATAATTAATCAGTTATGCTAAGGCAATATTTACCTAATTAAAAAGTTTTTTCTCGACCTCAAACGCTAAATTATTGTGTTTTTACTGTCCTTAAATTGTCTTTGTGAAGAGGCTATATAAGAATCAATGACTCAAATATTATCAGCATTATTAATAGAAGACGTTTGTAAGTAAACTGGTATATTAATATCCTTGACCGATTTTCTACAAATAGCTTACACATTAGCTTAGGAATTAACCATCCACACATACATAATTCGAAGATATGTGACATTCACCAACCCGCTCTGGGACCGCGTGGTGGATTACGGCCCATTCCCTCTCTCCTTGAGAGGAGGCCTGATTCCCAGTAGTGGGAACATTAAAAAGGCTGTTTATGCTTATTATGCTACATACATAAAATCGACCTGGGTGTCGGGATTCGCAGGTCGATTCCCAGCCACCGTCCAGCTGTCTGGTGCGTAGTGGTCCATGCGTGCCTCATAGAGATGTTAGCAAAATTGAACCAGGGGGCACAGTAGGGCCGACGCCCGCTAAGGCCACGTCGTTTTACAGTTTAATCCTAGTATAGAAATTTCAAATTGCCACAATCTAAGACGAAATAACTAACATCAAGGACAAAAAACAACTTCGAAAGAGTTACCATGACCCTGAAATGCAAAGGACAACTGAAGGAACACAGGTTTTAATCAGTATAAGAGTCTGACTCGCCCTCACGCTCCACCCAAATCGGAAGAAGTTATTTGATGATATTCCTCACAAAAAAAAAACAAATTTATATATATATAATCAGCCTTTTAATGGTCCCACTTCGGACTCCGGCCTCCTCTCTACGAGACGGAATAATCTGGCTGTAATCCACCACGCGGGCCCAGTGCGGGTCACATGTCTTCTAAGTTTCGGTTATAGAACATGCCGGTTTCCTCACGATGTTTTCTTTCACCGTTTTGAGAGCAGTGATGATGAAATAAATTACACAAAGTAATGCGCCTGGCTGGGTTTGAACCCGCGACCTACAACTCGTAATTCGGTGCCGTTACTTCTCGGCCACCACTGCTGCACCTAGAAAACAGATACCTGTTTAAAAATCATGATGGCTGCTTAGAGGTCCTACCACGATCTCTTAACGCGATCCATTTTACGACCTAAACTGAACTGTTAAAGGAATAGAGCTGTAGGGTGTATAGCTCCATCCCTTTTTCTCGCTCGCACGACTGACAGTCTTAACATTTCATGGTAAGGCCCCCAATATATATATATGTATAGTCCTTCACCAACAGGCATCACTTTTCCGCAGAATTCTAAGATAGTGTGAACAGGAGTGCGTGAACGATTATCTTGAGTGGACTGGCGTTGACAATGTTAAGCGCCTTGCTCTTCAGAATGTTGCTCTAATTTTATACAATGATAACAAAGACTATGTGTACGTTGAGTATGTTGTTCGTATCTTACCTACGAGAGTATGGTTAAGCGTACATTTTTTTTTTTTTTTAATTTCATATAATCCAGGATGGATTGTGTGAAGAGTGATATGAAAGAAAAGGAAGTTAGTGATAGCATAATGAGTGACAGGGCAGAATGGAAGAAAAAAACGTGTTGCGCCGACCCCAAATAACACGGGACAAGGGCAGGAAGATGATGATAAACCAGTGCTTGACTGCGATCCCACCTGATGGTAAGCATAGATACCATACCATAGAAACATAGATTTCAGGAGTAAACTATTAACTTATTTGTATCATAAATACACACAATAATACAGATGGTCGTGTCCATGACAAAAGGTTCTGGAGTGGCGACCGGGTACCGGAAGGCGTAGTGTTTTAAGGCCTCCACGAGGTGAACCGATGACCTGGTGAGGGTCGCGGGAATCCGATCAATGCGAAACGGCCTATGTCCAGCAGAGCACGTCTTTCGGCTGGAATGATGGTGATGAATCAAAAATAATTACAATACATTTGTGGCCGCATTTACATCGATAACCGCCACGTTATTTCTTTCGAAGGCACATAACTTAATAAGCATAGTCGGCCATATATAATGTCCCCACTGTTGGAACTCAGGCCTCCTCTCTCTAGGAGAAGGAATGGGTCATAATTCTCCACGCGGGCCCAGTGCGGGTTGGTGGATGTCACATGTTTTCGAATTTTTGGTTCTCGGACATGCCGGTTTCCTCGCGATGTTTTCCTTCACCGTTTTGAGAGCAGTGGTGATGAAATAAATTACACAAAGTAATGCGCCTGGCTGGGTTAGAATCTGCGACCTACAACTTGTAAGTCGGGGCCGTTATCACTCGGTCGCCACTGCTCTATATAATTAACATAATGTGCATTATTTAATTAACCACGTATAATTATTAACTCCCCGGGTGAATAAAATATGAAACTTAATTCACACGAATAACTAAACAAACAGAAAAATTCTTTGAAAAAAAATGTGATATAAAATACGTTCAATCCCAATATTTTATTTAAAAAAATATTTCTCATCTGAAAAACAATAAGCCGTCGGATTTATTGAGCTGGTTTGTATATGGGGCATTCAGATATATATTGCGTATCTGTTAGGTGCAAAACAATACATGATTGTAAGGAGAAACCAAAGCCACAGAGCGACTATGTTTGGAATAAAAGCTATATTTCAGGACTGCCAATTTTCGAGAAGTAACCCATTTATATTAGTAAGAAAAGAGATAAAGAAGCCCACCTACCGGGTGGACAATGACCTGGTAAGGGTCGCGGGAATCCAATGGAAGCAAGATGTACAGGACCGGTTGTTTGGTGACACTAGAGATTTATATTAGTAGTATAAGATGAAAACTTACACAATATTCTTGAAAGACAAAATTAGCTATAATAATAATCTTTATTGATCGTTTACAAATATTGCAGTACACGGGTATTTCATTTTCACTTAGTAAAATTACAATAATTTCAGCCGATAGACGTCCACTGCTGGACATAGACCTCCCCCAAATGTCACCACAATGAACGGTCCTGTGCGCCTCGCATCCATCGGATTCCCGCAACCTTCACCAGGTCATTGGTCCACCTTGTAGGGGGCCTTCCAACACTGCGTCTTCCGGTACGCGGTCGCTACTCCAGAACCTTTCGGCCCCAACGGCCATCTATTCTGCGAGCAATGTGCCTGCCCATTGCCACTTAAGTTTGGCGTTTCTTCGTGCTATGTCGGCAACCTTGGCCCTCCTGCGGATATCTTTATTTCTGATTCGATCATGCATGAAATTACAAATTTGCTACAATTGTAGTGGGTACAGTTCTGGTCTCCTAACTAGGTTACAGTATAATCTGTATGTAGGAGGGAGTGACAATTTCGATCCCCCGTGGCTTACAAGCCACGCTATACTAATATCTACACTAATATTATAAAGAGGTAAAGTTTGTTTTTTTGTTTGTAGGAGGTAATCTTTGAAAATACTGGTCGGATTGCTATAATTTTTATATAGAAAGTTGCTTAATTCACTCATGACATAGGCTATATTTTATGTACGTGAGCAAAGCCGCGGGCAATAGTTGCTTTTTAATATAGTAGTAGACCAAAGTGACCAAAGAGTCTAATGATACCCAGTCACATTGACTGAAATGCAAATTACTGCTAAGTTGTTGAATTTAGCTAAACCATAATATATATGGCGCGCACCGGAAGACGCAGCGGTGGAAGAACTCCCGCAGGGTGGAATTACCTGGTGAGGGTCGCGGGAATCCGATGGAAGCACGAAGTACAGGACCGGATGTTTGGCGACACTTGTTGGAGGCCTAAGTCCGGCAATGCTAGAATGATGATGATGATGATGATATATGCCGAATATTTACTTTCTATACAATACAGAACAAAATAGACAGAAATAATAATAAATCCGTTCCAGAAAACAATAAAACAGATATTGATATTGTACAATACTAGTAAAATCACGTAATTAGTGCACCTCACCATCAACGATTGCATCACTACTTAACATCAAGTGGGATCGTAGTCAAGCACTAGATTATGACAATTAAAAAAAAATTGCTTTCAAAAAGGCAAATAAAATTTTAATATACGCCAGTTTTTCCGGATACACGTACACATTGCGTATAGATACATATATATAGCTTTACAGCCAATCGCATGTCAATCATTTACCGCTGCTGAGTTATTTCCTCGAATAATGTACCAGTTTATTTACGTTTTCTAATAAATAAACAGTTGGCGATGAAAAGCATTTTCGAACTGTTTTCGTTGCTGTAATTTTTTTTTTGTTAAAGATTGATTGGAGCAACACGTCTTTTTTTTCCATTCTATCCTGTCAACCGTCATGCTATCACAAACTTTCTTTTCTTTCATATCACTCTTCACGCTATCGAGTCACCAAGTATATCTATACTTATAATACGGACACTGCACGTTGAATAAGCAACTCCACACAATAGGCATCACAGACAGTCCCCTGTGCAGAGCATGTTTGGAGGGGGAGGAGACGATTGCACATGTGCTCCTAGACTGCACAGGCGTAACTGAAATACGTACACGAACCTTAGGATCCCCGAACTCCCTTAGTGATGCCCTGAAAAACCTAAGAGGCCTCATCTGTTTTTGGAGAGAGGTGGGCTGGTTGGAATGAGCCCACCTAAGGTTATGGCCGCCATGGCCCACGTACATAGGACTAAGTGCGGAAATCATATCTAAAATAGATATACTTATAATAAATCTATAGAAGTGAAAATTTTGTACATTGAAAATATCAAAAAAATAAATGGCGGGGGGGATGTTACTAGACCGACACCGAACCCAAAAATGTGATAAAAAAAATTTTTGTCTGTCTGTTTGTTCAGGTATCACGCAAAAACTACCAGTTCGATTACGATTAAACTAGGTATAATTATTCTTTAATATCCTGGGCACCACACTGGGTACTTTTTATCCCGAAAAAGTATATACAATAAAAAACAAACTTAATTTTGCGGTTCGATCCTTAATAGACCCGATTACTGTACCAACCGAAAATAATAAGTTTGTCGTAGGTTACGTTACCCGCAGTGGAGTTCACTAAAAGGCGCTGCATTAAGATACAATATCGCTCGCCATACAATTCAATGGACTATCACACACGACGAAGATAATAAATAATATTTCACATTTTCGTAACTCAAAAACGTAATAAAACCATTTTCGCCTTCTACGCGAACGAAGTCGCGGGCAAAAGCTAGTGTTTAAATATTTATTTTGATCTGCACCTATAGATGTAAAAACCTCTTTTCAAGTATTAATATCACCTGTCGCTTCTCGTGGCTATATTATCGACAGTCTAAACTCTAAACACATTACGGCAGGGCACCTAATTAATCATTTACTGATTACATAATCTGTCTTTTTCCAGTCTCAGGTACTGCTACTAAACTTTTCTATATATATATATATAAGGAGAAACTGACTAAGTCAAGTCAACTATCAGCGCACAAGCAAAACTACTAGGACTAGGAGCGTGAAGTTTTGCACAAGGTTTCCTTTTATGACGTGGGCGAGCACCAAGGGAGGATTTTCCAAAATCCCTAAGGGATGCAACAGGGGTCCAAATTTTGTATAGGGAAACCTATTTTCAAGCGGGCGAATCCGGCGGCAGAAGCTAGTTTATTAATATATCCATATTTTGTTAAATGAAATTGTGATCTATTTGATTTTTATTATTGTTTTTTTTTTTATATATTGATATACATTGAAGGAAACATCGTGAGGAAACCGGCATGTCCTAGAACCAAAAATTCGAAGACATGTGACAACTCGCGTGGTAGATTACGGCCCATTCCCTCTTCTAGAGAGGAGGCCAGAGTCCCAACAGTGGGAACATTATAAGGCCGACTACGCTATGCTATATTGAAAAAATAAATTCCTAAATTAGACGATTGTAGTGCATGAAACTATTACAATCGATAACGAGGAAACTAGATAAACATTAAAATACCTATATATATAGTAGGATATCTCGTGTTATATAATATGTATTTATTTGCTTTAGATGAAACTAAATCCAAGCCGATTCCTCGAACCATCGAACCGTCAACATGAATGGCCAAAAGGACAAAGTTAGGGCATGGAACTGATGTATGGAAATAGTTAGTGCACCCTGTATAATAAAGGCCACGTTGCCATCTCGATACAATTGTGACGTCCGTGAACACCACAAGGTTTTAAAAGAAATATTGATCCCCATTTTGAAACGGGAAATTTTAATTAAAATATTTATAAGCCTGAAGGGCAAGGTATTTCAAAATAAACAATGTTTTTCATGAATTTTCAGCAAGCACACCTTCCGCCTGTTTTGTCTCAAGGTAATAAAAAAGAAAACATTACCCACGCCTTTAATTTTTTGACCGTGTCTGGTGTTGATTTAGGTAATGGAAGGGTTTTGCTTTTTTCGCGACACACAACTGGATTCTTTTACGCATTTGATGATGGTGGGTAATCCATTGTGGTTAGGTTAGGTGCTAATCGTGGTTTTCTTTTTGATAGGATATCATCCAATGACGTTGATAGAAAATCATGTAACTGATGGACACAGACGTGATTTTAGTCTGTTAAAACACGTCCTCTCGCTCCGCCCTAAAGCGCGAGAAGTCATTAGATATAAAACTATTTCCTTGAGTTAAGAATGCATAACTAAAAACAAAAAGTAGATTTACACACAGTTTTAAATTGATACAGATACACACACAGGCAAAGCCGCTAGCGAAAATGTATAACAATTAATTTCTTATAAAAATCTGCTTTGTACAAAATATACATATCGTAAAAATTTGAATTGAAGTTAGACAGTGCTGCGGGAGGACCATGGCACTGTCTAACATCAATTTTTTATTTTTTATTTCACATAGGCCTACATGGGCACTTATAAAACGTCAGAAGCTAGTCCATCATTCCAATTGGTCTTTTCCTGCCGAGAAATACCGGTAATGACGTTCGCAAAAAACTCAAAATTTACTGAACGCGTTTATGAGAATGGTTTAGATATAATACATGCATGTATAGAAAGCCAAGGCTTTATAACACCGGGTGAAGCTGAGGCGGGTCGCCAGTTAAGTCATAAAAATAATACTCTCCGCATCGCAAAAGGTAAGCAAAAGTTAAGCGAAACAAGAAAGGTTAATTGCCAGCAATGCAGTAAAGCGAGACGAACCTTCGTGCCGGATTACTGAAAGGAAAATCTTTTTTTCTTTCTATGAAAGGCGGTTTATAACATTTCTGCTTACTAGAAAAGCGTCTGTGAAATCTTCGTGAAGCTTTATAAAAAATAAACTTTATGTAGCAACATACAATGTTTGCGGTGCTAATATTCGCGTCATGTCCGTGAACGGGCGCTGTCAGTTGAGACTGGTCATCTCTTAGCTGCCCGTTGCTATTTTAATCCATCTGTTGTGCGCGCAATGCGACCTGCCCACTGCCGCTTAGCTTTGACGATTCTTCGAGCTATGTCGGTAACCTTAGTTCTCCTGCGGATATCTTCATTCAGTTTCGACTCCTATCATAGCCCTTTCCGTTGCTCATTTCTATATTTAATAAATAAATTATAGTAATTCCATAGCGTTGTTATAATTAACATCTCAAATATATGATAAGTGAGTATAATTTGTATTTAGGTTGGCAATTTCGGAAGCTTTTGGCCGAATATATCCTTTAATAACACATATCATTAATCATACGCATGGCTTGCCACGAAGAAGCGTCATGTCTTCTTCCATATTATTATGTCTGTTTCTACTCACCGTGATATCTTCAATTTTCTCACTCTTTCTGATTAGATAGTAGAGATTATATCAATAATTGAGCCAACGTTTTTAGTTTTTTGTTTGATTATGAATCCCATTTAATCAATCTATGATCATTGACGCACAGTTCCTAGCCTGTCGGATGTCTACCGGTTGCATTACGGGGATTTTGTGTCGGAATCGCTTAGCCTAATTCCAACAAGCCCGTTTAATCATTGGACCTTCTGCAGTACAGCGATGCACGACCGGTACATGGTGGACATACCACTGATACGCACAAAACGTTTTGGGAATACATTCATTAAGTGTACAGCTAAGGGTGAAATTCCCTGATGGAGTTTGTACTTCCTGATAGCGACAACCTGAGAATCTTTAATGAGTAAATAGGTCATTTCTAGGTAAGCGTACTCCATCTTCAACAACATCGTAGTTTTCCATCAGGCCAGATAGTGGTCAAGCGCGAATCTATCAACAATTTAGAAAAGTCTGCCTGGGTTTATCAACTTTAATGGGGTCGGCTTCCAGTCTAGCCAGATCCAGCTGAATACCATTAGTCCAGTATTTTACATGGAGCATCTGTCTATCAAAAATCCTCAACCCAGTAACTGGGTGATACAATACCTTTTGACAAGGCTGGTGTCAGATTTTCTGGCTTCTGACTATCCGTAACGACTGGCAAATGTCATGTTCACATGACATCCGGGACTAAGATTCACATTATAAACTAGCTGTTGCCTGCGACTTCGTCCGCGTTAAGTTCATAAAACTGTGCAATTATTCTGTGCTTGAAATTCATCCTGAAAGCACCAATAGATCTCCACCGCATGCTCCGTCGTGACCTCCGGGCGATTCACAAAATGGTAATATCAGGGTACTTCCCGCCGAATCCGAAACAGAAACCTCTTGAAACACCCACAACAGCCCTGAGCTTGTGTCTCCATAAAACAGTGAAATGACTGTAAAAATGTAGCAGCTGTTTCAGGTTATCCCTGGAATAGCCTCTCACAGAGGGTTCCGTTGATAATTTATAGCCTATGTCCTTTCTCAAGCTCCAGTTTAACTTTGTACGAAATTTCATCAAAATCGGTTCAGCTTTTTAAGCGCGAAAGCGTAACAAATAGACAGACAGACAGAGTAACTTTCACATTTATAATATTAAGAATGGATTACAGAACTTTTGAATTAATCAATACATAAATTCGGAACCAAGCATACATTATTTGTGTAATAAGATTCATAACCGTCGTAAATATTAATAATACATAGAGTAAATCAATGGACCTATATATATCGCGATCTGTGGCCGAAGATGAAAGGGCCTTGACTCTACTAAAATAAGATGCAGTTAATAATTATTTTGACTTGCCTGTTGGCCTAGTAGTTAGTGGCCCTGACTGCTATGCCGGAGGTCGTGGGTTCAATTCCCACCCAGGACAAATGTTTTTGTGATGATCACGATCATTTGTTCTGTGTCTGGGTGTAATTTATCTATAATATGTATGTATTTAGATATATTTAAGTATGTTTATCAGTTGTCTAGTACTCATAACACAAGCTCTGCTTAGCTTGAGACTGGACGGCGTTGTGTGATAGTTGTGGAATATTAATATTAAATATTATTTACCTTATATCTTCTGTAGACTTTACAGTGGAGTTTTAATACTGAAGTTGCTTGAAAGCTTTATAATAATACTGACTAAGACAAGATGAAGCAACGTTTGATGACGTCGATTCGTCGATTGCATTAGTTGCGATCGAAAATTGTGGCGTGTATGTTTTATCATTCGGTTCCCTTCAAACTTGTTGTTTGCACGGTGTAAACGGACATTCAAACAGTTGTATGTTCACTGTCAGCTACTGAATCGATTTCACCTAATTTTGAGATACACACCTATTCTGATAAATTCATGATAAATCATGATTGCGTCACTAAGGTTTTTGTGTGTGCGTGCGTACCAGTGTAGTGAGCCGATTCCCATATTATTACAATTAGGATAACTCATTTCCTGAAACACATTATCTTTTTTATTTTTCTTATTGACTAGCTTTTTCCCGAATAGAAAATGTAATTTTGCATCAGACCAGCCCCCCTAGCCAAGTTACAACCGTTTCGTTTCGATTCTCTTTTCGTCGAACGCCTCGAGTAGGCCACGCCTTCGATTCCTTTATTCTGAAGTCATCTCAACGCTCAGTCACGTGGTCAGAACAAAGGAATATGAGGTGTGGCCGACTCGATCAACGAAAAAGAATCGAAATAAAATGGTTGTAACTTGGCTAGGGGGCAGTACTATCAGAGATTAGCTCCTACACAAAAAAAAAAAGCTGAACTGAAAAAAACTTTGAGTGAATGAGGATATCCGCAGGAGAACCAAGGTCACCGACATAACACGAAGAATCGCCAAGCTTAATTGACAATGGGCAGGGCACAAGGCTCGCAGAACGGATGGCCGTTGGGGCCGAAAGGTTCTGAAATGGAGACCACATACCGGAAGGCGTAGCGTTAGAAGGCCTCCTGCAAGGTGGACCGATGACTTGGTAACGGCTGTGGGAGTCCGATGGATGCGAGACGCATAGGACCGTTCATTATGGCGACACTTAGGGGGGGGGGGGCTATGTCCAGCAGTGGACGTCTTTCGGCTGAAATAATGATGATGATGAGAGAGGCTTGCGCTTGACCGTTATCTCAACTGATGGTATGTGGTCGACGGTGGTGCACGCTTGCCTAGATGTAACCTATACATTCTTGACTTTAAGATTGTAACTATCAAGAAGCACAGACTCCGGCAGAGAATTCCACTCCTTAACTATACGCACAATAAAGGAGTTTAAGTAAAATTTGAATGCTTGAATTATGATTGTAATTTAATTTTCTAATTGAGGTTGTGCATTATTCCAGTTACGTACATGTTGTATGTATAGTACTAACAGTTACTTAAGGCCCTTACTGCCGTGCAGTGCTGTAAAACAGTGACTTTCTGAAGCCTACTCCTCGATAACGGCTAGGTCAATAGTTTTGAAAAAATATATGTTTATTATTGATTCGTGAACAACATTATTAACATATGATTTTTTCGTAAGACTTTAATACTTTTGCCAAAAAAAATTTTTTTCAAAACATAATATTTTTTCGCTTGTTTTCCCTACTCCTTTCAAACGGTTTTGATCTATAGAAATGTGTTCTTCAGAATGTACATAGCATATGTAAATCAATCAATATTTTGCAAAGAAAATGGATCTAAAGATCAGCGGGGCTCTATCCGGGTGCAACTGTCATTAATGCCGACAAGATGTTCACGGGTCTATACGCCTTAAGTTTTTGAATAATGTTTAATTGTTTACAGGTAAAAGTATATTTCATTTATAATCTGTTGTAAATTAATAACTTCTAAAAAATACATTCGGTGTTTCTCGGTATTGTTTGTTTCTTGTTTAACACCGACTCCCGAAATTAAAGTTATTTTGATCCTTAAAGTGTTTTTTTTTTAGTGAAGTCGAATATTTTTTTTTAGTTTCGATGCACTTATATTTTTTTTTAAATTGATATAAACCAGTGCTTGACTGCGATCCCACCTGATGGTAAGCGGAGATGCAATCTTTGATGGTCAGGCGCACTAGTTTATTAAGAGCCTATTCACTCTAGCCTTGAAGACACCTAAATTATAGTTGAACGGGAAGACCGCAGCAGGCAACACTTAAACCAGAGTGTCTATTTCTCATGACAATTCCAATTTACCAAAACACTGTTAGGTTACATTGTTTTATTATGAAGTTTCTGTGTCTACCTTCCAACTTCCGGCTTCATCACCAGATCAGTTCGATAGTACCTTATAGCCAAACAGCATTTCATGAGAATTCTAATAAGCTCAAACACGGCTAGAACATATTGATTAATTACAGAGTTCTGGTGCCTATCTTTCGGCTCCATCATCATCAGTTCACTTCGATGATACCATTTTCAACATAATTCAGAACCATTTATTTATTTGTATTGTCATAGTCGCTTAACTCTCTTCATTGTGATATCTATGTGAATATAAAGTTCCGTTGACCATTTCTAGTCTTCTTCATCAGTTCCATTTTAACAAATGTTACTTTTTGACTGAAATTTCATCGAAAACTTAAGCACTTACTGTTCTCGATGAAAATACCAAAATCACTATATGGTTGCCTACGATATTTGAGGAGTTCCCTCGATTCTTCATGGATCCAATCATCAGAACCGGATTCTGAAAAAATTGGGACCAATCGGAGAGCGTATTCTCTAAAAGGAAAAAAAAAATGCAAATCGGTCCATAATCGACGGAGTTCTGAGGTAACACACATAAAAAAAACACAACCAAATTGATAACCTCCTCCTTTTTTTTTAAGTCGGTTATAAAACCAATAACGTTAGTCCACGATTTCATCCGCGTCAAAATTGTCATAACGAAAAATATTTTGAGAGAAACTCAGTAGCACCCTTAAATGTACCATAATGAACCCAGTTCTCTGTCCACGTGGTCTACATAAAAACATAAAACAACTACGAACGTGCCTACCATACTAACCACGAAATAAAATCACATACTCAAAAACAAATATCTTTCACATAAATACAAATAATATCTCAATAAAACTCGAAGTAATCCTGGTAGAAAACATTGAACTAGACGTGATAATCATATAAAAGAAGGAAAGCGATATTCATGAATAAATAACACAATTGGCAGGATACACAGAAATATATTGGTTGAAAAACACGTTAAAATGTTTATTTTGTTGTTACTTGCTGTCTCTCACGGTTTCAACCGTGTCTTTGGTTGCCGCTATTCGCTTCTGTGGGTCGTAACGTGATGTTACGTAATAATAAAAAAACTGGGTAAGTATTAGTCTGACTCGCACCCTGAAGGCTCCGTACAAACTTACCTATGTAAACAGATCGCAATTTTCTTTTTGTGACGTAACAACAAATTTGCAGTTTTCGGATTTATTCCTATACCTGTGCTATAAGACCTTGCTTTATGTAAAATTTTAAGATTCTGAGTCAACGGGAAGTACCCTATGAATTTTTGTATATCTTATTTTTTCGATAACTTAGAAATTTGTTTCTTTTCATAGCTTCAAGTGACCGCAAACTTGAGTATATGGTTTTAATTTCAACTCAATGCCTCCACGCGTTTCCAAGATAAAGGGTCTTGACAGGCAGACAGATGGACGGACAACAAAGTGATCCTATGAGGGTTCCGTTTTTTTCCTTTTAAGGTACGGAACCCTAAAGAGCCTTTGTTTGCTTGTTAAATTACTACTAAATAGTTTAAATTACATAATAAATTTACTGCTTTTAATTGTTAATTTAATAAACATAATTTAAGGTATCACTGTAGATTTTCAACGGAAACCCCTTATTGGGTGAAGACCTCCTCCAAAGATGCCCAATTGCATTTGTTTTTGCGGTTTGTTTCCAGCTAGGAACGGCTGTCTTTTGAATTTCAATAGTAATATTTTTTCATTATTTATTTTGCTTCAGATACAAGATTTATATTTTTGTTAGAAAAGTAGGCACTTAAAATTATATTAATAACAAAATGTACAGATACAAATACAAATTACATAGATACCAAAAAAAAAACATCATAAAAAACAATTACATTACACAAAAAATGTAATAAAAATAAAATCTTTATTTCAGACCATATCCATAATTATTACAAGAAGATTTACAAAATTTAAGCATGTATAATTTTTTTGGGTTAATAGAAACCTGTTTATTTGCTATGACCTATTAGTGATACCTTGGACTCTGCTTAACAACGATGCAAACCGCACAATGCCATGAAAGCTGTCGACCCAGGCCCAGTAACTTTCTTCAATAAATGGTATATCCTATACTAAAAGCTTTTTTTTAATTCGAACCAGTTGTTCCTGAAATTAGCAAGTTCGAATAAACAAACTCTCATCATCATCATTTCAGCCGAAAGACGTCCACTGTTGGACATAGGCCTCCCCCAAGCGTCACCTCACCACAACGACCGATCCTGTGCGTCTCGCATCCACCGCATTCTCGCGACTCTCACCAGATCGTCGGTCAACCTTGTGGCCTTCCAACGCTGCGTTTTCCGGTGCACGGTCGCCACTCTAGAACCTTTCGGCTCTATTGACCATCGACTCTACGCAATGTGCCCTGAACACTGCCACTTAAGTTTGGCGGTTCTTCGGGCTATTTCGGCGACCTTGGTTCTCTTGCTGATATCTTCATTTCTGATGCGATCACGCAAGGAAACTCCGAACATAGCCCTTTGCAGTTCCCTTTGGGTGACTGTAAGCCTTCTGATGAGGCCCATTATAAGCGATCATGTTTCAATACCATATGTCGTCACTGGCATCACGCACTAGTCATAGACTTTCGTATTGAGACACTGGTATGTTGGACCAACATACCATAGTGCTCAACATACAAACTCTAATATTAATAAACAGTATAGATTTGTATCGCACAATAAATATCTATAAATATACTGTCTACATAAAGGATCACTTTGTGCTATGGTTCTTTCATTTTAATGCCCCTTTCTTCAATTCAATGGTGAGTGTAAGTCTCCTTCATTGAGTTGCAGGATTTTTCAAAGAGTTACTACGGCCCTTTATCGCAACGTGCAACTTAAATAATAATAGAAGACATTGAGAATTTTGCAGGTTTTTCAGTTGTGGCTAAAATCAATTCAAGTTTTTTAAACAGTTATCTTCATCATGATATTCATCATGATTGCCTTTTTTTTTTTTTCCTTTTCAGTAATTTTAACGTATGTCTGGCAATTTGAGTATATTCTGCGGCCTACCCAAATGTCCTTTCCTTGGTATTGTTCGTCAAGTCGTTGAGCTCCTTAGTAGTCCTGGGTTGAGCTTTGCGAATACTGACAAATGCTTGCACTGACTGGACAGGTCCACTCAAATTTGTATGGTTCTTTCTTCAAAAGACCATCTCAGACAAATCTGCACTGTTCTCATGTGATTTGACCATTACATATTAACTGTATGGACTTTAAAACAGACTTTGACCCCTGAGTTTGTTTCGGTGTTTCTTCTCAGGGTAGTCAGCTAGGAAACACCGGCCTCATCTAGTTTAAAATGACAAAAAAAAATTGACGTGTAAAAGTGTTTTTTTAAACCTACTTACAAAATAAATATCATTTATCATTTATCATTTATCATTTCAGCCGAAAGACGTCCATTGTTGGACATAGGCCTCCCTAAGTGTCGCCACACCGAACGGTCCTGTACGTCTCGTATTCATCGGAATTCCGCGACTCTCACCAGGTCATTGGTCCCCCTAGTGGGAAGCCTTCCAACGCTGCGTCTTCTAGTGCACTGTCGCAGTCCAGAAGTCCTTTCGACCCCATCGACCATGTGTTCTGCGAGCAATGTGCCCTGTAGCGTCACTAAATAGAATACAAATAAAACAAAGCCGGTATTTTTATGTTTGTATGTGCGTGTTTTCCTTTATAGCCACTCAAACGATTTTGATACGGTTTTCACTTTTATTAGATCATTTCTTTCGAAAGGTTAACGTGTTTAATATATATTCCACGAAGGCGAAGCCTTAGGAAAATAGCTTATGTTACATAAAAAAGGATTGGCTAGATGTAACTGAGAACAATAAAATGGAAGAAACAAAGGAAGGCTTTTGTCTTGCAGTGGGGCACAACAGATTCATAATAAATAATAAGTAAAAAGGACGTGCATAATGTTACTTGTACCAAAGATAAAAAAATAAATATTAAATAGGTTTCTCTTTCAGAATGCTACTTTCAGGTTTTTATATTATATTATATTATAATGATCGCAGTTTGTACTCTGTTTATGGCGCTTAGCAAGAAATACAAAATTAATAAAGAGTCAATTTTATAAAAATAATGGCAATTTTCAGGATTCTAGATCAACGGAAAGTCCTGTAGCACAAGGCACAAGTCTGGAAGCACCTATTAGTGATGCAACAAAAAAGTCTTAACGGATGCAGAAATCGAAAAAGATGTCTAAAATAAATCTTAGCGGAAGCGGAAGCGGAACCGAAACCAGAAGTGCTAATACTGTGAAGAAAAAGTACAGACTTATTTTTTAAGATTTGTTTAGTTAAATTTATATTTTGTACTTTACTAACTACAGTACTCGCAATTAAACAGAGGCAAATTATATTTAATAAAAAGTAATTTGAGCGCTTTTACACTTTTGAGTCTGTTTCGGTTCTTCATATATTAAACCAATTTAGCTAAATAATTGCTCCCTGGCTACATTGCTGGAGAGGGGTGATAAGTATTGGCGAAGTATTGGCAACAGAAGAACAAAACAAACAACGAACAGAAGAAAAAACAACAGAAGATTTACGCGCTTACGCTAAAAAACGTCACGAGGCGCAGTGATGCGCAGAATGAACAAAAAATTCCTCCTTTCCACGCATTTTTCGTCATGTCCTCTCGTCGACATAAAGTATGCGATACAAGAAAGAGTAGTGAAAAAGCTTGCGGAACTTCTGCAGAAGCGGAAGCAGAGTTCTGTTACAACACTAGCACCTATACAAGTAACATAATAAAATGTTTTCACTAATCATTGGATATTTAAAGAAAGAAAGAAAAGAAAAGAAAATGTGTTTATTTGGCACACTATGATTCATTAATCATAATCAACAAAATAATTGATTTCCAAACTAAAATTAAACTAAAAAACAAAAAATAAGGAGAAATAAAATTAACAATAAAAATATGTCTCACGGCTACGTCAAATAGGTCCAGTTCAGCATTATGCCAGACAACTACGCAGCAGTTGCCTGACGCTGGTTTTCAACTGAACCTACCTATTTCAGTAAGTCCAAACCGCTTCAATCCACAAAGTTTTTTTTTATATTTAGAACAAAATAGCCATATTTTGTAGGTATATTACACTATGACGTTTTTATTCCTTGTGCCGTGTCTTGATGGGTTCAGAAATCAGAACCATTTATTTGCCAGCAATGTTTATACATCTCAAACTACAGAATTATGTTACCACTACATTCTGCCTTATGGCATTCTCAGTCATTATTTTTTATAAGTTGTCATTATCTTAGTACTAACATAGCATCAAAACTCTCATAAATAACTCAATTGTCACTTCGATGAGGACTTGTAATTGGCTTTTTAATGATTATGGTTTCCTTTTTGTCTGGTTTTATTAGCTTTTAGTCCTCCATGTACTAAATCAATTAATTAATAGTCGATTAGGTTTTTGGTCCAGCCACTTCACCATTACAGTCAAATGCCGCCATGTCCCGAAACGGACGACTACTTTATGAAATTATCAATTCTAAAATCTAGCTACGACATATACGAAACGATCGTAATGTTATTGACAGGTAAAAATTTACTGCTACCTATAAATAATTAGATTGTTCTGTTTATAATGCAGGACACTCACTCGTCTATGAAATTGCTAGTATTGTGATAACTGCCCTCAACAAAAACTTCAAGGGTTGCCAGAAAAAAAAAATGATAATCCTATTCTGGGAACACAAAGTCGAGCTTAATTGCAGGATTAGGGGATATCAGCAGAGTTTTCTGCTTATCTAAATTTGAATCGTGGGGATTCCTCGTTATCCGAATACGTACAGACTTAGTTGTGTAACAGAATGTAATGGAGCGTTCGGAGCAAACGGTTTAATTTTATTTGTTCTTCATTTTGCTGAATACTAAGCAGCCTGCTTTTGGGTGTTTTATTTATTTATTTAAACTTCATGTACAGTGGTGGTACATACCAGTCAACCATTGGGTTAAAAAGACAACACTGTGGTAGGTGTGCACAATAAATAAATAACAGATATTTTTGAAATAGAATGTAGTATCATTAAATTAAGTGGCTTATAATAATAAAATACGTATATATGCTAATATAATAAACTAATAAATACTATGATACATAAGAAATCATTCTAATTAAGAGAACTTAAAATATAGCAATTATGACGAAGACCGAACTAAAATTGAGAGAACTTCAAGTTCCGAATTTTACGCTTGAAGGAAAATTTACTTTCAGCTTTTTTGATGTCAAGGGGAAGCACATTCCAGAGTTTTATGGCAGGGACAGTGTAAGAATTAGCCATTAACCCAGCACGGTGAGAAGGAATATGAAGAAGTATATTTTTGGATGTTTTCCACCAAAGTTTTTTTTTCATAATTTAAGTCTTCCAGGTGAGAGTGAGAAGGCTCTTAATATGGCAATGATACGCTCCTCCAGTCGAGACTTCAAAGTCTTGAGCATCGACGCCGAGTTGCTAGCCTGTCGGTTTTCTACCGGTTGCATTTCAGGGAGTGTGCGTCGGGATTGCATAACCTAATTCCGCTTAGCCCGTTCCATCATCGAAAACCGATACATAGTGGACATCCCACCTATACGCACAAAACGTTTTGGGAACACATTCATTGTGCGTACAACTATAGATTGGAATCCCTTGCCGGAATCTGTGTTTCCTGATGGCTACAACCCGGGAATCTTTAAGTTAAGAGTGAATAGGTTACTTCTAGGCAAGCACGCTCCATCGTCGACCGCATCGTCGCTTTTTTCCATCAGGTGAGATAGCGGTCAAGCGCAAACCTATCAAGAATAAAAAATAAAAAAAATAATAAACTAATGCGCTTCACCATCAACGATTGCATCCCTGCTGGTGGGATCGCAGTCTAGCATTAGTTTATATCAATTAATAAGAAAAATATAGGAGGTGGCAAATTGGTTTGAACATTTATAGATGATAGATTTATTGGGTTACGTACGCTTGGGTCTGTTTAAGTGGAATCTTCGGTAGGTCACTTAAACAGACCCAAGCGTCAGTCTTCTGTAACGAACTCCAAGAAGGGGACCTGCTTTATAGGGGGAAAGACGCCTTAGAGTCGTCAGGGAACATGAAGCGAGAATGTAAGGTCACTGCCCATGAGTGCCTCCAGGGTCTCTACGAGACAGTTCTGTCTTTGGCAGACTCGCGGGCACGTCATAAATTCAACCTCGAGAAGGATCGCTTTCGACATGCACAAGAGCTTGTACAGGTCGAGAGAGCTCACACTCGAGGCCTTAAAAACAGAACTCTCGCTTATGCGAACTGACCTGACAGAGACAAAGAAAGAGGCAAAGGGTATCCGCGACTGGCTAGGCCACGATACTCTTGAAGCTTTCAAGAGTCTAAAGGAGGTAAGGGAGGAAGTCAAGCTCGCGAGCTTGAAAAACTCCAAGGAGCACGAACAGACCAGGCTGGACATTGTGAAGACACCTGAGGATCCTCAAAGGGAACTCTTGAGTGGGGGATTTTCCCGCCTGGAGTCACACATTACCAGCATCTCGAACCAGCTGGACGTGCTCCGTCAGGAAATAACTGAAGCCTGTCCCTGCCTAGCCAGGATCGGACCTAAGCCAGGCGTCTGAGGCGGAAAAAGACATATTGACAAACACCCGGTTTGACGAATAGATGGGAAAAATGCAGGTGCAGATCCAAGAGATGCTGAGTAAAAACCACCAACACAGTCATGAGAAGATTTCCACAAAAACCTCAAACCCATTGCGGAAAGGCTGGACTTGGTCTCGGCGGATATACGAGTCCTCCGGGATAAAGAACTCCCCGTTCAGGTCATGGCAGCTTCAAACCTGGACGCAGAATTGGCGGCCGTGGAGGTCAAAAAGCACCTTCAAAGCTTAAACTTGAGCAAAGTGGATAGACCTCCACAACAACTACAATGCCCAAAAACTTAAGCCAAACCAATTATAGCCGGATCACACCCTGATCCTCTCGTCGACAGAAACAAACTCTGGGGACAACGTTATCGAGAGGATCAGGACCGCCCTGGATCTCAAGACGACTGAAGCCAAGATGGTCGCCGTCAGGAAGGTCCGAAATCTTAAGGTAGTCCTGAGGTACGCCAGCAAAACCGTAAATTATTTGATGTTAGGGACCAAGCAGTGCACAAAGGTAGTGTATTTGATATTTTCTAAACATCAGATATGTCATGGCATATGTGTCAAAATAAATGTCCATTTTGAACAAATTATTTCACACCTAACATTTTGTAAGTATACTAAAAAATGTTGAAAAAAAAATATGTTGAGTTTGAGGAACTAAAAAGGAAGTAAAGACTTTCAAAAAGATAAATAAGCTGTTTTGTCTCACCATGAAAAATAAATTGTACAGATATCCTGTTGTGAGAATATCTAACCACATTCTTCACACGTTTTCTCGCTTGTCAATAGAGGTACTAAGTAATTGACGTTAGGTACCAAGTAGTAGCATATAGGTAGTGATTTTGGTATTTTCGAAACATCAGATATCTCATGTCATATGTGGCAATATAAATATCCAATTTGAAAAAAAATGCACTTTCAGATATACTAAAAAAGCTGAAAAACATATATTTTGGGGAACTAAAAAGGTAGTAAAAAAAAAGATAAATAAGCTGTTTTATTTCGAACTATGAAAAAAAAATTGTACAGATATCCTGATGTCAGAATATCTAACCACATTCTTCACACGTTTTCTCGCTTGTCAATAGAGGTACTAAGTAATTGACGTTAGGTACCAAGTAGTAGCATAAAGGTAGTGGTTTTGGTATTTTCTAAACATCGGATATCTCATGTCATATGTGGCAATATAAATATCCAATTTGAAAAAAATACACGTAACATCTTTCAGATATATTTTGAGGAACTAAAAAGGTAGTAACAAAAAAAGATAAATTAGCAGTGTTGTCTCGAACCATGAAAAAAATGGTCCAGACAACCTGATAACACTTTCTTCATGCGTTCTGTCGCTGTTAATAGAGGTACTAAGTAATTGACGATAGGTACCAAGTAGTAGCATAAAGGTAGTGGTTTTGGTATTTTCCAAACATCGGATATCTCATGTCATATGTGGCAATATAAATATCCAATTTGAAAAAAATACACGTAACATCTTTCAGATATATTTTGAGGAACTAAAAAGGTAGTAACAAAAAAAAAAAATTAGCAGTGTGGTCTCGAACCATGAAAAAAATGGTCCAGACAACCTGATTACACTTTCTTCATACGTTCTGTCGCTATTAATAGAGGTACTAAGTAATTGACGTTAGGTACCAAGTAGTAGCATAAAGGTAGTGGTTTTGGTATTTTCTAAACATCGGATATCTCATGTCATATGTGGCAATATAAATATCCAATTTGAAAAAAATACACGTAACATCTTTCAGATATATTTTGAGGAACTAAAAAGGTAGTAACAAAAAAAGATAAATTAGCAGTGTTGTCTCGAACCATGAAAAAATGGTCCAGACAACCTGATAACACTTTCTTCATGCGTTCTGTCGCTGTTAATAGAGGTACTAAGTATTTGACGTTAGGTACCAAGTAGTAGCATAAAGGTAGTGGTTTTGGTATTTTCTAAACATCGGATACCTCATGTCATATGTGGCAATATAAATATCCAATTTGAAAAAAAATACACGTAACATCTTTCAGATATGCTAAAAAAGCTGAAAAACATATTTTGAGGAACTAAAAAGGTAGTAAAAAAAACGATAAATTAGCAGTGTTGCTTCGAACCATGAAAAAAAAATGGTGCAGACAACCTGATGACACTTTCTTCATGCGTTCTGTCGCTGTTAATAGAGGTACTAAGTATTTGACGTTAGGAACCAAGTAGTAGCATAAAGGTAGTGTATTTTCAAAACATCAGATATCTTGCCATATGTGGTAAAATAAATATTCATTTTGAAAAAAATATTTGACAACTAAGTTTTTTAAAGTATGCTAAAAAAAATTGAAAAAAAATATATGTACTAAAATGTTGTAAATATTTACAAAAATATAAATGAGCTGTGTTGTCTAGAACTATGAATAACAAATGGTCCAGACATCCTGACGTTAGAATGTCTGGCCACTTTCTTCAGACGTTTTCGCGCTGTCAATAGAAGTACCAAATTATATTCTCAAAACATCAAGTATCACTAGTGGTACAGGGGTTCTGACGCTTACCGGTATCAATGGGTATGCAGATGATAGCACAGTTGTAGAGAGATATACTTGTCGGGCTAGCAAGGAGCTAATCTGGTCCAAAAGAGAAGCTATGGTAGAGCGTACAAATGTCTCACTTCAAGCAATCTCTAAATAGGACAAAGCCAATCTGGTGGAATTCAATGTTACCAAAACACAAACGTGTCTGTTCACCGCAAGAAGGTCTCCATTCACCTTGGCTCCTGATTCATGGAATGTATCTCTGGAGTGCACCGACCGCCTTCACATCTTGGGAGTTGAAGTTTCCTCAGACCTCAAGTTTGGGCGGTTCATTGAGTCTAAAGCCAAGGTAGCAGCTAAGGAACTCGGCGTCCTTCCAAAGATCTGGCGGTACTTCACACCGGGACCGCTTCTAATGTTATACAAAGCACAGGCCCGATGGTATGTGGAGTAATGCAGCCACATATGGGTTGGTGCTGCAAAATGTCATCTAGCAGCTTTGGACTCAGTGGAAAGGCGTGCGAAGAGGCTAATTGGTGATCTAGATTTGGTTAAGTCCTATCTGCAAAGCCTGGAGCACAGGCGTAGGGTAGCCAGCCTTACGGTATTTTACAGAATGCATTTTGGAATGTGCGTGGGATTTGCATGACTTGATTCCACTATCGGACAACCCTACGTACGGCGAGTATCAGCTCTTACGTTGTTGAAACCTCTACGGCTCGGACTAAGCGTTTCGTCTTTTCGTTTATACCACGTACATCGAAGGACTGGAACAATTTGCCTGCTGTGATCTTCCCACCCGATTATAATTTAGGTGTCTTCCAGGCTAGAGTGAATAGGCTCCTCATGAACTAGTGCGCCTCACCATCAACGATTGCATCACTGATTACCATCAGATGGGATCGCAGTCAAGCACTAGTTCATATTACTTAAAAAAAAATATATACAACCACTCTTACGTGATTACAACGTTATTACACATCTTTCTCTAGATATATTAGATACACAGATATTTTGTGGATATTATCTAGGTTTCTATTGAATTGGTGTTAAATGTATCCAGACCTCTGAAAATCTGCTGGTTTTCATGAACTTTGGCCCTTCATAGTGTACTCATAAATTAGAGATTTTTTTTCTGAATGACTTCAAAACTTTTAAAATTTTAAAAAAAAGACACGTATATTCGACTAAATAACGGAATTCGGGAATACCAACAGACCGTTCAGACATTGTCTCTTTTTCCACATTGATAATTTTTCAAAAATTGCTTTAGATTATGTTGGATAAAACCACAAACTTACAAACCATGCTCACGTTGACGATAGACGAGTCGGAAAGGCCCTCTTAAGTTGGCAAAACACTAAGTTCTAAAAGCTCACTGCGCAACAACACAATACATCACTATTCCATTCTCTGTTCTTTCCTTTGTAACGGTTTCTATCGCAAGTTATCCAATGATCCTCTGCCTGTCTCAATCCACACTAACATTCTAAAGTGGCTGCTACCAGCGGCTTAACTCGCGCGAGTAGATAACTGTCTCAAGGGAACATACTCTTAGGATAAAAGACATGCTATTCTAGGACATGAACCTTGCTGTGCTTTTTTTTTCGGTGGGAAAATCATCCAATGACATCCCTTGCACTTGGGCGGAAAGCCAGGGTATGTCAGACTTTTACAGGCTAACTAAAAACTCACTCCTGTTTGTTTATTTAATGCTTTATGCACACAAAAGCACAGAGGCGGACTTAATGCCTTAGGAATTTTCTACCAGTCAACCTTTGGGTGATGCAGAGAAAAGTAGTGGTAGGTGCAATAAAAGAGAGAGAGTAAAAGGCGAATACAAAAATATATTTACTAATAGACCATACAATAGATATACTAATAAACCGTAGAATAAATATAATTCAATTATACACTATTTACTCAAATTAATACACCACATACATATGTATGTTTCCTATTGTCGTCGTGTGTCGATTTGGACCATTTATTTAAGTATTTTAGTATATACTACAAACAACAACGACAAATGGTCCAAATCGACAATAGGAAAACATTAACGCTGTGAAGATACTACTGCCAACCTTTAATGGATTAGCGCGCGAACTTTGGTTTTGAATGATAATCGGTTTGTTGCCATCCTGATTTCCAGTGGGAGCGCGTTCCACAGAGAAATGGCTTGAATAAAGAAGGAATAGTGAAGAAAGTCAGTACGATGTCCCACTCGGACAATAGAGAAGATGGTTATGAGATGAGCGCAGATTTTTATTGTGGTTGGCGCGAATGTAGTGAAAGTGAGGGGCTAAATTACTAGGGGAATTAGGAGAATCAAGAAATGAAAATAAGGTGGTGAGCGCCCTTTGCTCTCTGCGCTTGAGGCGCGTGGAATAGTACGCGCCTTGGGCTCGGTCCGGACGGTTATCGGACGATCGGACGGCGAGCTACATATTGCTCACCATTCCGCAAGCCCGCGCCTACGGTGGCCGGAAATCGGGATCGGCATCCCGGCGGCTGGAGCGTCAAGGCCGAGAACTCACGCGTGCACGTGCGGCCTCCTTCTTTGCTAACATTACTGCTTCTCAGAAGGCGACCGCCTGCCACCCTTCCTCGCTTCGGACCATGGCCTGTACCAAGGCCCCGCGCGAGAGATCGTTGCCGCCGATCGCCCCCACGAGGACACGGCGGTGCTCTGCCCAAGCGGGGCACACCTCTACCGTGTACTCCACCGTGTCCTCCGAGCGGTCTACACAGTGGTGAAACCTGGGCGTTACTTCCTCACGAATCAGGTGCAAAAACTTCCCTAACTGAATATGTTCGGTGATAACGTACGTCATGCGAAAGGTGAGGACACTGTGAGATCTTTCCAGCCGCTCCTCCAAGAGGGGACTTACCGCCATAATTATGACGTGCCCAAACCATGCTGTGCTGGCACGTTTGTTTGTTCTGGACAGTTTTTGCCGCGGTAAAAAGCACAGGATAATTGGTTTGCGTCAGTGTCACACTGTTACCCGTGCTCAGTCTCCAATACCTAGCACTTTGACTGCACTACATAATCTCTTGGATTCCAATTCAACTAACAATCTGTTTGTGGATAAATGGAAGAGGATTTTATTGGCATAACAGAAGGATTGGGAGACGGATTGATGGACGTACATGTTGTTTACAATTTTGTTTCTTTTTTTGTTTAGTTACTATATTTAAATATGGCGATTCTTCACATGGGCAGGGCACATTGCACGCAGAACAGAAGGTCGAAAGGTGTGGGATACACAGTATTATATATGCCAAATACTATTGCCGTATTGTTTACTTTAAAATTTCCTCTGTCTGTTCGTACGATAAAAGAGCAAGGCAGTAAATTAAGGTTTTTTTACATGTAAAATTCTTTACGTCTTTATTATTGCAGCTATTGCTGATTTTATTCTAAATTTGAACATGAAAGTAGAAGGGGCATCTCCTGACCAACAGACTGTCTACTTTGGGAAGAGGAATATGGAGGACACATTTAGAGATTATTTTATTATTATTTATTAGATTATTAAGGCAAATCCAGTTACGCTACCCGCTAGTTTTTTTATTGAATCAGTGGCAGCGTTCTGAAAGCAAATTGCTATAAATCTAACGTTGCATTTTGAGCTTTATTCTGCAGTACATATGTGTGTACGGCCGAATGTATTTTACTGCCCAAATTCGTTTGGGAATTTAACTAGCAGTCCGGAAATTCCAACGAATTTTGAACGAAATTTGATTATCCAGATTGAACGCGGTTGAAACTTTCCGTTTTAAAGGTATGTGCTCATGCAAGCATACTATGTCAATCAATCAATTTGTAAACCTCTGTATAGTACCTCTGTTGATTGATTGGCAATCGCGGGTATCGTTGGTACGGTCTAGTCTAATTTCTAGTCATTGCTGTCTAACAGTAGTTAGGATTACTATAAGTAGTTATTTAAGGTGAATGATATTAAAATTAAAGCAAACAAAGGGTAGGCCCTTAGTGTGGGACGCTACCTGTGTCGACACTCTTACGCCATCCCATCTTCCTAGCTCTTCGTGCTGTGCTGGTGCTGCCGCTGCTGCTGCGGAGAACCTCAAGCGGCGGAAATATAAGTAATTCATTCATATTATTTTTCACAAAAAATTTTAGAATAACGATTTTATATAGTTTAAATTAAAAAAATAAAACGAAAATATAAAAAAAATGGAAATAAAACCGAAGAAAAATTCCACCACAATCGAAGAAAAATAGGTGCACAATCATGTACTAGACCAATGGTATTCGTTTATGCGTCGATGTCAAAGACACCCTGTATAAGTATATATATACATACTGTGTCTACCACTCTCATCTAACTCTCCTGTTGCAGGTCTGCTGGAAGAAATTTCGTTTGAAATAATAATAATAATAAAAAGCATACAATAATAATAATAAGCAGCACATTTATATTGTTACTAGCTGACCCGGCAAACGTTGTTTTGCTATGTATATAATTTTATTTTTATCTAAAATTGAAAAAAAAAATTAGGGGTGGATTACCCTTAACATTTAGGGGGATAAAAAATAGATGTTGTCCGATATGTTGCATATTGGGTAGGTCTGAGAGACCTACCCAATATCCACACAAAATTTCATGAGAATTGGGAAAGCCGTTTCGGAGGAGTTTAACCACAAACACCGCGAAACGAGAATTTTATATATTAGATCTGTATTTGTTCTTTTCGATTTTGACTATTTGTGTGTACATAAATAAATAACCCTTATGAATGATTTTTTCATGAATTAACCATTAAATACAAATGTACATATTCTCGCATAAACACAAACACACATCAAAACTTTGATCTTTCTTATGTCAGTGTGATTGTTACAAAATTACCGTAACAACTATGTTATTCGACTGGCCTGTTGGTCTAGTGGTTAGTGGCCCTGACTGCAATGCCGGAGGTCGTGGGTTCGATTCCCACCCAGAACAAATGTTTGTGTGATGACCACGATCATTTTTGTTCTGTGTCTAGATGTAATTTATCTATAATATGTATGTATTTAAAAATATATAAGTATGTTAATCAGTTGTCTAGTACTCATAAAACATGCTCTGCTTAGCTTAGGACTAGATGGCGTTGTGTAATAGTTGTGGAATATTATTATTATTGCTGACCAGTTTAAAATGCCTTAACTCGTCAAGTAAATTGGTGAGGTAGTAAATGCGACAATAAAACATAAAAATCAAGAAGAGCTTATTGTGTTTGACTTAATCGAGTATACGTAAGAGACAATGCATCTGCGAGACAGTTATTAAATTAGCTGTCAAGATAGATAGAGTACTTCGGCAAACTGAGGAAACCCCGGTGGCACCGCCTCCAGTAATCAGGTTACAGCAATCAAATATCCTGACGTTTGATATCGAAGTGGGGTATTCGGTAACTATATATATGTGTATATATATCCCATAGTCGACCTTATAATGTTCCCACTGTTGGGACTCAGGCCTCCTCTTTAGAAGAGAGAAAGGGCCGTAATCCACCACGCGGGCCCAGTGCGGGTTGGTGGATGTTACATGTCTTCGAATTTTTATTTCTAATACATGCCGGTTTCCTCACGATGTTTTTTTCACCGTTTTAAGAGCAGTGATGATAAATTACACAAAGTTAATGCGCCTGGATGGGTTTGAACCCGCAGTCTACAATTTGTAAGTCGGGGCCGTTACCAATCGGCCACCAATTGATAATATATGTATCAATCTATAAATATTTCAATTTTTAAATCACAGAAACTAATAATCAGCATGGAAGGGCTACGGTCGGAGTTTCCTTGCGTGATCGCATCAGAAATGAAGATATCCGCTGGAGAACCAAGATTGCCGACATAACCCAAAGACTCGCCAAACTTAAGAGGCTGTGGGAAGGGCACTTTGCTTGCAGACCAGATGGTCG
Source organism: Mythimna vitellina (assembly GCA_949316375.1). Taxonomy (NCBI): domain Eukaryota; kingdom Metazoa; phylum Arthropoda; class Insecta; order Lepidoptera; family Noctuidae; genus Mythimna; species Mythimna vitellina. The sequence goes on from OX438706.1 coordinate 16,380,312, forward strand.
ATGGAACCGACAGGTTCTACGCGAAGACGCAGCGTTAGAAGGCCTCCCTCAAGGTGGACCGATGAGCTAGTGAGAGTCGCGGAAATGCGATGGTTACGAGACGCACAGGACCGTCCATTGTTGCGATACTTGGGGGAGACCTATGGTGGACGTCTTTCGGCTGAAATTATGATGAATAATCAGCATTATATTGTTCTCACTGCTAGTTATTCAAGTCTTCTCTTTAAGATAGGGAATAGGCGTTTTTGGTTGCAACAACAATTTTCAATAGTTAAAAATAAAACAAACACGGTTAGATTACACTAATTTATTACAAAGTTCCGGTGCCTAACTTCAGGCTTCATCATCAGATCAGTCCGATATGTTCCCCCTCTTCTTTCAGTCAGTTATCGACTACATGTATAAATAAAGCAATTTTATTTGTTACGAAGATCTGCTGGTATCCTATGAGGAGTTCTGTTCCATAACTTCGAAGTCCATGATCAGATCATAACAATAATTCTATGGGATCAATTCGAAAGAATAACGTTTCAATCAAAAAACGAACAATTTTCAAAATCAGTTCACAATTAACCGAAAAATCGGTGAACATAAATAAATAAAATATATACACCCGAACATAGAACCTACTCCTTTTTGAATTCGGTTAAAAATAACAATATTCGGAATACACTACACTTTCTCGAACGCAAGGCAAAGAAGGAACATAGGAGTCATGCTCTCGCTCTGCCCTAGTGCAGGAGAAGTCATTGGATAATTTCCCACCTAAAAAAAACCAGACTTTCTCGCATCTATCGCTATTTTTTTTTTCACAAAGATATAAAAAAATTACAAATATTTGATATTCTCCGCACCTACCAATTTGTTGAAAACACGCCCATTAATTAATATTTATTTAACACAAATCATAATCAATCTGTAATATTTGACTAATTTAGTGGTAACACCATTTTCAATGTCAGTACAATCTGCATAAATTTCAATGTGTATATTTTTACATTACAAGCTTAGATCAACAGAACGTTTTAAATTTTTAATTAAGCATTTGTTTGTTTGTGTTACGAGTACCTTTGAAGTGAGAAATAGGTAGAGTTGATAAATTGCTGTTGTACGCTTTAGCTGGCTCCTGCTACAAAGTAGAGAGAATTCAATCCATTATTTGGCTTCTTTCGAGGAACTTCATTAAGTATTTCGTCGGGAACACAGAATTTCTTTCTGTAGCTATATACAATAAGGTTTTTTGGGGACGTGAAAGGAAGGTATTTTGCCCATTTTCTTTTATGCGTCTTGCAATCAGGATTAAGATTGAAGCTGGAAGTTGAAGGACACATGTAAGACAAAATTCTGACACGCACCGCCCTTAAGCGGGAGAAGTCATTAGGTAATTTCCCACCTTAAAAAAAAACTTGCAATTAACAACATGTAATTGTTACACAGTGTACCCTTGGTAGTTATTAAAAAAAAAAAAAACGAAATAGTCAGTGCCTCGCGATGGTAAACAAGCAAGAGAATGAAAGACGCTACGGGTAGCGCTTTGAATCGTCGCTTCATGTTACCACTTAATTAACTTAATGATCTCGACTTAAATATTAACATACACAACTAAATTTAAGATGTGTTCACATATCCAATACACAAGAAGTACCGCCGCAGTTTCATAATTCCGTAGTCAAAATCTATCTGTCTATAGGCATTTCCCAAATATGTCGAGGGTTTTTTTTTGTTGTTTTGGGTGGGAAAATCATCTAATGACATCCCGCGCTCTTTCGTGGCAGACTTACTGACTAAAACCCACCCCTGTTCCTTTTTTGCCATAGATCCAGGGCCCCGGGGATCTCTTTCGCATCACCCATGGCCCCAGTAGGCTTCGACCCTGCTGGATCTCTTTGAGGCACGCGTGGAACACTACGCGCTGTCGACGACTTGGGCTCAGTCCGAATGGTTATCGCCGCACGCGCGAGGGCTATTGCCTCGCACGTGCACGTGCGGCCTCCTCTTTTGCTAGCATTACTGCTCCGCAGAAGGAGGCGCCCGCCTGCCAGTCCTCCTCGCTCCGGACTATTGCCTGTACCAAGGACCGGCGCGAGAGATCGCTGCCGTCGATCGCCTCCACTAGGACATGGCGGTGCTCTGCCTAGGCGGGGCACACCACTACAGTATGCTCCGCCGTGTTCTCCAGGTGGTCCATACAATGGTGACACCCGGACGTTTCTTCCGGACGAATCCGGTGCAGGAACCTCCCGAACTTACCATGTCCGGAGAGGACCTGCGTCATGCGGAAGGTAAGGACGCCGTGTTGCGTTTCCAGCCACTCCTCAAAGCGGGGACTTACCGCCATAATTATGGCATGCCCAAAATATGGTGTTAGATTTACTGGCTTCTAATAATGGTATCGACTGTCAAAGAAATAAAACTTAAAACTGGTATTTACGGCTTAATATACTTTCCAAGGTACAAAGTAGTCATTACAAAGTAGCGACACGAATAATTCAATATTTGCTCAATTTGAATAAATCCCAAGATATTTCAACGATTCTGTATGGGTACCATTAACGACATCAAAATATTTGATCCGTCTTCTCACATTCTATCCTCAAGTAACGCCTGTATGTAGGCAAATATTAATATTAATGATACGTTCGTAGGTATTTGAGGTACAATTACGCGAATGTTAATTCCTCTGGTTGAATTGTCGACTATTAAGCGTTTGTTTGTAGATACCTCGCATTGTGTTTATTTGTTAAACTGGTTAAATAATAACAGCCACATAATTCAAGGGTAAAGCTTACCTTGACTGCGGGGATGTTTAAAAGAGTTATTGTGGCTCTGGAACACAAAGGGCAACTGAAAAAACAGGTAGGTGTATGTCAATACAAGTCTGACACACCCACACGCTCCACCTAAAGCGAAAGAAGTTATTTGATGAGATCCCATCTAAAAAAAAATCTTAATAAACTGAAAGTGGACCCAAACATAGTTCAGGCTAGGTAGATTTATTAAAATAAACCGAAAATCAAAGAAAGAGTTGCATCAACCAGGCAGTTTTTGCAAAAGGTCTAAACGGAGAAATCCTGGTGTTGATAATAATCTGATATTTCACCAATATAAGATAACGTAGATAAAAGTTAATTTATTAAGTAGTAAAACATAGGTATGCACCTGTAATATAAAATGAAGTTTGCAATGATAACTTCTAATCTAAATTGGCTCAATACATGTGGAAATATGAAATTATCTATTTTGTAGATAATTCCATATTTCGATGTTGTGCAAATTGTGTGAGAATATGTAACTACTTACGTTTGGGTAGCCTTCTACAGTTACTTAATGTGTTAATCGATTTCTCTTATGCTTTTAATACCGTCAGTCACGATGTCATTTTATCAATTATTTCTTATCTTATGGTTTATAACGTATAAATGAAATGATTTCCCTCTTATCTTTTATGGCGTCAACAGCCAGTTCAGGCTGAAGATCATCTCATCATCATCATCATCATTTCAGCCGATAGACGTCCACTGCTGGACATAGGCTTCCCCCAAATGTCGCCACAAAGAACGGTCCTGCGCGTCTCGCATCCATCGGATTCCCGCAACCTTCACCAGGTCATCGGTCCACCTTGTAGGGAGCATCCAACACTGCGTCTTCCGGTACGCGGTCGCCACTCCAGAACCTTTCGGCCCCAACGGCCATCCGTTCTGCGAGCAATGTGCCCTACCCATTGCCACTTAAGTTTGGCGATTCTTCGTGCTATGTCGGCAACCTTGGTTCTCCTGCGGATATCTTCATTACTGATTCGATCACGCAAGGAAACTCCGAGCATAGCCCTTTCCATTGCCCTTTGGGTGACTTTGAGCCTTCTGATGAGGCCCACTGTGAGCGACCACGTTTCGGAACCATATGTCATCACTGGCAACACGCACTGGTCATAGACTTTCGTCTTGAGACACTGTGGTATATTGGATGAGAAGATACCGCGCAGCTTCCCGAACGCTGCCCAGCCGAGCTGGATTCGACGGTTGACCTCTTTCTCGAAATTAGATCTACCCAACTGGATTGTCTGTCCCAGGTAAACGTAATCGTCTACAACTTCGACTGCAGAGTCTCCGATCTTGATCGGAGTGGGTGCTACATGGATGTTTATCATGACTTTAGTTTTGTCCATGTTCATTTTGAGACCCACTCTTTCGGAAGCTCTACTGAGGTCATTTAGCATTGTGCTGAGCTCTTCCGCAGTCTCAGCCATGACTACTATGTCGTCGGCAAACCGAAGATGAGTGATGTACTCGCCATCTCGCTCGTCGTCTCGCTGAAGATTCTGCATTAAGGTAATATGACCTTGCAACTGGTGTCCCTCAAGGGTAGATTTTAGACCCTTTTTTGTTTTCTGTTTTTATAAATCTTTCATGCCTTAATCCGAAAGCGGTCTGCCTCGATCCTGAAGCAGGTACTAAATTATAAATTATTATATTTTTAAAGACAGTAACATTAGTTTTAAGTTTTTTACTAACACTATTCTATGGATTCTTTGTCGTCTGAAAAAAAAAAAATGTTATTATAAATCTCATAACTACTAAGCTTCAGAGTGCGTATCATCTTCGTGCTGACGATTTGCAGTTGAGCTATCAGTCGGGTGTTGACAACTTATCAGATGCAATCGAGGAGTGAAGTCGGGATTTGCAAGCGATTGAAAACTGGTCAAATCGATTGAGGGTGTCGGTTAACCCTACAAAGTGTCAGGTTGTCATAGTTGGAAGCCCCCATATTCTGAGAAAGCTGGATAGCCTAATGGAACCCACCTGTAATCTTCAACAATACAGTAATTCTACGATTGAAACAGATAAAAAATGTTAATGGGATCGCAGTCAAGCATTGGTTTATATCAATTAAAAAAAATATATAGAAATGTCACCGGCATGTTACGGTAGCTGTATCGACTGAAGAATCTCCCAACTCATATCAAGGCAATGCTTGTACAGTCTCTATTTTTTTTGGCATACATTACTATAGTACATTTTACTATAGTAATGTATGCTACTATAATCTGGGTGCAGACCTCTAGAATAAACTTGATCACCTTCTGTATAACTGCATATGATTTGTCTTCAACCTCTGTATGATTATGTAGCCGAGCATCGATTGCTTCCAAAATGATTACCCAAATACCCATTCATCAGATTAGAGCTTGACGCTCTAGGTCTTGATAACTCAGTTTTGTGGTCTGGCCTTCGTCTCCTTTATTTCCCCTCATAAAAATTAAGGAAAATTTGCACAACATTTCATAAATATCAATACATCAATTTGTACTGGTTTAATAATCGACCGCTAACACTCCCTGCAAGGAAGGATATCAACAAACTGATAAAATTCGTCTATGTTATGAAGGGAATCGACATCAGTAATCTGATTACCTAACGGGACATCATATTATAAGATAAGCGGCAAAACAAAATACATATTACGATATCAGTGAAGCTAGTTAAGTGGTTACGGTATCGTGACCCCCAAAGTGTTTATACACATGAGTAAGTAACCAACAGAGACTTAACTTCATGTAATGCTGCTGCATCAGGCATGGTTGAATCTGGCAATACTTGTATAGTACTACTAGACCTAACCCACAGTGAACATGCGGTGACTAGGGCGGTGGCGGTCGCGATTACCAATTTGATTGACCAGTGCATCGTGCATTGTTGTAGAAGCGTTGTGGGTAGTACAGCCCCCCTAGCCAAGTTACAATCGTTTCGTTCGCGCCGAATGCCTTGACTAGGCCACGCCTCCGATTCCTTTGTTCTGACCACGTGACTGAGCGTTGAAATGATGTCAGAACAAAGGAATCGGAGGCGTGACCTACTCAAGGCATTCGGGGCGAACGATACGATTGTAACTTGGCTAGGGGGGCAGGTTTTGTTTCCTCAGGAAAAAAAAATAAACTATCGCTGGCTAGCAAGGCCGTTCTGTCACGTCGTCCTTAGCGACCACTACAGTGACTTCAATGTGGACACAAAAGGTGGTTTTTTATATTTGAAATTTTACGTTCGCTATTGCCATCGCGCTAGCTATCCTCACCTTGGTCGAGACGTTAGATCGTTGATCGTTGGGTTTATTAATCGTTTGGAGCATGTACCTGCTTGCACCCTTTCATTTATTGGTTGCCTTAAGTCTCCATTTTGTATTTATTCTTGAGGTTCCGCATTAGTAAGCGTAGTACAAACATTTTACCGATAGTTTTTATAACTTCATGTGAAACATTTATTGTTTTATGATCGGCATAGGTACTGATCGACGACAACATGGTACAAAATGTTTTTCAGATTAAATACATAAACGTTATGGTATCTAACGCGTTACTAATTCATAACTGTCTTTTCCGATGTCTACTTTTGGGTTTTATCAGCACCACCCCATGCTGCTGGTAGGTACTGCATAAAGGCTTGGGGAGGTGAATTTATTATTTTTAGGGTTCCGTCTCTCAAAAGGAAAAATCGGAACCCTTATAGGATTACTTTGTTGTCCGTCTGTCTGTCTGTCAAGACCTTTTATCTCGAAAACGCGTTACAGTATCGATTTGAAATTAAAAACACTCAGGTTTGCGATCACTTGAAGCTGTGAAAAAATCAAACTTCTGAGTTAACGAAAAAAAAAGATATGTCACAAAACAAACGTATCTTTTGACATTCTCAAAGGATTCAAAATTCATAGGATACTTCTCGTTGACCCAGAATCTTAAAACGTGACATTTAGTAAGGTCATATAGTACAGGTATAGGAATAAATCTGAAAACAGTTAATTTATTGCTACGTCACAAAAAATTATACTTTTTTGCGATTCGGATAAATCTTCCGGGACTCCATTCGGGAATTGAACTATTCACATAGGTAAGTTTGTACGGTACCTCAGAGCGCGAGTCCAACTCGCTCTTGTTCAGTTTTTTCCTAATAATTATTATTAGTTAAACTCGGCCACTCCATACGCCATCACTGCAATTCCAGAAAGCCAAAGCCAACAGAACTGATCACCAGAAAAGCGCTAACCAATGAAGCTCGACGAGACCCGGTGAAATGATTTAACTGTCTTGAATCCTGTGATAAAATCAAAACAGCAAATAGCTGGAAAGGCGGACTTCTCTCATAATTAACCAGGAGATAGAAAAAAGTTAGGCCAATACACACAAAGAGGCATTAAAGTTTTGGCACGCCACAATCGAGGTGGTAAGTCCCCTCTTGGAAAGTAGCTAAAGAGGTGCCACGGAGTCCTCGCTTTTCGCTTGACGCAGGTCTTCGCCGAATATGGGTATTTCGGAAGGACCTGTTACAGAGTCGGTGGGAAGAGACTTGAAGATTGACGTGGTCGATGCCAGTTAGTGCTGCGAGATAGTTCAAAAGTGTGCGTGGCCCTAAAACGCAAAGGGCAACTGAAGAAACACATGTTTGTTGTAAGATTGCCTTAATGAAAAAGAGCGTTTTAGGCATTGCACCGCACATCTACAATACATTACCAGATGTCATAAAAAAATTGAATATTAGACAGTTCAAACAAAAATTGAAACAGGTACTAATTGAATTTCTAAATGATGAATTAATGTAGAACAACAGTTCTACATTAAATAAATAAACATATTTATTTGACTGTAGAAACAATTTTTTTTTAAATTCTTATATAAAATGTTGAGCATAAGCATAAGCATAATCAACCTTTTAATGTTCCCACTGTTGGGACTCAGGCCTCCTCTCTAGGAGAGAAAAATGAAATGTTGAGACTAATGGTAATTTATGATTAATTATTTATTTACCTATTGACATAACTCCATATTGTGACATTTATAATTTTTGATTATATTATTTTATCATCATTACATTAGTTTTGACATACCTGCAAATAATTCGAGTTTATTCTAGCATGATTAATGTATTTTTTTATCTATGCATGCAACCATATTTGTACGCCTCTAGGCATAACATAGCGACCTATGAACTTTATTTAAGATATGTATTCACTACCTATGTTAAACAAATAATAAATAATCGATTGATTGAATGTGCGCTCCACCAAGAGCGGAAAAAATATTTTATGAATTTTACTTCAAAAAAAGGATGTCAAAGTTAGTTAAATCTAACTTTCTCGTTGTTGTATAGACTCTCGGCGAGCGCGATTACGAAAAACGTACGAAAAAATATTTGAGAAAACAGATCTCAGTAAACATCACAACAACTTCGAAAACTGATTTCAGATCTGACATGTAAATCTTTTCAGTATTGCTGCCAATAAAACTGACCCAAAAGTTCAAAGAGCAAACATAAAAAATCCTAACTTTATTGGTATTGGACTCGATCAGTAGTTGTGATTTCGGAAATTTATTTCTGATCCGAACAGAAGTAGAAAGTTTGGGGATAAACTTAGAAATATTACACAGGATATATATTTATATATACTAGCTGACCCGGCGAACTTCGTACCGCCTAATAGTAAAGATCCATCTACTGGCATTACCAGAACAGTATAATTCATTTTATAATGACATTTTAATTAGAGAGATTTTTACCATATTTTCTTACCGTTTAAACCTTCCTTGGACTATCTCAAATATTTCAAGACCAAAATTAGCCAAATCGATCCAGCCGTTTTTGAGTTTTAGCAAAACTCACGAACAGCTATTCATTTTATATATAGATATGGATGATACAAAAGGAGAAAATTTTGAACAAGGTTACCTTTTATAACATAAGTGAGCACTAAGAGACGATTTTCCAAAAATTCACCCCCAAAGGGGATGAAATGGAGGTCCAAAGTTTGTTCGCAGAAACTACTACCTTCACACGGGCGAAGCCGATGGCAGAAGCTAGTTTAATTATAAAAAGTGTTTTTCAATAGTTACTAAGTTTTTAAATTGATTCCATAACTTTTTATTAAACACTAGCTTTTGCCCGCAGCTTCGACCGCGTACATAAAATATAGCCTATGTCACTCAGGAATAAAGCAGCTTTCTATCGGTGAAAAAATTTCAGAGATTCCAGTAATTTCAGAGATCTGACAGGCTAGGCTTAGGAGGTGGTCTATCTTACAAAAACAAAAAAACACAAAAAAAAAACAAACTTTACCTTTTTTATAATATTAGAGTAGATAAAATACCTACATTTATTGGAAGGCACTTTCTTTATTTTTAAGGAAGCTACTCTGCAGCTTGTTCCAATCTTTCCCGTATAATTCGAAGTACAAATACCTCCCGACAAGGATCGATTGGAGGACGGAATCTCATCCTACTGTGTCCTCACAAACCCTTCATTCTTGTCATTGTTCAGAGCATACATAATGGTATCCCTTACTATATTGAGCAAATATTTAACTTTGAAGTGTAATTTGATTTAGCTACCTTTCAAATGATCTAAATACCAGATCGTAGGAAGGATGAAGGCTATGTTACTTTTTATTACGCGGGTTTAGACCATCCTACTGAGTAAACAGATTGTTTTTAAATTTCTTCTGTATCGTAGGTGCATATACAAACATACTCACGTACTAGGTGAACGTCCCGGAACCACTATCTATAAGCCATACAAGTATTGGTTCTGTGCGGGAATCGAATCCACGGCACGCAGCGTAGTAGCTTATGGCTTTACCACTGCACCAACTCTCGCGCCGGGCCTTGGTACAGGCCATGGTCCGGAGCGAGGAGGAGTGGCAGGCGGACGCCTCCTTCTGCGAAACAGTAATGCTAGAAAAGTAGGCGGCCGATCGCGTGTGGCAAAGGTCCTCACGCCCCAACTGCCGCCGGGATTCCGATCCCGATTTCCGGCCACCGTAAGCGCGGGCTTGCGGACGGCAAGCAATGGGTGGCTCGCCGTCCGATCGCCCAGTAACCGTCTGGACAGGGCCCAAGTCGTCGACGGCCACCCACCCTACTCACCTACTGGGGCTATGGGTGATGCGAAAGAGATCCCCGGGGCCCTCGAAAAATGGCAAAAAAGGAACAGGAGTAGGTTTTTATTCAGTAAAAGTCTGACACTATCCCCCACACTCCGCCCAAGAGCGAGGGATGTCATTAGATAATATTTCCACCCGAGAAAAAAAAACCACTGCAACAACCGATTTCAAAATATTACGACCACGTGAATGTGTCGGATCACATCGGTCAATTTGGATGCGAAGTAAACAGTCATAGCCAATCAGCCAGCGCGGCTTCTCTTGACGTCAATTAAGGTGAAGCAGCTTCCAGTTTTAAATTTTTGGCGTTCGGGTAACTTCGGAATTTGCAACGAAGAATTCGAAATTTGAAATTGTAATGTTATTTATACATAAGAATTAGAACATGGCGACTTATTTAAGACGCACACAGACATACTCTCGCCCGCCTAGCATTCGAGATTTGCAAACTATTTCACTCATCAAATCTAAAGTAAAAGAGCACTATCTTTCCTCTCTAGTATGATAATTATATATATATATATATTATGTATTTATTTTTAGTATAAGGTATATAAGTATTTATTACTTTAATTTAAGATTTCACATACTCTTCTTTTATTACTTCTACACACTATTATCTACATTTCTTCCTATTTCTGCTTTCGCAGGTCTGCTGGAAGAAATTTTATTAGAAATAAGAAGTCCCTTTGTACAATTTTTATAACATCATGTATCTTCTTTTGCATATAAATGTGAGTACACAAATTGTTTAAAAAAAAAAGTTACTCTCACATTTATTATATTATTAGGATTCCCAGAATAGCTCTTTTAATTGGCTATAGGATCTCACAGTATCGTAACGGACAAGCGAAACACATTTTTAAAAGGGTTCCATGGGTTATTCTTAGACTTGAATTCAAAAATACACTTCAACGCAGACAAACAATTCGTGAAAATTAACTTATTTTTACAGCGTTCGCAAAGTTTTACGAAAAGAAAAGCGAACTACAAGAAACTATAAAAACACTGTTGAAAAAACAGTTATAATAATATCTCAAACTGAAATCTTTAACAAAACCTTATTCAAATCATTTTAGCATAAATATATAATTTCTAAGCATATCTCAAAAGACAATTTAGTCAAATACAAGGAAAATCGAATATATTCAGATCACTAAATCTATTTGTTAAAATATATAAGAACCGCAGATAGTGACGATACTATATGTATTTAGATAAGGATTGTATCTTAGATGTAGCTATCACAATCATGACATTGATGGGTGTGGAAAAATACTTGTCAAATCGCTTTTTCATACGAAAACAATTTGTGCGAAAGGTTGCTCAGAGACGGCCTTCTGGTTAGGACCGAGCCCCGAGCCACACGGAACACTACGCGTCGACGGCTTGCTGAGCCCTGACATCTCTTTGAGGCGCGTGTTCCACGTGCGCCTCAAAGAGATGTCAGGGCTCAGCAAGGTCGATACCCGCTAGGCATACCATAGTCGGCCTTATAATGATCCCACTGTTGGGTCTCAGGCCTACTCTCTAGGAGGACTAGAGGGTAAGGCCGTAATCCACCACGCGGGCCCAGTGCGGTTTGGTGGATACCCGCTAAGGCCACAAGAAATTTCTGAAAGGGAAACCTTGGTCCTAGAACGCAAAGGGCAACTGAAGGACACAGGTAGATTATAGTTAATAAGAGTCTGACACGCCCTATCGCCCCAACCTAACGCGGGAAAGCGCTCCAACCCTAGAAAAGGTAAAAATAAACGAGACTGCTAAGAGCTGCCTTTTGTACCAAAAGATTTCGACCCACATACGAAGTACTTATTTACAAAATTCACGCAGAAAATGTCAGCAAAACCGTAGGGGCCCAGCAAGGTCGATACCCGCTAGGCATACCATAGTCGGCCTTATAATGGTCCCACTGTTGGGACTCAGGCCTACTCTCTAGGAGAGGGCAAGGCCGTAATCCACCACGCGGGCCCAGTGCGGGTTGGTGGATACCCGCTAGGGCCACAAGTAATTTCTAACAGGGAAACCTTGGTCCTAGAACGCAAAGGGCAACTGAAGGACACAGGTAGGTTATAGTCAGTAAGAGTCTGACAGGCCCTCTCGCCCCAACCTAACGCCGGAAAGCGCTCCAACTCTAGAAAAATAGACGAAAAAAAAAACGAGACTGCTAAGAGCTGCCTTTTGTACTAAAAGATTTCGACCCACATACGAAGTACTTATTTACAAAATTCACGTAGACCCTTGCGTAAATAAAAACCTCTTTCTTTTTTTTGTATGGTACGTAGATATATAGATGTAGGGCTGAGGCATAGTTTGAAAGATTAAGGCCTACTGTCCACGGACGCCTAGCTTCATAGACGCATATAGTCGTTGCGACTTTAAGACCTCTTATGTCCCCGATGTTAATAGAAACTTTTTTCTTTCAATATTTTGCACTGTTTGAAAGTCGTACGTTGCGCTTACCTACCCCAAGCATAGTAAATTGATGTATCGTTGCATTGCGCGCGCTGATGGCGGTGTGTTGAAGTTGAGTCGCTTCAAAACCGGGTTTACTTGTGCGCATGGAATGATGCACGATAAAAAAATTACACATTACAGATATTTAAAAAGAAATTATATAGATTGCTACTTGAAAAATGTTATTACACAATTAATGAATTTTTAAATGACAAATCTATATGATTTTTAATCATTTACAGTGTTTTTAATTTTAAATAATTTTCTTTGTTTTATTGACTAATTATTAACTTACTATTATTGACGTTATATTGATTATTGGGTAATTTATTGACCATTTACTGACTAATTATTAACTTATTATTGACATTGTAATATTGACTATTTTTTTTTTACTTCTTTTTAGCATTGTAATATTGACAAATTATTGATAATATTTTTTTTCGTAGAATAATTATCATGAAACAGTTTGTGTTTCATGATAATTATTCTACGAAAAAAAATAATCTATTTTTGCATGCCTGACGGTAGAATGTACTGGATCCTTCTTTTACTTAACACCATATTTTTGTACCTACATTCTTGCAAATAAATCATCATTTTATTTCATTTAGATTTACGTTATTTTTAATTTCTTAAAGTTTAATATATTTTGTACACTGAACAAACTACCTATTTATTTGTTAACTACCTCTTAAACATGTATATATGTGTGTAAGTTAAATAACCTAACACTAACAACAATTATAAATAATCTAACTTTTCTACCGTACACTCTCAATAAGGTTCAGTTGAAAACCAGCGTCAGGCAACTACCACGAAGTTGTCTGGCATTTTTGCTGAACTGGACCTATTTCGCGCAGGCCGAGACACACAGTGTTAGTTATTTTATTTTTTTATCTTAAGTATTTACATGTTGTTTCTACATTGTGTGTATCTGTGTACGTGTGCCAAATAAATATTTTTCTTTCTTTTCTTTATGTGTAAAATTAAACTTTATGAGAAAATCGACATAAACCGACTATTAAAAAAATATAATGAAACCAAATACAACAATAAATATAGATTTCCTGCTTTTGATTTGGCTATTGTTAGTTGAAATTAAAAGTGGTATGATAGTAAAAAAAAAACAGTTCACATGTTAAAAGTAGTTTAAATGTCAAACCCGGGAATGTTTAAGTCAAGAGTGAATAGGATACTTCTAAGTAAGCGCGTTCCATCGTCGACCGCATCGTCGCTTTCTATCAGGTGAGATAGCGGTCAAGCGCGAACCTATCAAGAATAAAAAAAAATTGTATTTTATTAAAAAGCACATTGTTGATCTTGAATTTAGTAAAAAAAATTACGATTAAATCGTCGTATAAACATGAGAGTTATTGTATTCGATAGAGCTTCAAAATGATAAAAAGGGTGGAGTAAAAAAGTGATTTTGCCAAAAGTGACACATAGGAGGTCTTAGAGTCGCAACGACGAAATGCGTCAATACGCCTGAACTCTGTCGACGAAGCGGCAGCGTCTTGCCGTAGTGTCGTTGCTATTGTGGCCCTGGAACGTAAAGTTCAACTGAAGGAATACAGGTGGGTTTCGCTCCACCCTGAGCAAGACGTGTTATTAGATAGTTTCCCACCTCAAAAAAAAGATCGGGCAAGTGTGAGTCGGACTCGCGCACTGAGAGTTCCGTACAAACTTATCCATGAAAACAGTTCAAAAATCGCAAAAAATGTTTTTTTGTGAAGTAACTTCAAATTTAGTTTTCAGAATTTTTCCTATACTTGTGCTATGAGACCTTGTTTTATGCCATATTTCAGGATTCTAGGTCAATGGGAAGTACCCTATGAATTTTGATTCCCTTGAGAGTGTCGTTTTAAAAATTTACGTTTTTTGCGACATAAACAGCCGTACCTTTTTTTTTCGTTAACTCAAAAGTTTAATTTTTTACAGCTTCAAGGGACCGCAAATTTGAGTATATGATTTTAATTTCAACTCGATACCTCCACGCGTTCCTGAGATAAAGTGTCACAGACAGACAGACGAACAGCAAAGTGATCCTATAAGGGTACGGAACCCTAAAAAGATTTTTCACATCGCCTTTTAGATAACATTTTATTCTATTTTTTTTAACCGACTTCTAAAAAAGGAGGAGGTTCTCAATTCGGATGTTTGTAATTTTTTTTTATGTTTGTTCGCGCATAACTTCGTCGCTTGCCAACCGATTTGAAAAATTCTTTGTTCGTTTTAAAGGGTATACTTCCCAAATGGTCCCATAGTCACCAAGTCGGGATCTGATGATGGAATCTTGGCGGAATCGAAGGAACTCCTCAAATATTATAAGCAACTATATAGTGAATTTAGTATTTTCATTGAGAACGTAAGCATTTACAGTCAAAAAGTAACATTTGATGAAGTGGAACTGAAGAAGAAGACCAGAAATGGTCAACGGAACTTCTTACTCGCATAGATATCACAATGAAGATAGTTAAGCGACTATGACAATACAAATAAATGAATGGTTCTTAATAGTTACGTTGAAAATGGTATCATCGAAGGGAGTTCCCTTCCCTTGCCTACCTTCCGGCTCCAGTCGATGTTAAATAAGATACAAATAATACCGACAAACACCGACTTCCGAAATTAAAGTTATTGTGATCCTTTTAGTGTTTTTTAGTGAAGTCGGTTATTATTTTTTTGTAAAAAGTTTTTTTATTATTCCACAACTATCACACAACGCCGTCTAGTCCCATGCTAAGCAAAGCTTGTGTTATGGGTACTAGACAACTGATAAACATACTTATATATTTCTAAATACATACATATATAGATAAATAAATTACACCCAGACACAGAACAAATGATCATGCTCATCACACAAACATTTGTCCTGGGTGGAGTGGTTAGTGAACCACTAGACCAACAGGCCAGTCAAATATTTGTTCGTGTTTCACTTTTGGAATACCAAAACAGCTCTTCTATTGAAGACTAATTGCTCTAAGATCAGTCTACCTCATCGTACATAAATCACAGCTAGATAGACAGATTGATGTTAGACGTGATTCGAATCTTAGACTAATCTCAGGGCTCTATACTACCCTTATCGTGTGTGGAGCTGCGGGCTGACAGTCTTAATAGGTACAAAAGATGTGGTACGAACCGAAAATAATTTAGTCAGCTATCGCTATTTCTTCCACCACCCATATTTTAGCCTTCCTTTTTCTTCTTTTTTTTCGTACCTTTTTTAATGAAGTTGTGTAACATATTATAATATGTATGTATATATTTATAGTTATGTATTGTGTCTTATATATATAGAGACTGATCAATTTGTTAGCAGCACACCGCAGACTACCCCCTGTATTATTATCCATCCTAAGTTTGTCTGGAAGATATCGCTGTTAGCGATAAGACCGCCATTGTACCCATAGATTTAAGTTTATTTATAAGTTGTGTTACTTTTATTGTGTACAATAGTTTATTCTATTCTATCGCAATTTTTTTTTTATTCGTTGGGAAAATCATCTTATGACAAAACCCGCTCTTGGGCGGAGCGTGAGATAGTGTCAGACTATTACTGACTAAAAACCCACTCCTGTTCCTTCGTTGCCTTCGTCCCAGGGCCCCGGCTTTCGCTTTCACACTACCCGTGGCCTCAGTAGGCTTCGACCCTGCTGGGCCCCTACGATTTGCTGACATCTCTGAGGCGCGCGTGGAACAGTACGCGCCGTCGACGACTTGGGCTCGGTCCGATTACCAGACGGCTGGACGGCGAGCCACCCATTGCTTGCCGTCCGCAAGCCCGCGCGTACGGTGGCCGGAAACCGGGATCGGAATCCCGGCGGCGGCGGTTGGAGCGTAAGGACCGTTGGCTCACGCGATCGGCCGCCTCCTTCGCTAGCATTACGGCTTCGCAGAAGGAGGCGACCGCCTGCCACTCCTCCTCGCTCCGGAGCATGGCCTGAACCAAGGCCCGGCGCGAGAGATCGCCGCCGCCGACTGCCCCCACGAGGACACGGCGTTGCTCTGCCCAAGCGGGGCACACCTCCACCATGTGCTCTACCGTGTCCTCCGGGCGGTCCACACAGTGGCGACACCCGGGCGTCGTTTCCGCACGAATCCGGTGCAGGAACCTCCCGAACTTACCGTGTCCGGTGAGAACCTGCGTCATGCGGAAGGTGAGGACGCCGTGAGGTCTTTCCAACCACGCCTCAAAGAGGGGACTTACCGTCAAAGAGGGGACTTACCGTCAAAGAGGGGACTTACCGATTCTATCGCAATCACATTGCGCTGACTTCAGAGTCATTACTAAGTCTAATCGCAGTCAAATAACCTCCTCACTTTTTGAAGTCGGTTAAGTAAAGCGAAAAGCTAAGAAAAGCATCCGAATTGCTGACCACAATCAGCAGTTGGATTAGTGGTCGGTCAGTGGCCTTTCCTACTATCCCGGAGGTCGTGGGTTGAATTTTCACACAGCTAAAATAATTAAAGAGTGAAAAATAGTTAACAAAATTACTTTTATTTTGGGAGTCGGTACCAAAAAACAGAGAAAAACTGACTTTCGGAATTCTGAAAATTATAGTTTTGTTTTTAAAGTCATCTGTATATATTTTGTAAAAAAAAAACATCTTTCTTTTCTAGCTTTCGGCTTCATTCGATATTTTTTTTGGCGAAAGAATTTATTCAAAACTAGCTGTGCACTGTGGTTTCAACTGCGTCTTTGGTTACTGTCCCCCCCGTCGGTTGTACCGTAACTAATGTTATACAACCTGTTGTTTTTCTCTATAAATGGACTATCCTACACTAAAATCATTTTGAAATTCGAACCAATAGTTCTTGAGATTAGCGCGTCCAAACAAAAAAACTCTTCAACTTTATAATATTATTATAGCCTACTGGGGCTATGGATTGTGCGAAAATACTACCTATATGTACTATGGAATGCAATAAAGTATTGAGTATTGAGTATAAATCCCGGGGCCTTAGAACGAAGGCAAAGAAGGAACAGGAGTGGGTTTTAGTCAGTAAAAGTCACTATCCCACCTAAATAATATTAAATATAGATTATTATCTCTGCAAACAACAGTTTATAGAACAAACAATAACCATTACTCAAAACTCAAAGCAACAAGTTTCAGAACTGCTCAACAAACGGTTCACAGAGCCATGAAGCCGTTCCCATGCCGTTGTGTAAACCATTATAGAAAATTTTCCAGACAATTTAAAATGAGCTTGAGCGTGACGGCATCAATATCCACCCATAAGTTTTCCTTAGCCTTGACCTAACTTGGCACGGGGTCTTAATAAACTGGCTACTTTTTACTCGAAAGATAGAGATACTCGTATATCTTGACTGGCCTGTTGGTCTGGTGGTTAGCGGCCCTGACTGCTATGCCGGAAGTCGTGGGTTCGATTCCCACCCAGGACAAATGTTTGTGTGATGAGCACGATCATTTGCTCTGTGTCTGGGTGTAATTTAACTATATATGTATGTATTTAGAAATGTATGTATATAAGTATGTTTATCAGTTGTCTAGTACTCATAACACAAGCTCTGCTTACTAGACGGCGTTGTGTGATAGTTGTGGAATAGCATAATAGTAATATATTATATTAATTATTATCTAGAATTTCTCTAATACACCACAATTTTTTTATTAGTAAAAATACTTTAAGAGCTTATTAGAAAAGGTCTTTTTATTATTTAAGTAAAGTCTCAATAAATAATATTCATAAACAGCAAAGTTATGAGTGTTTGTTTATATCCCAAATTGTCACCCAATCTATGGAAATATTGTACAGGAAAAACACTACGCGTAGTATTTTCTAGTAGGAATTGTTATGAATGACTGATTCAATTATGAATTTACCAATTATGACAATTTTGCGGACAAGTTTTGGGATTTCGTAACGGGTACAGATAAAACCATTTTTTTTTTGTACTAATTAAAAAGTAGGGTGTATTTAAAGATCTCGTGTAACATATTTGTTATCGAACTCCACCGAAACGCTATGACCGATTTTTATGAAATTTTTTGTGTATATTTGGGATGTTTGAGAATAGGTCGTAGGCTGTTTTATACCCTCCTCCCCCATTTTTACTTTGATAATTTATATGGCAGAACAAAGTTTGCTGAGTAATCTATAATTTAAAAGAAAACAGACGTAAGATGAGATCAAAAACATAATATTTTTCCAATTTTGTTACAAAAAAGATGTCTCAAAGAGTAGGGCCGACGTCTGCTAGGGCTGGGGGATTTTTTGCAAGAGTTACTTTGAAACTGGAACGCTTAAGACAACTAAAAGAACACAGGTGAGTTTTAGTCAAAAAAAAGTCTTAGGGTGTTTTTAATATCGTGTCGTTTTGATCACGCATTCGGAATCGCCCCGCACGCGTAACCCCCACAAATGTCCTTTTCAAAAGTCTTTATTGTAATGCGTGGTATACGCACGCGGGACGCGGGGGCGTGATCCCGGACAACAGTGTCTCACGCTGCGTGAAATTTTGTTTCCGCACGGAACGCCTTATTAAAAACACCCTAAAGGTAGACTGCGCACACGTGTCCCACGTACGCCGATCTGGACGCGTCGGTCTCCATACATTTTATAAGGAAACTAGACTTGTAGAGCTACACTAGATCCACGCAACGCGACGTAATTCTATGTACAAATCAAACGTGATCCACGTGTGCGTCGGTCTAAAGTAGTTCTAGCTTAAGACTGTCTAATTTTCTACATCCTAAGAGTCTTTAAATCAATAGTAAACAGGTAAATAAGCAAGCGTTCTCCATCTTCGACCATATCGTCGCTTAACATTAGATGAGATAGTGGTTAAACTCGAACCGACCAATAATTTAAAACATTTCGTATCACTCCGCCCTCTCATTCCGCACAAACAAAATGTTTTTCTTTCTTTCTTTCTTTCACCCAGAGCGGAAGAAGTTATTTGGTGACTTCCCATCTTAACCAAAAGTTTTGTCTTGTTACATCGACGAATTAAGCGTTTCATTAAAGATGTGTGGGTTTTGGCGACTCCAGCGTTCGTTTGAGATACGGAAATAGCACATTTCAACGAATCCTTTGATATGGGGTCGCATTTTGGCGACTCAGTGCATTGGAACGTGATTTCTATCAATACTGTGTCAGTTGCTTCTAAATTGCGACTAAAATCTGGTTTCTGGGGTTTCGAAACTAGAGTTGAATTGATATTTCAATGTGTATGAAGAGAAGAAGGTATTTGGAATTTTACGATTTTCAGATCATTTCAATAACTTACTAAAAAAAATATCATTTTCCACAACATAGCAATTAACAATTTTGTTTTTATTGCCTTTTTTGCACTTTAACTCGAGGAAGATTCGAGAAGATGTTGCTTTATAATGATACTACTGAGGCGTCCGTTACACGGTCATGCAAGCTTCAATCATGAATGATGTTTGCATGACGGAATTTTATCGCCATACTTTTTTCGTCATCCAAACGTCAATCATCGCAAAATATTTGACTATGGCTAAACTGGCAGCTAAACCTATCGTGTAATGAACGCCAAAGACTCAGAGATTTTCCACAACATAGCAATTAACAATTTTGTTTTTATTGCCTTTTTTGCACTTTAACTCGAGGAAGATTCGAGAGGATATTGCTTTATAATGATACTACTGAGGCGTCCGTTACACGGTCATGCAAGCTTCAATCATGAATGATGTTTGCATGACGGAATTTTATCGCCATACTTTTTTCGTCATCCAAACGTCAATCATCGCAAAATATTTGACTATGGCTAAACTGGCAGCTAAACCTATCGTGTAATGAACGCCAAAGACTCAGAGGTCTCCTCTAGGAGGAATGGGCCGTAATCCACCACACGGGCCCATTGCGGGTTGATAGAGATGTCACATGAATTTTTGGTTCTAGCAACTAACATGCCAGTTTCTTTGTGATGTATTCCTTCACCGTTTGAACTCGCGACCAACAAACTCTTAAGTCGGAGCCGTTACTACTAGGCAACCACTCTGCTCCAATTCTACTGCTCAAGTGTTTGTCTGAAAATTGTAGATAACTTTTACCATTGTCCACCCGTCGACTTTAGACATCAAA
This sequence comes from Mythimna vitellina, assembly GCA_949316375.1. NCBI lineage: Eukaryota > Metazoa > Arthropoda > Insecta > Lepidoptera > Noctuidae > Mythimna > Mythimna vitellina. The sequence continues at coordinate 16,400,775 of OX438706.1, forward strand.
TATAAAACAAAAAATTAATAAAAAATAGAAGAGTTCGAAGGTTAATACCAAAGAATCATGTAAACTTAAGTCTGTAGCCGGAAATGCGAAGGACATCGGGAGTCGCAAACGATTTCCAGTCTCAGTAGGTGCGGGCTTGCGGACACCGAGCAACGGGTAGCTCGCCGTCCGGTCGCCCGGTAAGAACCAATCCTGAATCAACGGCGCGTTGTGGTCTACTCGAGCCTCAAAGATATGTCAGAAGATTGACGAGGCCGGTTAGGCCCTAGACATCGGGCCAAGGCTTTTTTTTTTATTCTTGATAGTTTCGCGCTTGACCACTATCTCACCTGATGGAAAGCGACGATGCGGTCGACGATAGAAATAACCTATTCACTTAGGTCGAAAATCATCCAATGACATCTCCCGGTCTAGGGCCGAGCGGGGATGGCGTGTCAGATTTTCACTGACTAAAACTCACTCCTATGTTCCTTCTTTGCCTTGCGTTTAAGGACCCCAATGAATGATGTCTGCCAGGGCTACGGATCGTTCGCAGGCATTACCCTCTGTAGGAACACTGTGGGGTTTGGACACTCCCTCTCGTTCTACCCAGAGCTGGAGAAATATTTTGATAATTTACATTGACATAGTACGAAGAAGCGCCAAACTTAAGTGGAAATGGGCAGGGCACATTGTTTGCAGAACGGATTGCCGTTGGGGCCGAAAGGTTCTGGAATGGCGTCCACGTACTGGAAGACGTAGCGTTGGAAGGCCTCCTACAAGGTGGACCGATCACTTGGTAACGGGATTGCGGGAGTCCGTAAATACAAGACGTACAGGACCGTTCATTGTGGCGACACTTGGGGGAGGCCTATGTCCAGCAGTGGACGTCTTTCGGCTGAAATGATGAATGGTGATGACATTTAAGGTGTTTATATAAACAGGTATTTCCTGGATTAAGTTATATATGTTACGGCTAATAGCCAAAGTGTGGCTACACCTAGTTATAGCACACTACAACTAATTACACAAATAAACAAGTTTTGTAAACTATTCGAGTAAGTGACAGATTTACTTTCTTACTGTTCTTTTTTCACGTTGCCTTTTATCAAACATTGCATTGGATTGCGCTAGATGAAACATCAAGCTTTAAAATCTAGATCACGTTGACGATAGACGGATCGGGAAGGACCCTCTTAAGGAGATTTAAGAAATTAACTTCTTACGGAATTCATTGGTAGGATTCATCATCATCATCATTTCAGCCGAAAGAAGTCCACTGCTGGACATAGGCCTCCCTCAAGCGACGCCACAACGACCGATCCTGTGCGTCTCGCATCCACCGCACTCCCGCGACTCTCACCAGGTCGTCGGTCCACCTTGTGGCCTTCCAACGCTGCGTTTTCCGGTGAGCGGTCGCCACTCTAGAACCTTTCGCCCCCATCGACCGTCCGTTCTACGAGCAATGTGCCCTGCCCACTGCCACTTTAGTTTGGCGATTCTTCGGGCTATGTCTGCGACCTTGGTTCTCCTGCGGATATCTTCATTCTTTATGCGATCACGCAAGGAAACTCCGAGCATAGCCCTTTCCATTGCCCTTTGGGTGACTGTAAGCCTTCTGATGTGGCCCATCCAATATCCAATTCATAGTTAAAGTCAAATCTTCAATTGGGTGATGTTTAAACAAAAATCCTAACAAAATACGCATTTAAAATGAGGACCGTACTTAACATATCTAACAGCTTTGTAATATAAAACTCGCTTAGCAGCAAGACTCAAAATTCCAACTTATTCAGCGAGGATTTGCAAAGAAGGTACCACTAGGTTTTTGACAAACCGCATATTCAGCTTTTCACATCTTCGCGCTGAATTTATTCAAAACTAGCTGTTCTCTGCGGTTTCACAGACGTCTTTGGTTACTGCTCTGCTCCCTTGGGGGAAGCGAGATGTTATACAGCCTTCTTCAATGTATAGGATATTCAACACTAAATGCTTAAAAAAATGCTATTTTAATAACTATATTTAGTTTTTATTTTTACTTTATTTACATTGTTCTCACATGATAGCGACAAGAAACATGTAACAGATATATTTGTAATTACAAAACATGATTGAAAAGAGTGTCCATGGAGTTTCTTGCACATTCTTCTCCATAGAGATCTACGCTTTGGAATGTGCAATTAGCATCATTTTTTCTGACTACTTGACCTCTCAAATGTACCTGTAAATGGTTTATTTGAAATAAAATGCTTTTACTTTGACTTTAAATGTCGAAAAAAAACTGTGTATCTATTATAATACATTGTACTAAATGTTGATGTTTTTTGTCAAACTAATGACAGCTCCATATGTTCTGACAATTATTGTCTATTCCACGTTGCCTAGATGAGATCGCGGAATGCGATAAAGCCGGCCATTTTACAAAATAGACACGTACAAAATTTATATCTAAAACACGTTTTAGATATAAATTATTTCTTGCTGTAAGTACCTACAATAAATTATATAATAAATAAACAATTAAAATATATTTTCATTTATAACCAGTAGTTTCTGAAATTAGCGCGTTCAAACAAACAAACTCATCGTCTTTATATTATTACTTTTTTTTTTGTATGTTCATTGATTTCTCGGTCAATTGTGGACAGATTTTGTAAATTATTTTTTTGATTGAAAAGCTTCCGAGTTGGTCCCATAGAAATATTGTTATGATCTGACGATGAACCTCGGAGATATGGAGCGGAACTCCTCATAGGATTACAGCAGAATTGTCGTAACAAGTAAAATTGCTTTGTTTATACGCGATTTATATTTTTATACGATATTTTTCGTATACGCGATGACTTTAAGTTTGACTGAGGGGTAATTTTTAGTTGTAGTACCGTAAATCCTCTTCCTCCTCGAGTCGTATTCCTCATTACTGAGGGTCGTGAAGTTCCCGCTGGATTAGTTTTTTTCTGATGGTATTTCGCCATCTGTGACGGTTCTTAGCGTCATGAAGTGCGACGTGCAATTGGGTGTCCAGTGTGGAGCTGACCTGATCTGCCCATCTTTTTGGGCTGCGGCCTCTTGGTCGTTTGCCAACCATGCCAGTTACAATGAGCTGTTCAAGGTTGTGGCCATTTTTCCTGGCAATGTGGCCAAAGAACTCCAGAACTCTGCGCATACAGGTAGTCGACAGTCTGGTGTTGATGTTCAGTTCACGTAAGATAGAGAGGTTTGTACGAAAAGCAGTCCAGGGAATTCGAAGCATTTTTCTCCAGCACCACATCTCGAAGGCATCAATGCGGTCGCGGTCCGCCTTTTTCAAAGTCGCAAGTCTCAGCCCCGTAGCTGAATATGGAGAAGACTAAACATTTAACCAGTTTAGTTTTGATTTTACGTGAAATGTTCCGATCCCTCCATATGCCTTGCAACTGCGACATTGCACCCTTGGCCATTCCTATACGCCTCCGGATTTCCTTTTCACAAGAACCTGTGTTACTGATGTTCGCACCGTACCATAAATAAAAAGTGTAAAATAAAAAACTTTTTACAATAATAATACAACCGACTTCAATGTAGAAAAGCAACTGGGCAAGTGCGAGTCGGACTCGCGCCCTAAGGTTTTTGTACAAACTTACCTATGTAAACACTAAACAGTTCAATTACCGAATGGAGTTTCGAAGATTCTTCCAAATCGCAATTTTTTTTGTTGTTGTGACGTAACAAATCTCCTGCGTGATGACGACTTCACTCGCCAATTCATTCTCCGTGGGTGCTGGTGGATTTGGGTCGCTACTTCGCCTTAGTAATTAGCTACGACCAAACGGGCTCGCTCCGGGGTTAGACATAATACCGAAAACACTTTGTTTATTGTACAAAAAGATCTATCTAGTTCATCTTGGTTATGAAAGTCAGTTACAAATCACACGAAACACACTTTATTTTTATACTGATGGAGCAATATTTATATTTATTTGTCGTAATTGTTTATTTCATTATAATCAATAACAGAACACACGTCCGCTTAGTCTCGCGACTCGTAAGTGATTGACATTTTTAAAACTACGCAAGGAATTTTGATGCGGTTTTTTTAATAGGTAGAATGATTTAAGAGGAAGGTTTATTTGTATAATATATCCATAGTATAGTAAGGAAAAACTGATAATTTTGGAGGTTTCTAATGTGATATCGTAAATAAACAGATTTTTTGCGCTTCGATTCCAAACGCTGGCTGAACCCTACGAGATAGATCAAAATAATATACTTCAGTTTTTTTTTTTTTCGGGTGGGAAAATGTGTTCGACTTGCTGATGACCAGCCAGGGTCCGCACAGGGCTTCGGATGGAACCAGGGAGCCCGACAGGAAATAAAAGATTGCTACCCTGTACCAATTGTATATTTTCGCAGAAAGAGGTTTTTCACAAGTACATAGGGGTTATCTATCGGTTCAAGCTGAACTGCAGCACGCTGACAGATGCTTTAAAACAAGGAAAAACAAGACCCTTATTGTTCTTTAGAAGAAGCAACATATTTAAAGCGTGGATTTCTACCGCCTCCTCATCGGGAAGACCATTTTTTAGCTCCATTAGAAGAATCTTCTATCACAGATACAGCAAATTGGGTATGGAAATCTGTTGATTATAGAGGGGCTAGTTTGGTTGATTCGGAGATGGCTTGTAGATTACCATATACTCGTGGACCAGATTACTATTGTAAAATAGTAGATACGATCACTAAAGCTTGGCTTAAACGAGGAATTGTATTTAATGTTCCTTTGTGGAGCTCGTTAGGTAGACAAGTTTGGGAAGGAGAAGAATCAGATAAGTTTTCTTTAACATATTTAGAGCCTCAAATGGATCCAGAACCGGCTAGTGGGTCTAATCCATCGGTATCATCTAAGAAAGGGAGTGTAGTTATTGATCACCAAATTTCCCCAGATATAGGACCTTATCATAATGTGTCATCTGGACTATCATCATATGCTCGTTCTCAAGAACGTCAGATTTATAAATCTATGACAGATAGATGGATAAAATTGGGAAAATATACTTGGAAATCCTCTCATAAAATTGAAGATGTGGTATTTGATATGCGGCTTTAAATAGATGCTTTGAGATGATCTAATACAAATACCCCTAATTTGCAAATATTTTTAACGCACCGTTGGTTTAGATTTGACGATAATTTCCATATCGTCAAATCTAAACCAACCGTTTTGTATTAAATTGTAATAAATTTCAAGTGGGACAATTGATTGCTTTTTGGACGTACGGTTTGGTTTCAACTAATGTGATCAATTTATTGAATGTGTACTCGGGTGTTCAACGAAACCATATATTTTTAAATGCTGGTACGTCGAATGATGGTATTTTAAATCCCTTATAAATATTTTAACTCAATGATGACAATGGGTTCGTTGGCTGGTATGGGTCATATTCGTGTCTAACCCCTAAATCCTTTAATAGTGGCAGATACAACATCTACTTCTTGCCATTTTTCAGTGTATTTAACATTTACAAATGCAAAATTCTTTGGCATAATATCGAGAGGGTTGTCTATTGAACAATCAATATTAGAACCGCAAATGGACACAGTAGGATCTTTGGCATCCGGGAGGGGGGGGGGTCATATTTTGCAAGCTGGTAGTGAACTATTAAGTACCATAGGGAAAGAATTTAATAGAGATAACCCTCCTTTGAGTTTACAACCAAGTACATTAATACCTCAAACAATGAATTCTTTAGCTTATACGGACTTTATAGCAGATCCTGTTAATATGCTTCATGCAGACCCTAGAGGACAAACGCCATGTGTAGATATAACTAATGAAATGGATGGCGTGCGAATTGTTCAAGGTTGGGGGTTTTTCAAACAGTTACGTGGAGAGTTAGTGCTGCGTCAGGGACTCAACTATATACTACACCTAATATTCCACTAAAAGCAGTAAGACGGTATCCAGGTGTAAGCTCGAACAATATAACCACGATTACTCCTCCGGACCGATCATAATCCGTTACTGTCAATTTTCGGACCGCATCGTGGTATACCAGATCAATCCGGGGGAGAGGAGGAGGAATTCGAGGAGGCATTGCCCGGCTCTCCTAGCTCTGGTCATACAGGAGAAGCGACACCGCAACAGCAGGTGAGCCAGCGGCCACACCACGGTCTAGACGCAATCGGTCTATTAGCAATTTCAAATTATTTTATTAGTATGTATGTTTTGCCTTAGATTTTTGTAGCTTAATTGTTTGATTGTAAGTCTAAGCTAAGGGGAGGAATGTTAAGTATGTGTGCGTGTGCCTGCGCACCTTTAAGTATGGTTACAAATAAACGTCAGTGCGTTACTAGTAAGCCGTTGTTTCACTCGTCTGTCCTCGGTACCCCGAATATTCGTGTATTAATTTGTTGACGCTGTGTGTCGTTTGCATGATTCCCGTGAACTGTGGGGGTACTATATTGTGCATGCCCCTTTTTCGAAATTTACGTTTCTAGATCGAGTTGTTTTCAGAGAAATCATCATATTTAAATCCGGAAAAAAATATATAGTACAGATACATCTTTAATCTAGTGACTTTTTTGGTTAAAAACACATTATTTAACATTCCACTCGATAAAAAAAAAATCTGAAATAAAGTCGATTTTGAAAGTATTTTAAGTTTTATGAGACTTTGGGGAACGCAACTTTTATGGAAATTTTACATTTCATTTACTAATCGGGTTTGACAGGGATATTTTTGGATAAATTTATAATATGGCACTTATTTTTTTTAATATAAATTAAATACGTGAAAACGGCACGCGCGCACCGCGCCATTGTCCTGCCGGACGTCATCGAGGGAGGACCTATGCAAGTTTTGCTCGCGACCATACATTTTCGTTGCCGCGCGCGTAAATAAACGTGTTTTATTATAAGTAATTGCAATCGCGAATAGAAAAAACAAAATTAAGAAAAAAAGGGTATCTGAAGTGAAGAAAATCCGAAAGTGTATTGCGTAAGTATTTATTCTATAAATACGTCACAATATAATTACTCCTCTACACAGACCAGCGAAGTCAGTATGACTAGAATTTTAAATCTATCATGGAAACATTCTTAAACCTTTAAAAAGTGCAGTTTTGCATCCTGATCAAATTCAAGGAGATGTAAGTACCTAGGTTTGTTGTTTTTTGTTTTTAACCGACTTCTAAAAAAGGAGGAGGTTCTCAATTCGGATGTTTGTATGATTTTTTTTAATGTTTGTTCGCGCATAACTTCGTCGCTGCCAACCAATTTGAAAAATTCTTTTTTTGTTGGAAAGGGTATATTTCCCAAATGGTCCCATAGTCACCAAATCGGGATCTGATGATGGAATCTTGGTGAAATCGAGGGAACTCCTCAAATATTATAGCCAACTGTAATATGATTTTGGTATTTTTATCGAGAAATTAAGCATTTACAGTCGAAAAGTAACATTTGATGAAATGGAACTGATGAAGAAGACCAGAAATGGTCAACGGAACTTCATACTCGCATAGATATCACTATGGAGATAGTTAAGCGACTATGATAATACAGATAAATTAATGGCTCTGAATAGTGTTGAAAATGGTATCATCAAAGTGATCTGATGATGATGATGAAGCCGGAATGTAGGCACTGGAACTCCGTAATAAATCAATGTAGCCTAGCCGTGTTTGGACTTATCAGAATTGTAATAAGATGCACTTTAGAAACTTTTTACAAAAAAATATTTTTTTGTAAAAAGTTTTTTATTTCACACTTTTTAGTTGCGATACACTTATAAAAAGTAAAGTAAAAAGTTTATTATTATTATTACATTCTTTTATTATGTTTATGAAGATTTGAAAGATATTGAACAATGGCTATCGGTCACTACTTGTACTCACTAGGTAAGTACCTAGAGCACGGTTTATGGTCGCGCTGCGTTTAGTAGGTAGAAATCGGCCAGCCACTATAGAAATAGCCTATGACCTATTCTCAAACCTACCAAATATATACAAAAAACTGGTCAAGACACGAGATTTTTATATATGTATCAGGTTTTATTTAAACTCTAGTAATTAGTGTTTGTTAATTTGATTTTTTTGAAAATATGTAATGAAATTTATTCCATTCCAGTGCTCTGAGACCACGTACCGGAAAAGGTACTTTGATGTCCAAAAAAAGTACCGATGGGCACTCTAAAGAGGGACAGTATACGTAAGTACATTATGTACATATTACATTATATACTGTGGCGGAGCAGTTTTATTCATCCGCTACAAGTTTGACGTTATCTCCCGTCGCGCTTTAGTTTTCTTACTTATCACATGTCTTATGTATCCTATTATGGGATGTAACATGGCAGTAAATGATTTTTTGTTAAAGTTTATTTCGGTGACTTTGAAACTTCCGTTTCATAACGTTAATGACATTCCATTGTTGCAGAAAAACTAGGGATGACGAAGATAATTCCATTATTGTTGAAGCTAAAAATGAAGAAGACAAATTTCAAAGGACAACTAGAAAAGACAAAGATGATTCCATTAAAGCTGAAAATCAAGAAGAGGAAGATGATTACTATAACGTTGAACCTATATATAATGCTATATAATGCCTACTTCCTGAAATCGTGAACCCCTGACATACGCGTGGTATGGGCATAAGAAATCTGACACTTGAAGAGAACAAATAATCCGAAAATAAGGAAAATGAGGAATCTCTAACGCAAAACAATCCTGATTTGCTATCAGGTCCTAGTTCCCAACGCGGAGGGGAGTGCCATGAGGACTGTGGCTTTGACCCTCTTAGAGGAGACTCGCGCCCAGCATTGAGGAATATATCGGTCGATGAAAATGAACCTGGACCTAGCACACGACCACTAAATTTTTATGAATTTTATTTTTTATGAATATTAATTTTTTTGCTGGTACTATATATTTTATTTTATTATATTATAACACTGGTCGACAAGGTTTTTCCCACAGAGATTGTGTTTACTTATTTTTACTAAAGTATCTACCCTCATCATAAAACACTACATACTTTGTTTTTATTAGCCTCAGATTTTTTGTGACTGCCACTTAAAATTTTACCGAACTTTCCACTAAATGCGCTCGAATTGCAACAAATGTAGTGCTCAATTGTGAGTTTGTCATGCATAAGCTACTCGTTGTTGGTTTCTCAACACATAAAGAAGATGTGGGTTTCATTTACCCTCACAGTTTCTGCCGAGTAGGTATGTGGTGAACCAAATTCTAAAAGTGAATGAAGAAATTTTGCTGACTTGGGTAAAATGGTGTTATCGTGATAATTTTGGTTTTTCCGTGGCTCCTCAAAGTAAAGTGAGTGCTTCATATGAGATCTACAACCAGAGTAAAGATTTTTACAAATTCGACAAAAGGAGTGCGCTTAATGGCTTCGGAAACCCTATGTTTTGAACAGGATCCTAAAGACCACAGACACACTACGTGTCTGTGGTCGTTTTGCCAGACTTATATGGCAAAAGTGATAAATATAACGCATACACTGTAAAATATGTAAGTGTGCGTTCTGCAATACAAACGCTTTCTGATAGTGTTGCTATAGCAATACCTGCAATGCCAAATAAAACATTGCGCAGGAACTAATACCATGATTTACTAACTACGTGTATTGTAACTGCAAATAAAATTCATGATTTAGCTTTTATACCCAATAAGAGAGGAACACTAATAACTGACACAAACTAATCTAGTTTGAGTCAGTTATTAGTGTTCCTCAATCATCTTTTTGGTGATTTATAACAAACTTAAAAAAATCATCTATTTTTTATATATTACGAAACAAATGACTACACAAATCTCATAGAGGACCTAATTAAAACATATCAAGCATAGAGTTATAATTTGTCTCTCTAAATACACTTACAATCACATTTTGGCTTCCGTACCAAAAATCTGGGATCCAATGCCCAACACAAAGGAGAAAGGTTGCGGCAGGTCATTTTCATCATGAAAAACCCGTACCAGTGCAAATGGAGTCCTTGAATATTAGCAATTTTTGGTTGGATACTTGTAGTAGACCAGCCTCAAGCTAAATATTCCAGAAAATCATAATATATGGTTTAAAAAGACGTATTTTTTAATTTAATTGTAAGTAAAGTATCAATATTTTTCATGACAAATACAAGTGACTGTCACAAAAAAACGATGGCTAACAATTTTATTCTATATCTATTTCCTACAAAAGGGAGTCAAAATAAAACCATATATAGCAAAAAAAACTCTTGTGGCAAAAAAAAAGTAAATTTTTGTAGACCAGTGTAATTAATCATATTTGTCTTTCATTATATTACTCACCAAATCTTCTACAACCATTCTTTAAGTTCAACAGAATGATCATCGCCTGCCTTTTCATTCACGAGACTGTCTTATCAGAATACCGTGGCCCTGGAATGCAAAGGGCAACCGAAGGAACAGGGTGGATTTTAGTCAGTACAAGTCTGACAGTCCGCTCCATCCAGAGCGGCAGGACTCATTTGATGATTTTACCAAGCAATAAAAAAAAGTTATACATTTATAACAATATACCTAAGTGTATTAGTGTTTACAGTCAATAGTGCAGTGGACAGCACATCAAGCTATACGTTTTTGTTGCAAAACAAGCTATTATTACTAGCACGCCAATAATATTTGAAATACTGATTTATTTATCTATACTGTGGCGTGCTCGCCCGCCGCCATAGGTCACCGGAGTTCATATCGCGACGGCTCCTGAGCAACGCGGACGCAAGCCGTCTCGGTGCGTAAAATGCCTAAACTTTCGGAAGAAGGGCCCCTTAATATAGATTAATGTGGACCTTTACAGCATGTAATTTAAATGAAAATTTTCGAAGATATTACAGATTTAAAATGCAGGCACCGGCCGCGTGCCTCTAAATAGCGGGTCAAATTTTCAACGTTGCAGGCTTAGCTTTGACCGTTGATTGTTTTTCACTTGGCCAATTATTGTCGCTCTTGCAAGAGTAATATCTGAACAAAACATGTTTGTATTGTATAATTACAAAAAATCTGTGAACGTTATATAGTAACCTAATCTGTAGTATATGTAGTAACAGCATTGCACCCGTGCGAAGCCTCATCTATTTTTAGTTTTTTAGTTATCTAATAACTCATGACTATTCCATCGTATAAAATTAAATGAATTGGTGTAACCCAGTCGAAGTGTACTAGTGGAAACATATTATTTACGCTGCGGTCCTTTTGTAGTTGGAATTCACGATAATTCAAGCTGCGGTCCATTTGAAATCAGAATACATTTTAAGAAGGACTATTTTCACCATCCCCCTAGCTTTTTCACAACTAGCTTCGGTCGGCTTCCTGTCTTACCGGATGCGGTTGAATACCCGTATTTTATATGGAGCGACAGCCTATCAGACCTCCACAACCCAGTTACTGAGCGTCATGATGCTCTTTGGATAGAGTGATGGTCAGACTGTCTAACGTCTGACTACCTATAACCACTGTTAAAGATCTACGAATGATAAATGAGTTTGTTTCGGTGTTTCTTCTCAGGGTAGTCAGCTAGGAAACACCGGCCTCATCTAGTTTAAAATGACGAAAAAAAAAATGACGTGTAAAAGTGTTTTTTTAAACCTACTTACAAAATAAATATCATTTATCATAACTGTTACAACAAAAACTATTTTAAACAATATTCCATACATTTTCAGAATATCCGACAAACGGGCAATGTGCATTATTCGATTATGTAAATGCATACCGCACATACTATTTCCATTTTCAAATCTACATTTATATACGAGTATTTAATCGCCTATGCCACGCATGTTCATAAAAAAACTTGGAATTGTAAGACTTGATTCCTCCCATCTCCTTTCTACCATCGGACAACCCGACGTACGATGAGTATCCACCCTTACGTTGTTGAAACCTCTACTGTCTGGCTTTTCGCTAAGCATTTCCCCTCGTCGTTTATACCGCATAAAACTAAGGACTGGAACAATTTGCCTGCTGTGATCTTCCTGTCCGATTATAATTTAGGTGTCTTCAAGGTTAGAGTGAATAGGCTCCTGATAAACTAGTGCGCTTCACCATCAACGATTGCATCACTGCTTACCATCAGGTGGGATCGCGGTCAAGAACTAAGTTATATTATTAAAAAAAAATTACTTACATAATCTTTTAATTGTAATACATATCTTTAACGATAGTCGTAGATAACGAATGCTTTGTCAGCCGATAACTCTCTGGATTTGCGAAATACGGGTTGCACCAATTTAGCAATAATTAGTCAAAATAAGAGCGATATGTTTTTTTTTTATTTAGCCCACTGCTAGGTAAAGGTGGGAAACCAACTTCTTCCAAATATTCTTCAAACTTTGGAACTTTGAATCGGCCCTTGCGGTAACTTTAACCACTCCAATTCGAGCGATTTTATTGGCATTACTCATCGTCCGCAAGCCCGCGCCTGCTATGACCGGGGATCGTCTTGCGAACCCCCGACACCCGAAGCGTCTCCTGTCGTGGCGTCTGGGGCGTGAGAATGACCGTTCCCTAACAGCTGCGGCCATCTTTTTCGTTAGCATTACTGTTAGGGTGTTTAAGAAAGGGCATTTACGATTAAAGCAGATAACATTTTTTGAAGTGAAAACTTCTTTAGCGGCGTTGAGCACTTTTTCTGTAATGGGTATAAAATCTTAAACTCGCGTCAGGACACGTGACCTGATCGAAAAAGCGTAAGACGGCCACCAGTCAAATTTTCTCATTCGATTTTGAACTTAACCTTCAACATTTTATGGTTTAAAATCATTTAAAGAAATTTTTAAATGTTTCCAATCAACTTTGAACCTAATGCTTTAGGGATAAAGCTGACAAATCTATTAAATAAATTGCCACCCGCCGCGCGCCGGCGCAGCGCCGCGAAACCTAGTCCTCTGGCTATCTTCATCGTCCTTAAGATTGTGATAGAACCGTGGTCTTTGGGGGATTCGCACCGTGCTAACTACGAAGGCAATTTACGTGCTATTTACAAACGTTACGTACCTGTAGGTATGTTAGTGTAGCTAAAATTCCGTATTTCCTTGCAATTTTATTGATTGACGCATAATGACAAGAGATCCTAAAATCAATAAGACAGTGTTGTCTTTGAGTTTGCAGCTTTCTTAGTATCTAGTAGCTATTAAAAGTACTTGTGAAGGCTTTTAAGATGCAAGCGCAATCATGATAATAAAATAAAAAAGGAAATCGTTCAATCGCAATAAGTACCTTCCGAGTATTAAATTGCTAAACATTTTCACTAAGGCGTTTGTTGTTTGGTAAAATAAAGTTCAGTTTATTTAAATCTGCTTTAAAAATAATTTGATTACAAGTATTTACAAGTAAGTTAAAAAGCACGAGTGTTATTGGTATAGGAAACCGATAAATTCTCAGCTAATTCTGTAGTAAGATCGAATGTGACGTTCCTGCTTACGTGCTTACTAAGCGCCTGTGAAAAGATGTATCGCACACATTTTTATGTGCGACAGATTACTTCCACACTTTTAATTAAAAATTCTTTAGGCAGGATTCAATGATAACATAACATCCTGTAATCCCCGAAGGCTCAGGCAGGGGTGCACCGAATAGTACACCCACATTTCGCAAGTTATGTTTTAAGTCTTTTTATTCATTTATTTACTTCATTTATTTTTGTAATCACTGGGATTACAAAAATAAATTGACATTTTTACTTGAATCTGCAAGAAGTTAAGACTTTAGTTTTTAAATGAATGAATTAAACTTGCGGTATCACAACAATCCGCAGTCTAAACTTATGTGTGTAATATCGAAATTGTCATGTTTGTGTACGATAGCGCAATAAATGAATATTGTATTCTACCACATAAATGATAGTACTTTTATACTGATAAAGCAATTGGTGCAAAATTATTCCCTAACCATTCCAAAATATCAAACATGCTCAACGTTAATAATCAAGTTTTCACTTCTGCCGGCACTCCCGGAGTGCAACCCGTCTTTTTTTTTCACAAAACTTTTACTTTATGCATGATCGTGTAACAGCGGAAGATATAATTCAATGGTTTTCTCTAAAATCAATTCTGACGGAATTTGTGTTGTAGTTTTCGCAATCCATTCAAAGTAAGGTACTAAAAATAAGTAAGAAATCGTGATTGGTATGTTGTGTAAAAGCTTTCTATAATATCAGCTAACTTAATCAAAATACTGAGGTCTGGATGGACGAAATTTGTTTGGATCCAGTTTGCCATTGGGCCAAGGGACAACTGAAGGAACAGAGGTGAGTTTTATTCAGTAAAATTTTGACACTACCACTCGCTCCACCCAGACTGGGAAAAGTTATTGATGAAATCCCACCCAAAAAACAATTATTTTTCTAGAAAAACTTAAAAAAATTAGTTTTAAATTTGCATACGCCATTTCTGCTAACGTAGGATACGCATGAATTGTGAGCGCTATTTATTACCAAGAAAAGTCATAATTTTTATTTAACGAGAAAAGCTAACAAGTTGTTATATGCGATGGTTAAATCTCACTTAGCTTAGAGCCGTGCTTTACTTGATAGTATCATCCCAGAAGTTATAGCAGTTAATTCGCTTGCAGTCTTTTAATAAATTATAATTTACTAGCGGTCTCGGCAGACGTTATCCTGTCCGTAAGCTAGATATTAATCTGAATAGAAAATTGAGAACTCGTTTGCGACGCCACCTACCGGAATCAGTTGTATTTATAAACCATCCAGTGATCTACTAAAATATACACACAAAACTTCATCCGAATCGGTCAAGCCGTTTAGAAAAAACATTTTATTTGACGAAAGAAGGCGCAAATTTAGAACTTCTCCTAAATGCGCCCTATTCTGCCAAATCATTGTTAGGTAAGAAACACACCTACAGAAGAATCATATACCTATATAGAAAGATACAAAAGACGACCTACAATAATCTAACCTAAAAAAGTCGTTGATAACAATCCAACGTTGTAATCTCAATAAAATGGATCCAGCTCAAGTCGAAGCAATTAGGTAAGATCGAATCTCACCTGTCTGATTCAATTTTCGTCAGTTGTATCAGACCCAAAAACAAAATGATACTCAAAGGGTAGTCAGAAGTTAGAAATCGTGAGACCAGACTCGCCTTTTTCAATGAAATTGTGTAACATATTTTAATATATATATATTTATAGCTATGTATTGTATTTTACATATGACTAATTTGTTAGCCGTACATCGCAGACTACCCCCTGTAATATTTTAAGTTCTTACAATCCATCCTAAAGTTGTCTGGTAAATATCGCTGTCAGCGATAAGACCGCCATTGTACATTGTAAGTTGTGGTACTTTTTTGGTGTATAATAAAGTTTATTCTGTTCTAATCGATCACCATAAAGAGCAGCCGTCTACGTTCGACAAAACACGATCTTTTGAGGTGACCTACGTTCTACAGTGGACGTCTAAAACTGATAAATAATGTTGATGACGATAATGCTATCGACGAACATGAAGATAATGTTACTCATTCAGTTGATAATATCGTGTTAGTCCCTTACGACACTTGGTTTCAAAGATACGATTGTTTTATTCTTAGCTAAAACCAGACGGCTTATAATACATTTAAGTAGAGTATTTTAAAACAGTCCTGCAATATCAATTTTATCGTCCATTATCCCTGATTTATTATTACCTGATGCTTTGGCTTTCTCAAGATAAAAACTACTGATTACAAACGGCTATAAATCAATATTATTAGTATTCGTTTCATGCTGATTTGATAATTAGTACCAGTGTTCTTGCACTAGCATTTATTTTTAGAATATTGATTTATGGATTATGGACTAGGTCCAATGAATAATTTGAGTTTTTCAGATATATCTCACCATCAAAATAGAAGAAAATTTATAACCGTATCATCGTTATTCCACGTTCTTTACTTACCATGAAAAATCTTTTATCATCATCATTTCAAACGTAAGAACTCCATTACAGGATATCATCATCATCTTCATCATTTCAGCCAATGGAAGTCCACTGTTGGCCATAGGGCTCCCCAAGTATCATCACAACGACCGGTACTATGCGTTTCAAATCCATCAAATTGTCTTGACCATCACCAGGTTACGCTGCGTATTCTGATACGCAGCCAGCCTCTTCAAAACCTTTCGGCCTTATCGACCATCGTTCTGCGAGGAATTGGCCTTGCCTACTGCTAATCAAATCATCTTTAAAACGCAGAGATATATATTATATTTTAAACTTTTTGTTTTCTTAACCTAATAATTTTCACAAACCTAAAGCAGGTAGTCTCTTCAGGTGCATTTCCCCTCATTTTGTTTAACAACTTATACTAAGTATTACGGAGGATCATAAACCGCAGAGTTTAACCATTACGTTCATGAAAATGTGAACGTAAACGGAAATCTTCTTTCTTTACTATCAAGTAAAAGTTTTCTTGTAGACAGCTTTGTGCTTCGTCGTACGAATTTTTCTATAGAGATTTAAGGAATAGACTAGATATTTCTACAAATATGTCTGAACCTAAGATTAGTATGCTTATATTTTTTAGTTTTTAGTGATAATTGTTTTTTTTTGTTAGATATTCCCTTATTTGCCTTTTTCATTCACTACGGAAACATTCAAAATTATATTTTTTTTTATAGAAAAAACAATACATAGAGATATAATCAAAACAAGCACAATTACTTACGTTTATTGAAACAATAATCCACTTTTAACTGCACACACTCACTTTGTACACAAATTCACTGAACAAGACACTTGAAATCTTCCAAGGAAACAAAGAACCTAGAAAATTTGAAGTTTTCGCGATGTTTTATGAAATAACACGAGCGCGACGCGACCTCCTACATCGAGTGCACAAGCGGTACTGAACTGAAATCAGCGAAAACATCAGGCAGAGATAACTCTTGTTACCGCAAAACATACATATGTATTTATCACCGCCCGTCCAAATTCTAGAGTACTGATGTGTGGAAAATCCTTGCAAATTTCAAAACACCTAAATTATAATTTTGGAAATAATTTTTAAAGGATCGAAGGGTTCGAAACCGGACAAGTACCAATGTGAATTTTTCAATTCATATGTACGTTTATCTTGGATATTACTAACACCCCGTGCCTCAGAAAGCACGTGAAGCCGTTGGTCTCAGTTGTAGATTGCCATTGGTCATAGGTCTTTGATTGTCTTTATAGGTATTCAGACAACAGAAAGTCATCATCAGTCTTTCCAAGGACGGGAACCGTAGGCGCGGGCTTGCGGACAGCGAGCAATGGGTAGCTCACCGTCCGATCGTCCAGTAACCATCTGAACCGAGCCCAAGTCGTCGACGGGGCGTACTGTTCCACGCGCGCCTCAAGAAAATGTCAGCAAACCGTAGGGACTCAGCAGAGTCGAAGCCTACCGGGGCCAAGGGTCTGCTTCTGAAAGGAAGACTCGGCTCTGGTATGAAAGGCAACAAAGGAACAGGAGTGGGTTTTCTAAGTCAGTAAAAGTCTGACACACCTCCGCCCAAGAGCGGGGGATGTCATTGATGGTTAACCCACCGAAAAAAAAAGTCTATCCAAGTATCGTATTGTCTTGTAATTGGGTTATGGAGGTCTGATAAACACTTACTCTATTAAGACACGGGTATTTGGTCGCATCCGGTGAGACTGGAAGCCAAAAGAGATGTTGGTTTAAAGATTATTGTTTACTTTATTTAACTCATTAGCTTTTGGCTTGTTTACTTTGTGGATAATATTCTGATCGATCCAACGAGTATCGAAAATCTTTTCTTGAGCTAATAGGGCCTAGCAGGGATAGAATTAAAGACTTTCTTGCTGAGGAAAAAACTGACTGATATCCGACGTTTTAGCTGCTTATATACATACTTAATATATACATGACTCGACAAAGATCTCCAAGTAAGCAAGGGAATACTCCTATCCAATTAATATGACTACATAAAAACATCGATTAGTAGTAGTAGTAAAGAAATGAAACTAAATTTTACAGAAAACAAAAAAACCAAAAGAAAATTCGGTTTTTCTGGTTTTGTGTTTGTTATCTTTTTTTTTTTAATTGATATAAACCAGTGCTTGACTGCGATCCCACCTGGTGGTAAGCGGAGATGCAATCATTGATGTTCAGGCGCACTAGTTTATTAAGAGCCTATTCACTCTAGCCTTGAAGACACCTAAATTATAGTTGGACGGGAAGACCGCAGCAGGCAAATTGTTCCAGTCCTATCTAACACCGATATAGCTGAAAATAACTTTAATGTAAAGTTATTTAGATAGATAGATATTCTTTATCGTACACCCAAAAATACAATTTACATTAATAGGGTGTCACAATAGGTGGTCTTATTTTACACTTTTTAGTTGACAGTCGTACTTTTTTGTGAACATTTTTCTAATTTATATTATACTAGCTTTTGCCCGCGGCTTTGCTCCCGTCTATATTCTACTACTCTACCCTACTCTACCCAACTCTACCCTACTCTACCCAACTTTACCCTACTCTACCCTACTCTACCCAACTCTACCCTACTCTATCCTACTCTACCCTACTCTACCCTACTCTACCCTACTCTACCCTACTCTACTCTACTCTACCCTAATCTACCCTACTCAATAAAATGTATCCTATGTCCGTCCGTCGGTTCTGAACTACCTCCCCACCAATTTTCAGCAAAATCGGTTGAGCAGTTCTTGAGTTTTAAATAGTGTAACTAACACGACTTTCTTTTATATATATAGATTTTAGTTGTTAGTTGTCGATAGCCTGTATCTAAACTTAATTGTATGCTAGTTCTATAGTATAGCAGCTATAGAATACACATAACCGTTACACGGGAAAAAGGAGGAATACGCGCGAGCCGCAGGCGAGAGAGTGTTATGGAGCCGAGTGCTGCAGTGATAAATTTCCACGTGTATTAACGACGTTTTTCAGTATACTTACGAAGAAATAAATAAACGAGTGTCGACCGGCGACTCGTGGGGGTCGCTTAGCACCCAGTCTGATACGATAAAAGCTCGCGCATTTTTTTGCTCTAGTGCGGAAAGCAGTATTTTGCGTGACTAAAAGCTGTAGAGATAAGAGCGGGCTTATGAGTTAGTAGGTGGTCATCAGATTTTTTTTTTACTGGGTGGGAAAATCAAAAACCCACTCCTGTTCCTTCGTTGCCTTTGTCCCAGGGCCCCTGGTTTCGCTTTTACACTACCCGTGGCCTACTGGCTTCGACCCTGCTGGGCCCCTACGATTTGCTGACATCTCCTTGAGGCGCGCGTGGAACAGTACGCGCCGTCGACGATATGGGCTCGGTCCGGACGGTTACCGGACGGTCGGACGGCGAGCCACCCATTGCTCGCCGTCCGCAACCCCGCGCCTACAATATTTGATGATGGGATCCTGAAGATATCGAGGATACTCTCCAAATATAACTACACTTATAACGTTTATATTCTATATCTGCTTTACTATAGAATTTGCATACAATTAAGTTTAGCTAAAGGGTATCTATCAACAACTAAAAAGTTTAAAATAAAAAACTTTACAAAAAAGTACGACAGTCATAATAAAAAGTGTAAAATAACTTTACCGACATTAAAATTATTTTCAGCTATATCGGTATTAGACACTTAACAAAAATACAAAACCAGAAAATCCGATTTTTTTTTTTGTCTTTTTTTTCCTTTACAAGTTGATTGTATATTCGACACAAGGTTTCGTTTCGTTCAAGATTCGTGAAAAGTATAGAAACCCTCGGAGCCACCCCCAATTTCTATACACCCTGTTTTATGGTACTCTTAAAATAGACTGATGGTCAAACTTTCTATCATCTATCTACTTATAACCAATGTCAAAGATCTATAAATGACAACCAGTACCAACGCCTTTTCGTGCTTTCCGAGGCACGGGGTGTCAGTAATGTCCTAGATAAACATATAAAATTTATATGAATTGAAAAAATCACAGTGATTTCGATTCGCATCTCATGCACGAGAGGCGGGTGCCTTAAGCACTGGGTCATCACATACTTCCTGTTGATGTAGTTGACATAGATCAATGGAATTCGTCTGAATATTGTTTTTAATAGTTATGCTTTTAAACACTATTCTCAGTTGATATAGACAGGCAATCTTATTTCGACACACAAACATACACTGTCTTGTGTTCAAATTTTTAGAATGGTTGAACAAACATTGATCAAATCAAATACTTCATAATTTACTAAAAAAAACAATATTCAGATGAATTCCATTGAACTGTGTCAACTTTTGAATTGTCAAAATGTCGGTCAGTGAAAAAAGTGAAGCTAAATTGCACTTTTCAAAGCGTACAATCACGCAATCTTGACTAAACATTAAGCAAAAATTACAGATTAACGCAATGCCAATTAGTAAAAACGACAATAAGAGTTGTACCATAGTTATCCTTAATCTCAAAGATGATCTGTCATTACAAATGAGATATCGATCCTGCCCCAACATTGCCAATATCCACAACTTATATAAGACGTATGAATAGCTCTTCATAAGTCTCATACAAGTTTCCCAACTCATAATTACTTCCCATTAGTTTTGTGGGAAAATAAGCAGCTGTAATAAACTCATATATTTCTTTCATACCCAAAATTACAATAAGAGTATACTGAGAATTGTCCTAATTTTCCTTGTCCTTCAAAGATTCGGTGTTCGATTTCTTTGTGTAATTTAGAAGATTCATTTCATTGGAAAAGGCTCGTAGCGTTTCATAAATGTTTTCTATCTATTTAATTTTGTTTGTGCTCAAAATGTTCGGGTTCTTCATTAAGTCAACTCAGGTCTATTCATCAAACGTGACTGTACAGTTAATCGACTTTTTGGGTTCCAAAATTTTCGAAGTCATCAAATGTTTTGTTTGTGTTTATATTTGAAAGGAATTTGTTGATGTAAAATTTTTGAGCTTTAGGCAATATAGGAAAATGGGTGGGTATTACTCGAAAAGTGGTTCTTATTGCACTTATCAATAAGGACCAGTTTTCTTACTGACTGTAAATACATTCACACACCATGTTATGGCAGGATATGCTAAAACAAATTTACTGTAACAACTAATGTACCATATTCTAGCAAATGAATAAATTGTTTGATTGATATTTTAGGTTTACAAAGCAGTATATTTCATATTCGTCTATTCCATTACTATTTATAATAATTTTATTTGGCTAGCTATCGGCTTGCCTCTCCTGCAAAATTCAAACAACATGTACGAAGTCCATGACCCATATCGTACAAATGTTTTAATGTTTACGATATTTTATTTGTTTTGTTAAAGGATAACGTCATTTGATTCAAGTGAGTATTTTTCATCAAACTCTGCTCCATAACGTTTCGAGTTAGTGTCTATCCAACCTCGATTACAATGACAAACTTCGTCAATCATATCTTCAGTATTTGGCAATCTGTACAGCACTGACACACACTGACACAGACTTTAAGTTCTTGAATAAATACCCTATAAAAAAAACTTAATTTATAATCTATGCGGACGCCGACGTTTGCTTAGTGTTTAGAAAATGGCGCAAAATCACGCGCGTGCTGCTAGGGGATTGACTGGTACTAGATTTCACCTATCATTTCCGGGAAAATATTTCACTATCAAAATATTAACAATACCAGTCTGAATTCATACTTTTCGTTTTTGCCAACCTGTCAATTACACGCTGTATAATTCTCACCTCATCATACAATCACCAATTATGTTTTGATTTTTTTAAATTTCTATTAGTTTAAAATTAAAGTTTAAAAAATTATTTAAGAAAAGCGATTAACGTAATATAGGTATAGTGTTTTTATAACTTATGAATTTTCTGATTACATATTTTAATGACAATTTTTAAGTGATGTTTGCCTTTTATTGATTGTAATGCCAAATTTTTCGTAATAAACGATTTCACATTTAATAAATATCTTTTTTATTCACATCTAACGAATTAATAGTGGTTTTAACTAATGCTTTATTGCAGTTAAAACTACTTTTGACGAAGAGCGTCAGTCAAAAGTACTTTTAACCGCAAATTCGCAGTCAAAAGTACTAATAACCAATAATTTTCAGTCAAAACCACTTTTAACCAACCTGACTGATTTTGCTAGTCAATAGTACTTTTGACTGGTTAAGAGTTTTGACTGCAACATATATATTTTTCCGGGATAAAAAGTACCCAGTGTGGTGCCCAGGATATTAAAGAATAATTATACCAAGTTTCATCGTAATCGAACTGGTAGTTTTTGCGTGATGCCTGAACAAACAGACCGACAGACAGACAAAACTTTTTTAATCGCATTTTTGGGTTCGGTGTCAGTCTAGTAACATTAATTTTTTTTTATATTTTCAATGTACAGAATTTTCACTTCTACAGATTTATTTTATAATAACTATACTTATGTATTGATTTAGAGCATTACCGAGTATATTTCATATACACCGACTACCAAAGTCAAAGTCAAAGTTTTTTATTTCACATGGGCACTTATAAAACGTCAGAAGCTCTCAGTCTCTTCTTCCCCTGACTGCTACTCACTACTTTCCTAACTGTACTCCTTTGTTACTTGATATCATATTTGTTTCATCTACTCAACATGTCGCTAAGCAATGTACCGCTGACGCATTCTCCTTGGCTTCCTTTCCTATAAAATTCGCCCTCCTAAGGCGAGACCTAAGATCCAGAGAAGTTTGTGTACTGCTACCTCCACGCAGGTACCTCGCCCCTACATAACTCCTGACACTACAGAAGGAGGTATTTAATTCTCTACATAATCTACATCATCCAGGGCTATCTGCTACAGTGCGACTGGTGGCGCAACACTTTGTATGGCCAGGGCAAAGACTGTAGATAGTGGGCAAGGCAATGTCTGCATTGCAAGGCTTGCAAAGTGACACGTTACGCCAAATCTTCTCTTTCCTCTTCATTTGATTAATACTGCCTCACCGTCATTGACAAGTTTATGCGATGCCCTGAGGCGTACCTCTTGAAAGACATCACGGCAGAGAGCTGCGCGGGTCTTTGGTGGCTGGTTGGATAGCCAGATTCGTCTGTCCAGTATGAGTGACTACTGACCGTGGTCGCCAGTTCGAAAGTCACCTCTTCAAGGCTCTCAACACCTTGATGGTCGCTAACCACTTCCGCAAAACCGCCTACTATCCTGCTGTAAACGGCATAGTAGAACGGCTGTAAGCTAGCTGAAGGCTGCCATCATGTGCATCTTCTTTGCAGTGGACTGAAAGCGCTTCCATTGGTACTCCTTCGTATACGTAACTCTTGGAAAGAAGACATCCAAGCTACGCCAGCTGAGCTCATCTACGGAAAGCCACTTCATCTTCCTAGCTAGTTCCTATCTTCGAAGAAAGACTACACAACAGTTGATGTCACCCAATACGCAACTCGGTTGCGACATCACCTGGCCCAGCTGACTCCAAGACCTTCTTCGTGGCACATTATATGCCCTTCTACATTCCTCGAGACCTGCACTCATCCTCGCAAGTCTTTCTCCGGAGAGATTACGTCCGCAGCTCCCTGGAACCACCTTATTCAGGCTAGTATGAGGCATGCAAAGTACTTCACGAACGAAACGTAAGGGAAGTCAAATAATGTTTCCGTCGATCGAACCACTACAGCCACTACTAATATAGGCGACGAGAGGAAAACAAAAAGCGGACGGCGAGTAAGATTCCCCGATTTTTATCGACCGTAAGCGACGGTCTGGCCGGGGGTTCTTGTTGTTTGGTAATCATGAGAATATAGGAAAATATATTTTACTTTTTATTACTCGTTGAATATGATATTAATTTAGAGCATTTACATTTATTTTTACAAGAGTATGTACCTGTACTCGCAACGTTACTGGTTCTTTTTGGCCTTATTTCGTGTTCTCTGATAAGAATTGACGTTTTCAAATCAGGTTTTTGTTTGACAGGCCTGTTGGTCTAGTGGTCTGTGACCCTGACTGCTATGTCTGAGGTCGTCGATTTGATTTAATATTTGCGTGATGAACACGATAATTCATTCTATGTCTGAGGGTAATTCATCTTTAATATGTATGTATTTAGAAATATATACGTATGGTTGTCTGTTGTCTAGAACTCATACCACATGCTTTGCTTAATTCGAAAATAGATGGCGTTGTATGAAAGTTGTGGAATATTTATGTATATTTGGGGTTAAAGTATGAAATTGCCGTTTTTTAAAACGGGTTGCTTTTAAGTAAATATCTTTGAACTGACTTGGAATTATAAGTTCAAATAAACTTTATATTAAAGGTACGTTATTCTTTTTTCAAAATTAGGTATTTACTGGTTTCTTTGTGTTTTGTATTTTCTGTGCCTACGGGGATAATACTTATGGGAATAATTATTTATAGAGAAAAAATTGGAATTGGTTAAATTTCATATCATGGTATAGATGTCCTGATTAGCTTTAGTACATCCAAGCGCCCCCCCCCCTCCCCCCCAATATACAGGGCCCGTAGCTTTTGATACTCTTGCTATGCGGCTAATCCGGCACTGACAAGACCTACATATCTGAATAAAGTTAATAAAAAAAATGGTATATTGGTATATATCGAAAAAGTGACTCTCCTTTTTGTTACGATTCGTCTATCAAAGACCGGTTAAAAGGTTCATATATTTTTAATATAGGCATTTTCACACGTAGGACCCGTATCTTACAATACGCACGTGCTTCTAAGTGTATCACACGTATTACATATTTTTTCCAACAGCGTTTGAGCTTCGTCTCTCATAACTGTGTCACCATTTATCGCACGTTCCTGGGAAACTCAATTTGAAAGCGATGTATTTTTTTTTGTACCTTTTTTCATAGGTATATGTAAAAAAAAGATGAAGGTATATAAAACAAGTAACTAAAAAGAATAAAAAATTACGCTGACTCTAATGTAAACGAAAAAACACTAAAAAGTGCAACATAACTTTAATTTCGGAAGTCGGTGTTTCTATAATAGTTTTATCTGCTTTTTGTTTAACACCGACTTCCAAAATTAAAGTTATTTTGCACTTTTTAGTGTTTTTTTTATACATTAAAGTCCGTGGTATTTTTTTTTAACACCAGGGTGTTTTAGTCAGTAAGATTTTGACAGACCCCAAGGATTTCCACCCCAAAAAAAAGGCCTTCCAACGCTGCGTCTTCCGGTACGCGGTTGCCACTCCAGAACCTTTCGGCTCTATCGATCATCGGTTCTGTGAGCAATGTGCCCTGCTCTCTACCACCACTATAGTTTGGTAATTTTTCAGCCTACATCGATAAATTTGGTTCACCTGCGGATATCTTCAAATATGATTTGGTCACGCTAGCAAACTCCGAACATAGCTCACTCCATTGCTCTTTGGATGCCTTTTAATTTTTTGATGAGTCCCATTGTGAGCGACCACGTTTTAGAACCTAATGATAATGGCCAACACAAGTAACTTTAGAAAAAAGGATAAACCAAGCGCAATGACTTTCATTTTTCACTTTTGCCTTTGATATGCACTAGTATTGTAAGACAAATTACAGGCTAGCATTATTTAGGGGTAACCTTAATTTGTAATCACTGTAGTCAATGTAGTCTCGACGAAGTAATTTAGTGATTGCCATTTCAGACCGAAAGCTTAGCAAATTATAGGGTCATGTCTGTATTGAAAGGCTAAAATATTTTGGAAACTTTGTCATTGATTCATTATGGTTACTTGGAAAACCGTGATTAATGAGATATCTGTCACTACGAGTTGGTCTTTTTCTCGCGGCCTATCGAACGGGGACTATGCATTTATTGAGGATAAAACGCCAAAAATCCACTAAATCAACAGACCTATAATAATATTCCAGAACTGGAGTGACGTCACGAATATTAATACCAGCTGACTAGCTTGCTTTACTTAACGATTCTTAAAATATAAACAACGTTTTTTTCTAAAACTTTATAGTTTAAAGACTTGTACAAGATATAATAATTCACATAATGTATTGTAGTGCAGTGACAGTTATAGTAACAACATTAATTACTAAAAAACCAAAACCAAACGTAGCCGGTGTAAAACGCCTACCCGAAACTTTATACAAATAAAAACTTTAAACTAATAACAATATAAGTGCAACTGTTGTAGTGAAAGTTGGGTTTGGGAGCTTGTGATGAACTCAAACTCACTGAAATATACAGGACCTATAAAATTAAAGAGTTTGTTTCATAATAATAGCTGATAGTGCTATTGTGATTCCCCAGTGGTACTAATCTCTGCAATGTTTACATAAATAGTAAAAAGTCATAATCAAAATAACGATTATGGCGAAGTGTGGAGGCTGTGGTCAGTTTTTGGCTAGGGCAAAATGTATACGCTGCACTAAGTGTCCTGGGTCTTGTCATCCCACTTGCATTAGCGTTAGGAACAACAAAGGTGTCGCCTAATTGGTTGTGCCCTGACTGTAGGATAAAGATTCCAAGGAAGGATAACTCGGCTGCACCTGTCAAAGGTCCCTCAGACAGTATCGCCGTGTACAGTCAGCCAAATGCAGTCCGGTCTTCGCCGGGAATACAGCCTGCAGCGGTAAGCCAGAAGGCGCTGGCTGAGCAAACAAACGTGGAACCAGCCCAACAACCAGCATATTGAACCCTTCTCCCCACTGATATCAGTCTCGGGAGCTCAACGTGGTCTATGAGATTAGCTGTTTCCGTGAGGAACCAAGTACCATGAGAGTGGAATTGCGATTATTCCGGGACGAAATAGCGAGTTTGAAGATTGATGTCGGATTGTGGGGGGAACGAATGGATGTGATTGATGGCAAGGTTACTCACCTCGGGAAACACTTTGAGGAAAAGGAGATGGAGCCGTCATCTCTAGACCATCTTAAAGAAACTATTACCAAGATGACGTTGCAGCTGAACTAACGAGATCAAGATCGTCTGCTCAATGATGACGTAATTTCGGGCATTCCCGAAACAAAGGATGAGAGCCCGCTACACAGAATACGTTTAGTATATTTGAAGCTCGAAGTTAACATTGACGAGCGCGAAATTGTGAATACCAAGCGTTTTGGTTCGCCGTAACTTTGCTGTGGCTAGCAATGGGGACACGGCGGAGCCGCCTAGACCGCGAACGCTCGCTGTGCGCATGTCGCGTCGCGCTGCTCGCGGTCAACTGCTACGAACAGCGCGCGTGCTGCGCGGCCTCACCACGGCGGACCTCGAGCTGCGCGGGCCCTCCAGAAGATTTTATGTAAATGAGCGGCCGACACCAAAGTACGTGTGGACCAAAGATGGCCGCATCTATGTGAAAAAAGAAGATGGTGTACCGTGTGTCGCTCCGGAAACGCTTTGAGGAGAAGGAGATGGAGCCGTCATCTCTAGACCATCTTAAGGAAACTATTACCAAGATGAAGTTGCATCTGAACGAACGAGATCAAGATCGTCTGCTCAATGATGTCGTAATTTCGGACATTCCCGAAACAAAGGATGAGAGCCCGCTACACAGAATACCGAAATTGTGAATACCGAGCGTTATGGTATGGTTCGCCGTAACTTTGCTGTGGCTAGCAGTGGGGACACGGCGGAGCCGCCTAGACCGCGAACGCTCGCTGTGCGCATGACGCGTCGCGCTGCTCGCGGTCAACTGCTACGAACAGCGCGCGTGCGGCGCGGCCTCACCACGGCGGACCTCGAGCTGCGCGGGCCCTCCAGATGATTTTATGTAAACGAGCGGCCGACACCGAAGTACGTGTGGACCAAATATGGCCGCATCTATGTGAAGAAAGAAGATGGTGTACCTCCCATTCGTTGTGATATTGTCCAAACTTTTGACAATGGTTCTGTTTGACCAGCTTTTTTTAATTTTAAAAGTCTTTTTTAAACTATACGTTTGTTATTTCACATATAGTGTTAACTTTTGTTATTTGTATGTGTTTGTTGTTATTTGTTTTATTTTTTGGTCTGTAATTTTATGACCGCAGCTAGCCCGGACTAAAGGGTGCATATTTTTGGTTAGCATTTTCCGTAGTGGTGTAGGTTTGTTGTTAAATACCTCCCATCAAAACAAATTATATATATTTTTTATTACTATTTTATTTATTTATATCCTGTCACATGTATTGTCAATTATTTATCAAAATATTCTCCCTTTTTTTACATTTTTTATTCACCCTCATTTGCACTACAAGTAGCCACAATATTATTAGTATTTAATGACATTTTTATCGCATGTATGCCTATTTTAACATTGATAAGTAATATTCTTTTTTTTTTATTCTGGATAGGTTCGCGCTTGACCGCCATCTCACCTGATGGAAAGCGATGAAGCGGTCGACGATGGAACGCGCTTACCTAGAAGTAACCTATTCACTCTTGATTTAACAATAAAATTAAGTCATTGTTATCATTTCCAAAAGCCGATTAATATTTGCCATCTCTTTGGAAGTAAATGTTTCCAGTGTTGCTATATATTGTTTAGTAATACAGATCCACTGCGATGAGTGCAAAGTATTTTAAATTTGGATTTCAGAACCCAGGCTCATTGGGCACTCGCCATGATGTGTTCATCGCTGCATTGGAGCATCATGATGTCAATATAATGGCAATAAAAGAGACGTGGCTTAAGAGGAATATAGAGGGGCACGCGCCCGCCGTGCCCGGGTACCGGCTGCGGCATGGTAAGCAGCCGGTGAGCGTGCGTGGTGGTCGCGGCGGTGGAATTGGGTTTTTTATCAAGCGTGGGATAAGAGTGCACATTCATTCGCATCCGGTTGACCCTCTTTATAAGACAGTTGAACAAATGTGGCTAGTTTTAAGCACTGACGGGGTGAAAATTGCAATCGGCACTGCGTACAGACCGCCATGGATGAATGCTGATTTATTCTTGGATGCGCTTACATGTTCTATCAATTCCTTAACATTTTGTTAGCACGCCGTTCTCTTGGGTGACTTTAATATTAATTGTCTTGACCTAACAGACTCCAGAACAAACAATTTGAATATGTTTCTTCAAAGTCTCGACCTAAACCAACTGATGACATCTCCTACTCATTTTACCTCTACTAGCGAAACTCTTATAGACCTTGTGTGCACGGATGCTGGGACGCGCTCCGTTGAGGTGATCTGGATTAGTGTGCTTGGTGCGCATGCTTTTATAACAGCTGTTTTTTATATCAAAAAAGAGAAAATACTACCTATAATTATAACTCGTAGAAATCTAAAAAATATACCATTGGACAAGTTTAACGAGGACTTAGTCTCGGTGAACTGGCTTGCGACAGCTGTGTCAGGTGACGTAAACGCTATGATGGCTGAATTAAATTATAATATTAGCAAGTTTTTTGATAAATATGCTCCACGTAAGACTCAGATTATTAAGGAAAGGTCGTACGCATGGATAACAAATAACAGCAAACTTATGATGTCATTGCGCAATCAGGCCCACTTACAATGCCGAAACTCACCTTCAGAGAGTAAAATATTATATTACAAGGATTTAAAAGGCTTAGTCAACAAGTCTTTATATCACGAAAAAATGGCTTATTTTAAACATAATATTAAAAGTACGATTAGTCATCCCGAAACTCTATGGAAAAATCTAAAGTCAGCCTTATTACTCTTTCAAATAGTGTCGAAATTACCCTGTCATTTTAACGACCCTGATGAGATTAATACGCACTTCTTGAATGTTCCAGGTGATAGTACTGCACCGGAATCGTGCAAAACCGTCTTTAAATCTTTGAGAATAAAAATTAGCGTATTTTGAGACTCAAAGATTTAACAAAGGTGTTTTTTCTATTTATCCTGTAGACCAATCTGCTGAATTTTAATCTAATGCAGAGGATTTTGACCACATAACGCTTGACATGTTTTATCAGACTCTTCTTCAAACTTAAGATATTATTATTACTTACTGACTTCTATTATTAATTATTCCATTTCTCTGTCAACCTTTCCTTACCTATAGAAAATTGCAGTTGTGCATCCAATTCCTAAAGTCACAAAACAAACCCAAGCACTACAAAGAACTTAAGTCCTATAAGCATTTTACCCTTTTTGTCAAAAGTGCTGGAAAAAGTTGTAAATGTCCAACCTATCTTGACAATACATACTCCCGGAGGAGCTATCTGTTTTTAGGAAGGGTCGTAGCACAGCTCTGTTAGATGTTACAGGCAATATAATATTGGCTCAAGATGAGAGGTGTTGTACCCTAGTAGTTTTACTGGACTTTTCCCGCGCATTTGATGCTATTAATTTGTCTCTTGCTGTCTAAGATGACGTATTATGGTTTTGATACGCTTGCGGTTACGTGGTTTCGGGGTTATGAAACCGCTAGAATCCACTAGAATGCTGTTTTATCGCTGAGTTATAGAAACATATATTTTTGTCTATATTTTTATATAAGAAACACGTGTCTAATATTTTTATGTAAAAAATCTATGCACAAAATTTCATAACTGTATCATGAAAAATCACAGTTATAAGCTTGTTATGTTACCTGGTTGGCCGCACAAATACATAGTCACCGGGCCATCCGCAAAACAACTGAGGGGTTGTTTTGTTTCCGCATCCAGCTGTGCGCTGACATTTAATGCCCACAATGACTTACCGTGACCTGTGTTGTACTTAGTGTCGATAGTGTTCCACTTGTGACATTTTTCAAATATTTTTGGGAAAAATATATTCAGGTTTCGCA
Organism: Mythimna vitellina; assembly: GCA_949316375.1. NCBI lineage: Eukaryota > Metazoa > Arthropoda > Insecta > Lepidoptera > Noctuidae > Mythimna > Mythimna vitellina. The sequence continues at coordinate 16,431,428 of OX438706.1, forward strand.
TATAATAAAACTAATGTTATTTTTATATATTCTTCTTTCACGTGGGCGAAGCCGCTGACAGAAGCTAGTGTAATGAATATATTTTTAGGGTTTCGTACCAAAAGGGTAAAAACGAGACCCTATTGACCCTTTTCCGGCGAATAAAACGTTTTTCTTTCTTTCTTTCATTGCTAAGTCTCCGCAGTCCGTCTTTCTGGCATCAGGCTGTATCTCATGAACCGTGACAGCTAGACAGTTGGAATTTTCACAAATGATGTATTTCTGTTGCCTCTATAATAACAAATACTAAAAACAGAATAATATACATATTAAAGTGGGGCTCCCACACAACACAAACGTGATTTCTTTGCCGTTTTTGCTACGGACGGTACGGGACCCTTTTTATGCGAGTCCGGCTCGCACTTCGTCGGTTTTTTTTATTTATGAGACCAGCGGATATCAATCTCCGGGGAATGAGTTTACCTCAAATGCGACAGCAGTATCTCTCCTAATTGACAATTCTCATTATTTTGCTTCGTCTGAGCGTAACTTTTGTAATAGCAAATATCTATGGATCTATACTCAGGGGACGTTTTTATTATACGTTCGGAATTACCTTATTGCTCTGTTTTGTTAAATTGAGTGAAATTCTTGTTTTATATTCTTATAATATACTAGCGGGCCAAAGAGACTTTGTACTTCTAACGTTTATGTATTGCTTACCCATCAATTTTGATATAAGAAATTATGCTATATGTCCCGTCTTATCTCGTCTTGTCACATCATATTCATGTCCCGTCTTATCGTGATTTAGTCCCGTCGTGTTTTGTCCTGTTTTTTTAATGCACTGTCTCATCTTATCCTTTGTCCAGTTTTGTATTATTCCATCTGGCTGAATGACGTTATTTTGGACACAACTCCTTTTTATTTTATCAGTAATTTAAATAGGTTTATTGCATGCAATCATGACGCCATTTAGGATCCCACTCAAAACAAACAAAATTTCTTTCGAATCGGTGAAGCCGTTCCGAATCAGGCTGTGACTTACACACGTGCTGATGAAGTATATATATGACGGCGCCAGGAGTGGCTGAGCGATATGACCGTCATCATTTTGATTCAGTGGTACTGGGTTAATTTCGAAGGGATTTTCAATAACTATGCGCCTGAGTTTTTCAGTTGGTTATAATGTCAGTTTCACAGTTCACAATTAATTATAATGTCACTTTTACAGTTCACAGTTGTGTTGTAAGTACCTATACTAAATAATTACGAACATACGGGTTAACCGACAGTTTCGTATCAAAGGTTCGGCCCTTGAAGCTGTGCAAGCCATACTGCCCTCGCTTCACGGGAACCAGCCCCTTTAATATGACTCTGCCCACGTGGCGCCAAAACACATGACGTCACGGCGTTACACCCTTTGGTAGGTACCATAATAATAACAAAACAAACACTCTATAGTTAAATCTCGTTCTCTACGACACGGCCAACCTGACAAATTACACGTCCTCGTGTACACCTGTAACCAATCACATTAAAAGCAACAGTACAACCTCGGCCAACCTGACCAAGAACAAGTACAATAACAATAGACAATTCAATATCAACATTTGTTAGAATCAAATCTAATCAAAGTATCAAAAGGTACCTCTAAGCCTCAAAGTATCAAAAGGTTAACATTTAGGTACACTAGTACAAAACACGATTAGATCACATACAACTCTCATGGCCCAGCTGTCTCAGCAGCTAGTGACAAACCTTGCCACCCGTATCGTCATTGCTTCAAGCAACAAACACTTCTCTTATAGAGTCCGCGACTCCCAGGCCATCACATGACCAACATAAAATAGTTTCCTCAGAAACCCAGGGCCCCCGCCGCACCACTTACTGCCCATCGCGCTCTGAACAACTCACACGTGAATTGCAGTTACGACTTCAGACAAGTGCGTGCAGTGCGACCAAACTTCAGGCCAACACATGACCAACACAAAAATACACAAGCCCCCGCCGCACCACCAACTGCCCATCGCTCCCTGAACAACTCCAACTAAGTTGCAGTTACGACTACAGATTGGTGCGTGCAGTGCGACCAAACTTTAGGTCAACACATGACCAACACAAAAATACACAGGCCCCCGCCGCACCACCAACTGCTCATCGCGCCCTGAACAACTCCAACCGAGTTGCAGTTACGACTACAGATTGGTGCGTGCAGTGCGACCAAATAGCCATGGTATGTGTCTACTTTCCTCTGGAGGTATACTCCTCATTGTTTTCTACATCAAATAAATCTAGCTCAGCAAGAGCGCTACTTAGAGGCATCTTTCGTATACGATTGTGGGAATACTCACAGGCTCGGTTACCACTCAAAGGTTTCAAAGATAACAATCGCTATCTAATAACTACTACTTTTGTATTTTTAATTCAATTTGTCTAGTTTCTCTCTTCCTTTTAAATAAAAACTAAATCACCAATTTCAAATTTTACTAATTTTGCTTTATCTTCATCAAATTTACATTTTTTGTACTTACCACTTACTTTTTTTTTTTACATGTTCGTCGCCGCTTGCTCTCTTCTCTTGCAAACATTTATTTTTCGTTTCACAATCAGTTACAAGATTTATCGTTTTTACCGTCAACACGTCCTGTTATAAGTTCAAGGGCCTTGCCCTTCTTTAAGTTTAGAAAACTTTAAAACACCCCTTTTTTTTGTTCAATGAGTAAGGATCGGCCACATTATGATAACTGGATTTTTGTTTCTGTCGTAATTTATGTCGGGTCATTCCGACTCTTAAAATTTGTTAAGAACAGTGCATCTCAATGGGCATAAAAAATTGCTTTCGCCATATGTCGGATATAAGTGTGGCTTTGTTTCCCATAAAACACAGGCTAAGTGGGTTTGTAAGAGGCCCAATATTGCGTTACGCTATTTCAAAACGGATAGCGGTTTTTTTTGTTATTCTTAAATTAAATGACAAGCTGTCACATCGTAAAATACACATTTAACGTACTTTTTAGCGGCTCGTAGTTTTGAGGTTTACGCAGTGAATAGAAAAATTCAAAGGAAGTGTAAGCATACCCTATGTGCTCATCGTCCGCTTTCAACTTACCCGTTAACGTGACTTAATCATGTGGTGATAAAATGTAAACATAAACTATGACACGATCTTTGCTAGTCAAATATGGACCTTGATCTACTATAACCCTAGTCAGGGCTCCGAATAAGAATACACTAGATTTAAGGGCTCTGATCACGCAGCATGCGTGGTTCTTTAACTAAAGTACTCGACTATAACATGCATCTCATTATCGACCTTTTAGAAAAGTAAAGCACTATATCCATCGGCACTTGCATCGGTATGTTATTCAATAAGAAAGTCCGAATTAAAAAAAGGCAAAACTGATTTAGTAGTTAAAGCTGATCTTCCAATTAAATTGCTTGATGATGGTCAATAGAAATAACAGAGTCATAGTTTTAGAGAAGCTTTCAACAAACTTTCTGAAATATGAGGCGAGGCCAATGGATTGTGTAAGTTGATGAATATTCTCAGGAGTAGGTAGCTTAGTCAAAGCTAGCAAGCTATCTTATAAGAATTTGGTTTAAACCACCAGCACAATCTAGGTACATATAGACTCTAGCACCTGATAGCCTAGCTATTTGATCTACTATGAAAGGTAGAAGGATCCTTTCTGGCACGGTATTCGAGTTTATTTCGCTATGATCTACGATCATACGTTCAGAACCATCACGCTTCTTAGCGAAGAGAATAGGCCTTGCAAATATAGACCGGCTAAGACAGTTCATATTGGAATGGAGTATTTTCTTGGCTTTGAAACGAACTACTTGTCTGTCGTCTGGACTAAGCCTATACGACCGGCGATACACCATACGATTTTGTCTTAGTCTGTTTTTTTTTTAACTAACCGGATTTAATTCGAGTGCGTGATAAACCGTCAATAAAATTTACAGACAGTTGACAGTTCGAGTCGACAATTGTTCTTTATTGTGTATCTATACCATTAAAACGAAAGAACGATTTAGGTATAGGTTAGTTTTTGCTATAAAATAATCAAAGAAGAATAAGTCGTTTGTATTGTGAACCATTTCAAGATTTCGTGCCCAATCACCAAACATACTTCAAACAATCGTCTGGCACCACTTGAAATAAAATGCGTAAGCCACCATAAGTAAAAACTTCACATAGGATTTGTTCGCTACGATATAAGTTAGTGGACCAATCGACACTGTTAATATAAACAATCGCGTACTTACGTGGCCCTTCGAAGTTATGACTGATGGACTACTTAACAGAGACCATTCAGCCCCGGATTCAATATAAGAATTGTACGACTGACCAGATTGCTCCAACTTTCCGCATATACCGGATATTTGATCACTATTGACACGTCGCGTCGCTCTACAACCGCGCTGCCTGCGCCTGCGCTGCTGTAGCTCAAGCTGCTCGTCGATGCCGTCCCTCCCGTACTGGTCCCGCAGCTACAGCTTGCTGACATTTGTTCACTTTCACCTTCCTTCGACTTGCCGTTATTTCTTTCTTTCTGTTTTTCTTGATTTGAATCACTCATAAAGTACGAGAAGTACATCATGAACATGCGCTCACGTCATGCCTACGTTTGATATTTGTGATAACCATGATAAAGCACTGCTTTTCAGGGCTTTGCTGAGGACTATGACGAGAGAGATAAACCTTTTAGGAGGTTTTCGTTGAGACCGATATCACTGTCACTATAGCACACGCGTAGACCACTATCAGGCTGTTCTTGGTTGATTTCTGACGGCGTAATTTCAAACATCGATGTTAATGTTCTTATGGTTTCAATTAGTTGCATCATATTCCTCTGTTACACCTCAACCATTGCACGCCAGTGGGAAGCAGATCCAGATCCCACTTCTGATGACGGCGCCAGGAGTGGCTGAGCGATATGACCGTCATCATTTTGATTCAGTGGTACTGGGTTAATTTCGAAGGGATTTTCAATAACTATGCGCCTGAGTTTTTCAGTTGGTTATAATGTCAGTTTCACAGTTCACAATTAATTATAATGTCACTTTTACAGTTCACAGTTGTGTTGTAAGTACCTATACTAAATAATTACGAACATACGGGTTAACCGACAGTTTCGTATCAAAGGTTCGGCCCTTGAAGCTGTGCAAGCCATACTGCCCTCGCTTCACGGGAACCAGCCCCTTTAATATGACTCTGCCCACGTGGCGCCAAAACACATGACGTCACGGCGTTACACCCTTTGGTAGGTACCATAATAATAACAAAACAAACACTCTATAGTTAAATCTCGTTCTCTACGACATATATAAAGATTTATGAACGCATATCGTAATTAAATTGAGTGAAGGCAACCATCGACTGGATTCCGAACAACAGGAATCGACGACGTGGTAGGTCTAGAAGGAGATGGCGTAAAGGGCCACACCAATTCTATCGAATAGTCTCGCAGCAGAGCTACAACCCTCAGAAATGGTGGAAGCTGGCGTACTACAAGAAGAGAAAAATGTAGTCGTTGAAACGAAGCCTGGTCAAAGCTATGTGATTTTGGTTAAACACAAGAAAACTGCGAAATTTGTGTTATTTTCTGGCATTAATGGCCAGAGCGCGATTCACCCTCATCTAGAGCGCTTATTTAAATGACCTGCTTTAGCTTAATATTTTTTTTAATTAATTACGGTACCTCAGAAAGTACGTAAAGCCGTGGGTGGTGGTTGTCATTCTTAGGTCTTTGGCAGTGGTTACAGGTAGTAGGTAGTATCCATATTGCGAGAACTCAAAATCTCCTATGGTTGTCGTCAGACTGTCTTCGAAAGATTCTGCAATAATTCGATCAATACGTTGATCCGACCAGATTTCGATCAATACGTTGGTCCGACCAGATCCACACCGCTCTTAACTTCACGGTATACAAGGCACTTGACACCGTCAAGGACAGGAATAGATGAGGGAACATCATAAAAATGAAAGTTTCAAGCAGGGAGGTCACGACCCTCAGCATTGAGGAATACGACGCGAGGTGGAGGGTAGGAGGGAAAAGTGCGTCATTTGATGAAATGACAAAAATGTATGTGAAAACCTAAACAGAATTTCGGTCCGGGATAAAATATGTAAAAACTTTTACAATGTAAAACTTTTACAGATTACTCTAATATGGTCAACAAGCGGGCTATATAACGGGGATACATAAAAGACGAAAGAATTTTTAATAAAACATTCCAAATGATATGACTTAAATGCTGAGCTGCGAATCACGCTGTTTGATTGAACGTGAAAAAAAACTTCGAAAGGAAACAGGGCTTATTAGGACCTTTTTAAAATCCAGTTTGTTTTCAGGCAAGTCAGTATACGGCCGCAAACTGCCTTGTTCTTTTTCGAATTATGACGTACGTTATTCTGACTGGAATCATCCTGGATAGTTGTCTGTGGTTGGTTTGCATTGCCTTGAAAGATGGCGTTCGAAAATATCAAAATAAAGATTACCGGTATTTACGGTTTTTAAATTTTGAATTAAATATTGTTTATTGATGAAATTAATGTAATTTAGTAACAGAAATCGAGATTACAACGAGTTTAAAAACGAATTATATATTATTTTTGCGTAAATACAAAGTCATAAAGTTGAAAATACAGCATGGCTCACAAACTCTTCATTTCTGAACGTACTGCGATGCTGACCCGCCAAAAACAAAATTAAATGTGTGTAGGTACTCCAACAAAACTTTTCAACAATAATTTTTCCAATTAATAATGGCGTAAGTAGTACCTACTTTATTTATAATTAACAAATTAATTGTTGCTCTTTATTTTTAAATCTAAATAAACCTTTTTATTTTATTTTATTATAGAAGTGCAAGGAATGAGGTATTGCGTCGTCGCCGGGTATCCTATGAGCAATTAGAGTGTTTGTTGGAGTTTTTGAACTCTCACGGGGACTTGGCCCTAGGATACAATAAATCAGCGCAAGCACGCGATTTTTCAAACCGGATGTGGTTGTCTGTGTCAGAGACACTAAATTCTTTTGGGGAAGGTGCGACCAAGGACTGGAAAGGGTGATCTAATGTGAGTTTTTTTTTTTATAGCCCATTTGTGTCCCACTGCTGAGCAAAGGCCTCCCTTTCCCTTTTCCACACAAGTCTGTCTTCGGCCATTGCGCGCCAGTCCCTCTGGTATTTATCCAGCTCATCTCTCCACCTTCGCCTTGGTCTGCCGCGGTGTCGCCTTACGTTTAGTGGGACCCAATAAGTGGCTCTTTTAGCCCACCTCTCATCCGACATGCGGCAGACATGTCCGGCCCAATCCCACTTCAGAGTGGCAGCTTTTTTTGCAACATCTTGTATCTTAGTTTTGGCGCGCAGCATTTTGTTCCTTACGCGGTCGGAAATTCAAACACCCAAGATACTGCGCTTGCTAATGTATGTTACTTATTTACTAAACGCAGTGTTGTACACATTTTATTAAAATCTTTAACATTCTAACGTTTATCCCGGTTGCATCCATGACAGAGCCCTTGATATGATACAACCTATATCCTTGATTTGGCGAGTATGGTTACTGGTTTTATTTAGATATGGAGTAGGTACATAATAAAAGTGTAATATATTTTATACTTGTTTTTAATTGTTCGGTTTAATTATTTGAAAATACATTTATTAACTTAAACTTAACCAGGTACATATCAAAAATAACTTTTCATGTAATACCAAAAATTAAAATCAAAAATATAATTCAAGTAAATTAAGCTTTTTTTACATATCGATGGCCCCACCGAATAAACGTGTAAGAGAAAAGTGACAACTTTCCAGCAAAAAATAAAAACGTTTAAACTTCTATAACGCTTATTTCATTATAAATAGGTATAAATAATGTATAATCGAATTAAAGGTAAAAAAATAATCTATAGACTTGTATATTTACTTCTTTGAAAATATCAACGAATTTTAAGAAATTCATGAAAAACTACTTAATATTTTTACTCTTGTGAAATTCGCATGACTAGGTCTCAGTAATATATCATTACACGTTTATTCGTGTAATAATACTCAACGAATAAAACGTACTGTAATGTTACACTATTATTCTCCGTAAATCAAGTTTGTTTTTAAACCCAGCTATAACTATTTACACGCTTGTTTCAGTACATTGTTCTTCTATTATATGATTGTAAAGATCGTATGCATTTATATTAGTGTTAATAAGATCAGTTTTGATTTATGTAATACATCTTTGTTACTGCATAGTATAACAATATAAATAATTTTATAAAAGGATGAAATAAAATAAAGATATTATATTGAATAAAAAAAAATATTATTATGTATTTATCCACGTAACGCAAAGTACTAGTCTTCTTGATTAAAAAAAATAACAAATTGCAATATTAGAAAAACTAGTCCTCCTCCTCACTGTCATTGGAGACCGCAATGGAGTTATCCAATGGCAGTAGATTTTTATACAAACTTTGTTATTGGTTTGGTATTGCTCCTAAATCACAAAGACTTATCAAATCTTTAAATAACGGAATTGGCATTGGTAACATTCCAGTATACGCTAGTTTTAAGCTTTCAGCATCTTCTGTAGGATCTCCACACCGCCTTCTTGAGTTAGTACTTATCATGAATTGCATCTCTCGTAATTCATCTTCCAAACTACCTTGACATACCTTGGGTAAATTGTATCAGGATGATCATGAGAGAAGTTTATTACTTTTATTTTGCTGCAATAAATTTTAACGCTGTTTGTGTCCTTTAACCAATTCTTCGCCTTTACTAACTCTTTAAAATCCATAAATTCATTTTGTGTCATTTGTTTTACTTAGTACTTGTGCCCAGTAACTTTAGCATTCTCTATCAAGTACCTAATACGTTTGATCGGGAGTGTATATAGTATGACTTTTCTTTGAACGCTCGATAGCAGCATGCATAGAGTCACTTTCTGATAGGCTATAAGCCTATCAGAAAGTGATTAGTATACCTTCTATAAAAATCGATGAGTTATTTTGATGTTGATTTTTTCGAGCCTAAAGAGAACATGGCAAACACAAATCGATTACGATTTAGCCCAGTGCATGAATCAGAGTAAAACGATATATTTTTTATTCCTAATTCAACGTGAGCTTGGATAAATAACCACAGACAACTTGCAATTTCTATGGCTCCCCTCTTTGCAATCTGAGTTGACGCCATTAAACTCTAATATACCATCAAGAGTAAAGGAACTTCGTGACAGACATGTGAAACTTTCTGAAACAAATCAAAGAGAATAGAGATACTATTTATTTCTGCAATACTTTTCAACAATCGAATCCCTATAATGTATGAACAAGGTGTAGCAAACCTGGGTACGCCACTATTATGGCGGTGAGTCCCCTCTTTGAGGTGTGGTTGACCTCACGGCGTTCTCACCTTCCGCATGACGCTGGTCCTCACCGGACATGGTAAGTTCGAGAGATTCCTGCACCGGATTAGTGCGGAAGAAACGACCGGGTGTCACCATTGTGTTGACCGCCCGGAGGACACAGTGGAGCACACGGTGGAGGTGTGCCCACTTGGGCAGAGTGGCAGGCGGTCGCCTCCGAGGCGGCCGATCGTGTGAGGCAACGGTCCTCACGCCCCAAGTGCCGCCGGGATTCCGATCCCGATTTCCGGCCACCGTAGATGCGGGCTTGCGGACGGCGAGCAATGGGTAGCTCGCCGTCCGACCATCCGGTAGCCGTCCGGACCGAGCCCAAGTCGTTAACGGCACATACTTTTCCACGCGCGCCTCAAGGAGATGTCAGCAACTGTAGGGGCCCAGCAGGGTCGAAGCCTACTGGGGTCAAGGGTCTGATTCTGAAAGGAAGACTCGGCCTCGGTACGAAAGGCAATGAAGGAACAGGAGTGGGTTTTTAGTCAGTAGTATTATAGTAGTATAGTTACTAGATTTAAACTTAAACTAATATGCAAAGAATATTAATGTTTGAACCTTCAATTGTTAGAAAAAAAAATATTATGGTAAGAGACAATGCAATACTTTAATTTTAATAACCTATTTATATTAAAACTTCAATTTTGTGGAATAAAACATTAGTAATAAAATTTGCATACATTTCTACACGAATAAACGTGTAAGAAGACATTACCCCAAGTCGAAACCAATCACAAAACTTCTCAAACACCTATAGATTTTAATATGTTTATTCTTGTGTAATAGTCGACGCAAAAAACATGTAATAAAAGCATAAACCTTTATTCTTATAATTTTTAAATCATTTTTTTCCCTAGAATAAAAAAATACACTATTATAATAGGCGTGTTTTGGGTCTAAAATTCATAAAAAAAATTGAGTAGGTGCAAGATATGCAAAAGAAACGAAAAATGAAAAAAAAAAAAAACGTGTAAGAACTCTTGCACGTTTATTCGGTGGGGCCATCGATATGTGGGGTTCACCCCTACCACATAGTTTATTTATGTTTATAATAAACCCACACAAGACACCACAACGTTTTTTCTTCCATTCTATCCTGTCACCCGTCACGCTATCACTAACTCACTTTTCTTTCATATCACTTCTCACACAATCCATCCATTTTTGCTTTGGCCTCCCTCTCCCTCTCCATCCATCTACATGTATAAAAATAATAGTGATTATTTGAACGACAACACAACAGTAAAATTGACAAACTCTGCGTATAATATGTGAAAATTGGTTGTAAAACTGCGGGGTTGTTCGATATACTTGTAGTCACTGCGGCCCTGAAACACAAAAGACATTTTTTTTAAATTGTTGATATATTCGCGCTTGACCGCTATAAAGAAAAAAAAAAACAACTGTGGAAATACAGGTGGATTTTGATCGGTAAAACTCTGACAAACCCTCGCCATCTAACCAGAGCAGGAAAAAAAGTCTTTGATTTTTAGAAAGGAATTCTAATACACTGTGTGTCAGACATTGGCGTACAAATATATGCCATGTTTCCAGTATATGATTCTGGACCTCCTAGTGGTGGAAGTTTTCATTGGTATTTTCATAATTAAAAAAAAACTGTTCTATTTAAAGTAAAGATTATGATGATGACTAGGGTAAACATATGTTATACTCGTATGTAATTTATTTATTTATTAAAACTTTATGCACTAGTAAGAAACACTGTACAAAGGCGGACTTAATGCCTTAGGCATTTTCTACCAGTCGACCTTAGGATGGTGCAGAAATATAACATGGTAGGTGCAACATAATCATAAACTAGATTAGAAATACAATTATAAATATATACTTAGATACATACATACAAATTAACAATGTTATTATGAAAAACGAATTTAACAAATCAACGTTGTGATGATTACACCAACTTCCTGCGAATGTGCTCACGTGCCTTCACCTTAAAAGTGAAACCGTCCTGATTTTCAGAGGGAGCGCATTCCAAAGAGAGATCGCCTGGACAAAGAAGGAGGACTGGATAAACCCAGAACGATGTGTGGGACATCGTAGTAGGCTATTATTGGTAGATCGGAGATTTTTATTATGACCAGAGCAAAGAAATTGAATTTGAGAAATCAAATAGGAAGGAGAAGAAGGTTTATCCAGAAAAGAAAACAGCGTTGTAATTGAAATAAATATTGATGTTGTGTTGTGTACCTACAGGTGTATAATTTTATTGAAATAAAATATATAAATAATTATTTGATAATTCACTCTCTTATTTATTTTTGCACTTTTGAGTAGCGTAATTAGAGACACAATAGAAAGACAATGACCGAGCGAACGCCGGCGTTCGCTCGGGCATCGGGCTCGGGTTTAATGAATTAATTCTAATGTATCCTAATTCTACTGTACTGTCTCTCGCGCCGGGCCTTGGAACAGGCCATGGTCCTGAGCGAGGAGAGGCAGGCGGTCGCCTCCTGCGAAGCAGTAATGCTAGCAAAGGAGGCTGCCGATCGCGTGAGGCAAAGGTCCTCACGCCCCAACCGCCGCCAGGATTCCGATTTCCGGCCATCCTAGGGCGAGGGCTTGCGGACGGCAAGCAATGGGTGACTTGCCGTCCGATCGGCTCGAAGTCTGACACTATCTCCCGCTCCGCCCAAGATCTGGGGGATGCCATTAGATGATTTTTCCACACGAAAAAAACAATAAAATGCCGTCACCTAGGATTAATACCATAATTAATAGTAAATATAAGAAGGCAGTAAAATCAAAAAAGAAAAATATGGCCTTCTAGAATATTATTTCCAATTAAAAAAAAAAATACTGATGTAAATCAAACTTGCTAGTGTTATTCGAATAAACTTATTATTTGATTTTTTATTGCAATTGAAAACCATGAGATTCTTGGACACAGGTGCAACGGGCTCACCGCATCAAGCCTACCCACTACCTACCCCTTTCTAGAAAAAAAAGTGCCCAGTTTTTATATTACACAATTAAATTAGTCGAACAAAATAAATTATAAAAAATTCAGAGAATGTCATTAGATTGGTGATTAATTACTACTACTACTATTGAATTATATATTATATACAAGCCAACTGCAACTTCCGACGCGACTTCATTTTTAAAATGTTATGTTTGTTGGAAATGGTATTATGTGGCTTCTTGGTGGAACTTTAAGACAAAGTCGTGCGCAAGCATTTTGAAACCTTTGTATAAGTTTCGCAGCACGTGATAGAAGTCGAGGTCCTACAACGGTATCGGCATAATTCAACTTCGATAGAACCAGACTTTCAACTAGCTGGACACGGATATCTTCGCTTAAATATGGACGAATATTAGACAAGACTTTCAACCGGTAAAAACAGATTTTTACGCAGTCTGCAATGTATAGTTCAAAACGTAGGTTTTCGTCCATGATCAAACTGAGGTTTCTCAATACATTCTCCCATCACGATCACGACTGAACGAGGAGAGGTTATTGTATTTGTTGACTTTTTGAACCAAATAGCTCAAATTTTGATTTGGCTGGGTTAAGAAGTAGGGAATTTTGTTTTGACCAGGTCACTATCCTATCCAGTTCTTCTTTTAACAATCTTATTGTGATATCATCATCTTCAATGTCCTTTCCTTGGTATTGTTCGTCAAGTCGTTGAGCTCCTTAATAGTCCTGGGTTGAGCTTTGCGAATACTGACAAATGCTTGCACTGACTGGACAGGTCCACTCAAATCTGTATGGTTCTTTCTTCAAAAGACCATCTCAGACAAATCTGCACTGTTCTCATGAGATTTGACCATTACATATTAACTGTATGGACTTTAAAAGAGACTTTGACCCCTGAGTTTGTTTCGGTGTTTCTTCTCAGGGTAGTCAGCTAGGAAACACCGGCCTCATCTAGTTTAAAATGACAAAAAAAATTGACGTGTAAAAGTGTTTTTTAAACCTACTTACAAAATAAATATCATTTATCATTTACTTCAGGTTTAACTGAAAGGTACAATTGAATGTCATCTACATATATATGATATTTAGAATTTTCCAGAACATTAACAATATCTGAACTATACAAAACGAACAAAGGGGGAGCCCTGTGGAATGCCTTTTACCAGAAGAATCATATTAGATACAACACTAGAACCATTAGCATTTCGAATTTCTACCAGCTGTTAACGGTTTAGTTTTTTTTTTTTCTTAGGTGAGAAAATCATCTAATGACAAATCAAACTCGGAGCGGGAGATAGTGTCAGACTTTTACTGACTAAAATCCCACTCCTGTTCCTTCTTTGCCTTCGTCCCAGGGCCCCAGGTTTCACTTTTACACTACCCGTGGCCCCAGTAGCTTCGACCCTGCTGGGTCCCTACGATTTGCTGACATCTCCCTGAGGCGCGCGTGGAACAATACGTGCCGTCGACGACTTGGGCTCGGTCCGGATGGTTACCAGACGGTTGGACGGCGGGCTACCGTCACCGGGCATTGCTCGCACCCTTTGTCCGTAAGCCCGCACCTACAGTGGGCGCAAATCGGGATTGGAATCCCGGAGGCGTGAAGACCGTTGCCTCACGCGATCGGCCGCCTCCTTTGCTAGCATTACTGCTTCGTAGGAGGTGACCGCCTGCCACTCCTCACTCCGGACCCATGGCCTGTACCAAGGCTCGGCGCGAGAGATCGCCGCCGCCGATCGCCCCCACGAGGACACGGCGTTGCTCTGCCCAAGCGAGGCACACCTCCACCGTGTGCTCCGGGCGGTTCACACAGTGGCGACACCCGGGCGTCGTTTCTGCACGAATCCGGTGCAGGAGCTTGCCGAACTTACCGTGCTCGGTGAAAACCTGCGTCATGCGGAAGGTGAGGACGCCGTGAGGTCTTTCCAACCACGCCTCAAAGAGGAGACTTACCGGCATAATTGCTGCGTGCCCAGTTTACGGTTAGTTAGATAACCCCTAAACCACGTAACCGCAGGCGTATCAAAACCATAATACGTCATTTTTCGTCACAACTGCAATTTTCTATAGGTCAGTACTGATAAATAGTGCTTAAAAGTAGCCACATTTGTTCAACTGTTTTATAAAGAGGGTCAACCGGATGCGAATGAATGTGCACTCTTATCCCAAGCTTGATATAAAACCCAATGCCACCGCCGCGACCACCGCGCACGCTCACCGGCTGCTTAACATGCCGCAGCCGGTATCCGGGCACAGCGGGCGCGTGCCCGGTTGGAGTGTAGCCTTAGGGGCGCTATGGCGCGAGACATAGAATTTTTTTTTTTTTAGGTTAAAAAAATTTTTGGGACTTTTCAGCTTGAGTTTAGGGGCAAAGAATTAGAAAATTTTTCAAAAAAAGTTTTTTTGGAAGTTGATGCCATACGCTTATAGGCACCATGAGCCGTGCAGAAAACAAAAAAAAAATTAGTTTAAAAAAATAAAGCCTTTTTTGGAACGCTAGAAAGCTATTTCACTTTTTTTCTACGTCAACGCGTTGTTAGGAGGTTCTTCTTGCAGTTACTGAAAGGAGTGTTTCACTCACAGTCATCCCCAACTGGAGAAAAAAAAAAGTTTTTAAAAAGACCTCAGGACACATGTTGAAGCGCTAGAGGTGAGGTGAATGAAATAAAGGGGCGGCGTATTTCCGGTCGGCCCCAAGTGGCAAAAACCTACGCTACTCCACTGCAATGACTGTATCTTTTATGAGGGTGAGAGGCATTGGCAGGACTAGGATTAGGGACAGCTTTAACAAGGGCGTGCACTGTCAATATTTAGACTTTACTATGTGAGCATGCAGTACCAAGCTACTTCAGTTTATCGACGGGGACAAGTAGGCCGACATCGGCAATTTCTTATTCTAATATCATTCCTTCCTAGTCCTGGGTATAATCGGTGTATGTCACGCAGCAAACGGCGGAACCTAGCAGCGTCCGTGGGTAGGCTTCTTAAAATATTTTGCCGGTACATGTATTCGCCCATGTACCACTTTAACCGCCGCTGACTCCTAAAATCAAAAAAAAAAAAACAAAATAGCATTTATTCCAAATAAACCATTTACAGGCACTTTTGAAATTTCAAGAAGTCAGTTAGTCAGAAAAATAAAAATAAATGATGCTAATTGCACATTCCAAAGCGTAGATCTCTATGGAGAAGAATGTGCAAGAAACTCCATGGACACTTTTTTCAATCATATTTTGTAGTTACAAATATCTCTGTTACATGTTTCTTGTCGCTATCATGTGAGAACAATGTAAATAAAAATAAAAACTAAATATAGATATTAAAATAGCAACTGGCAGCTAAGAGATGACCAGCCTAAACTGACAGCGCCCGTTCACGGACATGACGCTAATATTAGCACCACTCAGCTCAACCATTTTGAAGGGAACCGAATGATCCAACACCCGCGCCACCATCAGTGAGACATTTGAGTGAGCATGACAAACTCTCAACTGCCATGCTCATTTATGTCAAATAAGTCCAGTAGCAACATAAAAACTATAAAAAGCTCCATGGTACTCACATTTACAAACTGTGGAAAAAATGCTTCTATACATATAATACAATACTTATATTTTACAATTTCAAGAAAAAAAACATTAAAAAATAATTTCCATACTAATTAATCAATTTGTACACCCCGGTGGTAGTGGAGCTGGACCAGCATTGATCCAAGCATTTTTATCCTGAATATAATCCTCCAACTTATAATATGCTTGCCTGCATAGTGTGCGTTTAATACAAGATTTAAATTTCGTTTCATTGAGTTCTAATATTTGTGAAGGTATTTTATTATAACATTTCAAACAGTACCCCATAAAAGAAGAGGCCACTTTTGCTAGTCTGAAACTTGGTTGAACTAATTGGTCCCTATTTCTTGTAACATAATTATGTCTATCGCCTCTTTTGCTAAAATATTAAGATTTTTTCTAACATACATTATGTTTGCATAAATACCTACACGTGCGACATTGGCGTTTTAATCTGGGATCCCAAGGCTGGGATCCACAGGGATACTGACAGTCCCTGCCGTAAATTGTCGGCTGTGGTTGACACTGGAATGTCCACGCATACCCAGTCTCAAGTGCACGCCCATGTATGATCGGTGCTGGTCAGACATAATATAAGAGTCAGGTCTAACATTTGCTTGGATAATTGGATCTAATGTGGTCCTATTTTTATTTTGTATAAGCTCCACGTGAATTTTTTTTGTTAACCGACTTATGCATCCGAAAGACCACGTTTGTCGCTGCAATAATCGGCCCCTGTGGTATTTGTTGGTATAAAGGTGGGTTTCGTCGACCTCTACAATGTCGTTGTCCCCGCCGATCATTTCGCAAGTAGGCAGTGGTATACCTGAATGGCTGTTTTGCGGGTTACTCCTACGTCTCTAGCAGCCTGTGACACTTGGTCTTTTCTAAAAAAGTGCAGCAAAAGTCTCAACGTGTTCAAAATTGACACATTGCTACGTTCAAAAAAAGTCCCTTTTAATGGAGACGTAATGACATTGCAGCCTGCCCTTCTACAACGCCATCTGAACCCCAATTTGTAATTAGTATTACGTTCCGCATTCATCGGCCGCCTGCACGACGGGCAGCGCGGCGTTTGCGCTGGTATAAGCAGCCACTTTTTCGCCGCTTCAATGGCCCTTTCCTCTGTGGAAATATTGGCTGCATAATTCCACAAACTAAAATTCCTGTCCAAAATAAGCTGGCAAGGATCCATAGGTTTTGCAAATAAACAAATATAATAAACTAACTAAAACTAAGAAAAACTAACTTAAAACTAATAAGAAAATAAAAAAACTAAGACTAAAAAATAAAACAAATTAAATCTTACTAACTAAAAAAACACGAAAAAAATCAAATAAAAAACCACTAAAACAAACTAAAATTAAAAACTAACATAAAGAAAATAAAAAGAATCAAACACTAAATAATATCAAATTACAACAACAAATTACAACAAACTACAACGAATTATCTAACGACAGCAAAAACTTTGGATCGCCCGAGTATTGAGCATTCCCAATAATTCGAGTATTTTTAGCATAGTTGAGGTAGGGTCGAAACTTTACCGTAACGAGAGCCACTTGTTATGGAAAAATTTTGTAAGTCCCAAAAAATTTTTTTTACCAAAAATTTTTTTTTTTGTTTTCTGCACTACTCATAGTGCCTAAAAGCGTATGGTACGAAATTCGAAAAAAAAAATGTTTTTTCGAAAAAAAATCAAATTTTTTTAACCAAAAACATTATTTTTTTTCGTTTTCTTTGCTTCTCATAGCGCCCCTAAGGATATACTCCAACTCCTAAAAATCCGCCCCTAAGGCTACCCACTGACCGCGTGCCCCTCTTCATTCCTTTTAAGCCACGTCTCATTTATTGCCATTATAATGACATCATGATGCTCCAAAGCAGCGATGAACTCATCATGGCGAGTGCCCAATGAGCCTAGGTTCTGAAATCCAAATTTAAAATACTTTGCACTCATCGCAGTGGATCTGTATTACTAAACAATATATAGCAACACTGGAAACGTTTACTTGCTCTTTGCAAGTATGGCAAATATTAATCGGCTTTTGGAAATGATAACAATGACTTAATTTTATTGTTAAATCAAAAATATTACTTATCAATATTAAAATAGGCATATATGCGATAAAAATATCATTAAATATTAATAATATTGTAGCTACTTGTAGTGCAAATGTGGATGAATTAAAAATGAAAATGAAGGGAGAATATTGTGATAAATAATTGACAATACATGTGACAGGATATAAATAAATAAAATAGTAATAAAAATATATATATAATTTATTTTGATGGGAAGTATTTACCAACAAACCTACACCACTACGGAAAATGCCAACCAAAAATATGCACCCTTTAGCCCGGGCTAGCTGCGGCCATAATATGACAGACCAAAAAAACAACAAAAAAATAAAACAGATAACAACAAACACATACAAATAACAAAAGTTAACACTACTTGTGAAATAACGAACATATAATAAAAAAGACTTAAAATTAAAAAAGCTGGTCAAACAGAACCATTATCAAAAGTTTGGACAATATCAAGGTCACAACTAATGGGAGGTACACCATCTTCTTTATTCAGATAGATGCGGCCATCTTTGGTCCACACATCCTTATATTTATGTTTCTTAGCAGCCTCCCGGGCGTTTTAAAATGACCTGCCGTTAATCAGTGTCGGCCGCTCGTTAACATAAAATCTTCTGGAGCGCCCGCGCAGCAGTGGTGAGGCCGCGCTGCACGCCCGCTGTTCGTAGCAGTTGACCGCGGGCAGCGTGCCGCGACATGTGCACAGCGAGCGTTCGCGGTCTAGGCGGCTCACCGTGTCTCCACTGCCAGCCACAGTAAAGTTACAGCGAACCATACCAAAACGCTCGGCATTGTTAACTGCCAGCTTCAAATATACTAAACGTATTATGTGTAGCGGGCTCTCATCCTTTGTTTCGGGAATGCCCGAAATTATGACATCATTGAGCACAAGATCTTGATCTCGTTCGTTCAACTGCAACTTTATCTCGGTAATAGTTTCTTTAAGGTGGTCTAGAGATGACGGCTCCATCTCCCTTTCCTCAAAGTGTTTCCCGAGGTGAGTAACCTTGCCGTCAATCACATCCATTCGTTCCCCACACAACCCGACATCAATCTTCAAACTCGCTATTTCGTCCCGGAATAATCGCAACCATTGTGGCTGTATGAATTAATACTTTTGTCATAATACTACAAATAAGGTAAAAAGTGAACGATACCTGTCAAAATGGCGTCAAATTTTACGAAAAATTATTGATTTTCATTTTTTTTTCTCAAATACTATGTGTGTCCTAACATTAAGACTTTGCGTAGCTACTTTTTAGACATAAACCTTTTCAATAAAAAAATATGAGCGTAAAACTCGTTGTCCAGTATAGTACAGTTCAGCCAAAATTCTTCATCGACGTTTAGCCTGGTATACTCACTTTATCAATTATTATGTTAAAATTGATAATGATACAAAGCATAACATTTATGGCAATGGACCGATCTTGAATATTACTTTTTATATTTAGTTAAGTAATAACTCCGTGGTATTTCCATTTGTATCTCAAAAGGGCGCACGTTCTAAATATTCCTAAATGGATATGAATGACAATGTCTTTTAATGACATAGTGACAATACTACGTTCGAAGGTAACCGTTATGCTTCTGAAAGCCTTTGTGCTGTCTTCGGCGTTGGTGTTGACGTCTTCGGCGTTGGTGTTGACATCCCGCATTTGACAGTAACATAAGATAACAGACATTGATTAGAGGCGTACGTAAGTACTATAAGGCCGCATGTACACGCTAAGAAAAGTCACTGAGCCTATGCAAGAACTCCTGTCGTTTCTACACACACGAACTTGTTCAAAGCAGTGGACACACGAACTGTGTCCACTGCTTTGACCAAGAAAAAAATCTTGTCTGCGCCAGGCACGACGCGTGAAGTTACTATGGTGCGGCAGCATGTATCCTTAGGGTGCTTGTACACGCTAAATATTTTGTAGCTTGTATAAGCATCCTAGGAGTACATTATGTTTATTTACGATAAGACAACATCGCTCTGATTTACATCGCTTTTTCATGAATTTACAACAGTCAAAGTGGTTTTTTAAAGAAAACAGAACCTGTTAGTCTAAGATCAAGCTGCAGAATTAGAACGCTCATCGAGTATTTGTTAAAAACCAAATTTTTACGCATAATTATGATTAGGAGAATATATACCATCCTGTCTATCAAAATGTGGCCGCTGGTATTTTCAATTAAATTATTGTTAATTGATTTTTCGGAAAAAATTTCATGCATTTGTGTTTAAATATCATCCACTTCACGGCAATAATTATATAAAGACCCTGAAAAATCACAGTTGCCGGTACACACTTGGCCAAACCTCTTCGCAGCCAGGTGTAAACAGGTATGATATTGACACATTTATACGTTCATAACGTACATATATTATTTATAAATCGATTAGTATTCATCGAAGTGGAAAGAACTTTTTGTGTTCAGTCCATAGATTTTATCAAGACCTTTCTTTGATGTTGCCAAGTAATTGAAGAAGTTAACATATTGAAGGGCAGTTTAAATATTATCTCAGTGAGGCTGAGGGATTTGGAAAAGTTAATAAAATTACATTAAATGTAGTTTGGTATATTATCTATATAAATAAAAGGAGAAACTGACTGACATATATACATTACAGACGTAGCGTTGGAAGGAGTTCTACAAGGTGGACTGATGCCCTAGTAAGGGTTGCAGGAATCAGATGGATGCGAGACGCACAGGATCATTCATTGCGGCACTTGGGATAGGCCTAAGTCCAACAGTGGACGTCTTTCGGCTGAAATGATAATGATAATGATGACTGACATATCAACGCACCACCAAAAGTACCAGAACTGGGAGAGTGAAATTTTACACAAACTATCTTTTTATGCCATAGGCGAGCAAAGAGAAAGGATTTTCCAAAATTTCCCCTCTAGATGTATGAAACGGGGGTCCAAAGTTCGCATGGTGAAACCTACTCTTAAGCGGTTGACTTAACGACGGTACTTTTTTCTGAAATGGAACATCATAAATTGACTTCTACCGTTCTAGAATGGAGTGAGAGGGCGTATTAGGTTTTTACTGATTAAAACCATATCCCTTCATTTGCTTTTTGCATTTCAAAGGAACTCTTTCAAATGTTCCTCGATAAAAATGCTTGGCTAAATGCCGGTTCTGCTCCAGAGCCATAGCCACTTTTGCCTACTAATTAGTTTTTTATTTTGTTTTATAAATATTGGAAGAAATGCTATTGCCCTTTTGTATTCTTGTTTTTGTAATGTTTTTATTTTTATTTTATTCGTCTAATGAAGCATTATTTATTACCTTTCCTATTTAGAAAGAATAGCATTGTATAATGTAGAAGCACTTTTTTTCTCAAATTTGTGAATGTGAAGTACCATGGAACATTTTTAATAGGTTCCATTTTTTTTTTACTTTACGAGCATAGCAGTTGAGAGTTTGTCATGCTCATTTAAATATCTCGCTGATGGTGGCACGTGTTATTGGGTCATTCGGTTCCCTTTAACATGGTTGAGCCGAGTGGGGCTGATGCATCGTCATGCTCGTAAACGGGTGCCATCAGGTGAGACTGGCCATATCTTAGCTGCCAATGGCTTAATTCAAATTCTATCTTTTAATTCGTTTTATTTATGTATTACTTATCTACATTGTACTGACATAATAGAAGCAACAATAATTTTGAAACCAAGATTATATGTAACTCACAGTATAATTTAAAAGAGTGTGCATGGAATTACTTGCACGTTCTTCTCCATAGAGATCTACGCTTTGGAACGTGGAATTTAGCTTCACTTTTTTTTGGACTGACCTACGTTTGACTATTCCAAAGTGCCTGTATATGGTCTATTTGAAGTAAATGCTTTTGACTTGATTTGACTTTGCTGACATCTTTTTGAGGCACGCGTGAAACACTATGTGCCATCGAACCGGGCACGGTCCTACAAACGGACTATTAAATCCTGGAGTGCGATTATTTGGAATGAGTTTTACATTAAAATTAAATTAAACAAACAAAATTATTATTAGTATCGGCAAACTCATAATGTTTTAATTAACTCGGCCGCCTAGACGTGACGTAGCCGCACCTTTTGTTCGAATTGATTAAATAATAAACACGAACCCAGATTTTTATTAATATCGACCCAAAACCGTTTGTATTTGAGCACACGCCTATCGCCCTCGATAAGATACTGAGGTGACTCAATTAATAAAATAAGTAAATTAATATTTCCCAAGATAACAGTTTAATATAAAACCTGATAACGTTTCGAGTGTCCGATACGTTAGAGCGTTTGCGTTGTGATTTGAAACGCCATTTAATCGCAATGAAACCGGACATATTTGAAGAAAACCAAGTGTCTACAATACATATAGATATTATTTTTGTCTTGCTGTATGTGCTTATTTATGGCGTTACTAGGTAACTTCTTGTTGTCACTTGAGATTGACAAGCATTATCTTCTTAGCCTTTCCCAACTATTTCGGGGTCTGCTTTCATTCAACGAAAATCTAAATTGTATTTTAACTTTAGATGTATCATTTACTAGGGGCTACCAGCGGTTTGGTCCACGTGTTAATAGGAAATTGTAACTACCCGAGAGCTTCCGTTAGTAGTTTTATCGAAATCCGAACAGGTGTTCGAGCGAGAAGAAGAAACAAACTTACTCACAGTTTCATTTTTATAATATTAGTGTGATGTTTACTTGCTACGACCAGTCCATGAAACGTTTCCCAGTTTTGATTTATTCAACGACTAAAATGAACATTAGGAATATTACATCCTGCCATTCGAAATTGAATTTTCGTTTCACGTATTGAACAGCAACACTGAACTAAACGAAAATCGACGCAAACATCTTTTGCTATCACGATGAGTTGGACCAGCAACATTTAAGGTTATTTTCAACCAGCCTTTGTATCAAAACCTAATATGCGTACAAAACGAAAACATTCATACTACCGGAACGCATTAATTATTTTCTTTAAACATAGGAACCACGACAAAACTATATCAGAGTTTTAGTGAACAATTTAGCGTACACAAGCTGAACATTCTGAATTTGGAAAAGCTATAGACGAATGAATCTGAGGTGAATTGGTTATAGGCATGAATAAAATACAGTGGCAACAAGAACTGATATGCGAACATCCGTCGAACTGCTTCAAGTTAGCGGATATCACCGACACGGCAAAGAAATCCCGACTGGATATGACCGAAAATAAAATCACGTCTACCCCCATTTCTTGGGGCAGACGCCCCAAGTCTGCGTCCAAACCAAATGGGTTCATGTAAATCCAAACCGACATCGCCAAAAGTTTTTAATGTAAATGATTTGGTTTTACGTAATAATAATTGGAATGTCAAAGAAGAATGGAGAGGCTTCAATAAAACGTGAAACAAGAAGTTTTGGAAACACCCAAAAAGAGATCTAAGGCATATCAAACATA
Source organism: Mythimna vitellina (assembly GCA_949316375.1). Classification (NCBI taxonomy): domain Eukaryota; kingdom Metazoa; phylum Arthropoda; class Insecta; order Lepidoptera; family Noctuidae; genus Mythimna; species Mythimna vitellina. The sequence continues at coordinate 16,454,886 of OX438706.1, forward strand.
TTCAAATTTTTGTACCGAATGGGAAATAATTAAATATTTTAAAACGCCTCATACGCAAATTTTACTGGACGGCAATATCTCAGGGTCTGTGCAATTTACAGACCACAAATTAAACTCAACATCAACTTGTGCATTTGATTCGATTTTCCAGTAAATTCTCTGCGGGTTATTAGTAAATTAAAAATATTACCAACAACTCATTTCGTCGAATTGTCCAATTGTGAAACTGGCTCAAGACATAATCATGGAAAAAAGATTAAAAAGAAACATTATTTAGAATGTGCAAAAATATTAGTAAACATTGACATGTTCAAAATTTCCATCGTAACCTGCACGCAAAACTTGAAAACATTTAGATGCAGAGTGTACCGATGCTTATTTAGCACAATTCATTTTTGACAAAGAACCCAGCTTTCTGCCGCGTTGATTGTATATACGGATACTCAAATGAAAGACTATATACATTCATAATCGTCAATACTTCATTCTTTGCCATGGTCGCCATCTAATGCAGGGAGCAATAGATGAAGCTATGGCAACAAGAAATCATGTTATGATTGCGAAAATGAATTGTTAAGTACAAACATTTTTGGACCGCACCTTATCGTCAACACGTCTGTCGTTACTGATCCTGGCTATGCAAACAGATCAGATATAGTTATTTAAAAGTTGGATTCGGTAGCCAAGACTGTAAAAATTGATGAAAAATGTTATGTACTAATTGATGTCAAAAAAAAGCCAAAGTCGGCCTTATAATGTTCCCACTGTTGGGACTCAGGCCTTCTCTCTAGGAGAGGGAATGGGCCGTAATCCACCACGCAGGCCCAGTGCGAGTTGGTGGATGTCACATGTCTTCGAATTTTTTGGTTTTAGGACATGCCGGTTTCCTCGCCATATTTTCCTTCACTGATTTGAGAGCAGTGGTGATGAAATAAATTACACAAAGTAATGCGCCTGGTTGGGTTTGAACCCGCGACCTAACTCGTAAGTAAGGGCCGTTACCACTTGGCCACCACTGCTCGTAACTGATGTAAAAAAGTATAATATCGACCAAAGCACTACGTAACCTACGGGTTAAGTGGCGAGTTGCGGCATAAATACGATGACTTAACAAAAAACGTATGGAATTAAACTCACGGACGTCAATTACTTCTCATTTGATAATGTTTTCATTTTTAAACATTTTTTTTTTCTTTTTAAACTAAGCACTACAAATATTTATGAATTTTGCTAATGCTCTTTGCATGCTCTGCTGATACTTGTGCCGGAGTTCTGGGTTTTGTTTTGACGATTACTTATAGAAATGTTGCAAGTGTATAAGAAACTGAGTAGTTCCAGTGTCCTTGACACTTTTAGAAGTTTCTTATGATTTTTTTACTTTGAACACTGAAAATATTCATGATTTTTGCTAATCGCCATTTTCAACCACGCTCTGCTGATACTTGTCTCGGAGTTCTGGGTATGGTTTCGAAGCTTTCACTTAGAACTGATACATGTGTATAAGAATCCGATGAGTTCCCGGTCCTAGCCACTTCCAGAAGTTTCACTACTGATCTTTTTACTTTCAAAGTAAAAATATCATAAGAAACTGAAAATATGATTTTCGCTAATCGTCATCTTCATCCGTGCTCTGCTAATAATTGTGTCAGATTTCTGGGTTTGGTTTCATATAGAACTAATACTACATGCTTCTATATAGAACTAATACAGGTGCATGATTTTTGATATTCGCCATCTTCAACGATGCTCTGTTGATACTTGTCTCGGAGATCTGGGTTTGGTTTTGACGTTTTCTTATAGAACTAGTACAGGTGTATAAAAAACCGAAGTGTTCCTAGTCCTGGGTACTTCCTGAAGTTTCTGTTTTAATTTGAACACTGAAAATAGCCGTGATTTTTGCTAATCGCCATCTTGATACTTGAAATTGATTACCGTTATATAAGGTTTTTTTGTTTTGTTTAGTTACATCTGAACTATTGATCATGCTTTTTTTTCGGTGGGAAAATCATCTTATGACATCCCTCGCCCTTGGGAGGAGCGGGAGATAGTGTCAGACTTTTACTGACTACAAACCCACTCCTGTTCCTTCTTCGCTTTCGTCCCAGGACCCCCGGTTTCACTTTCACACTACCCGTGACTCAAGTAGGCTTCGACCCCATTTGGCCTATTGCTCGCTTTCCGCAAGTCTGCGCCTACGGTGTCCGGAAATCGGGACCGGAGTCCCGGCAGCTGGGGCGTGTCCTAGTGGAGGTATGAATGATTCGAAATTTGGTTTCGATAACTTAAATGATATATTTGCAACAACATAAGAACCATGAGTTGATACTGCAGCACTACCTGAAAAACACAGGATACGCAACTCCTCATTTACTTACTGCAGGGGTTCTTGTAGGGTTTGGGCTGATCGAAATAATTTCAATTAATAGATTATAGACAGATTGTGATCAGGGTCCGTAGGATACGTCTGTGGGCTTAATGGGAATAGGTGGAATATTTTAAATCTTATAAATAAACAACCTAAATAGTAGGTTATGTGACTAGAGGATAAAGCCGTGTCTTAAAGTCGCAGCCGTCACGTTTAATTTCAATCGAAAGGAAGATTGCTTGTTTGATGCAAAGTTTTAATCCCGAATGCAGTGAGGGATCTATATATTCAACTTCCGAGCCTTGCCACGGAGGTAATATAAAAACCCGAGTGAAGTCAGGAATTCAAGCAGCTCAAGACAAAGACAGCTTTATCCCCGAGTTAGATTCTTTATCTTTTACACCTTCTGTGAGATAATTAAAAGACGATATACTAAAACAAATTATATATTAAAGAAATATAAGTATTATTGTCACTTGTACATTTTTGAGATTTGAATCAAACAAAATTTACTATTAAATTGAACTATAGTTTCATATCCTCTATTTGAGGAGTGGCTGGAGAAACGTCACGGCGTTCCCACCTTCCACATGATGCAAGTCTTCACAAGACATGGTAAGTTTGGGAAGTCCCTGTACCTGATTCGTGTGGAAGACACACTAACCAATTTAATTCTATCATGGGACAGTGACTGGTAAAAACATTTGTGGGTCACCTAATTTTGGTTCGAAACGAATGTTCACTTTGGTGTCGCCTTCACCAACTTCTAAAAAAGTGTTCCAATCAAGCATCCAGTAGAAACCATTTTTCCTTGGAGGCGGTAGCTCTGAGTCCCCGGGTATGGCGGGGGCGGCTCCACCGAAGGAATCTGCTAGGTCTGCTATTGAAGCTCCCGAGTCGTCTGCGGTTATTGAAGAATCACTAACGGCATCGGCCTTCGGTTCTTCAGTAGTAGTTGTGGTAATTTGTATGTTTTGGACTTGTTTGACGGTCTTTTCAACGTCCTGTGCAGCCCCGAAGACTGCAGTTAAAGCTGCCAATAGGCAACACCAGAGTAGTTTCATGTTCTGTAACAGAAAAAAAATATTTAAACAATCCGATTACAATTCACACGGTTGCGATGTTTTTCGACAAAGAATAGGTTTTGAAAAAACGATAGAATAGCAATAACAAGACCCAAACACAAATCATCTATACCAAATTTTTTAACTATAAAGATTTTAACAGCAAATATGGCTGATTAAAACTGAAAAGAAGACAAAGATATTTTAGGAAAAAAAATTATTGACAATCTTCTTTTTTAATGACGACAAAAACTGTAATTTCTACGGCTAATCTTCTAAACATTCATATTTAAATTCCCACCTATGGCTTACAAGGAAAAAAAATATACAAGCGTCTGTATAAGCAGTGCTGGAGTTATTTCTGTACTTACAATTTGAGTTACACAGCAGTACCATAATCGTAATTTCGATATCGAGAAGTTGTTTTCGTTTCAAAAGTTTCGGCTCCCGGATGGATCACTTATAGATGCTCTACTCACATCTGCGCTGTATGAGAAAAATGTTATGATCTTTCACAAGTAATGAACGAGTAAACTGTGCGTTTAGTGGGGTCTTGGTAGCTTTTATAGCCATTTGCTCTTTTTTTAATGACGTCTTTTACTGATGACTTCATTAGTTAATGACGTTAAGTGGCTTAGTTTGTATTTTAGTGGTAGGTTGAGCAATTTGCTGTTAAACTACGTGTCGCAAGTGCGATTCCCGCAAGGAATAAATATTTGTATAGCCTACAGATAGATGTTTCGGATCTGGGTGTTTTGTGTATGTGAGTTTACATGTTTGTACCCACGATTCAAGAGTAACTGTTAGTTTTTTTTTAGTTGAGATATCACCTTATGACTTCTCCATTTTAAGGTGGAGTGGGAAGGCGTGTCAAACTGACAAAAACCTACACATCTATGATCATAGAAAAACTCGTGTATGCCCTTTGTCCCCATCACATGTGTTCCCATGAGAGGGGACAAAGAGAATTGGATAATTAAAATGTGTAGCAGTGTTTCTGAAACGGCTTGACCAATTTTTAAGATTTTTGTGCATATATTTTTTTGGACTGAGAATAGCTATTTTTAACCTCCTACATTGACCACCATGTTTGTCTTTGATATTTCATATGGCAGAGCAACGTTTGGCAAGTCAACTAAATTATTATACACTATGGTTTACTAATGATAAGCATAAAATATATTGTCATAATTTACATTGGCATAACGAAATTCAGCATAATGATCATTACGCATAATATTATTAGGCATAAACGTTTTGCCATAATACTTGTTGCCATAAATACTGCTAGCATAATAATATTGAACCATAATTTTATAAAGCATGATGTTATAAACGCATAATGATATAAACACATAAGAACATTAACTAAACGGTGAGTTGTAAACACTATTTCACCATATTGATTATTATTGCTCCAATGTAATTCGTAGGCGCTTTACATGGCGGCAGACTGATTATTTTATTATGTTCCATTTTTGTAGGTACAAATTATTTAGTGATATATTTAGTAACCTAACAAGACAAAGCGATGGATGCGCCTTCTAAAGTGGTCGTCGCCATGCAGCATCGAGACACCGCAGTCGTGGAAGCTCTGATGGAGTTAGTAAAGACCCTAGGCGGCAGATCAACAAGAGCCTAATACACAAATTCTACCCACCAACCCTAAATCCTTAGTCGTAAAAATATATATTTATGTATATTTATCATAATGTAACATGTAGTATCAATGTAACAATATAACTGTGTGTACATACGTACATTTTGAAACAATTTTACTATAATAACAAATTTATTTTAATACCTTACATATCCCACCTTTAATCCAATGCCGTCGCTAAGCGAAATTCTTCAAGGAAACTGTTGATAACTCAATCTGTAAAGTTAGCGCTCAGCAAACAGATGGCGTTAAAAAGTTTTTTTAGGGGTTTCGTTTGGTAACGGTGTTGGATTAAAGGTGTGATATGTCTATAGTTTTGTTCTATTGTATTATAAGTAAAAGTTATTTGTATAAATAAATTACTGACATAACAACTATCTATATGGAAAAGATACAAATAAGAAAAAATGGTATATAATAATAAAAAACTAAAAAGTTACTCCCGCGACTCAGTGATGCTCGTCTTTGAAATATTTATAGATTCTTTTAATGAAGTCCAAAGGCTGAAAGAGTCGGGGTTTTTTTAATTTTATTGTTATTTCACACTTTTTAAATTATTCGCGGAACTCATTATTGTATATATATCATATAACTACTTAAATTACATTTTCTTAAATATTATTAACTAGCGGTTCGCCCCGAATTCGCGCGGGTAACAAATCTGGTACCTACCTACATATAATATTATACTAACGAAATCTCATTTCTAGCACTAGGTTCTTGTCATCATGTGATTGGAGTGGTGTCTTTATAGAACTAGTTAAGAAAAGTGTAACGAACCCAAACTAGACAGGTTTACTAGTAGAAATGTCAAGGTTCCATCAGCCACCTCTCAGTTTTAGCACCTGATGCTCGTCATCACGAGAAATATATAAGCACTGGTTAAGGCGAATCTAATGAACCCTCTATAAACTCTCTAATAAACTCAATAGGTTTACTAATAGGCAATCCAGGGTTACATGTCTTACCTTCGAGCTTCGTCATTAGATCAGCTCAATGGCACCAGCATATACAAGAGTAAATACCATTTGAAAGGCTGATTATGCTTATGCTTAAATACCCATTATGTGTTTAAGATCCCTACCGCAGTTAACAAACGAGCTGTAGATCTTGAACACCTGGACAGATCTTCAAAAATTTTAGCTAAGAACCATCTCGATTAGTTCAGCTTTCAAACAAAAAAAAACCCGCATCAAAATCGGTCCATTCGTTTGGGAGCTACGATGCCACGGACAGACACACAGACAACTCAAACTTATAACACCCCTCTTTACCGTCGGGGGTTAAAAATTGCCTAAAATAACATCTAATTATTATGCTCACGTTCGATATTCCAAAATAGCATGTCAGTAGAGTAGGGCAATCGTGATCAGAATAATCTAAGTATTTTTTTATTGCCTGTAGCCCTACCTAGCAAATAATTTAATTTCTTTTATAATAACGACTGCAGGACAGTATTTTATTATATAATCAGCTTAAAATTTTCTTGAAACTTATTTATGGGATAAAAATATTTTTTTCAATATATTTATTCGAAAACCCGCTCCTATACTTACCGCTTTTAGGCACGCAATTTACTGTTTTCTGTACTAGTGCGCAAAAGTGCGCGAGTTCACCCCCTCCACAGTTTATAATAATTATCGTATCAGGCTAGTCTTTGCAAAGTCCCCACGAGCCGCTGGTCAACCCTCATTTATTATTTTTTTCGTAAGTATATTAAAAAACGTCGTCTGATGTACGTGAAAATCCGTAACTGTAGCATTCAGCTTTCCTTCCTGCTAAATTCCGCCTCAGTCGCAATGACAAACTTTCTCCACTTGTATCAATATGAACGTACTGTAATAACGAATTCCTAGTACTGTGTTTTGAATATAGGCATTACTCCACATTTATAATTATTCACCGTATTTAATATCCAGTGACAAATCCCTTGTTATTGAATACGGAGAATTCTCATTTGGGTTGTTTAGTTCAATCGTTATTACTTGTATATTTAGTGAAACTATATGTGGTTGAAAATTGTGTAGAAATTGAACCAACTTTAAATAATGGTACAATTGATGCATTGGTTGAGCAAGTAGTTGCTGCGCTGCGTTTGGTGGGTTTAATTCCTGCACAGGTGGAATATTTGTATCTATGTGTATATATGATGTGATGAGTAGGCGTACAAATCGTTAGTGTATATACAATTAGTCAATTTATATATAATTATATGTATCAAAGTATATATGTATTGACCGATTGTATATATGTAGAAGCCAGACCTTAAAATTGATCACTTCATGATATTGTTACGAACGTGAGTAATCAAATGCCAGTTTACTAGCAGAGAACTTTATTCACCACAAACAATAACAAATTCGTCCAATCAACGAATAACCAATCACAATGTACACTAGAGTTCCGTTAAGTATCGCTCAGGTCGTTAGGTAAGATCACTTCACACCCTTAGGTATCTTACTCTTGATTTTAACGAATATATGGCGTGTTCAAGTTTCACGGCGTAACAATATGATCGACCATATCATAAAATATGGCATTTCATGAT